>CM045073.1:26331893-26996893 GCA_024542945.1 allo-octoploid hybrid of Carassius auratus x Cyprinus carpio | reverse complement strand
CAGTCCTTTCGGACCAACCAAAATGTGGTAATCTTAACTAAGCAATTTGGCCTGGAAAGAGATCAACGCCATTAGCGCTCTTTTGTTTGACAAAGAGGAACTGGCTCGTGGAGAGCGCTTCAATCTCGCAGAGCAGATCTCTTTGAACACGCTCTACAAAATGAGTTTCCCTATCAGTTGGAGGCGTTTAGCTCCACTTTCAAAATAGAGATGATGGGAGGGAAGCCCTTGGAATATTTATTGGGAGGGGAATAAATCCACAATCCACTGATAATTTTCCTTCTTGGTCACATGTTCTTCCGCCATGACTGTTTTTTTTTTTTCTCCAATTACTTAACAGTATTTTCATTTTATTTCAATGTAGTGCGCAGATAGCGCCGTGCAAGCCTAGCAATGAGGAGCTGAAAGAATTCAGCTTAATTGTATTTCATAAATCATATTGGGAGCCCCCTCAGAATAAGCTCCCTGTAACTAAATGATAAAATGGCCAATTATGAGAAAATTCCAGGCTCTGTAATTTACTAAACACACTCCAGAGAGAGTCTTTTGAGGGAAAGATAGACTCCCTGTTGAATAGGTTTTTTTTTTTTTTTTTAGAGTGGCTTTACGTTGTATTACTAAATACATGATAATTGTTTGTGATCATTGGTGCTTGTTTTGACGGATCTATACATGCACAGCATCTGTGACCAACTGACCCATCCCGCCACCCCATCAGGGAGATTTGACCCAAACTAGTGTTTGCCGCTCTAAACTATAGCCTCTTAAACCAAATAACGGAGGTGATAGGTAGAGATAGCAGCTCCATCACTCTCAGAGCTGCTCAATTCCTAATCACAGTATTTGTTTTAGCTTTTGCAGGATCTGCCGAAACTTGCGGACAAATTCTCCTGATTGCATCTCGCAGAGGACAAGATCTTGGGACACTGGTGTCAGCAAACTTCGAGTATCAACTTTGACCTCTCGGTAAAATTATTCTTCTTCTTCTTATTTTTATTATGCAAGATTACTGATAAATGGCGTTAAAATTATTAGTGATGACTCTCTTTGATTGCATACAGTATTATTATTTGTTTTAAATGTTTGTAGATTGCTTTATTTGGTTTTGAGATAGATTTATGGCATTTTAAATATTTATTCAAAAGAAAAAAACAAACATTTTATTCATATTTACTTATGTAATTGTGTAAGTAAGCTTCAGTCAAATTGCCCTGGTAAAAGGAATCAAGTACACTACTACAGTTGTTTAAAACAAATAAAGAGAGACAAAAGATACTACAAAACAACTTTTACAGAGCAACGTTGAAGTCACAGAAGCTTATAATTACATATTTTCCAACAAACCGATAAAGGGACTCTAGAGTCAATGAATCGTTTATTTGAATTGATTAATTGAAATGAAACAACCAAATGAACTTTTAAGCCAGTTTAAGAGAGTCTTTTATTAGCTCATGTATCTGTGAAGCTTTGCATGTGAAACAATGTGATAAAAGATCAGTTTTGTCCGCTTACTGGTTGAAAATGTATCACTTACTTTGTTAGTAAACTCATATAAAAAAACGTATTGCTGCGAACTATAGGTCAGAGACTAATATTCAGTGATATGGATATAAATTCAATGTCAATTCAGTGTTTTTTTCTTTAATTGTCTTAATCTTTGCAAATGTTTATATATACAATTGATTATGGCACACACGTAAGTAATTATGCATTATACCAAAGAAAAAGCTTTGGTTTAACAAGGTTTTGAAAACTTGTATACAAAGAAATGTTTAAATGTAATTATTCTAAAAATGTCATGTGGTATGACCGTAAAGTAAAAATATTATATTGCATTACCCCTTCTGAATACATCTGAATATACACTTCTGCTTTTTAGTTCCACGCTTTGTTGAAAGTTTTTTTTCCCAAATATCATTAATAATAAATCACACCATTTGACATTTTAGTACCTGAACTTATTTTGAAAGATCTGCTAACATAATTTTGTTGTATATTTTGTGTCCTAAATATGTTGGTTGCACCACATGACAGGCGTTTTCAATTATTAATAAAGCATTCTTGTAATTTCTTTTTTAAATAAATAGTAATAAATGATCTCAAATTAATTAAGTAGGGTTTACTTTGAGGAATCTGTGATATCAGAAGAACAACTGAAAATTTTTACATTTCCACAAGAAAATACAAATAAAATTAAAACACATTTATAATAGAAAACATGCATTCAAGTAATTATATGCATGAATCACATTTTTATATATTTTAGAATAAATGAATACAAACAAAAAGTTTAACGATCTTAAAATTCAACTCAACTATCAAACCCTTTATTGATAGACAACTTCTGAATAATGCAGAGGAAGTGTATATGCCTGTATGTACACTGTATGCAAATGAGTATATGAGTCATAATTAATCTTAGTGCAGGGCGTCCCGTTGGAATGGAATACAGTAAGGGGCAGGTGTAACTGTAGAACTGTTATGCAGTATCAATGTGGCAGCCCTGCGGTGCTGAAACTCTGTGACATTACAGTCTCTCTCGCCTCGAAGCTCCCAGGCCACGCTGTGCCCTCCACATTCAACTGTCTCTTTATTTCAACACAAAGTGCTGTGACATGCATCTCTACACCAGCTTCCACTGCTTCCTTTACCTCTGCCTGCATTTATATTTGGGCACATTCTGGTGTTTGCGTCACTTCTCAAGTACTGTTTGTGAAAAAGGATATTACCTCACGAATTGATGGTTTTGAGCGAGCACCGAGAGTCCATTTGCGACAGAGTGGAGAAGGTCCTGACAAACCTGAGCTCCATCTGTGTTTGGACTCTATTGCTCTCTAGGTTTTCCTAGGTTAACACTGAATGTTATTAAAGCAAGTTGACCGCAGGGTCAGCGGAGCATCCCATGAAAACAAACAATTAATTTGGCATCGAGGTGTAATGGTATGATCTCCGGCAGGGCGGATCCATTGTGCGACTGGAATTAACCGTGACAGGTCATGTGTCACTGGGCACTGACCTCGGTCCATTCACTAGCCCACACTTGCATTAGCCATGGCCCGCAAGGGTCAAACACAGTTACAAGCCAGCCAAACACCCTCCCAACACACATGCATACAAAACACACACTGCCTTCCAGTTCCTGGCCACTTCTGACCACGGAAGTTCTGCAAACAAAGGCATACCATCACCAGGAAGGGGATATTTTACTGTGATGACATTTCTGAAAATAAATAAATAAAATACATTTCGACAACGTTTTATTATGTTAGCTAGTGTATGTACTGCATCAACACGAAATGAAATGTCCAGTAAATGGCTAAAAGAATAATAATAAAAATACAATTCTAAGATAAAAAAAAAAGAACGTGATTCTGACGGTTTTATTACATTGACTTTTGCATTGTGGCAGTTCGAAAATTCTATCGCCAGTTAGTGGCACTAAAATGTGTTTAGTGTCATCTGATGCAGATGGATATGAATCTGGCAGCATTTTATTGCATTGGTTGTTGTACACATCACAGCAGTTTAGAAATAAAATATCCATTGGGTGGTGCTAAAATTGTAATAGGTTTTATCCAAAGCAGGTTAGCGAAATCTGGAAAAGTTTAATTATGTTGCTTGTTGTAGGTATTTGGAAGTTTAGGAATTAAATGTCTGGTAAGTGGTGTTAAAACCATGTTCAGATTTATTTGAAACAGACTAATGTGAATCTGCCAGTATTTTATTAAGTCGATTGATTGTTCAGTAAGTAAATGTTGGTGAGTGGTGCTAAAAGTATGTTGGTTTTATCTGAAGCAGATGAATGTGAATCTGGTAGCGCTTTGTTGCATTGTTTGTTGTACGTATCATGGCAGTTTGGAAATTACATGTCCAGTGGCTGGTGCTAAAAGTATGTTTGGTTTAATCTGAAGTAGATCTGGAAAAGTTATCTTGGTTGTTGTACACATTGTGGAGTTTTTGAAAAAAAAAAACCGGACAAACATGTTTCTGCCAGAATTTTATTATGTTGGTTCTAGGGGTTGAATGACTTCTGATTTTTTAAAGTCGACTTTTATCTGATGAAAGTCGAGTCAAAGTCGACTAGTCATCAATGACGTCATTAATGAACATAAGCCTGGAGCTTTAAAAACACCTTGTGCACAGTGTTGCTCACATGGTTATTGCTCCTATAACACAACACCTAAATTTTATCAGTTCTTTTGTCTTTGGGTCGTCATATTTCTCACAGATTTCTGCTCGTTCTAAATCAGATAACATTACAGATAAAGTAGCACAGTAAAGATTACCTTCATATGAACGCGATTAGTGAGCTGATTGCATGTGTGAATTAATCGTAAGGATGAAGTCCTTCAAAGATTTCTTAACCTGTTGCTCCCTCTAAGGACCAGCGACTAGTCTGACTAGTCGATGTCAAGCTTAAAGTGTCATGGCTGAGCAATGTAGTTGACTAGTCAACTAATTAATTAGTTGGTGCAACCCCTAGTTGGTTCTTGTGTATTTATCACAACTGTTCAGAATTAAATGTCGAATGAGTGATGCTAAAATAAACTTCATATTTATCCGAAACATATAAAAGTGAATCTTTAAAAGAAAGTTGAGAAATTCAATGTTTGGTAAGTGTTAAAATTGTGTTTGGTTTTATCAGAAGCAGATGGCAGTGTTTTATTGCACTGGTTGCCCTGCGTATGGCAATAGTTGGCACATGAAATGGCGCGAATGGCTAAAGCGATTCAGATTTATCCAAACAGATGAACATGAATCTAGCAAATGTTAATTATATTGCTTGTTGTATGTTATGCAACAGTTCGGAAATAAATAAAGTGGCACTAAGAATGTGTTCAGTTTTATCTGAATCAGATGCATGTGAATCTGCGACTTATTGCTTTGGTTGTAGGCTTTGCTACAGTTCAGAAATGAAATGTAAGCTGAGTGATGCTAAATAGCTAATGCTTTGTCGTGTTTGAAAATCATGTACACTAAACCAGTAGTGTTAACAAAAGCTGGTAATGTTAACCTTATAATGCTGTACCAGGTGCTACTGAGCAAGTTTACTGTCACAATAGCCAAACATATGGAACAAAGCATGTGATGCAAATGTTAAAATGTATTATTAAAATCATTTAAATCAAAGTTATAGTATTGAGCAAAAGAACGTAATGAAAATAAGCATTTATTAATCAATAACCTTGCCCTGTAATCATAATTTGTGTGAATAGAAATAAACGCTTTATTTCATTTCCATAGAAACTGCTGTGAATTTGAAATATAGGCAAACAAAAAAAATAAATAAATAAATAAAAATCCAATAAGCATGTTGTAGGTTGTCATCTCTTCCTGTGAAATTGACGATGTCAATGTGTCCGTGACTCTCTAAATGAATCATCGCATCTGAAGGTACATTTATTCAAGTCAAAGTCATCTAGCGTCAGAGAAGAGCAGTGTTTGCTCTGATATATCTGCCATGGACCCATCATGTTGGCTTTATGTTGTCCAGTATGTTGTGTTGCTGTTATTTTGCCATCTCCCTCAGGCACGGCTGAAATTTGCTGACTTCATTTACCATCAGTCACCTGAGGCTTGAGTCGCTTTTGCACATGTGGTGGATAGTAATAAGTGGTTAGCGCTAGTATCGCCTGACAGATGCACAGTGCAACTGCGGTATGTCGAAAAACATCTGATCCCGTAGCCTCGGGCCACAGATACCACAGAAACATGTTGTGTGGATGACGGACAGTTATGCAAAATGATATTCGTGCTGCTAATCCTACTTAGCATACATCTGTGATGTGTTTGTTATCTACAGCGTTCCCAGGTATATCATCCATATTTAAACACGAGCAAACAACAGCTGGAAGTTGACAGTACACGTCTCACCGTTGGACGGGCAGACTTCAGGAGACAGCAGCCTCTTTCTCCGCTAATTGATTGGGTGTTGAGTGGGCGGACTGAAGCCCCAAAGCGCAGTGCCTGAATTAAAACTTCAATCCCCATGTAAGCCACAATTTCATCCCGGACCGACATTATACAAATGAGCAGGGAACTGATAGGTGCCTTCTCGGTAGATGGAGTCCCTGAGCTGTAGGCCTGGGATGGGGAAGGGATTGACCCTGCTGTTCATCTCGCTCTTCCAAAGTGAGAAGAGCAGAGAGTTTTGAAGGATCCCTTGAAACACTTTCATTTTGTATGCGCAACAAGATGGCAGGAGTTCAATTATCTCTCCACATAAGGTTTTGGCAAGAAACTAGCAGAAACAACCAGAGAACAAGATTGTTTCTTAGATAGCTTATGAGACTTTTTCTTAAGCTTGGACTATTTTCACTCTTGATCCAACCCTGAATGTGATTCATACACTCTCCGAAATAAAGGTACAAAAGCTGCCACTGGGCCAGTACTTTTCCAAAGGTACCAGGTACTAATATATATCTTCAAGGTACTAGTAGGGTACATGTACAAAGGTGTACCCAGCAATAGCTTTGTTGTGTATTATTTGGTTCCGACTCGCACAATTGTTATTAATGTTAATATTACTGGCAGCTGATTACTACTGTCACTAGGTAACACTCATGAGGAGAAGATGCCAGCTTACATGTTTTATTTATTTATTTTAATTACATGTTATATGTATTGTTGTATTTATATTTATTGTTTGGTAATTGGTTGACCTAAAATGGTATTATCTAATAGTGTACTGAAATTTTGCAGATTAGAGTTAGGGTTAGGGTTAGGGTTAGGGTTAGTTAATCATTTTGGTTGACATTATGAAGATTAATTTGTTCTGACACACACACACACACACACACACACACAGTTCAGTTGTATATGCATAGATATTTATATACTGTACAGTAAAACTGAAAGCAAAAGCAGAAACATGAATGTAACACTGAATCTGACAAACTATTGAAGAATTACTGATCATGTGATCATTTCCTTGATTGCAGGACAATAACAAACATATCATCCACAGCAGCGCTCCTTAAAATGGGTGGCGGTGCCATCTGAACGGCATGGAGGGACCACTATGAACGGATTCAGTGGCTTGATGACTGGGCATATTCTTATGGCCACCGTGGGTGGGACGCGTGAACAGTGCAGACTTCATTAGAGCCCACACAAGAGCGACTGTCTGCTCTTGACTGAGGAATTGTTTATGCTATGCAAACTCTCACAGCAGTAAACTGTACTATCCCTGCCAGTCGAGATTTGATTTGTTGTTTAGAAACAGTAATGCTTTTGCCTTTGACAGTAATGAATGTCTCTTTTAGGTTCTGGCTGGGCACGGACAGTTTTGATTGTTTGTGTTGAAATGTTCATCATATCTCAAATACAAACCTCGAGAAATCAAGCCTCCGTTGGTAGGTCGAGGTATCGTTCTCTCAGGGTTGGCATTGTGTCGTCCTCCCTGGAGAGCGTTAAATCGGTCGCTAGAGAGTCATGTCACAGGAATCTTTGTGTAGCTAGATGATATCTGGGCTGCAGAGAACTACTTGCCTTCTGGCGGCCATACAAACTGTATGAATGGAGGATGTCTGGACTCTGATCCAGTAATTTGAACTCCAAATGGACAACAGCAACAAGTCATCCAGAAACTCTGCTGGTGCCCCTGAAAACACACTTTAACCAGATAAATTCACTGATATGCCAAGATCCAATGTCAATTGAATTAAACACAATTAATTGCATACATCAAAAATTGTATGCAGAGGAGACTGTGGGATTAAATCATTGGTTGTTTACACTGTTGTTGGTTTTACATTTCATTTTTAGTAAAATAACACAAATAATTGCATAGATCATAATTTGTAACGAAAAGCACCCTGATGATTTCAATTCAATATAATGAGCTATATATATATATATTTAAAATATTTAATAACATGATTATTTCACAAGATTAAATAATCGGTTTTGTACTATCACTGTATTAAAACAATTATACTTGAATTATAATTTAATAAAATATACTTCCATTTGTACTTAAGTTGACAGAATATGTATTTATTTATTAATAATATGTGTTCATTATTACATTTATTATAATTGCAATGAATTGTTATGTGTGGGTTATTTCACAAACCTATATACATCATGAAATGATAAAACAGTAATTTTCTCATATTTTAAAAGTATTTCTATGTATTGCATTTAGCAAAACAGCATTTTACTCTTAAATTGTACACTGAGAATATTCATTAGTAAAAAATAACTGAGAAATACCACAAGATGCATTTCTTTAATGAGAATTTGTTTTGTCATTTTATTTACGTTTATTGTTTTATTAAAAATTTTACAAGTAAGGCATAACATATATGACTACTTTGTATTTCGACACCTTGAGGAAGGTCATCAACTGAAATGTCTTCTACATGTAACAGCCAGGACTGGGTTGGCCATATTTCTGTCTGATTTCCCAGTTGGATTCAAGGCTTTTTTTTTTTGTAAATGCAGAGAAAGAAAAAAAAGTCAAGAGCCAAGTTTGAACAATTTGGAAACCTAAGGACTGACTTCAGCGTGATCAAGCCAAGCTCTCTAAGAGAGTCATGGGAGTGATTCAACAGACATATGGCCACACAACCATATCCAGCATCTGCAATTCTCATCCCATTCAATCCCAGAATCACATGGGATTATATTCTTGGAACAACAATAAATATACTTGGGAAAAAAAGTAGTTTCTTTTGGTTGTGTAATAGGCTCCCCTTTAATTTGATCATTGACTTGGTGCCAAAACAACAGCAGGTGTAATTTTATGGTAAATCATAAAATGGCTTCTGTAAAAAATGCTCTTTCTCCAAAATTCTAAATTCAAGTGTATTCTGACAAAATGTATTTTTTTTTTCTTTGCAGGAACATATAAATCATGGGTCATGTGCCAGCCAAGCCACTGCCACTGAAATAGATTTGAATCCTAACACATAGCATTAGCATCTGTTTTCTTGGTTTGCAAAGTGGTTATTGGTTCTTTTAAACAGAAATGAATATTCTGTTATCAATCAATCGATCAATCATTCTTTTCCATATGGAAACTTTTTAAGGTGTTATTATATTCGCACAACACAATATAAATTATTTTGAATTATGGGGTCCAAAACTTTCAAACTCCAAAAAGCATAAAAGACATCTTAAATTTGAATCATATAATTTATTTACTTGAAGAAAAGACTGACATTTAAGCCTTTATTTACTTTCAAATCAAACCAAAACACAGATCTACACAATTAAAATATGACACAAAGATAACAACAACTGGTATCAAACCTATCTTCGTGTTTTAAGCCTTGCATGCATTGACTTGAGAACCATGACGGTCAAACATGGCGCTCGACTCCAAACAGAACTTTTAGGTCCATTAGAGAAGAATGTGGCTATGAGTTCTTGTGATATAAACCATGCAGGGTACAACACTCACCATCCTCGCCTGTCATTCACCCACGCCATCCTTGAGCTCCCATTCATGGAATCTCTCAATGAGAGTGGAAATGTCAGCTATGATACACTCGGAGAGAAGAAGAGAAACAGGGCATTGTACAAAGAGCTTTATGCAGCCTGCCTTGTGTTTCCTTCACACTTGTATTCTAGATGCTTTGTGACTTGATTAGTGGATCCTCTCACACATTCTTATATGTGAAAAAGAGCACAATTTGCTTGGGATTATTTTAGTAAAGCCCAGTCTGCCTGCATTGTTTGTTGTGAGGGGAATGGTGTGTTGCCCTGAAATGCAATGGGGACTGGGCTGGGTATTGGAATAGTGTCAAACTATTTAGGAAAACGAACAAGCATGTGCCAAAACCTGTTTAATAAAACCTGAAGGTCTATACTCCACGATCGTTATGCTACCCTAACATACTTCAAAGAAAAGCATTGTATGAAAAAAGATGATATTGTCATCATACATTTCCAAAATACTACAAGTGCTTTTTCTAGTGCAACTGGCCCTACTCAAACTGCACCAAATGGATGTTAGGCATTCTAACAAGCTAAGAGACCACAGCCTCTAGTATGATTAGTGTGCTTCTTGAAGTAAGAGGAGTGAAGTTTTAACTGCTCAGCTTCTACAAGCTTCGTTACACTTACTCTCCTAAACCGTACTACCTTCCGGTCATGGCACCAATGAAACTGGGCTGACTTGCACCACTGAGAGTGGGATTTGAACCAGTGTCAAGCTGTAGGAGAGGCAGATGCACTAATAATGATGCAGGCTTTAGCGCAGTCGATAATGCACCACTTGAGAGAACAGAAATTAAGTTTATTTGCACAGCTCTTAATAGCTGGTCTTCTTTATGCTTATTCCCCTAAATTCATGCCACATAATCAAAACATCCTAATCAAATCACTTCAAATGGGATTCGAACCAGGGCAGCTGCCATGGGAGATGTTTTAACAAGCTAAAGACAACAACTATAGCATTCATCAATAATGCACCTTTTGAGGAAAGGTGAAGGAATTGTACATACTCAGATCCTGAGTATGTATGTTCTTACACTCCCCTAACTTCACTACGGGTCATGGCACCGATGTAACTGGTCCTACTTGCATAGCTCCAAGAGGAATTCAAACCAACAGCAATCATTCGATAGGCAGGTGCATTAAAATGGATGCTAGAGATTGTAGACTTTAGCATCAATGATGACTTGGATCCTCTAGTGTCAGTGCACCTCTTAAGGGTAGGGGAGTGAAGTTTACCTGGACAACTCTAATCAGCTGGCTTCCATTACTACCACCCCTAAAACTTACTTCCATCTAGTCACAGCACCAGTGTTACTGGTCAAACTTGTTCAGATTGATATTCAAACAAGAGCAACCCAACTGGTGAGTGTAGCAAATATGCAGCCTCTATTGTTTGTTGCTAGTGCCCTTTACCTGTAAAGCTCTTACTAACTGGCCTTGGTTACACTCAGCCCCTAAAGCTCACCACTATTCACATCACCAGTTTAACTGGTCCTACTTGTACTGCTCTGAGTGGGATGAAAACCAATGTCAACTAGTATGGGCAGCAATAGTTTTCACTGGCAACCAAGGGATTGGTCATAGTTTTGGATTTCATTTATGGATGAACTAACCCTTTAACCTTATACTGCTAAAGAAAATGCTTAAGCCTTAAAACTACTTCAATGGATTAGCTGTACAGCGTGGAGTTACAAGTTAATTACGAAACTCAACTCTAAATCCACTAAGTATGATCAGTTTACTCCCTCTGGAGACTTGGGAAATAAAACTATAAGATAGTGGTAACAAATCACTAAATCCTGTGTAAAAGCTACCAAAATGGCACCCTGTCAAAATGAAATCTCATGAATATGAACCTCATGACAGCCATGATCCACACTGCTGGAGTCACGACCATGTCCATGTGGAGCTCACTGACGGGCTCATTGTTTGGGAGCGATGAGTGAATGCTGGTAATGGAATCTGCTTCAGTGATTTCTCAACTACAAAGAAGGAGAGGTGATCTTAGGTGTGACACTGGACATGATCAATCACACACAGACAGTTCCCCAGGACAGAATAGAAAGGTCCATCCACCTGTCTCAGTCATCAAGATATGGTAACACATTCTGTGTGAGCATAGGACAGATTTACACCCAACTGCTGTTCTTCATCATGATAGAAGAGTACAATACTGATCTATGTGCAACATAGAATGTTAAAGGAATGCTCTGGGATGAAAATAATAATAATAATTTACCCTATTCCATTTAAACCAACCATTTTCTATTTGAATATGTTGTAAAATTTAATTTATTCCTGTGATCAAAGCTCAGCATCATTCCCAGTCTTCAGTGTCACGTGATCTTTCAGAAATCATTCTAATAGCTGATTTCTGCTCGTGAAACATTTCTTATTGTTATAAATGTCGAAAACAGTTATTCTGTGTCATATTTTTATGGAAGCGGTTACACATTTGAAATAGGAATCTTTTGTAAATGTGTTTACTGTCACTTTGATAAATTTAATAGCCCTTTAAAAAAATGAATCTTACTCATTCCCAACATTTGAATGGTATGGTGTATGTATTTACATGTTTCAATATTGTACAGTACATAGCTTCATAAAATATCTATTTGAATAGAGAATAACAATATGTGAATAGAAGCAATCAGTTCAGCATATCAGGACAGATCTCACAAGAAGCAGATTTTTTATGTGGTATGTCTGTTATGATGTTATTATGATTGCGGTTAGGCTAGTTTAAGCCTCAGACGGAAGCTACAATTCATTCTCTGACTGTGAAAAAATCATTGCATGATCAATTTCTTGATCTAGATCGCTAATATGATTGACTGATTGCCTTTACGCAACTTTGAGTGATGTCTCGCTAAATAATAAGTGTTTACAACTTCGGATGGAGAGCGGAGTTAGGCTATTAAGAAGCGTGATATGCTTTTATATAGCTTGTTATATACATGTCTTCTTTGTTGTTTTTCCCAGTGAGATGGAGGTGGAAAGGTGTTCTGTTTTGGAAGTGAGACCCAGTCTGAGTCTGAGTTAGTGGCTGGATCTTCAACACAGTCAGTCCTATGATAGTGTTTCATGCTCACTCGGTTCACCGGTGCTGATGGATAAGTGTGGAAACAGGCCAGGTTGAGAGCAGAGAGAGAGAGAGAGAGGACACATGGGGAGAGGGAGGGGAAAGTTCACCTGTTATCTCACCTATATCAATTGACTTCATCTTCCCCACTCTCGGCCTCCCACTGTTCAGCACAGCATGCTACTGTCATTTTAGTGCTACTGCGTAATATTCCTACAGCATGTAGTATTTATACTACAGTATGGACATTTTCTGTTTACCAAAATTTACCCAAATGTGCAAATTGAAACAGTCAGAACACCAATATCCCATAATGCAGTGGAGTGTGTTCAAGTGGGACAAACAAACCAAAGCATTTCTTTTTTTGTTTTTTGTTTTTCAATTACATTTGATTACAAAATTGTATTTATAACAACAAAATCAACTGATTTACATACTAACTTGCATGCTTTTACTGAAACGGCAACAGCACGCAGTATATACTGTACGGTATTGTATACTAGTACAACAATAACAACTAATTTTCATATAGTGGCAAATCAATCTTGGTAGTTCAATTTTAGTATACATGTATTTTGGTATTATTGGTGTATGTTTTATGGGACACTTTACAGTCATGTTTCAACTGCTTATACACAAAATCTTTACTTGTCACACAATTTCTGAAAGCTAACATCAAACCTCACAAAAATTTACTGCACATTCAAGTACTGCACATTCATCGAAATACTGCTTTGTCGCCACATTGTAAAATCCTTTGGTTCCTTATAGCAGTTAGGCCTCATTTTGCAGTGAAAATCAGAATTTATAGTACATAAACGTTTCATTGTTGAGTTTACAGTTAAGCAGCAAAGTGTCTGCACACCTGATGTTTTATCAGTTGGTTCAAATGTGTAGTATTTTGGAAAGCAGTGTCTTGAAATGGCAAAGAAGTGACATTATGTTACGTTTTCTGTGTTTAATGTAGAGTGTGTTTAGTGTCTTGCAAAGAATCGTGTAATGCTTTGCAAAAAGTGGGAGGCTGAGAATGTGCTTAAAGTTGTCAATTTTGGCCTGAGGTTTTGCTCTTTGAGTTTGAGGTTTCACTAACTGTGTGTTATTTTTACTTTTAGTGTGTGAGCAATGCTCAAAAAAAAAAAAAAAACTGTCAAAAATAACTAACAATAATGACAAAGCAACAACAACAGTTTACCAAAAGTCAAACAGTGAAACCGAACAGTCACCAAATATATATGCATGCTGCAGTGCATGCAGGGAACTCATTTGTTCAGACAGCTGTGTTTGACTAGCCGGTCTAACGTGGGCCTTCATGCACTTTCTAGTAATGCACATTTCCTGGTATGTGTATTTTTATTATAATTTTTTCCCTCAGTATATTCCATTTCAACACTTTTCTCTTTGGATGCTCACTGAACCCTGGCCTAAACCCGCTCTGTCTGACAAACATCACGGCAGGACTGACCAAGCATCCTGAAAACCTGCACGGGTGTTTTGAAGCTCTAGGCCTCCCATGCCTGTTGTTACCTGTTTCAGATAAACAAACCCCATGGCAGGCTGAGAGGGAGTTTGCGCATGGCCAGGCTCGCACACTAAGCAAACTATCACCAGGTGTGCACGCATAGAGCCCATCTTCGTCCAGCGCCTGTCATGCAGAAGATGTTTATCCAATTTGTCAAGATAATCTTTCCTCAAACAAGGCTGGGCTGAGGCCTCCCAGCACACACACACACACACACACACACACACGCACACACACTGTGAGACTGAAATGCAAGCCGCTCCTCCAACTTCACTTCAGAACTAAAAGTAATTATATGTTTCTTAACAGAATTATCTGGCATTCCCCTTCACATTGCCCGCTTCCTCCACCACATTTTGGATCCGCTTTCATCCGTCCCTCAGATAGATCATCCACCATATTACACAAATTTAGACTCTTAATGGAGTTGCGATCTGTTTATTTTTTCCCTCTGGATTACCGCTTTATTAATGATGTCAGTTCTACTAAAATCTCAAAGGCATGCAAATTAGCATAAATAACACACGAAGTCGCAAGACGCTGACACACACTCAAATTACAGCGTAAGCAAAAAAAATCCTCAAGCTGATGAATTTATAATGGATCTTTTCATTTGCCATGGTGTGGATTATTTTAAACGGATTGCGGGAATATTTGGGTGTTTCCTGATTCACAAACTTTATATTTAGCGAGGGTTTATTTATCAACGGCTGTCATCTTAAATAATAAGCGTTATAGTACAAGCCTCTTAAATGATGTGCTTATAATTACACAGCTGTGTACATGTGCACTTTAACTTTGTGACAACATCTATGAACTTCATGTGGAGCATTTTATGGTATGATAGAGAGAGAAAAATGACTCGAACTGAAATAAATAAATAAAACTGTAATTTCAGCTTTTAACTCACAATTTAAGTTTTGGAAAAATTTTGAGACATGCTTACTATTCTGACTTTTTCCTCACTATTCTGACTTTTTGATTCCTCAGAATTTAGAGTTTATATCTTACAATTCTGCTTTTCTTTTTTGGAAAACAAAATACTTTTTATCTCGCAATTCAGTTTTCAATCTCAAATTCGATCAGTTTTCTCCAATTCAGAATTGCACGATAGAACAGGAAAACGCATTTAACGCTACAGCCACAAGACTTTAAAACACGCTGAACTAGATATCACTGATGAAACCTTGTCTGAAGTAATATTTCAAGTCCACGAGGGAACTTTTACACAACAGTGAAGAAACCAGAAAGGTGCTGTTTACATATAGAGATATCCAAGAATGACATTGATGGAAATAAACTAATCCACCACGAAAATAGTCAAAAATGTTTTATACATATGTTTTAGACCCTTCTGAATGCATGACTCATAGACTTCCATAGTTATTGTCAATGATAACTGACATTATGCCACAAATGACATCTCTTTTAACTCTTCTTGAACCGAACATTCCTTTAAGTAAACCTTCTAATATGAGGCAATGAGAAATGCATTAGCTAGCAGCATTCTTTGTAATGTGTCTGGGGTCAAAGGTGCAGGTATCTGCTCTCCTCACCTGCCGTCTGAGACCACGCTCTGTCCAGGCGTGCACACACCACACACACAGACACACACACACCTGTGGGCGGTGGACACGGTTGACTGGAAGGTAGCGCCCCAAGACTGCTGTGTGGGCACATAGCAAACTGTCTGTGGCTTTTCAGCATGTTCCAGCTCAGAAGAATGCAGCCGAGCTCTTCTAAATTCCTTCTACATCACTTACTGAATGCTTAATTGAGGTCAAAACATGGAAAGGGATTTCCTCTGCCATTTCGTTTAGGCTTTATGATGCAGGCAGCTGGATCTGTCCCTCCGCAGAACACACACACTGACTGTCCCTTATCTTCAGCTGCTGTTTTGTGAGCCATCGGATGTTTTCACGGGTCTTGCGAACACCCTCATTGAGGGCACCGTTGCAGACTGGAGCAACTGGTCGAGCCAGTCAACTACTCTAGCTTTACCAACAGACCAGGACTAAACAAGAGAACACCCACTAACTCCTAGCCTTTTATGCAGAGCTTTGGCAAGCGGAATGTTTTTGCATATGCAATCGCTTCAATCTAAGAACCACCTCAGCTGGATGGAGGTTTGGGAAGCCAAACTAATGACAAGATGCTACTTGAAGCATCGGGACGATTGCATGACTGATAGGCACAGTCAATCAGAAAATAAGTCATCCAGTAAACTGAATCCCAATTGGATAAATGAAGTGACCAGCATACAGTCTCAAAAATGTTACAGTAATCATTTTGAAATACCTGTGATCAAAATGATTTGGTAAAATCACCTCCCATAACTTCCTCACATGATTGTACTCACAAACAATGGGTCCAAATGCAAGATGACATGACAGTATTTGTTATTGTGCCATTTATTATCAGCGTTGGGGAGTAACTAGTAACAATGGCATTACATTGATTTAATTACAAATAAAAGTAACTGTTCAATTACAGTTACTTATGAAGGTCCCGCATATTAGAACTACCTACTATGCACTTACATTTAAATTAACAATCGACACAATGCACTCATTGTGTACAGACATGTTTTAACATTGTACATATATAATATGGACATTAGCATAGTGCTTACAATGTGACACTCTATGAAGCCCACAAATACACAAATATTGGGTAATTAGGTGTTACTTACACTAGTATATACAAGTATATCACTTTTCGAAGTTAATGCGGTGCATTCCGGGATCCCCTCATGTCATTTTCACATGAACTGAAGGCCTTAAAATATACTGAGCAGAAAGCTCTGTTAAAGATGACTGATAAGGTGTTGACGATGTAAATCTAACGCTTTAAACCCGTCATCCGAAAGACACAGACAGACAGTGTTAAACAAGGGATTTATCTGTACAATTTGAGAGACTGACATTAGATGTCATGCCGGTGACAGCTGTGACACTTATCTGCTGTTTACACCTTTATGTGCAGTTTTAGTCCAAGATTCTTGTCATGTCAAAATAAGAAATAAGAAACAAGAGTAATATTGTGACAGTGTTTCTATAGCCTTGCTGAAGTCTGTACTGGCTGTTCAAAATCTGAACCTTAGGGCTCCAGTCACGCTGGCCTCATTTCCCACAGTCACACAACTAATAATTATCTTGATGTTAATCACTGTAAGATGGCCATATGGGATTGGCCTTTCACCTTCCTTAATTCGGGTGAAGGAAGATCTTATCTGTTTGACAGGCCCTGTCAGGCGTCGCAGCGATGTGTCCTGCTACCTAATTGGCTGGAAAGTGGACAGGAGGTATTGGATGTGTTAGGAAGAAACTAAATCCACTGATGAAGGTGCCAGAAACACAAGATGGTATTAAACAAGAACAGGAAATATGGGTGTTTCTGACATTTAAATTGGTAAGAATATATATATATATATTTATATTTGTGGTAAAGACACAGTTGTGCCCGAGGAATAATTCTATTAGCCTAAAAACTGTACACTTTAACTTTAGGCAAAGTTATCTGTTCATATGTTCAGAATTGTTCAAATTTATTTTATTTATTTTGTTCATATGTTCAAAATTTTTCTAATTTACCACTGAAGTGGCACACAAACAAACACACAAGATATTCAACTTGAGTTAGATGTTAGCATGTTGCTAAGCTAACAATGTGATTCTGTGAAAGGCATAAAAATGCAACGCAGACATTTTGGGTAATCATTTTTCCACAATATTATTATTTTTTTTACCTCTGTTTAAATTGTGACTTCACATAACCTTCTTATAATTGCAAATATGTGTATCTTAATTGCAGCTTCATGTACGTCCAAAATTACTTTAAATGTCACAATTACAACTTTTAAATCCACCTCTTACGAAAATGAACTATTATATAGTTAATGTAAAAGTGTAGTAACCATGTTGTTTTGACATATTGACTATCATTTGTATAACCACAGTTTTACTACAAATACCATGGTTAAACTATGGTTAGTGTGCCAAAACATGATTAATTTGTGGTTACCATTGTTTAATCATGGTAATTATCTACATTGGTTTTATCTATAGTAAAACCATGGTTAATTTTCATAAGGGACTGATACAGGTGCCAGAAACAAAACCTGTTTTAAAGAAGAACCGGAAATTTGTCTGTTTATGAAATCTTGATCTTGTCTGTGGGATAGAACATTTAATATGATACAATTCAGAAATAATAATTGTAAGTAGAGGAATAATTTTGTAAAGCTAGTTTCTTGATGCTTTCACTGCTATGCTAATGATACTCAGCTCTATATTTCTTCATGGCCCGTGAAACACACCAATTTGAAAAGCTAATGGAATGCATAGTCGATATAAAAACTTGATGTAGTAATTTCTTACTGCTAAACTCTGAAAAAACAGAGGTGTTAATTATAGGACCTAAAAACTCTGCATGTGATAACCTAGAACACTGTCTAAGACTTGATGGTTGCTCTGTCAATTGTACGTCATCAGTTAGGAACCTAGGTGTGCTATTTGATGCTAATCTTTCCTTAAAAAAACAAGTTTCTAGCATTTGTAAACTGATTTTTCCATCTCAAAAATGTTTCTAAATTATGGCCTATGCTCTCAATGTCAAATGCAGAAATGTTAATCCATGCATTTATGACCTCAAGGTTAGACTATTGTAATGCTTTATTGGTGGTTGTTCTGCACTCTTAATAAATAAACTCCAGCTAGTCCAAAATGCAGCAGCAAGAGTTCTTACTAGAACCAGGAAGTATGACCATATTAGCCGGTCCTGTCCACTGCACTGGCTCCTATCAAACATCTATAGATTTTAAAATATTGCTTATTACTTATAAAGCCCTGAATGGTTTAGCACCTCAGTATTTGAATGAGATCCTTTACATTATAATCCTCCAGCCGCCATGCGTTCTCAAAACACACTAATATGCTTCTAATATCCAAATCGTAAAGGATTTTTAGGCTGCATTAATTAGGTAAATCAGAACCGGAACACTTCACATAACACCCGATGTACTTGCTACATCATTAGAAGAATGGCATCTACGCTAATATTTGTCTGTTTCTCTCTTATTCCAGGTCACCGTAGCCACCAGATCCAGTCTGTATCCAGATCAGAGGTTCACTGCAGTCACCCAGATCCAGTCATGTATCCAGACCAGATGGTGGATCAGCACCTAGAAAGGACCTCTACTGCCCTGAAAGATAGCGGAGACCAGGACAACTAGAGCCCCAGATACAGATCCCCTGTAAAGACCTTTGTCTCAGAGGAGCACCAGGACAAGACCACAGGAAACAGATGATTCTTCTGCACAATCTGATTTTGCTGCAGCCTGGAATTGAACTACTGGTTTCGTCTGGTCAGAGGAGAACTGGCCCCCTCGACTGAGCCTGGTTTCTCACAAGGTTTTTTCTCCATTCTGTCACCGATGGAGTTTCGTTCCTTGCGCTGTCGCTCTGGCTTTGCTTAGTTGGGGACAGTTCATTTACAGCAATATCGCTGACTTGATTGCACATGATTTCACAGATAATATTTAAACTGAACTGAGCTCAATGATGCACTGCCTTTAACTGTCATTTTCATTATCGACACACTGTTTTCCCAATTAATGTTGTTCAGTTGCTTTTGACACTATCTTTTTTTTTGTTTAAATCAGCTCTATAAATAAAGGTGACTTGACTTATCTAGCTGTGTACAACTTGTACACTTTATCTATAAAAAAGTGATTATACATAACGATATGTTGACACTTTGAATCTACAGTGCACACAAAAAAGTTGCAACACAGTCAAGTTTGACGCTAGCATGTTGCTAATCTAACAATGTGGTACTGTAATAGGAAGAACCTGGAGCAGGAGGAGCCAGGTGGGGACCCAGGCCACAGCCTTGATTGCAGCACATGTTGGAGCCAAAGGAGGTAGGAGCCATGGTGGAGGAAGGACCGATGACTCCAGGGTGCTGACCGAGCAAGGGAGCAGGTGGAGGAGGAACCTGAGGTGGAGACGAGAGAAGATGAGCCAGGGCTGACACAGAGGATCCGGAGGGCCAAGGCAGAGCAGATGGTGCTGGCTAACCAGGTGAGGGGATCCGCAGGCCATGTGGAGCGGCAACGGAGACCGAGGTGGAGCTGAGGGCAGGAGGAGCTTGACAAAGTCCTGAGTGATGGAGGGACAACGTGGCAAAGGAGTGGAGTCCCATAGAGGCAGATGGTCGACAAAAGACCAAGGCAGAGCTGGAGGGACAGGGAGCCTGAGCTGGTTGACTGACGGGCCAAGGTGGAGTTGCTGGGCTGAAAGGTCCAAGGCAAGTCCGGGATTCAGTGGCTGGAGGCTGAGACAAGGGATCCTCCAGCAATGGAGAGAGGTTGACCGTTTAGAATCCAGCACAGATGGGGCTAGCTGACCAAAGGGGCTGCCAGACGCATGGGTGGAGGAGGCTGGAGCCGGTGGGGGTGTGGGCTATTTTCGGGAGCAGGCAATGGAGGGCACATTGTAGGAGCAGGCACTGGAGGAACACCTTCTAGGAGCAAGCTTTGGAGGATCAGAAGCCTCCCGGCTAGACAAGGAAACCAAGGATGAAGTAGGCTGGATGGGATCAGCAGGGACAATGGAGAGAGAGAGGGGGCATCAATTTCCAGTTATAACTTCCAGTCATGAGATCTTCCTCCTCATTTAGGCCCTTTACCACGCCTTATTCAGCTCACTCTCAGCCTGTGCAAGGGGAGGAGCTCCTCTCAGCCACACTGACCATGGCTTTCTCCCTTGTGGCAGGTGGTGTTGCCGCTCACACACCTGGACTGACCTCACAGCCTCTGGTCTCAAGAGCAATCGCCAGCTCTGTCGCCCCATGTGGTGATGGCTGGTCGGTCACTGCATGCTCTGGCTCTCTGTCAGCAGTGGGCTGGGGCAGATGGGGAGATGGTGGGCTGGGCTCTGTCGTGTCATTCATGCCAGTCACAGTCAGAGGCTTATGCACAAGACACCAGCACCCACTTAACAAAGGTGGCTAAATTCCCCAAGGACCATCTCTAGGACAACCACATTCTGATCCTTGAGGGAAAGGGTCCTCTGCTCCAGCAGGAGGAGAAAGATGGCAGGATCATCCATATAACAAATGAAACAAAACTGACAAAAGGAAAAACAAAACGTGGTGAAACAAGCTGATTTACTTTTAAAGGTCTGGTCTTCTGTCACAGTGTGGTGCGGGAGATAACCATGTAACAAGGCAGGTGATGATACAGAGTCTTTAATAATCCACATGGGGTAATTCATAAGGTGAAGAAAGAAACACACGCATACACATCGATGAGACCGGACAACCAAACACTTAACTAAATGCAATTTATAAGGAGAATGTTAACATTCATGTTCAGGTGACACACCTGAAGATAATGACACAATTAACACGAGACAGAAACTAGGTCACACAGAGAACACAAGGAATCAAACTGCAAAATAATGAGTCCAGGTGACAGTGACATTGAGTACATTTGTAATGAACATTTTAATCTTGCTTAATTTTAGGAGATTATCACGTGCATTATGGAATTGTCTTTTCAGTTAACACTTAAAATGCTGCCATTAAAATGCATAAATGTGGATAAAGGTATGTGCTCGATACATAATTGTACATGCATTACATTTCATTTTCATACATATTTTATACCCTACTAATATAGTGTATATTGCTCAAATGGACAGCATGCAAAAAGATTTGAATAATAGTTAATTGAAAAAACAAAAGTTATACTAAACGACGTCCTTCCTGAATCAACAAGTTGATGGGTGGCACACTTCCCACGGTGCAGACGGGCGAGCAAATGACTAATGAGTGACCGCAGATGCTGATTCCAGCTGTAACGTGACTGGCGTGGCATGGGCGGACCTTCTCCTCTGCTCAGGCAAAGCAGCTGTCAGTGCACACCGAGGGGCTGAGGTCTTCTGACAGATTGCGCTGGTGACACGCCACATGCAGATGCCCAGTGACAGCTTCTCTGCTGGGTGCAGCTGCCCCTCCCCTCCCGCCCCATCCACTTACTACAGCTGTATCCAGACACACCGTGAGATGTGGCAGTTAAAGAGACGTTCTGGTCGAGATGTTGGTCTGGGGTCTGAGGAACCCCTTCAGCCGCTGGACCTTAACCCTGTTGATTACATCAGCCAGTAGTGCAAACTGGGATGATTAGGATGAAAAAATGCTTTTGACTTGGGAGTGATGTGTGTGTTTTTTGTGCATCAATTAAAGCTGCGCATTAATATGGAACAATGATTAAACTGACTTGAAACTACCTTTGCATTAACACGGTTTTACTGCATACCTGCCAGCCAATCAGAATCCAGTGTCCAGACAGACCATGGAATAATAATGAATAAGTGCTGTGTAAATGACAGTGTGTTCATGGTTATAACATCATAACCATGAAGTTTTACAAACAAAGAGAAAAATGTCATTAAGACTTCATGTTTCCGAAATTGCGACTTTATATACCACAAAAAAAAAACTTAATATCTTGCAAAAGTGACTTTAGTTCATGTAACTGACTTCATTTCTTGCAATTTCAACTTTCACAGTTATAATTATTTTTCTTTTAACTGAGACTTAATGTTACTTTATAACTGCGATTATGACTTTTGTTTAACGTAACTGAGAATAATATATCGTAATTGCAGATTTTTGTATTCCAGATAAATTTATTTCTCAGTTATAGCTTTGTTTTCCATAATCAGGACTTTGTCTCACACAATGTTACTTTAGAACTTTTTTTTTTTTTACATAAGTACAAAAAAATTCTTTCATAATGTTTTGTTTCAGAGTTACAGCTTTGTATCCTTCAGGTGACTTTATGCCTTGGAGTTTAAATTTTTTTCTTCTCATAATTAAGACATTCGAGCCTCATTTCTAAAGTGTGTGTGCATAGATTTGATCTTAGAGTGTGCATACGCTTAAATCCATGCCTTTACGTGGAAAAGTGCTTAGCGCACGCTCAAGGTCTGAGAAGACGATCCTATACTTTTTCTTGTTGGAGTACTGCAGGTTTTGGAAATCTTGCAGCCTGCTGTTCTAAATGAAAGGATTTGGACGATGACTGGTGATCATTTATTTGTCAATGACATTAATTAGGAGCGCTTACAAGACAGAGCTAAAACCACTCAATTATGCATAATTTAATAGATTTTACATCTGAAAGAAAGACATAATTCTGCTTTCTGCACCTAAGTTCATTTTATGAATCACTCTCATGCATATTTCAGAGATGATCGCAAGATCAAATTTAGGATGGGGTCTGCACAACATTTTATAAAGGTCCTATATCTTGCAATGTTACTTTGAAACTTTCTATTGCTACTTTATTTCAAATAACTGCAACTTTATTTCTCACAATTGCAAGTTTATTTATCGTAACTGGAAGCTTTGTATCTTGCAAATGACTTATATCTTTAAATCACAACTTTGTCTCTCATAGTTGAGACTTTGCCCTCAATGATACTTTATAACTTGCTAATGCAACTTTTTTCCCTCATAATTATGACTATATCTCTAATGTTACAATGTTTTTTCATTTATTTATTTTAAACTTTATCTCACAATTTTTTATTATTATCATCATCATTATTATTTATTTATTTATTTTATTCGAGATAAATCAGAGAGAAAATCAGAGAGAAAGCTCTTTTATTCATGCTCAAGTAAAGAAAAATCCTCATAGCGTAAAACATTTGATTGCCTACAATTATGACATGCTGTGTGCATTTGATAAATAAACCTTTACATGACTTGAAAAATGTCTCTACCAAAAAATTGCTCAAAATTCAAATGTTCCTCATAAGTCCACAATCACAATAATCTCAATTTGTTCCTTTGCCCTGCAGAGCAAAACCGGTGAGGTCACAGCTTGTGGAGACATGGAGTTTTCAGTTACACAATCAGCATCATCTTTTATCATACTACATCTTCTGTTTGGGTTTCCATGAGCTACACATCACTGCTGCTTGTGTATCCCATTTGATTGCCATTCATGCTGCCACAATGACAGCATCTGCCTGTTTTGGGGACACAGTGTGTCTTTTGACAACATTCCTAGGAGGAAATCTTAAAATAAACAATAGCATAATAAATATAATCATCTGAAGCTCATGATTCAATCATATTATACAAAATTGAACTCCAAACTTTGAAGTGCTGCTTGAGAAAGTGAAACTGGAGGTTTATATGTTCCTGGATCAACATCCCACCAAAATCAGGTACAGTCGGGTATCTTTTGTGATCACATATACCTCTTGTGTTTGTGTTTCCACTGACTTGAGACACAGCTGATGAAGTAATGCTGCTTTGTGTTATTTAACTCACTGTAACCAATCTAAAACAAACACGCACGCTCCTGTTGTTTGCCCATGCAGTGCTTCACTTGCATATTTATTTTTTTTTACAGTTTCAGAATGATTCCAGCATTCAGGATCAGCAGTTTTCAGGGTCAGATTTGAACTGATCTTCCAGGACAAAACCTGATTTCGTGTGGTGGAATCACACTGAGTGGTTTGGGAACTTGGGACCAGCCCAGAACCCACACCTGAACCATGTCTGTGGAAAACTGCCTTCAGGGTACCAATACTGTTATTGCACCCCATTGTATCATAGGCATACCTTAAGGCAGGGGTATCCAAACCCAATCCTGGAAGGCCACTGTCCTGCAGAGTTTAGCTCCAACTTGCCTCAACACACTTGGCTGGAGTATCCTAGTATGTCAAGCAAGACATTGATTAGCAGGTCGAGTGGGTTGAATAGGGGTTGGAGCTAAACTCTGTACCATTAAGAGGTAGATCAGAGCCTTAGCAACTCCTGGAGACCCACATTCCAGCAGAGTTTAGCTCAAACCCTAGTCAAACAAACCTGAACTGAACTGGTCTTCAGGATCACAGGCAGGTGTGTTGAAGAAGGTTGGAAACTTTACAGGACAACAGGTCTCCAGGAGCATAGTTGAAGTCCTTGGTGTTAACTTGGATCCTGGAAGGCCACTGTCCTGCAGGGTTTAGCTCCAACCAACTCAAAAACACCTGCCCTGAAGACCTTGCTTAGCTGGTTCAGGTCTGTTTAAGTAGGATTGTAGTTAAACTCTGGAGGACAGTGGCCTCCAGGAGGTGAGTCTGACACCCTGACCTAGGTGGTACAAATGAATGTCTTAAAGGTAGAGCAGGTGCACATTTACGCTACAGCCCCATTGACAAGCTGTTTAACTGCTGATGGTACACATTTTGCACACATTTTTCTGACAGAATGGACCAGCACAGCAATCAACCAATCAGATTTTATGTTTAAGATTAATTTGGGAGGGGATCGCTCAGATTTCAGAGGTATACAGGGCCATAGTCACTTATGGAGGTCACTGAGGTCTGGACCTCAGTACATTTTTCATGTTCAAAAATAAAATGTGTTCTCTGAATGACTAATTTGCTCTTAAACTGCTCATATGAAGGTCTGTGCTATAATTCAGTTTAGACAGTTAGCAAGAATGTTTAGCGTCCGTGGTGTAGAAATTATCACTCGAGACGCTACCAGAGTGAAGTGAATGAGTCTTGAGAAAGTTGTGAGTGAGGGTGAAGGTTGCCAGATCCAGCTATTACAAACATTTTATATATTTCTGGACTGGTATTTTCCACTCAATATAAACAAATTGTGATACAATAAATACAGTAGGGTATGATAAAAAAAATGTCATCCCTCCAAAACAGATAAAGCATTTTTCACAAACATCTACATTTCAGTCTATTTTAAAATGTTAATAATGTATATAATGAGTTGTATTTATAGGGCTATTATAACAAATGGCTATGGCCAGCACTACAGTGTTTAGAATTACTTTTGACATGCTTTTTTTTGAGGATGTTGTTTCAGGTTTCCACTGTCAAATTTGCTGCCTGAAGCAAAACCAGTTGAGAAGCTAACAGCACCACTAGCTAACAGCACAAGTCAGCTAAACTCTGGGAACTCTTGGTAAGATTCCAGGCTAACAAAAGTAACCCTGTAGCTAATTAGACCCTGAACTCAGGTGTTAAACTTCCACCTACAAATCTAGCTTACGTAACAGCCTTAAAGTTGGCCCACTTCAACCACAGCTGTAATTACTGAATTAGCAGAAAAGTTCAAGAGGTTCCTCGGATTTCAGATTGTTATTTTCCATCCTGATGAAATCTAAATCCCAGTCAGCAGTTAGGCGTGTTTCCTCCACTGTGACGCACACCTGTGCAAGGGTTTGTTCAGGGAGTTGGCAGAACGCTCTGTTACCTGGAGAAAGGAATGCTGAAGAGGTTTTGTATCCAGCCTTTTCTGAATGCTAACAGGTGTCTTGTAAACAGTGTGATCAATGGCTAAGAGGCCTTTTCAAATATGGGATCGCTTGAAATGTATTTCAAATAGTAAAATACTGTAATGCTTTTGAATGTGCTCTTAAAAGTTTTGTGTTCCTCTCTGAAACTTTGACTGGCCTTCAAAGAGTTTCTGATTCTATGAAAATATTTTGCATTCACTGTCAAATTTGGCATCCTCTTGTCATTGAGAAATGACAAATAGTGCTTCTGGTTTAATTTCTTGCTGACACTTGGCACTCATTGGCACTCACTTATTTGAGATGTTTAACCTTAACTGTTAGTCATGAATTAAATTGGCAATGGAATAGTCTAGTAAATACTCTTTTCTACTAACGCTCTTTAAATAGCAATATATATATTGTGATTGTGACTATATATATATATATATATACATTTTGCAACGTAGACTTTAGACCAGGTTTGAGTGGTCTATGGCTCAGTCTATTTTCAGTTCCTTGAAATAGCAATCGCCTAATAATGTGCCTGAACACACCTCTTTTTTTTTTTTATTTGGTGCACAAATGGGCACAAATGCATTTGCTAATTAAACAATATGTCACAGGAAGGGAAAATGCCTTGCTCGATACCGTCAGTGAAGATAAGGCCCCAAATCTATAAATATTTGATCGATGTTGGCATTTTTGTATAACCATGATATTTCTTTCTTTCTTTCTCTTCTTTTTTTTGTGTGTGTCTTTTTTTAACAGTGCCTTTACCCTTACCCTGGATGAATTTATTGCATCCTTGTATCTTTCTTTCCAAAAACTCTAAACTTTTGAAAGCTAGTCTAGTTTGGAGATTAGACAAGTTGAAATGACTTTTTCTATTGTTTCAAAAGGGTTTTAAATTACATCGTATCATTGAATTTACTGTAGACATGCTACAGGTCTCACTTATTGTCTAATATCTCTGCCAATATCCATTTTTCACAACAAACTTGAAGTGAGCAAAATGCTGATAACTATCAGCTCATAAAACCAATAATGCTTAGAAATCGTGTTTACATGAGACTTTGAAGTGATTGACACACAGAAACATGCACATGTTGAATGGACACCAATAACACTGGGGAATTTATCATATTAGTCAAAATATAGCATGACTAAGTGAAAGTCTTCTTTATTAATGAAGGGGCATTTCTCATTGCCAATGAGAAGCAAACAGCAACCAGACACAGAAAACCAGTTTGGGTGTACCTGGAGAAGGCAGGTGGTGGCGAGGTGTTGGCTGTGGGTCACGCACAACGGATGGCTGTGGATGTATTGACACACTCTCTGCTGAGAGTTCATGTCTACCCTGATTCCTGTGACGTGAGGTCCGGGAGTGGAAACAATGTAGGGAGTGTTGTCCCACCAGCTCACTCCAGCGATGGAGGGATGGGGGTGAACTATAGACACGTATGATATATATAGAAGTGCAAACAGCAATTCAGTGTGATGCCAATTAGGATTTGGGGTGGCAATAACTGATGGCTAAAATTGTTCCCCAAAATAATCTATCAATCTGTCAGTGCAATATTGTTTTGCACTTTTGCTAAAGTGTTTTTGTAAATCTGTCACTTTGTGCCCAGACTGACAACAGACACAGGAATGTATCAGAACTTGAAGAGGACATGAACTGTTGCGCTCTGCCTCTACACGTGATAGATCAACTTGTGAAAAAACTTGGTTTGTGTTTGTGGCAAAAGAAATTCTTCAAATGTCTGACAGTCTGTGAGCTGACATGAGAGATCATGCAAATGAGTTTGATGTTTACCAAGTAATCTAGAAACTGAAACCAGTCGCCTAAATAACTTCTTTGTGGGACAAAACATAAAGACAAAGATGACATTTGCGTATGTAATGCTCAATGAAGATGCTACACATCTGTGCATTTCATGAATGGATTTGATTGTTTTAAGCTTGTCACAGAATTTCAATGATGAAGTGTGATCCATTATAAAATTTAAAATATAGTTTTTTTATAAACTATAATCTAAACTATAACTACAATTATGTGAAAACTCATATCTTTTTATTACATCCAGATAAAAATCAAGATATGCAAACACAAATAAAATAATATTTAAGTCAAGAAAAACTATAATTAAATATTGCTACAGTTATGTAACAATTGTGAAAATATTTTTAATTATGTCATGAAAAAATCTAGATTAATATTACTGCAATCATGTAAAAGCTGTAAAAAAATAATGATAAATATTTTTACAATTATGCCAAAGAATATGCAAATAATATTAAAATACATGAAAAAATTGAGATAAACATTAATATAATTATACAGAAATTGTGAAAATAATATTGAATTATGTGTATTTAAGATGCATAAAATGGCAGTTTACAGCTATATCTTTAGAAGAACAAAACTTTGCAGAATCTTTGCCAAAATGCCATTAATATGGGATTTTTGGTGATGAAGACTGTATGTTATATGGTTTTACAAATAAACTACAGCAAAAAAAAATTGTCATACTTAATTCAGTGTGTTACTCGCTGTTTCTTTGTTATTGTTTTCGAAATCTACCAGCAATTAATGCAAAAGTTATTTTTTTTAATTTTTATTTTTCATTGTATAGTCTTTTAAACTAGAGTCGGTGGGGAAGGAAAGATATTCGAGACATATAGGGTGGACGTCCATGCCCCATTCTGGAGAATCTTGTGTAACTGCTGTTTTCTATTGATTTGGGCCCATTCATTTGCATGGGGCCTCAATCCTCTCTAAATGAAAATGACAGGAACCCCACTGTGGGTTCTAGATGGAGCCGTAACCTCCGAGATAGGGCAACATCATTATGGGCCAACCAAACCCCAAACTACCATCCATTTCTTCTTGTATCAACACTGCACGTGCATCCAGTAATGAAGCATTTCTTTGCTAGCACCATTACCAGGTTGATTTGTGATCAGTTTCAGCGTAACTGGAGCGGTGGTCGAAGGTCTATAACCGAAGCAACAGTGGTGATCTGTGTATGACAGGCATCTGTCTGAGTGGACGGGCAGCGTAATGAGAGAGCTCTGTGCACATGGTGATAAAGCCTTTGTGCTAATGACAGACTCAGCTTTAATCTACCACTCTCACCTGTAGAGAAGCTCGCTGAAACCCAAGATCGACAGGACTCGCATAGAGCATTACATGTGACAGCAAACTATTCCATCACACATACCGACTGTTATCACTGGTTGGGAAACAACCACTATATTAGAGTAAATTAAAGAGAAAGTTCACACAAACATTTTAGTTTGCTGTCGATTTACTCACCCTCAGGCCATCAAGTAGTAGGTGACTTTTTTCTTCTTCGGTAGAACAGTAAAGAAAATTAAATGAATTAAATAAAATGCAAATCAACAGCTACCTGTAATTTGAGAGTCAAAAAAGCACATACAGGCAACACAAAATTAGCCCGTGGCTCTGACGATATATTGAGATCTTATGAAGTGAAACGATCAGTCTGTGCAAGAAACTTTACATTATTACCTGTAATCCAGAGCCTAAAACAACCCGTCTGGAGAGATGTCCGGTTCACAAACAAATCTTTGTTTTAAATCAGTTCTTTTAGTTAACTAGTTGAACCAGTTCACCAAATCAGACTGAAGCATCTTACACAGTTCATGACTCGAGCAACACGGACCTATACGTTACTCAATCAAAACTCACTTTCAGATGCCTGGCAGTCACTGAGACTCGAAATGAACTCAAAGAGTGGTGTATCTGATCCTATGATGATTCAGCACAGCTGTCATTAAACGGAGGAAAGCGGTTCAAACTCAGACATTTGTGAATAGAGCACTTGAATGAAGGGGTGAAACTGATGTTCTTATTTGGTTTCTCGATGTTTGCGTAGATGGGTGAGTTGATTCAGAAAACTGGCTTTAGACAAGTAAAATGGTAACTTTGATGCTCTAGCCGTTAATAAACAGAACTGGGAGCGGTAAGAGAAACAACCAATCAGAGCTGTGGTCCCTAACTTTTTTTTGTGTTCAAAGTATACAAAATGTATATAATAAGCTGAGTACACCATGAATCCATTTTCCAAACCGTGTTTTGGCTTGTCCTGAATCACTAGGGTGCACCTATAATAAGTGTTTATATTCGGACTATTTTAGATTGCTTCGAGGTACCATGGGAGTAACCAGTACCTTTGTGATTCTTCATAGACATAAACAGAGAGAAGTAGTTCCGCTACGATGTTCTTCCATAAGGCATAAGCAGTTCTGTTTATTAACCGCTAGGACGTCAAAAGTTCCCTACCGCAGCTTTAAGGCATCTTGCTGAAAGAAGCAGTTAATGGAAAATAGTCAAATTCCCCGCTTTGTTGAGGCTAAATAATGTTCAGTTTCTTGCACAGACTTATCATTTCGCTTCATAAGACCTCAATGTATTATCAGGAGCTGGATATGATTATTATTATTATTTTTTAATTCATTAATATGCTTTATTTTTTTCTTACTGTTCTACTAAAGAAAAAGCCACATACATGTTTTGATGAACTCTCGCTTTGCATGACGTACAAAAAATGGCTATGTACTAAAATAGAAATTTTTAAAAAGGTTTTGATGCATTGAATATGATTTATAGTAAATCAAAATTGAGTCGGAAGACATCAAGTCACGCTTTATTGTTGGAAAGGAAATTCAAGAATCAAAGTCAATAGCAACTTTTTTATATTTACGTCACACTCTCAGCCATTTTATTACAAGCATTTCTGCAAAAGTGCAAGTTTTATCCATCTCTGTATATGACCTCCATGAGCCTGAGAGAAACAAGAGAAACAGAGAAACAAGCTGGACGGATGTACTAACCAGGCCAAATCTTGCCTTCTGTAGCTTCCAAGGCCAGACTTGCAGTGCAAATGAATATATCCATGACATCACAGTAGGTGAAAGGGATTTATTGTAACCAGCCAACAAACTGGTGATGTTCTGAATGACAGTGATTTATTTATTTTATTTTTCCTTTTCAGTGTGAAACTTGCCATGTGTACACCTGTTAATAATGTCAACTTAAAAAAGAATAACACGGACAACAGTAGTACTGCATTTCTCCAAGTATAATGAATTTTCTTAAGTTATTTTCCATTGTGCGTGGTCTTATTTGTGTCCTTGAGCAGCACACAACAAACGCAAAAAAAACTCAATAACCGCTACATAACATCTCAATCACCATCTATCAACTTTGTCACTTCCAAACTGTCAAAACAGGAAGCCGACAATTCCTTTTCACACGCTAAACCCTGAGCATTCATTGACATCCTACCACAACATTGTTTGAATCAACTTTAATATCTCTCCAAACGCCTCATTCCTCTGTCAGTGAGGGAATTCACTCATACACAATTAAAAGATTAGGCTGCGTCGCGAAACACAAGGTGACAGCGCATGAATCACACTGTCGCCCTGAGGGATGTTTGTTATCCGCATCGAGACCTGCTAAAAAGACCGAGATGAGAGAAGTTTGAGTCGGAGCCATTGGGTTAATCGCGTGTTCAGTCAAACTCACGCACCCACCCACAGCCTCATTTGACTTCATCAAGCCCCCCACCACACTAGCCCCACCCTCCCAACAGCAGAAACAACAGGCAACTGATCTGGCTTGATTTTTTAACCTAGTAGCATTTATTTATTTATTTATTTGACAACTGAACTAAACATAGCTGCCCTACAAAGGCCAAACGCAATAATTAAGCAATTTATTTTATTTAGTTTTTGGACCACCAACTCAATTTTACTCTTTAAACCTTTGACAAATTCAATATATTACTTGAATAACTAAATTGATTATATTTAGTTTTTTTTTTATCAAAATGTTTAACTAAAATCAAAACGTAAAAAAAACCTCACTAAATGATTTACGCTTCATACACAAAGTATATGAACGCATCTCATGTCCCAATTATGTACTTATTTTTAATATACATTTAAATTAGTGACAAACGTGCTACTTGTCATAGTGTCTTTATACTTATATATATATATATATATATATATATATATATATATATATATATATATATATATATAATAAACAAATACTCCAGGAGCACAAGTATTAATATATTAATAAGTATTAATATAGCTGATTTGCTGTTCTCTGATGAGGTCATTTTTTCCAGATATAAGTATATAGCTGGTGTGCTGGGAGCGTCAGATCTGCAGATTAACTCCACTTGTCTATCAGTATGGTCTACTGATCACATATTGAACCCGCACCCTCAATTATTCATACTGGGATGTTTTTTGAAAACTTGAACTGGCCCAATCGGTGTCAAATTCAAAATTTGTTCCTCTTGCATAATTGATGTGCCAGAGCGCAGGGTAATGAGAGGAAATGAGCAGGGTAAAGCCTCACAGAGTCAGCAGAGCTACACAAACACAACTACAGCGGACAGTCTGCAACATTATAATATCTCGATATCTAAATATATCAGTGGAAAAACTTGTAAAACATATTCCTGCTTTCAAGTTGTGAAAAATAAATGGTATATTAATGTGTTACTTGCTGTTTATTTGTATTTATTTGTGTATATAAATACAAGTGCAAACAATTCATCAAGATTAATCGCTGGTAAATCAAGGTTAATCGCGATAAATCACATTCAAAATAAAAGTGTATGTTTACATACTATATTTGTATTATATATGTATAGTTATTTTGTATATATAAATACACACACAAATACGATATTAGGGCTGCCCCAGTCCACTAACTGTTAGTCGACCAGAAGAGTCTTAGTCGACCAATATTCTTTAATTGTTTAGTTATGTTTTTTTTTTTTTTTTTTATTAAAATCCACAGTCAAACAGAAAAATTTGAGGGCAGCCCTAATATATATAATATGTGTGTGTGTGTGTGTGTGTGTGTGTGTATTTGTATATATCTAATGTATATGTGTATATTTAAATATACATAATAAATATACACAGAACACACACACACAACACATATAGTATGCAAACATAAACTTTTATTTTGAATGCAATTAATCACGATTAGTCATTTTTCAGCCCTATTTCAAAGTAAATGCTACACTTTTTTTTCAGTGTACTTGATTTTAAAACTCAAAATCAGTATGCATTAAAAAAGAAGGTACAGAATTAAAAAGAAATACATTATAACAAGGCCAAATGCATATATTATTATTATTATTATTATTATTATTATTATTATTATTATTATTATTATTATTATTATTATTATTATAGACAAACCTAAATGATTTTCACTAGTTTTCTCACTTAAGCTCCAGATTGGTAATAAAGCTTTTATCTGCAAATGTATTATTTTTTTAATCTGTGCTAGAATTATTTTAACTCAGTATACACACTTTTACTGAAGTCCATTGAGACACATGTGTTTTATAAAGGTATTATTAATGTGTTATTACACTTATTTTAATCCATTATTTCTTTGGAAATCACAATACAACCAATATATGCATTACAATACTTGTTTGTTCATGGTATTCATACATTTGCACTATATCTGATACATTACAACACAATAAACATAGCATTTCATGTGTTTAAGGGTTCAAACATGTTACCCCTGCTTATAAAGCATGACATGAAACATTATAAATATGCAATTAATATTTACAGGGAATTATAATTATATACTTTTATAAATTCTTTATTTTTATTCATTAATTATTATTTTTACTTTTTAGGCTTATCAGTATATAATATCACTGTTAACTCACTACGATCAATCACTCTCAGTTCATGAGAAGATATTTTCTTTCAGAGGGTTTCGGTGTCTATTCCAGTTATTGATTTAGAAGCTGCTGTGAAAATGGTCTGAAGCTGTTTATATGAATGAAGAGAGGGATGATTGTGTATTTTAACCAGTGACTTTACCAGAAACCCTTTAGTCTGTTTCAAGGCAAGACCAGGAACAAAAGCCACTGTCATTGTCAGTAAAGAGAAAAGCTTTACTTTCACACAAGCTCAAAAGAATCAACACAGAAAAAAGAAAAGCGATGATTACAACAATCAATGAAACCAATGGAAAAGTTTCACTTTTTTACCCCGCTAATGATTCTCAAGGACGGTTTATTTTTGAAAGTCTGTATAGGCACGCTCTGTTGGACATTGTTGACCAAGAAATAGATTACAAATTCAGTTTTATTGAATTAGAAAATACAATATATTTTAAAACCTTGACTTTCACATAATAGCTGTATTTAAAATGGATTTGTAAAACAGCTTTTCTGAAGAACAGCAATACATGAATAAATAAAATGTGCTCTGGCCCAGTTGAAATCATTGAATAAACTCTATATTTTGCAGCATAGTAGAGTTCACCGGAAAATTCCTCCAAGCAAAAACATTCATTTATAAATTACCCATGAGGAACCGGTACAGTAGCCGCAGCTTTCTTCCCATAGTCATTGAACAGGCAGACAGCTTCAGTTTTAGTAAACGGATCTATTGTGTGGGTCGGCGAGCATGGCTCTGATAGGTCTCGCGTGTTGACGGGGAACAGCTGGCAGGTGGAGTGCTGTGGGACAGCGCCCCAGGTCCCTCTCCCAGCACAAAGACTGTTCCTCAAGCAGACTCGCTTGCACTGAGACAAAGACTGACAAAAGATAAGTGTAATTACTTCTTCAGCCAATGCTCACAAACTATCTCTCTCTGACAGACGGTGAAGATGAGTTTGAATATGTGTGTGTGAGGGTAGTCTCTGTCCTGCCTGACATGTGTGTGTGTTTGGGGAGATACTGCAATTGGTTGCAAACGCTTTTTAGTTCCACCAGCAGGAAGGTCAACACTAAACTTTAGGATTCCAACTTCGCAAAGGATGCCAGGTTTTTTTATTTTTAACACATTCTAATAATATTCAGAAATAAATCACCCACAAGCTTTTTATGAGGCTTAACTTGGTAGTTCATAAGCACTCAAATATAATTACACTAGCGGTGAAAAGTTTGGACACACTTGGCTGAATTTATATTTACCTTTGATTTAAATTCTCACTTAGAAAGGGCTACGGAATTATTTCCGGCAAAGCTAAATAAATTAATAAAATGGATGAGTTAAAAATCATCGCAGGATGCACCTTATAAGACTGATTGAGTTCACAGAGACAAAGAGTACCATCTACTTCAGAGAAAAAAAATATATATTTGTTTCAAGAAAATATGTTTTGATTCGTGATTCTATAATGAAAAAATAGTAATAATAACATAAAAGAGAACATTTCGACTGATTGACAAAATATGTCAATATATGCATATACAGTTTGAAAATGTATTAATCAAAGTTTTGTGATATTAAAATCTGTTCAATAATCATGTGTTAATCTTATCTATTGTGACAAAAGTGTTAGCATTTTATACTTCTGTTTAGATTCTTACTACTATAATTTGTTTTAAGTTGATTTGAACATGATTTGTCTTATTTAATGTTAGTCACAGTCATTTCAGCTTTGCAGACTAGAAAACAATGGATGGTCTTTCTTTCAGACAGTTATTCATTTGAGACTGACACAATTATACTATCAGCAATACCGGTGCTCTTTTTCAGTCTATAGGGCCTTTCGCACCACTTTTAGATCCAGAACTAAATGTACAGTACTGAAGTACTGGTACGATTTTGCAAAACTATTTACTAATTTACTATTTAAGCCGGTCGAAAGCAATGTCATTTGTGTGCAGCGTTAAACAAGCGTTAACAAACAAGAATAATGTTAACAACAGGGCGATGGAGGATGCTGTGATCGCAGCTGTGTTGTTGTTGTGTCTCGTGGTTTCACAATAATGGACATGGAATGTCCATATACATAAAGCGATTGAAAGAATGGAAAGGAGGATCAAGAACAACAACTGGCAGTGCTACATTTGCCACAAAGTGCCTGCACTTCAGCGTCCGTATACTTATCAGCTGTTCATCATACTTGCAAAATAAGTTGAAACAATGTTTACAGTATGTTACATAACGTTTTAAATCATGGTGGGTGAGGGCATTTTTCAATCGTCTGGCCAAACATTGTCTACATTAGACCCTGCTCTGGAGTAGAGCAAATTTGATTAATCGATAAAGGCAGTCCGGTACTAAAATGCAGACCTAGTTCTGCCAGTCGAAACGCCTAAAAGTGGGTAGTTCCACAATTCGTTTTGGTACTAAGAGAAGGTTCCTGTCGAGGATGTGTGTAAGTGTATTTGTTAGAGGGATACATTCAGGTAATTGACAATGCATTATAGTTTCAAGCGTCATACCAGTTATGCAGTGAGACCAAAGAAATTTTCATTCATATGACTGGAAAGCAATAAAGTTCTTATGCGATTTACCTAAAAATAATGAGCTAAGCTAAACTTATCGGGATGCAAAGCAAACAAAACAAAACAAAACAAAACAAATCAATAGAAAACATCCATTTTCCAAAATGTTTGTAGAGATATGGGCATGCTGGTCAAAACAAAGCAAAATATATAAAACATCCATTTTCCAAAAGGTTTGTGGGGTTAAGGTAATGCTGATCAAAACAAAACAATAATTCAGTAGTATTCTGCCATTAACAAACCATTAACTATGATTTTGCCTCAATAAACTCCAATAAATAAATAAAATAAATAAAATAAATTAGCTGCTTATTAATAGTTATTAAGGAAGTTGTTAAGTTTATGTATTGGGTAGGATTAGGGATGTAGAATATGGTCTTGAAAGAATATATACTTTATAATCGCTAATAAACAGTCAATATGTTAATAATAGTCATGGTAATAAGCAACTAGTTAAAAGTAAGAATTGGTCCCTACACTAAATTGTTACCACATTTTTTAATTTCTTTTTTTAGGCTCTGTTGTTGACAAGGAATCCAAAATAGCATATGGCCTCCTGGAAACTTCCCAAATCTCCTGCCTTCTGGAGGCAACAATATCTTCATCACTTAAAAAACTAATTGTGTTGAGCGATTCTTGACTTAGTGGGCACTTGGCCTCTAGAAACAAAAGCCATTTTAGAGGCTTTACCTCCTTCTAAAGAATATTTATTTGCAGAGCCCCTTTGTTGGCCCCCTCTGACCAACTGCTCACATAACGACTCCTCAGTGGCCAAAAGTTGGCTCTATTGGTGAGACTATCGTGAAACTTTCCAAACAGGTCAAGTAGGACGCTAATGCCATGTGCATAGAGCTAACTCATTTACTATTCCGGTTATTGGTGGGAGGCTGGCTCGCTCTTCTGGCATATCTGGCGTGCCATCTGCCTGGACGGGGTAAGTGGGTGAGATAAACTGGTGATTGAGTGCGGGGCCTATGTGGCATAAATGGGAGACTGGCACAGGGCAGCGGGCACACGGGTCACTGCGACAGATTGGACTGGGGCCATCTGGTTCTTCTCTTATTCCATGACACTTCTCTGCACAGTTTGGCTTGTTAAGGTGCTTGAATTCTGCTTTGTTGTTAAAAGTGCCTGCTTAGGATTGTTTGTAATGATTTCCCATTATCTTCATTTGCAAAATGCCTAGATTATGTTACGCAGTTACTGTACAAAACCTCTTTTGGAGCGTCTTGTCAGTACAATTGGCGTTAGGAGCATCCATCGAAGGTTCTGTTGACATAAAGGCCGTGCAAGTCTTGCAGCTGTCACTTTGTTCTTGAGGGGCGAGAAAAGGAGCAGCAGGCCTTGTCTCAAGAACATTAGCCCAAAGGGAATAAATCAAGCGGCCGAACAATACTACTGCCCATTAATGTCACCAGTGGCACTTCCTCGAATCATAAACCCTACGCAGTCTACATCTGAAGAACCAAGGGGCCAAAACATATGCTTGTTGAGATGTAGAGGAGATAATCAGAGCTTAATGTATTAATGTATCCCTGCCTAACTTTAAACTACATTTTACCTGCCTGATATGTCATCATCCGATATCCAGTGACAAAGTTACAAGTTCTGCAAAAAAACAGCTTACATAAGAGAGTGACTTAAATGTTGGGTGATCTGTGTGTGTAAATACCCAAATAAGTTGGGTTTATGTGTTGAAGGTGTTGCTGATAAGGGTGAGAGGGATTTCTGCAATCTCTGGATTAGATCCTGCTTTTGCTCTTTGATGTGGGACGTCTGACTCAAGTGTTGGTTTCTAATGAGACAAGGGGCGAGGCCAAAAGTGGGCTCTAATCTTACACATTCCTCTAAAAATGAGCGTGCATGTGTGTTTGAAGAGAGAGAGAGAGAGAGAGAGAGAAACATACTGCTGCTAAGTGATATCTATATCAGGGTTGCTATTATCAAGGCTGGGGATGATGGTCACTAAGCTAGTAAACAAAGGGGAAGGCTGGTGTGGTCTGGTGTGCACTTCCAGGTGGGCAAAACTAATGCCGCAAGATTCCTCAGCATCTTCTCAGAAGCACCAGAGAAATCCTCTTTGCTCTTAGTCCCTAAAGCACCTTGCAAAGTCGAGGTGGCTTGCAACGGATTGTCTTAATCTGTCCTTTTGTAAAGAAAAGGGTAAGCCAGGCAGAATGTCAGTCTATATCAGTCAAAACCAATTGGTTACAAGGATTTTTTAGGAAGTAGTTGCAATGAACTTTTTGAAAACCCTTAACATGCTGACACCAAAGCAAAGCACAAATGCATACAGCCCAGGTAATTTAATGTGTAATCATATGTGTGATTAATCCTCATGTTATGGAGGAGGCCAATGCAATTTTGTGGCCCATCCAGAGGTCAGATATCTTTTCTGCTGCACTCAGGGCTTTCAAAGAGGCTTAGTGGTATGTAAATGAGAATGCTGTGGCTCTAAAGCACAGTCAGTTGCATTAGATTAGGCGTAAAAAAATTGTCCCCATATCTGAATGGCTTAGGCTGGTGGTGAAAACTCATTACAGCTGATCAAACCCAAGACAAGGAGTGAGTCATTTGTGGCATTGCTCAGGTGCTTAAAAATCCACTCTACATTACATTTTATCCCCAGTTCTCCTACTTATCGGAAAAGTGTGAGCTGCTGCTAAGGTGGACTAGGCCTTGCTAACATTTGCTCTTGTGTCCGAGTTGTCTAAGAAGCCAATTACTCCTACCGTGACAGAATTTGGTTGCTCATGTAGAAATAAATAAAAAATGATATTTTTGAGGAAATCCGAGAGCTTTCTGACACAGCATAGACAGCAAGGGAATATCAGTGGTTCATCTGTAGTTTTATACAGCTACAAAAATACCTTTAGTGTGCAAAGAAAACATAGAACTTGGATGCGCTGTGCCTTGCTGCAAAGAGAGGAATGAATATGTATGCATCAAATTTTGACACAGTTGAATAAAGTTGTCATTTTGTTTTATTTGCACACAAAGGTATTCTAGTAGCTTCATAATATTCGGCTGGACAACTGATATCACATGGACTATTTTAACAATGTCCTTACTGCCTTTCTTGGCATAGTAGTAGTAGTAGTAGTAGTAGTAGTAGTTGTTGCATTGCTTCTATTCAGTGTCAGAAAACTCTCAGATTTCATTAAAAAAAAATTACATTTGTTTTCTGAAGATGAACGGAATTCTCATGGTTTGGAACAACATGAAGGTAAGTAATTAGGACAGAATTTTCTTTTTAGGTGAATTACCCCTTTAATGTGGAGAGACAGCTTCAAGTGAGAAAAGTCATACTGTAGGTCAATTCCCTCCTCGAAAGTGCAAATTTAATGCTATCAAAACTATGCACACCAAAGCTACCATGCATATACCTTAATTTCCACCTGTGCAACAAATAGTACTAGTGTGTTAGCACAGTGATTTCTTTCCAAAGGTTTTTGTTTTGTTGTATGTGGTTTTTTTCCACAGGTACCTCTCTATTATTAGAGCTCAATTACCTTTTCATTGACACTTCGACTGGATTTGTCTTAAAGGGCAAGTGTATGGCATTCACTACAAGAAAATCATGGGCTATTTGTAATTGTAAGTAATTTACAGGTTTAACAAATCCAGATCAAAATCATTCCAAGTAGCCAATGGAACTGACTTACACCTGTCTGGGAATCGATGAAAGCTTGATTATAACTGCACAAGTGAGCATATCCAAGGTCAAAACAGTGAGTAAAAAGGTACCACAGCTTTCCTGAGTGCTAATTTACTCTTACAAACAGCTAAAACCGACTGACTAACATAATCTCTTCTGATTGCAGAATCATTTAGAAGACAACTGCAAAACTTGTCTCATCCTCAGAGGCTTAGGTGTACCTGGCTTCCTGTTGACGGGCTGATTCAGGTGGATGTGGGGCTGAACAGGAGGGGTGGAAGTAGTGAAGCGTGCAGAGGTGCAGTTCCCTCAGGCAGCTGCAGAGACTCACTCTGGACCACACAAGAGAGACGCCAATCTAGTTTCCCTTCCCAATCCCTACACTGATCTAGGGTTAACTGAAGATAAATGCACCTAGCGATAAGACACAAGGTTTACGAGGGAGGTAATGCTGTCATGTGTTACCCAACAGAGTAGCTACTTAAAAAAACCTGGGAATCGTGCTGCTGAATCAAAGGCCAAAATTTGACATAAGGTCATCTACTCAAGTCTGGATTGCTTTGGGAAGAGCGGTATCTTTCTTAAAATACCACCGAATGGCAGCATCTTTTAGCAGAGCGTAAAATGCAAGGTACTTGGAGTTACACAGGCTGTAGTAAAAGCCAGAAGTGGGCTGAAATTAATCTATGAGCCTGGGAAAAAAAATGTTAGCCTTCTCAATTTAATGCTTGGAATTTGCAAGAGATTTTAATGCGTTTGAAGAAGCTCAAGATTTGTTTAATTCCATTAGTGGAAATAGTGCCCAGGCCTGTGGAAATTGTCGATGTTGCATATGGGTTAGCTAACTAGGGTTTGACCGTTGGGGGACAGGTTTGGGTAGGTCCAGATGGGTGTAATTAGGGTAAATCGAGGACTGCTTAGCTTTCAGAGTTGAACGTTTGTACGCTAAGTCGTCTAACAGAAGAGGCAGGTTAACCCTGTTGACAGGTGGGAGCAATCAGAGCATAGCACCTCTGATCCAGCTACACCTTCACCAACCACACATGCAGACTTATTGGGAACTCTTGTTCCAAGAGTAAAGGTGTCAAATCGACAGCCAGACACCACAAACTAGACAGTTATAGAGTTGCAATGAGCATAGTTTCAAGATGAGTGCACATGAATGGCACTACAATGCAATTATCAGTGGGAAACTCTGGACTGCCTTAAAACACAGGACGCTTTATTGACTGTCTATACACCTTTAGGAATACAACGGCTTGTCTCTGGGTAGTACCCTCAAAGGGACACATTTGTACCTTCTTTACCTCTAAAGGGTGCATATTAGTAGCTTAGAGTTGTACTGTGTACCCTTAAGATAGTAATATGCACTCTTATGGTCCTATTATGAACCCATTAGGGGTAAAGACAGTACAAGGGTGTCCCTTCAAGAGTACTCCCCAGTCAGGTAAACGAGGTTCATGAGGTAAACCCAATTGATTGCGAATCCAATCATTACAACCTACACACAACAATAGTCATCGCAAGATAACGTAATTCTCTAACACACACCGGCACACAGAGTTGCAGTCTTCAGCTCCATATCACGCAGGCTCTTATCACACCGATCATGTTGTTTCCTCAGGTGTTCGACTGCTACTGAGAGTCGGCCCATTCATGCCAGCAGCTCAGCGACCTGCAAAAGTGAGGTCTTTGATCTACCTAGCTTTGAATCTCAGGTATGGTGGCTGTACCGTATCCAAGCTGCATGTTCCAAACAAACACCTCACGCCTCCCTTCCTTCTTCAGAGTCACTGCAACAAATGAATAAAACCGAGCCATCTAGCAAGAAGATGTTTATCGGCCTCCCCCAGGAAGACTGCCACTCAAATCAGGTGGCAATCAAGACAGAGTCTCGGCAATCATTGACAGAATGAAAGTCATTACAGAGTTCTGAGTGGAATGTAATATGCGATTATCAAATAGATGTGATTTACAGTGAGTTGAACCAAGTTTAGTAAGGTAGTGTGTTAAATCCCCTATGGACAGAATTCTTCTAGGTACTAGTGTACAACTGCAATTTACAAGAAATATGAAACAAAGTAATGACACTTACACTTGATGCCATTTTATTTATTTTTCTTTGATAAGTTAGTACAACAACTCTCAGGTTTCAAACATTAACCCACCCTCAATACTTCAATTTTCCTTTTGACCACTTAATCTCATTTAAACACATTCACATGGAAACTTGTAAGATTCATTCCTTCTAAAGATAGAAAAAAAGTGATCTAAAATAGTGATCTGTGAATTATTTGTGTTGGTTATGAAAAGTTTGTAATTTATATTTGTATAAGGGAATTTAAATATATTTAAACACCTCCTGTAGCATTTCATACAAACCAAAATGTATTCATTTTGACATCATTGAATATCATAGTTGTGTACAGTCATTGTGGCTATTGTTCATTCAACAATATTAAAATATTCAAAAATGTTAATTTAATTTAGTTTATTTTTGAAATATTAAAAAATAATTTGACTGGCAATCTGTGCCATTCTAAATGTATATATTAGTGTTCCTGTAGCTCAATTGGTAGAGCATTATGCTATCAAGCAAGGTTGTCGGTTCAATTCCCAGGAACACATGATAGGTAAAATTGATAGCCTGAATGCACTGTAAGTAAAGCTGGATAAAAGCGTCTTCTAAAAGCATAAATTTAATTTTCATTTTTAAATTTATAAGATGCATTTATTTTCATAGAATATTACATTTAGTTTTCTAGCATTTAAAAAAAAAGAAGAAGATTATAATAAAACCCTTCAGACTTTCATTAAAAATTGAGGTTAGAATATTTTCTATATGACACGATTTAAATTTTTTCTTTCTCTTTCTCCAAAAGTAGATGCATTTAGGAATCTTTAAGATTACTTAACACAGAACGCATTTTATGGACGACCGTTTCAGGAACCTAGGAGAGGAGGTAATTATGATTTTGCTCACTACAATCTGGCTCTGAATCAGCTACTGGAAGTATGTTTTGTTATTAGTTTTGCTTTTGACTTTTCAGATGCAGAGTTTTGTGAGAGAGAGAAAGAGAAAGACACACAGTGGAGTCAGCTATCTTAACCATCCATCACTGTGCCTGTCAAACCACTCTGTTCCCCTTTGGGCTTGAATGGATGGTTAAACAGGACATTATCTGATATAACTGTCTTTACATTTATTTTGAAAGATGAAGCTTGTGATTATTGAAAGGGGTATTACATTTGGATGAGTGCTTGCGTGTTCGCCAATCACAATGCACTGGGTCAATTGGCCAATTAAAGCAGACTGCTTGTCGGACAAAGGGACTTTGTAGAAAACCCCATATTTGAAAGAGGACCTAGAATAATATTAAGTATTTGAAAATAGATTACAGTATTTTGAATATTTTAGCATGTCAAACAAATTCTGTTACACCAAATACACCAAATAATAATCTTAAAAAAACATCATATGACCCTTTAATATTTCAGTCAGCAGGGATACAATAAGTAAAAAAATAAGATACAAAAAGTAGTATTTTCAGTAATACATAATATCTTTAATAACATTATAATAACAATTCAATAAACACTAGCCTTTAATTCATATTGCACTATGCTTAGAAATACATTTTGATATGATCTCTTAAAGAAAATCACATTTTACACATCTATTCACTGACCCTGCAGGTTCCTCAGCAGACCCCTGGTTGAAAGCCTTGGATCTAGGCCAACAAAACAAGCCTGGAAGCCGAAGGAAGCAAGACATCAAATAGCATAACAGCAGATAATAGCGAGAACCCGCTCACAGTCTCCACCTCTGTGTCTATGTCACTCATTCAGCACAATCGCAAACAAGCAAACTATTTATCAAAGGAGCCCAGGTCTTTGAGCTGCAAGGATTCCCATAGTTAAAGTGTACACACATGCCTATTGTATTATCTTTGTCATTTCGAGAAGCAGGCAGCTGCATCTATTTCCTTTATAACTTTCACCCTTCTCACCTGGGTGGGCCCTGTCTGGATCCACTGTTTGGATTAGGGCGACGATTAACTGAAACAAAACACATTAAACCAGATTCGAGTGGCAATTGTTCACTGGTCGATCTACAGAGCGCACTTCCTTTCAAGTTCTTTTGGTGAACCGCCAAACAAACAGGTAGTCTGCATAGAGGTAAGGTAACGCAGGATTTAAGCTGCGTCTCTCACTCACGAGTATTGTGTGTTTACTGCAGTTGATTGTGGGCTTTCCTGTCTGGTTACGCTGTATTCGCTGCAAGCTATGGGAGCGCAACTGCTGTACCGGGACAAATCATATTTCATCACTTATAATTTCCGATTCCGATGTCAGGTATTGTCTGGCTTCATGACAGAAGTGTTTTTTTGAGAACGAGCACATTCATAGAGAGGATGTGGAATATCCCTTAATAAACAAGGGTCTCCTCCTTCCAGGACAGAAATGGTTTGAAGGAAATGTCTTCATACTGTACACAGTGTTGGCGTTTGATAAATAGCCAGTAAATATTATCCCAATCTTGTTTTCTCCTTTGAATCTGGGCCATTGTGGGGACAAAACATGGTTTCAGCCACGTGAATGAGTGGGTTTACTTGATCTAGATTTGATCTAGATTTTCAGCTAACCAGTAATATTTTAGTCACAGGTCTGCTTTGAAATGCTATTCTTGACCCCTAGATATCCATTATTACATTTTGGTGAACTGGTGACTAATTTGAATGAATTCATTTAATCTCATAAGTACATTTTCATATTATCTTCTTAACTGGTGTATACATTTGAGGTGGACTTAGATGTTTAGATTAAAAGAAAAAAAATTCCATTGAATTAATAGGCAAACTTCAATTGTAAAATAGCTACATCATTTGTTTTAGATAAACTTGATGTATCTGTCAATAACCACATGCGTTTCAATCTGTTCTTCACACAAAGCTGTCAAATGGGTTAATAATGCATGACGAAAAATAAAATGCTAATAAAATGGCAACCCAGGCTCATTGAAAATATCGTGCAAAACATTTTGGCCATTCATCTACATGACATGGATTTTGGAGGCTTGAAAATGTAAACTTTCAAGCGTCCATTTTTTTTAAAACAATACCACTATTGTCTGTTTATAAACTATAAAAACTCAAATTTATGAAGATGAAAGCTCACACGCATACTTATTACTGCTCAGCTTATAGTAGTGTGTGCAGGCATATAGTGTTTCTTTACAGTGACATTGCCATCTACTGGCCGCATGAGTTATAGCGATTTTAGTTGTTTTTGTTGCGGTTTAGTTGTGACGGTGATCGCTTTTGACAATGTTGGCACCTGTACCCAAAACTTTCCAGCAATAACATTACACTGAAAAATCGAAGAATTAAATATTGTAATTGAAAAAATAATAATAATGATAATAATGAAAGAAAATCATATGGGTTTGGAATAACAAACCGTCTAAAAGAGAAGAATTTTAATTTTGGGGTGAATTATTATTTGAAAGTAATTAATCACAGTCAGTATTACAAAGTTTTGGAGGCTTTCCATTCAGTCAAATCCAGTCTTGATGTCAACTGAAGAGTATTTAAGCTTTACCGATGGTGCTGTTAGAGTGCGTAAGGCAAAAAACACTGAATTAGTGCATAACTGTTTATTATGCTGCGAGCCGACAGTTTTGTTGTTGATCTGCTCAGGGTTAAGAAGTTCCTGTCTGGAATTTGTCACTCAGTCAAAACATTAGCGTCCGATTTGCTCCGCACCTCAAGACATGCACTCTTCAGGACGTCAGGGGAGTGGTGAGACTTTTCAAAACACACAATGTAAGGCTTAACCTCGCTATCCTTCATAACAACTACAGCACACCTGTTCACAGCGTGAGATGCAGGAAGGCCAGCTCTCAAACTCGTAATCATTCACGCTTTCACTTCGTGTTTGTCATAAAGCCGGCCATTCTGCTTCCTCTCTGAAGCTTAAGCTGTGTAAATGATATGTCTTTTACTGGTTAGGTTCCTAAAGAAGATGGTGGAGAGGACTTTGTCTCTTCATGTAACCTCAACACCGCTATCACAGAAAGATCAACACATTGAGATTTGTTTGCTTGGGCTCAACAGCAAACTAGCCACAGCAGAGCCAGTGCAGAACAAGAACACACAAACACATGAGCCAAACAATGGAGCTTGCTGGAGGGGAATGTTTGTGAAAGACTGGAGCATTCGGGTTTATCTAAGGTGTGGTCCACCTTAAGCATTGGTAATTACCCAGGATACAACAGCTGGGACTGCCAGGGCTCCATGCTTTCAGCTAACCCATGAAAGGCGTATGGGCACATCAAAACACCTGGGTTTTATTGGTTTTTTGTTAAATAACACTGTAGGCTAAAACTGCTTTTATCTTAGAAACTTCAAGTGCATCCAGAGTTAAATACCTTTCTGTTGTAACCACAATTACCACAGTTAGTACTACGGATGTTCAATAAAATAAAAATAAAAGCAATTCAAGGCTAAATAAATAAAGATCTACATGCATACATAAATACATATTTCACCACACCTTCCTGCTGATCAATAAAATATTGGAATATTTAAATCTGAAGTTGTTTAAAATATGAAATTATGAAGAGTTATCTAATTAAATATGCATTCATGTGCATTAATTTCCAGTGCAGGAATCTGAAAAAATGGATAAAACCAGGTACAACAGTTTTGTTTGATTTTAAAGAGCGATCATTTTTAGGAATAAAATATATTAATTAAATGAGTAATCTATATATCTCTAACTGAATTCTACAGATGGAATAGATCATGTGCATGCACTTTCTGTGCACTAATTTAAATAACATAATTTGTGAAAATTGTCCAAATGCTAACTTGACAAGATATTAATGTAAAAGTTGGATAGTGAATGTAAACAGGTGAAACAAAAATGTGGCAAAATATCAGCTCTGTGCATGAGGTTCTGCAGCATTAGTAGATTTAAAACAAAGAAACATGGGATTTCATCGGTGTTTCACTGCAGTTGTGTTTACTGTATAAATGACTGCGAAAATACAGGAAAAAAGCCCATAATCACAGTGTTATCAGCGACAATGAAGGGTGAAACAAGGCTGAGAAACAATAAAGAGAACACACAGTAAATAAGTGAGAACTGCTATCTCTCTATTTTAATTTTACTCCACCAATATACAAACATATCTACTACTAAAGACACGCTCACCTCTAATGACCCATGAGCCTCTGCTCAAACACCATTTAGGAACTATTTTACATTCAATTTGCAAATAAGCCAACCACGACATCTGCTATTACTTTTGACACAGATGGCGTAATTTAGTCTTGCTGATCTGATTTCGATAACCCCTTCATTTCATAATTATTAAAGAATAGGCCTAGTGTATGAGTTCACAACTACAAAAAGCTGAAAATGCCACAAAGGTCCAATTAATGTGCACTCAGGCCAATGATACCATTGTTAAGAGCTATGTCCTTCACGTAATGCATTTCTTTGTAAAGCACAACTAACCCACAAACAGTGAACTCACCTAAAATAACACTCACATCCTTTGAGGAGAGATCAGTCAAATTATGTTTGACGGCTTGTTTGTCGATTTCAAACCAAACCTTACTTCTTCAAAATTACACCAATTTCCCTTGTTCCTTTCTTGGTGCGTGATAATGGCTGACCTGTGTATTAGGAGGAGCTGATCTCTATTTGAGTTGACCCTTGACCTCTGTGTGTTCCCTTGCCATCTTGCACTCGGTTATTCCTGTAACATCTTTTCAGTTTGCAATTTCTGATTCACGAAGACGAGGCAAACAAGCGTTCACTGTACATTACAAATAGTCATAATTTCTTGCAATCAACAATACGCGATTAGCATAAGCTCAGGCTGGGATATTAGCGCTCGCAGGTTCAGTTTGATTCGGGCGCTGCTAAACTTCAAACCCATCCTTTGAAAACTAATGCGTGGAACAAACACTTCATTGGGACGTGGTAATGACTGAGCTCTCAGTGGAAAACCTGGCAGTCTGGTGATCCCAGCGGAGCGAACAGCGTAATTAGATTATTTACATCTTCAGCCTGTGCTAACCTGATTAGCACACATGCTACCTCTCCGCCTGTCTGTAAATGCCTAGGTGACTAGTTAACGTCCCACCAGTTCATAATAAGCTTGTGCTTAGGTTAGCCTATTAGCGCTAAAGCATGGTATTAGCAGGCTATGATCTGTTTGTCCGTCAGTGTTAGGCTGGCAGCTGCTGGTTGGCAGTAAACAGGCTAGCGTGTCAAACAACAGAACAGCAGAAAACTTAAACCCTTCATTAGAATTCAGCTAATCCAACGCTGCGTTGAAATAGCGCCAAATATTAGCTCAATCAGACACCTCTCAACTAGGAACATTACAGAGGTACATTAGCATTTAGCTTGTAAACAGGACACAAGTAAGATTAAAAGTACCCTTAAAAGTGGCGATCACAAAGTGTCTAAGCTGTGTTGAGGTGTGTCATATAGCGCTTCCTTTCTCCATGCTAAATTTGCAGGGACAGCTGTTTTTTTATTTATAAATTTTTGTTATAATTGAGACACAGCAATCCAAGATCCAACAATCCAGATCATTGTGCTGTTTTCAGTGAAAATCATAAACATCCCTAAATTGGGATGGATTTTGTTTATTTTTTAAGTGTGTGTGTGTTTTTTGTTTTGTTTTGTTTTAATAAAGATATATATTAATTAGTACTTGTGATAATACTGCAAAAAAATTAATAATAAAATGTAAAGTAAATAATTATGACATTCTGAAATGAAAACTTATTTTCTTGCTAAAAAACAGTGTACAATGCATTATGAAAGTATTTTATTAAATTAATTATGCATTTTAATGCACATTTTAATGTACTCTATGATCTCATGAATTATTGAAAACAGTTATACAATATTTAAAAATGTTACACCTTTATGAAGTATAATAAATTACAACAAGACAAACAAGCAGATGCAACAAGGAATCTGCTAATATTTTGGCCACAATATTTTAAGATGTAATGCATTACAATGTACAGAATATTAGACTGGAAAAGTCTTGCAAAAAAAAAAAATCACTGAGAAATTGCTTGTAAATGATACAAACAATTAAAATTAATAAAATGTGAAATTCAAAAGAAAAACTGAAATAGTTTTTCCTTGTAAGATATGCTCAATAATCTATAATATTTTACAACTTTATTCACACATAAATATTCACACATAAAGGAAAGTAAGGTGTTACTTTTTTGGAAGCATAAACATTAAACACTCCAATTTTGTGATATTTATGCTTAAAAAACATGACCAGTGATAAGAAAAATCACATTAATTCAAGTTACTGTATATTCTACATGTGAATAGATGAATGAATGAATGAATAATAAATAATAAATGTTTGCTTAACACATAATAGTGTTTATTTATTCATTTATTCATTCCCTGGAGAACAAGACTAATGTTGATTCTGAAAGTGATTTTGTTGGGATTCTGTTTTTCCATGAAGAGAGCTTTGTTCTCCTTCAGAGCGGGAGGGAGCCAATGCCTCTCCTGTCACAGAGGGCCAAGAAATAAACTGTTTACGCCGACTGCCCTTCATAACTTTGTCTCTTCAGGAAGGACGACTCAGGGACATCCAGCCGGAATGGGAGTGCAGATTAAAGAGACAGAGTTTCAGAGCTGAAGGAGGAGACCAGCTCTGAGGACACATATGACACTAAAAGACACACTAGGAATTTCAATGAGGGATGACTAACGCCTACTTTTTCTTCCTTGGCTTTGAAGTATAGTAAAACATTGCTTTAAAACGATGGTAAGCATTTATTTTTAAATACAACACATTAAATGTCCTTACTACTACAGTCTGATATTTACTATATGGCCAAAAAAAACAAAAAAAGTTCACAGCTCACAATTCAAGCCATTTTATAATATCTTTATGAACCTAAAGACATTTATAATATTATAAAAGTTTATTTATTTATTTATTTATTTATTTATTTATTTATTTATTTATTTATTTATTTATTATTTCAAATGTTCATTTGAACTAATATTCCATGAAGAAACAAAAAAATATCGTGGTTTCCTCAAAAATATCTTTAAAAAACATTTAAATAAAATCCAGAAGACTGCCACATTTTGAATAGTTTATATGTTCTCATTATTGTCAGTAGTGACTCTAAAGGTATTGTCTTTATTGTAATAGAGTGATACTGTAATTTGCATACATTTATAAACTACAAGAAATAAAACCAATCAATGTAAATCAAAATAAAATAATGTTAACAATGCTTCACATTAACAATAATAATAAAATAACAATAATAAGGAAGAAAAATAAATTAATTTCAATAAAGATTCTTTATGCAAAATAAATATTTTTTCTTTCTTTCTTTTTTCTTAGAGTTACCCATGTGTTAAATAAGAAATAGCATCTCGATAGTGTACAGAGCAAGTATATAAATAGTAAAAGAAGTAAATAACCTGGGTTTAATTTTTGCTGTTCGCATCACTAGCTACAGCAGTTGTAAACTTAGTAGCCACCATTCAGAAACTATAACCAGAGTCTAACAAACTCCAATCCAACTTTTATCATTTAAACATATGGCCACTTACAGCTCATCTACAATGACAGAATAAAAAAATAAAACATCTCCTACACAATTTGATCAATGTCTTTGGCCCATGCTAGTATTTCCCTGCAGTAATAAACGCTAACTCCAGCAAGCAGCTCGCTGCCATCTGAGCCTGTCTCGCTCCAGAGTGCCTGAGAACCAAACCAGAGTATTTTGTTTCTCTTCTGCTGTCTGTAATTTTGTTTTGATATCCACCTGCTGTCACCGCTCTTGTGCATCCTTTACATGTGCCCTGCAAGTGTCGGCTGGGGATAATGGCTCCCCAACCGCATGTAAATACAACCACCACAATGAAAAGATGAAAAACACAAGTGCAATTTGCCTGTACACAACCACAAGTGCCTTTCTATTGAATAATACATTCTCCACCCTAGAGTGCCCATTTAAGCTCCTATTACGAAAGAAAAGACGTTGGGGCTCTTGGAGAAGGATGTGGGCTCTGGCCGGCCCTGGATTGCAGGAGCTGCTCGGGCTTCAGTTCTCCAGCGTTGCTCTGTCTCCGGGACTGGGAGCTGAGAGGATTAAATGGATGGCATATCAGTACAAAATTCAGATCAAAGGCTAAGTTGGGCCAGTTAAAGGGTTGTGGCCCTGAAGACCAAAGGGATTTCAAAGCCTCCTCGTTAACAGAAACCCTTTTTATCAGCTGCCACCCATCGTGTTGGATGTTGAAGCATGAAAGTGGTCATATAGATAGAGCTTTGTTTTAGGCTTTGGGGATATACGGGAGAGGAGAGGATATTTCAATCCTCTTTCGTCTCTTGGGCATGAATCGTTACAGAAACATCCGTGCTTGGGCAGTATAAGATTTTACATTAATACAAAATCTGCTATGAAATAAATGCATATAGAATTTCGTTATATACCTACAAAAGTTATCTTACAAAATGTACAAATGAGACGGATATGTACGGATATATACAAATTTACCACCAACTTGGCAACATGTACAAAAGCCGTCATTACAATGAAAAAAGAATTCATGTAATATCATAGTTATTATCATGTAATATCATAGTTATTATCATGTAATATCATAGTTATTATCATGTAATATAATAGTAATAGATTTGTATGAGATGATTTGTACAAAAATGTACACATTTTAGGAAGACATTTTTTTTAACCATTTTATCCTCCACCAGGTGAAAAAATTAAGTCTGTTTTCTGAAAAAGTAATTGTAACCCCTAAAAAACTGCACTTGAATTCAGATGTCATTCATATCCATAAACAAAACCAGTGCAAATGACACACCAGTACTTAATCACTAACCCCATGAACAATAATAATAGCCATGCTTGAATTAGCAAACACTACTTACACTTGTGTGGTAAAATATATTGTTCAGTTGCTTTGACGTAATGTATTTCGCTTTAAAGCTATATTAATAAAGGTGACTTGACTTGACTTATATAAAGATGATATTGAGAGACTGATTTAATTAGTTGAAGTCAAGTCTGTAGCTTTACTGCAGCTTTGGGCCCGCTCATGTTGTTCTACATGTCTGACCTGCAGGTCACTTGCTGGTCAGCACTAATCCTCATGTTAATGCCAACGACAGGAAGTGAGAGGAGGCTTTTTAAAGAGCTTTCACTGCTTTCCTCTGTTTGTGCTACTTGGAGCGAATTAAACTACTTCCTCTGTGAGACACAATGACACAATGCTGTTCAGCCTGACCTCACCTTGGCTTAAAAGCACATTTTCAGGCCTCGACTGACTGGTTGCTCCTAATACTCCAAACAAAGAATTATTTCTAGAATCGAATAGGGATGTGATTCATAAAGGTTCCATTCTGCTGCTGATTTGATTTGATTTCCACAATTTTGATTTCTCACTGTAGCTTTTTTAAGTGTCCCGACTAGTGCTGTCAAACTATTAATCGCGATTAATCTAACTAAAATAAAGTTTTTTGTTTCCATGATATTGTGTGTACTGTGTACATTTATTATGTATATATAGATACCAGAGATGGGGACTCGAGTTTGAGACTCGGACTGAAGTCGACTTAAGTCGCACAAACAGTGACTTCAGACTCGACTTGAGACTCGCCTCGAAGAGACTTCAGACTCGACTCGGACTCGAGCTCCGGGACTCGTGAACAATGTTAATTTTTAGTAAACGTCAGATGAGCTCGCTGTTAGAGTTGTGCGTCACGAACGAACCGATTCTTTTGAAGCGGCTCATAAACATGAACGATGGGAGCGGTCATCGGCTGGAGGGGAGCCGTTCTTTCTGTCGCTCTTTTTCCTATGCGTGTTTCAGAGCCGTGTTTCACACAGATGCACACAAATGAGCTCCTCACGAGACAGAACAGTTATAGGGGAGGGCGACCCAGCCAGGCCAACCCTTTATAGCGTGATGCTATTAGTTATTAGTTCTGCACGCATCCTTCACGTGAGTACTCCAGTGGAAAAAAATTGAGTGCCTCTGTCATTGGGTAGGGAGCGAGCCATGGACGTTTGCATAGATATTCATTGCAGCCCACTTTGTTATTGTTCATTGACTTGAAGGGCTGATGTCCTATTTGCAAAGTTTACAGTAGTAATAGTATGTAGACATTTCCATTTTATTTATTCTAATTTTATCTACTTTAAATATTTTGGTTCTCTATCAAAATGTTCTTGTGTGATAACAATGTTCTTGTGTGGAAGTGTTTGTAGTAAAAGCTGTTTTGCACAGAAATTCATTGCAGCCGGCTTTGTTTTTGATGTTTATTTGTGAGTAGGTATTGTATGAATAACATAAGTCAGCGTAGCTTTGTTCATTCTTAAGCCAGACAAGAGGTGTGCAGCTATACAGCCAGGACAGACAGAAGGCCATTACTGAATCCATAAATGCAAAATACAGATATTAACTTAAAAGTAAAGCATTCTTGGTGTTTTTGTCATGTTGCAATAGCCTGTTTACACTGATTATATACCAAAATCAAAGTTGATATTGTATGCTAATAGATAGAGTTGTCATAATAACATATTACATGCTTTGAATTCCTTATATATAGCTATGCAGTGTTCTAAGCAGCTTGGATGGGTGCTGTACTGATGCAACATTTATTATAACCAGAGACTTAATATAATAAAGAGACTTGAGACTTGACTTGGACTCTAGCTCAGAGACTTGAGACTCGACTTGGACTCAGCTCAGAGACTTGAGACTTGACTTGGACTCTAGCTCAGAGACTTGAGACTTGACTTGGACTCCCAGCTCAGAGACTTGAGACTTGACTTGGACTCTAGCTCAGAGACTTGTGAGCATCTCTGATAGATACACACACATACAGTATATATTTCTAAAATGTTTACATGTACAGTATATATTAGGGCTGTCAGTTTAATGCGTAATTAATTAGTTATGAAAATAGCATTGTTAACACAATGGACCCTCCCCAGACCTGTACATTATCTTCCATTTCCATTTCAGTTGACTGTTGACAAATATTATGCAGGACAACAACTCCATAAACTCCATAACTGTTATGCCATACAATTAAAGATATTGGTGCAAAATGCCCTGTATTATTATTATTTTTCTCATATTTATTTCTATATCACAATATCACACAAGCAGCGAGTGCAATTTCACACACTAGTGTTGATTTTATCCAGATCTATCATGAGCTTAAATGTGATTTTGTGTTGGAACGTTCCTCAGACAGTGCACTACAATCATCCTATGAAAAAAAATTTGTAGTAGATTGTAGCAATTGTCCAAATTAGCTAATGAATTTGGCATAACTTAAAATGGTAACAAATTGCAATGAAACTGCATTGGAATAATTCCTCAAATGTTCAACTTTGCTTTTAACTGCCTTCTAAGTGGGTTTGAGCTGTTTTGTTGACGTAGATCCACAGGATTCATGCGAGCACCTTACTTCTCAAGTGCAAGGGCTTATCGGGTGAGCTTTCAAGCAATCCTACTGTGTTAGAAAACCCATATACTGTATATGAAGTGAATTCACCATTACATAAAATAGTTGGACAATATCAATGTATTTTTTAAGATTTTGCATGGGTCAGGGATTATATTTTTTTATTATTATACTAAATAAACATATTAAATTGAATACCCTAATTTTTACTATAGTACTATAGTATATGTCTTTTGCAGTGATGCTGTATATTTATGTTACATTGCTGCCACTGAATATTAATGACAGACATGTATTTGATTAAAGCAACCAGTGGAAATAACTATCTTCTGCACCTGATATTGCTATCTAATCTCTCTCCCAGCCCCTTTGGTATGGCATAAACCTCATCACTGCTGATTCTTGACTTGTTTCTGTGTTGGATTTAAACGTTTATCAATTATCACTCCCATCAGAAATGAGCACTCCATTCGCTCTCCGCTAATTGAATCATTAAATGATTTCTGCTTCCTAAGGCGATGCAGCGTTGCAAACAGGCCATTCCGTTTCCTCCAGAGCCTGCTCGATTGCCAGATATGTTTATTAATTTCCCGACCCCTGGTGTTTGGAGGCTGCACAGAGAACTGTCACATGCAGCCATGAGCCCATCACACCAGGAGATATCTCTGTAACAGATAACGGGGACACGGAGAGGGGACAAAATTATAAAAAATTAAGAGCTCCCCACTGAGAAAATGTGTTGCAACCTTGAATGGAGGAGCTGTGTGGAAAAGAGGAGGGTGAAGTCACGACAAAACAAACGCTGTTATTGAATTGTCATGAGAGAGACAATGTTGTGCCTGTGAATGGGGCAACTCAGAGGTACTAAAAACACATCATCTGTCAGAATTATATAGAATGCTTTTGACTGGAACAGCAAAACTGTAAATGGGAAAGGGTTCACATACTTTTGGCAATATAGTCTATATATGCAAATTAATCAATAATCTCATTGGTGTGCAATATGGAAATCATGTATAAAGTACTGAACTGTACTGAAGGCACAGCACTCATAATCCTCTACAGTGTGCCTTGTAGTAAACTGTCTACGCTGTTCACCAGTGTCCTTCCTCATACCTCATGCTTCAGAAGCTCCTGGAGTTAATCAGCTGTGCCACTGCACTGATGACCGGATGATGATGATGATGATGATGATGATGATGATGATGATGATGGAGGAATGTATCCCAGCAATCAAAGCTTTCATTGAAGTGTGGTGAGACTGTCAGCACGAGGTTATTGGACAGTCTATTGCTTTAGTGACACGAGCCAATGGAGCTCAGAGCTTAGGTGGACAATGTGCCACTATATTCCTGCAGCTCTCTGTTCAGCCGTAACTGTTGTAATTACATCCAACAGACATCAGACCAGCACAGGAGGGCTAACACATTTCAACTGACAACCAGTCATTGTTTCCAGATTCCCTTAAGAAGATGACATGTCTCGATCATGAAATGAAATGTTTGGTGTTTTATTCAGAAATGGCAGCACTAAACAGAAAACACTGACCTGCATAAAGAAATCCAGGCGATCTGAGAAAAGAGAGTGGGGGAGAATATATGTGTGCTGGAAATGGAGAGAGAAAAACACCCCATAAGCCATTCAGCTAACAGTGTATGAGAGAAAAGATCAGTGGTTTAAGATGGAAGTGGGCGGTGCTGCGAGGACTCAGATATGTAATTTTGAGGGAAAAGCCGAGTAATAGTGCGAGTGTCTCAGATCACAAGCCTCTCCTATGGGGCTGTGAAATTTGCAGCCTCTGTGTCTTGGATCCAATTCATCACTGTTCTAGGATGTCCTGTAGATAATCGTTCTTCAATTATTTTTCCCACTTTAATGTGCCAACAGTAAATCAATATTAGTCAACCGATGTAATTGCTCCTCGTGGAAATAAAACACATTCGATGAGTATGAGAAAAAAAAAAATCAAAGAGGTTGATAAAATGTCCCGGCCTGTTGGGAATTTGCATTTTTACTGTACACTTAGGGCAGCTTCTATGTTTGACACAACAGTTACAGCTGCTGAATCTTGGTTTTGGAAGAAGATTCAGTATGTAATGCTTTAAACAACATCACTGCTTTAGATTTAAGAACATATATATATATATGGTAGCACTTTAGTATAGGGAACAATTCTCACTATTAACTAGTTGCTTATTAGCATGCCTATTACTAACATATTGGCTTTTTATATAGCATTATTAAGCAAATATTCTGCTTGACCATATTCTACATTCCTAATCCTACCCAATATAACTAACCTATTAACTATCAATAATTAAGAGTTTATTGAAGCAAAAGTCATAGTTAATGGTTTGTTAATCGTAGAATTGGACTTAAAATAAAGTGTGACCAAAATATCCTCTTCAGTTGAATAAAACCCATTCAATATATAGGTTTGTTGTTGTTGTTGTAGTTGTTGTTTTTTTGGCATTAATTACACCAAATGCCATTGGTTAGTGCATTTCCATGAAGTGTGTAAACGAGAAGTGTAAATGAGATTTTGCATTAATTTGGATCTTTAAACAAAACACTAGCTTTTGACTTTAGAAGTCAATACACAGTAGCAATATACAGTAGTGAACAGTAATATGATATTTTAATTTTTTAAGTTCTTTATGGTCTACAACTGTAGTCCCCATTCATTTTCAATTATTTTGTACTGTATAATGGGAGGGAAAGATTTCTTTCACTTTTGAAACACATTTTTAACGCAATCTCACTACAAATTTGTAATGCTATTTTACTGAGGTGGCTTGAGTTACAATTCATACAGCCTCACTCGAACAATTTTGTATCGCTTTATGTGAGAAATAGGTTTAGGGACGTGTTTAAAGGTTGTCATTTGTACAAATTATTCACCTCGTAAAATACTAATGATTTTTCACCAAATGTACAAATTGCTTTGAGCCAGGTTTACGAATGATTCATACAAACAAGCCACCTATGTAAAACATGTACAAATTGCAGTGATATCAGGATTGAATATTCCAGCTTCTTAATAAGTAGATAAGTTATTTCCATTAAAACAAGCTGCTCTTTCCATGTTTCCTTTATGAGAGACTCATTAGGCCAGAGAGGAGGGTTTGGTTTGATGAGGGATCTCCTTGGTGAAGAAAGCATTGCTGTCTGGCAGACAGCTCAGGTGGTTTGTTGGGCCGAGCCTGCAAACCGATGCCAAGAAACCTAATCCTATTAATAAAACAAAAATCAAAGCAAACACGACAGTGCTAACCTCTTAGCCCTCCTGGTCAACCCAACGCTCAGTGGAATCTTAAAGCCAGTCCTGAACAAGCTCTGACTGAGCGCTTTCAAAGTTTGCATGCCTCGGGAGAGACCAGGTGAGAAGAGGAGATTTGGATGTATGACACACACAAACACACACCTAATAGAATGTAAGCACAGCACACTAAACCATGGAAAACAGGGAACATGGAAACATAGATTTGTAATGTACATAATATGGTGCGTGAAGAGTATTTGACAAATTGAGTGCTACAGCACGCTTTGCCTTCTAGCCGACTGTATTTGAAATACCACACGCAAACAGTCCTAATCCTTGCTGTAAAAGATCAGACGGTTTCATGTCAGACTCTTTCAAATGTATGCAAACAAGTCCAGTTGAAACTAGTCAAGTTCAACACTCGAGTAGAGCACATATGAAAAGATAAGCCCACCTTAATGGCATAAACGCCCTCCTGTGCTATCAGCTTCTTGAAATAGTTCACGGTAGATAGAGAGCTTATCTCACTGTCTGTTCTGTTGTGTGCTCACCATCAGAGCAGTGAAAACACAGGAATGTCTCGGAAAGTTTGACCTGTTGAAATGCAATGACAGATTGAACTGAATCGTTGAGCAAATCACTTCAGCTCGTGTGGAAAAAAGTCAAAAGTGGGAACACACAGGTGGTCTGGGTCAAGAAAAAGGTAAAAAACGTAATGCGTATAGAATCACCATTTGTTGTTTCTTCATCAGATTTGGAGAAATGTAGCATTCTGTCACTTGCTTACCAATGGATGCTCTGCAGTGAATGGGTGCCATCAGAATGAGAGTCCAAACAGCTGATACAAAACATCACAATAATCCACAAGTACCACAAGTATCCACACTGCTCCAGTCCATCAGTAACATCTAGTGAAGTGAAAAATTTTATGTTTGTAGTAACAAATCCATCAAGACATGTCAACTTTAAACCAATGCTTCAAGCTAAAATGCAAATCCATAATCCATAACAATGCTTCCTCCATTGAAAAGGTGGTCTTGTTTGAATCAGGAGCAAATCAGCACAGATCAAACACAGTTTACATGCCAAAACATCGCTTAACAACTACATCATGGGTTGGATTTTGATGCGACTCCACTGAGGAAGCCTTACTCATTTAAATATCATTTAATATAAATGCTTGGTAAAGATATCTACTTAAAAAAAAAGGTTGCATGCATAAACATAATCTTGCATTTTAAATTTAGCGACACGTCAATATTGCACATTTTAGTGTATATATCTAAACATGCATGTGTAAACATCATATGCAAAACTTTGGTTGGAACTGTTGTTGAACTATGGAAACCTTCTCTGTAATGAAGTTTTGGTAACTCATAATTTTACAGTGTTGGGTTACATATGCTACATTATAGCAATGACAGTGAATTATGCATAATTACATGCACCTAACCCTAAACCAAACCCTAATCATAACCCACACTCTGAGGTAATTACATGTTGTTAATGAACATCACAGAGTAATTAATAGTATAATTACACTGTAACAAGGACACATACCATTTAAGTATAACCAAAGTTTTATTGTTTGTTGTTTTACATGGAGAAAAAAAAGGTTTTGGGTTTGAACATTAGAAAGTGAGTTTATAATTACAATTCTTATTTGGGTATTACTGATTTTAGTAGAAATATCAGAAATAGGAACACATTTCTACTACTGATCAGATTTATCAAAAATAAAAGTCAGCAATCAAAAGTCACAAATCTTAATATGAGCTAATACATTTCTCACCAAATTCTCCCGAGATCAAATATTCCCAAATTATGATATCTGCATAAACATCCTGTATCAAATTTATGGCTGTATGACTTTTAATTAACAAACTTATTTGTGATCTGTTACTTCAGACCTAGCTTTGATAGACCGACAGATCTAAGAAGAGTTTGAGATATTGAGAACAGAAACTCTAGATCGGAAAAACAGAAATAAATCTGCCTGTTCTCCATTTAATCTCAATACTGCTTGGAGGAAACAAACAAGGTATTACAGAGGTCCGGTTCTTTCCTATTAGTTTATAATGTAGCTAGTTAATCCTGCACTAAATTTCACCCATTTTAGACAATATTTTATTACAGGCAACAGACAAACATTTTCTCCCGTAATCCTGTCCTAATTTGGCACACTCATTCAGTTTTCAGTGAAAACAGGAGCATGTTTACAGAGATTAAGTTGTAGTCGAACTGAATCACAATGCTTCTTTAGGGTCCCTAACTAACTCTACCCATCAGGCCTTCTGCTGACAGTGTACGCAAACGCTTGGTTAGATCTGGTTTTCGCTCTTCCTCTTTTCACACTGAAGAAAGTCAAGACAACAGTTTAGATGTGTGCTATCTCTTCTCTCCTACACTGTTGTTTTCTGGAGGGACACCTGCTAAAAGACACATTCAGCTGGACCCGAATGAAAAGCATGCATGAAGGCCATGGAAATCGGCTTTGTCTTATCTAATGAATATGTCCTTATGGTGAGAAAGCGTATAGGGCTTGGTCCCTAGAGGGGTACTGAACCGTCCCGCACATGAATGGCAGCAGAGGAGGAAGTGTGCCTTTGTTAAAGAGTTGGCGTATGGGGAGTCTCCACATGCGCTGAAGGAAGTGGTAATTAATGGATAGTGAGTGACTCTCCATGAATGGGACGCTGACAATAGAAAACCTAAAGCTGAGTTAGCAGAGACTGAAAGGGAAAGTGGAAAGTTCAAAGATGGACACCGCCAAAGCCCCATGATCCTCTCTGCCCCGCCTTTATCATCAGCCGTGGAGTTTGTTTTGCGCTGTGGTGATCGAACAATAGGGTTCATTTGAAGCAATTTTACCAAGCCACCCAGAAATTCAGTCATGTTTCAATAAGTACTCACTCACAAAATAAAATGACTCACCCTTGTGTTGTTGCAACTGTGTTTTCCATACAACATTGTTCTGCATTTGCACCACTGTATTCTACATCTTCTACAGCTTTAAAATGACTTGGTATTTTGCTGTTGTTTTACTATAATGTGTCTACAGTTAAACTATTTATTAAGCGTTAATTCATTTACTGTACATTGTGTACAGCTTAAAGGTGCTGTAGGAACTTTTGTAAAAAAAATATTTTTTACATATTTGTTAAACCTGTCATTATGCCCTGACAGTAGAATATGAGACGGATAATCTGTGATAAAATCAAGCTCCTCTGGCTCCTCCCAGTGTCCTATTGCCATTTGCAGAAAGTCATGTGCTCCCGGTAAAAAATAACCAATCAGAGCTGCGGTCCGTAACTTTGTTTGTGTTCAAAATGTAGAAAAATGAACATAATAAGCGAGTACACCATGAATCAATTTTCCAAACCGTGTTTTTGGCTTGTCCTGAATCACTAGGATGCACCTATAATAAGTGTTTATATTCAGACTATTTTAGTTTGCTTGGGATACAGCTGGAGTAACCCAGTAACTTTGTGATTCTTCATAGACATAAACATAGAGAAGTAGTTCCGCTACGATGTTCTTCCTCAAAGAGCTAAGCAGTTCTGTTTATTAACCGCTAGAGCGCAAAGTTCCCTACCTAGCTTTAATAATGGTGCTACAGTCATATACTGTAGATGTAGTATGAAATAAAGCACAATTCAAAACATCTCACTGGGCTTCAGTTTACAAATTTCTGAGCGATTTTACTAAAACTATTTATAAATAGATTTTCAATTAAAAAGTTTTGAAAATCTTCACCCTGGCAGAAGTGTTTTCACAAATGTTGGGTTTCAGTAACCTGGTGCTGTGTTTACATATGGACGAATGGCCAAACCGCTAGAAAAAGCTGTTTTTTTTAAATATGTGGACAGGGCCTTGACAACAGCTTGTAAGATTCAGCCAACAAATGCACTGGGCAGGCTGTCACCGAAATCACCCTTAACAGATGACAGGATAGTACAAGCCCACCAGACATTCAAACTAACTTTTATTGTGAATATGAGATTGTTCGGAAGAATGAATGCTGCATCATATGAAGGTAATCACACTCGCTAAGCCCACAAAATAGCTTCTAAAATAACCTGTAGCAGATCTATACAGGTGGAGCTGGGGAAGGTGGAGGGTTTCAGAGAAACCTATGAAAAGCTGCTGCAGGTATCTCTGGTGAATGGCAGCCAGCAATAAAAATTCAAGGCAGTAAGCTTATTTGAACCAATCAGTTTGAGCCAAGTCGTTTAACTCTGAATATCAATTTTAAATAATGAAGCAACTCAAGATCCCTTTATTACTAGTTCTAAAGTGATATTGTGAAATTAGTTACGAGGCTTAGGCTCAGCTGGTAAACTCTTAACTTTAGATGTGAATCTCAGGGGAACAAGTACTTCTAGAAAAAAAAGAGTACTTTTAGAGACAGTCTGTTGTTGTTTTAATGCATTTACAAACTCATGCCATCAAGTTGATGTATAAATGCAACATCCCATGAGTAGCCATGCGGTATTGCTGTATATTGGCACACTGTGTTTACCTAAAGCAATAACAACCAGGACAATATACAGCCATGTCTCACGCTCTACTTGTGTGATATATATATATATATTATTGCTTTCCAATAGCGTGTGGGTCAATTGTGCATCAGGATATGCAATATCCACATGCTGTTTCTGTTGTATTACTTGCTTTCCAATAGTGTGTGGGTCTAGTAAAAACACAGGTCTTATCTTTATTATATAATGGTCTGTATCACTCTAATAAAATGAGATCTTTAACCTGTATTCATCATAAAGACAAACATACTAAAATAACTCAGACTTCAGCTCTAAATGATTTCACAGGTATGAAGCAATCAAAGCGTTGGTTAAAGAGATGCTGATTCCTGCAGGAATTGTTGATGGAAGTGGTGGGTAGAAGGCATTTGTTGTTACCGTGCAAATGACACCCTATTAACCGCTAATGTGATTGAGCAATGTATGCAACGAAAAGCACACAAACGGCTGTTGATGTAATTTTACATTTCTACATGATTGATTCTCTATTAATTATCACAGCATAAGTGTTACGGAAGTCAAACATGTAGCACTAAATGGTAATTTCATTGTGACAAAAAAAATAGAACTCATAAAACAAAAAACAAAACCAGTTTTCCAGGACGGACTTGCAATGTGCCATTTTTAAATTACCTCTTATCATGATACAGCTACTGCTGCAAGGCATCGGTGCTGTTCAAACACGCCGCTTAAACGCTCACACGGACTGTATCGGATATGGATGCCTTGAGCTATCAGGGAAGGGGTGGTGTGTTTGTGTTTGTGTGTGTATGTACACAGGGTCACCCGGTGTCAAGATGTAGGTTGGGTAAGGGTGCGTGTGCTTCCTGATGGCCGATCAGACAGACAGACAATGATCCGAGCTGATGAGTAGTTTAGGATTGTCATGACGGATGCAATCTTAGCAGATTTTAGATTATATTTATTATGATTGCATTGTGCATGAATTCAGATCAACCAATTAATCAATCAATCCCACCAGGCTTATTGTTCAATAAACATAGAACCATAAAACTATAAACATTAACAAAATAAAACATAAATACTAATACAAAATAAAATATAAAAAATATATAAAACTTGTTTTATCTCAGCTAGTTGCAAAATCTAATTTATGTGTTAAATATATTACTAAAATAACAAAATATACTAATATGAAAAAAACTAAAACTTAATAAAAAGTATAAACATGTATAATTTATTTACCCATTTAATACATTTACTAAATGAAAGCTACATAGATATATTTAATATTTGATAAAATATTTGAAATAAATATTTTATAAAAACAAATATTTTGAAGTAATAAAAAATACAAAAGCACATAAAATAAAAATAAAAACTTACACGACAATTAAAATGAAAACTGAAAGTATTAAATAATATTTTGAATTCAATATATATATATATATATATATATATATATATATATATATAATATATATATATATATATATATATATATATATATATATATATATATATATATATATATAATCAGTGCTACTAAAGTAACACTAAAGAGATCTTTGGGGCAAAATCATGAAAAATATATATTTTAGATTTAGTTCTGAATTATGAAATGTAAATAAATGTGATATTGAAACAATTTCTACTCAGATATTGGCAATATATTTTAAAATGAATTACAAACACTCAGCCAGTGACAAATCAACACTAACAATCTAATGTGAAATCTTCTAAAAAGACTGTAATAGTTTCTTTATTAATTTTGGTTGTCCTCCAAAAAAAAACATTTAATAGCTAATAATCATAAACATAATATGCATATTAAATACACTGAAACCTGCTGTTCAAAAGAAATGCATTTCAAGGCACTTTCTCCAAGACAAAGGCAGATAAATTCTAGGTTTTAAAGACGGCCTGGGAAACAGATAATTCATGAAATATCATGATATGAACATATGGAGGGTGCAAAGTGCAGTGACCAAGTGTTTGCCATTCAATGTGTAATAAAAGACTACATTAATTCAAAGAAATCAGTTCATCAACGACAGCAAAACTGCAGCTGACAGCGGACGGCATGACGGAATGTTAGCTGAATTATCAACGTAAATAGCGTTGACTTCTGAGGAGCGCAGAGAGCACAGCTTAATCACATTTAATTATGTTTCCAACAAAGTATTACATGTATCTCTTTAATTACTAAGAGGAAGTTCAGTTTTATCCTTGAATCAAGTATCTGGGCCAAGATTCATTAACAGGCGCTCAATCAAGCACTAAAACAATGCGTAATTAAAAAATCAATTTAGCTGAAAAAAAGGGAAGGGAAAAAAACCCGCAAACGGAGGACAGACGGAGGAATCAACAAAAGGAAGAGGAGACACTATTAAAGACGGGACTGAAAGCTGCGTTGGGGAGATTCTGCGTTGCTGGCAGCTGTCCCTCATATTTGTTTTATTGTAGAGCTGCTGCTGGAATTTCAATCTGCTTTCTAGCCGTTTCCAGCTTAATGAGCTTGACCTTGTAGCTTAGGATGATTTGCAAATACTCTGTCGCCTCATGGTCATCTTTAGGCAGATATAGGTGCTTCAGCCTTGTTAGCGTCTTGCACTTCATTGGTGATTGGTGCTCCATTCAGGATACCAGCTGTCCTTGTGCCTTCATGCGCTCCTTCAGTCTTAGCTTTGTATATTCTAGGACATGATGTCCTTCTGAGTGTGCCAGGTTTTAAGTGAACAAATCTTCTATAGGTTATGTGCTTTTTGTTTGCATATGGACTATAACTGACATGCTGGAACACAGTTAGCTGCTTCACTGCTGCAAACATGGTATATAACTTACATTTGTGTTGCATTATGAATACCATGGAGCTCGTTGCCTTGCATTTTGGTATCTCGGTGAAGGATGCATGTAATGTGACTAAAGAAACAAGGCATCTTAGAAGGCATTATCATTTGGAACAACCTATTCCAAACATTTGGGACTTTCTCCAGTATCTGGAATGCTTTCTATTCACATTTGTCCCAGTCAAGTTGAAAAATAAAAATAAAAAATAAACAAAAATCAAGTGATATCTTCCAGTGTGTGTCCTAAACACCAGCAGACTACCAGAAAATGTTATAGTTCTGAACTGTTTGTGCCATGTAGTCTCCCACAAGGTGAACTCTCATTGGTCCAAAATCCCACCTCAAAAATCCTCTGACTGTGCCCGAAGTTGCATTGCACGGCAGGGTTGCCAAGTCTAGATGATGCTACTTTTGAATACCAATTGGACTGGTTTTGTTTTGCAGACCTGGCAACCCTTTGCACAGTATTTAGGCTGTCAGCGCAGTATAGGGTTAGCGCCTAACCTTGTTAAAACAGGTATAACGGTCACCTGCGGTCTTACTATCTCCAGGTTTCTGATGTACCATCGCCCTCATATCTAGCAGCTGCTCTTCAGTTGCCTGTCAGACCACGGCCTATCCCAGGACACAGTGTGGTTCTCACATACTTAAATGTGTCTCATCCTCCCAGATATTTTAAACCTTCTTACTCGACTCCTCCAAAGTACTTTCCATTCCGCTTTAAGCACATTAATATTGCCTTCACAGATCTCCAATCTCCACTTATCCCTTTGAATTCCAGCTCCTTCCTAAAAGCTTAGTGGCCCTCCGTCTGAAGCCAGCAGACAACCTTGTCATCACCAAATTAAGAAATAATCACTCTTCCACTTGCTAGCCAGTCGGACAATGTGGCTCTCAGGACGGTGTTTGTGAACGCTTTTCATAAGGAACAAGAGAAGTGTTGATAAACAAACTTGAAATGGGCTTTCTGAGGCCCAAAAGGACACACTAAGGGAATATGGGTGGCACTCTTCAGAAATAGGGTCAAAATTGGTGTCTGATTAATATTTTAAAGCAGTAAAGGCACAAGTCACAAGTTCTTCAAAGTGAGAACTGTGAGATATGTTTATAAACCATTTTCTACCACAGATTACCTCAAATAATTAAGTAATAACATAATCTTTCAACTATTTAATTAACTGTAGAAAAATATCAAATTCTTTTAATTAATTACTAGTGTATTTTGATTACCAAAAAAAAAAAAAAAGATTGTTGTTGTTTTTCTGCACTTTGGCATCCCACCCAACCATAATTTTCCTTCTAATTAAAGATAACTGAGCATTTTATAAAATAGTGGGCCATAAGGAAGAATTTGTGCTACGCTATTCTATTTAAAAGGATAGTTCAACCAAAAATAAAAATGTTTTCATCATTTATGCCTTCATGTTGTTCCAAACCTTCTACTGAATGCAGAAAAATATATTTTGAAGAATGTTGACAACCATAACCTGCTCAGAGCCATCCATTTATCGAAATATTTTTCTATAGATGGAAGTCATTTGATACCAGCAACTTTTGGTTACCAACATTCTTCAAAATATCTTCTTTGTGTTCAGCAGAAGACAGAAACTCACACAAGGGAACAACTTTTCATTTTAGTGTAAACTCACCATTTATTTATCAGTGTTTATTCTAGGAAACTTTTACTTCTTTACGTTCGAGCCAAACAAAGTTTTACTCCACTGTAAAACATTGTTCTTCATATTTAGGACTGAAGAAATAAACGCCTCTGAGCGCATAAAGCAATGTCTAACTTGTAACTCGACAATTATTTCAAATGAACATGCTGAATTGGTTTACAAATCACACTCCATTAAATAATTTGTTTAAATGATAGTACATAGTACTTCAGTTATATTATAATATACTTAATATAAAGTCAGTTTTAGTTGTTGCTTTTTTTTTTTTTTTTTTACAAAATAGTGAAAACTAATTTGGATGGCAATTATGGTAAGTGTCAATAAAACAGCTACTATATTTATTAGTCTGAATGCTGATGCTGTTTATTTTTTGTTTGTTTTAGGAAAGATAAATTCAGCTTTTAAAAGAGTTTCAAGCATATTTTGTGATTTTTTCTGCAAGGGACTGACACAAAATATGACAGCAAATAGCAGAATGAATTCCACGACAGCAACTCTACAAGGTCGCATTGACTCTAATCAACGACATAGCAAGAGTTTGTATCATAATGTTACGTATTAAGACTTTCAAAAAAACGAACTCTCAGTCCTTCCTAAATGGCTTCTATCTGTCCAATCTGAAAGTAATAACTCCTTAGTGTTTTATCACGCCCCTCAAGTGCTATCAGCTCATTTGTCTTGAAGTGTCTCATTTTTTCCAGCCCGTGTTTGTATTGCCCGTTGATAAGGGCTGAAGGAAAATGGGTGTAGCTCTCTTTGCATTTGCAGGGTAGGTAAATGAACAGCACAGGCCCTATCAAAGCTCCTGATGGGAGTTCAAAGCGGACTGCTGCGCCTTCAACGCACAACGACACGGGGACAGAGTGGAAATTAATTGCGAGTCGGATACAGTGGGGGAGCTGGAAAGCGCAACAGCTCATCGAGCGGTGAGGATTGAAATGGATTTCGTGCGAACAAACAAGTGTGTGATATTTATAAACATATACATTTTCCATTATGGCTGGCGACAAAAGCTTTCCTCAGTGTATTGGTGAATAGGGGATTAGGGAGAGCAGTGCAGGTTGGGAGGGTTTGGAGATAACTGCTGCTTCATTAAACACACATCCAGACCCCCGTTCCACATCCCGTAGCGTTCAATTGAAACACCAAGCTCAATTTCCATAAGAAAGAGCCCCAATGTCATGCAGGTAGGGTGAGAGCAACCCCAACCCAGCGCTAAGCCTCCCCAAACCCACTCAGTATCACCTTCATTAATTCTTTGCACCTTAAACACGCTAAGATTGGAAAAGCTTCAATTATGTCTATAGCAACTCACTTTGCTGCGTTTATTAAGTAGTAATTTTGTTACACATGGCTAAACGGAAAAAATAAATAAATAGAAGTCTTCAGCTGACATAAAAGCTGGCTGACATTCTTTAATCTATTCCAAATAGATGAGAGATGGGCTTTGCTTGAAAGTATGGATTTTTTTGTTTACGTGCTGCTAAGAGCACTGCAATTTTTAAAGATTTGTGCCATCGCTGCACTAACAATATAATCATATATTCCCAGGCAAAAACACATTCCGAGTTCAAAGAGGAGTATTTCTTTGGCATATTAGGATTTTAATCGCCTAATACTCTCCTAGCGTTGCAAATCCTTGAGAATGGTTTAATTAGCGCTTAGAAATACGGTCCCAAAGAGGTTCTTGAAAACATAACCTTAACCCATTGAAGTTCATAGTGGAACCGCTATCTTCAGCATGTGACATTTCTCAGATTAGTCAATATTTAAGAGATATGCCTTAATTAAGCAGGCCTTAAAAAACATAGGTGGTGATACAGCCATGTCTGTATATTATACATTTCTGACATTTGCATTTCTTGACTATATTTCAAAATAAACACAGTTCTATGAGCAGCTAGAATTTACTTTTGAATTAATCAAACTAATTATTTGTCCTTGAAATTTTGAGACTATTGTTCACGAATGCACATGCAAAGTTTTGAAAAATGGATGTGCAAATTTGGTCTATATGGATTGTATTGAGGTCAAATTGATTTCAACACAGTTCACTAAAAATCCACAGCAAAGAAGATTTAAACAGCAAATAAATTTAACAGACCAAGGAATCAGATGAAAATAGTCTTTATAGTTCAAAGATATTGGCATAAGCATGATAGCAAATTTGATCTATTGGTGCAACTAGACGGTTTGAGTAAGAGACTCCAAACTTGTTGTGGTTAATGTTCAGACTATCTGGTGCCAAATTTCATTACTTTCCGGCAAGTGGATCTATGGATGATAAAGACTCAACAGTGGAAGAAGAAAACAGATATAATAGGTGTGTATGCTCCTTCTGTGCTTGGTCTTTAATAATCACATTTTATACATGGCTATAATTTCCCATTGAAATACTATAGTCACTGGTCAAACAGTTTAATTCTTCTTAAAATATTGTGATGTTTTCTTATTTAGGATCATGAATGTGCATGTTTCAACACGCTATCAGAATGTCCCCAAAGCTCAACACAAAATATGAATATCTTTCATAGAGAAGGTAATCTTACGAGACATTGAAACTGAATTGAAGTCCATCCAATATGGTGAAATATGCATAAGAAATATTCACTATAAATGTAATTTTGCTTAATGCAAAACTGAAAATTGGTGACAAAATAATGATCTCATTCAATATTTTACTCAGTATTTGTGTTTTCATGCTTAGAATATTATACCATTAGCATAGCCAGCATGCTAACACTAAACACTTTTGAAAAACATGAAGTCTTGAGTCAAGATTGATATAATAGTTTTAGATTCTTCCATAGAGTGGATTTAATAGACAGTGTGTAAGCAGCAATTAGACCCTTTCATAATAGATTATCACTTACATTTCCAAATATGGAGCACCTTGAACTTTGGTTTTTCTTTCTTGCTCTGATTCAGTTCTGTATTTAAAAGGATTACTGCCTTAAAACAGTTGAGATGAAGCAAATAAAGGAATAGCTTGTTCCAAACATGTATGACTTTTATTCGGTGTACTATTATATATATCTTTAAAATTTGAAATTGAACTCTCCTGTTTATATTTGTACAAACATTTGTGCCATTTTAGCAAACAACATAGCGGTGATGAAATATTCTGTTTCCTGTTTACCCGAACTTTGATTGCTTGAATTTTGGTAAAAGGAGACAAAGAATACTGAAATGGGAAAGTTGTTTTGCTAATGTGACATGTTATAAAGTGGTGGCCAAATAAGACATTGGCAAACTATTGTATTTCCATCCATTCAAAATGTGTCCAGAATTCATGTTTTGCTTAAAATGCAGCATTTTCACAATTCCAGGCATGCTGGTGAGATTGAAAACTGGACAAAAGAAACTAGTTATGGCGAGAAGTACTGACAGCTCAACAAGAGGAAATAAGACACCTTTCTCAATAATTTGGGAAGCCAAATGTGATCTGGCTGTCAGAACGCATGCTGCAAACCGAGATGCAAAGTTGTAATCTATGTCAAAACAGCAGTTAGAGCGAGTGGTGTGGAGGAGCTTTGGGAGGTTAAGGTCTGTGGGAGAGGGAAATGTCAATTGGTTTGGAGGAAGAAAGACATGTCATTCAGTGCAGACTATCCTTTCCAATCGTCAGATGAAATGCCAGTTTTGCTCCAGGACAGCGTTCAAGCTGACAGAGAAGCCTTGTTTGAGGCCGTTACCTCAGGGTTGGCACAGACCGCAGCTTCCGTGGGCTTGCTGGATTTATGAAGAAAGCGTGCCGGTCTTGAGTCTTCAGTTTGTCCCTACTTAATCAGGGTTGTATCACGCTCTGATTTTTCCAAACATGTTTAAAAGACAATTAAAACTCATTGAAATACTGAAATTGTGGATAAATAGTGTGTGAAATGTATCATGTATGATCATTTGTAATTGTTTTATAACAATAGCTTGACATTATGAAGTATGTCCATCACTTTGCAAAAAACGAATGTCCAAAAGTACTCACTGTGTGATACAGCCTAGATAATTCCCCTATAATTCACATTATAAAAGCAAAAACATCCCTGTATGGGTTTTGTTTTGTGTATTTATATACAGTATGATATAGTTCAGAAGTATCACACAAGCAAGAGTGTAGATATTTGTGCTTAAACATGAGTCAGTATTAAGTTAATGAGTGAGTTACATTTTAGACATCATATTGTCTGCTTTTGCTAATTTGGTGCGTGTTTCAATACGATGCAGAACATTTGTAGATCACAGAGCAAAAAAATGAATCTGTTTTCAAATAAATTTGAGTCAATGATTGAATTACCCATTCATTTGCTTCATTTCTAAACTTTGAATGAATCCTTTGAATGAATGATTCAACACATCCCCTTATTAAAACAGGGTTGGGCTGCCATCTACTGTTGGTTTACACAGGTCTAGAACAAAAACATTCACACACAAAAAAACATTGTATCATAATCAATATTGGAAAAAAAATCTCCATAAATATCAAGATTATGTTTTATTTTCTGTCAATTGCACACAACAACAACACACAAAACCTTGTATTTAAAGTGAAGGAATCATTTTTGCATCATAAGGGTGAGTAGTGAAATTATTTAGTTATTTTGCAGTGAATTAATGCAGCCAACATAGCTGAAAACATTCCTGAAGTCCAAAATTCCTGGTCAGGTGAATTCATATTTAACGACTTACATTTTGACGGCAAAAAATTGACCAAACAGTGGTACATGTTACTGAATCTTTAGCATGACCAAACAGAATTGCTTATTATTATTATTTTTTATATATATAACAATAGGTTTATTGAACACTCACCTCATCTATCATTGGTCAGCCCTAAACTCATGCCATTGGTTGAGCTGCAGTGTTGCTTTTCGACTGGTTACAATATTCAAACAAACCACTTTCAACTCTTAGTTACTCAGTAGATGACTTAAATTTGTCATATTAAACACATCGCATACAGGAAGTATTTTAACACTGAATTAAAACAGGGTTTGACACAAGAAACAGCTTAATTTCATACTAAGAGTATTTAGTCTTGTCTGTTATAAACTTTGAAAGTCAAACTGGATAGTAAACATGGCTGTCAAACCCAAACACTGACTAAACACTGTACAACTAAAATACTGTTTCACATTTTATAACTAAGTACATTTCACTATCTGCTGCTTTGTGATTTATTAACCAGGAAAACTTCTCAAACGTTTTGAAATGACAGATACTGCACTTTTGAACTCCTAATATTTGTGTTTTAGATTTGGACTTGTCTGCATAGATTTAACAAATGATAATTCATAAGCCCTTTAAACAGCTGAACAATGTAAGCCAAGTTAAACAACTAAATAAAACTCACTCCCACGATGTGTGGTTGCAGCAAGTTGTTGTGCAGTTGCTAAGGTATTCTGAGTGTTTTACAGCACTTTGCTTTGCGGTTGCTAGGGTGTTCTGGGTGGTTGCTAGGGTATTTTGGGATGTTACTAGCAGTTGTTGACTGATATCGATATCTTGAGTGCAGACTGGCTGATGATCAATATAATGCTGATATGTAACAGCAAGCTTATTATATAACATTTATTTTTTACATTATATATACTTGAACTGACACCAGGTTAAATGACCACTTCTGCTAATCAGCTATCACAAAAGCCACATTTCAGTCAATGAATTGTGCTGGATGATTTGTTAGTAAATTGCTTGATGTTAAGTGGTTACTTAAAAGGCCAAGTCAAAAGACTTAATCTTAGTCTCATATTCTGATCTCTGGACATAACTCAGGTCCCTGCTAAATGTACGCTTTTATGTTGTTGTTTATTGTTTTGTTTGTTTGTTTGTTACCTCCCAAACGAAACTCATAAATACAATCACTCAGAAAAAAGAAAACTCATAAATAATTATATGTCTGTAGCACACACCAATAAAGTTGTGTGTTATTTTTGTGTTTTTTGTTTGTTTGTTTGTTTTGAATTTTATTTTCTTTGTTTGAGTTTGTGTGTGTTTATTTTGTTTTTGCTTTGTATTTTTTTAGTCTTGTTATTTTATTTTAATTTGTTTTGATTTTTGTTTTGTGTGTGTTTGGTGTTTTTATTTTGTTTTGTGCTTGTTTTTCTTGTTTTTTTATTATTGTTTTGATTTTTGGTTTGTGTTTTTGTTTAGTTTGTTTGGCATTGTTTGTTCTGGTTTTATTTTGTTTTTATTTTTAGTTTATTTGTTTGGTTTAGGTTGTTTTATTTTTGTGTTTTTATACATTTGTGTGTTGTTGTTGTTGTTTGTTTTGTGTTTTTATTCTGTTTTATTTATGCTTGTTTTATGTTTGTATTGTTGTGTGTGTGTGTTTTTGTTTTGTACTTTGTTATTATTTTTGTTTGTTTTATTTTGTATGGGATGGCATGAGTTACATCACCAAACTGACACTTAGGGCTACATGTTGTGTAACCCTAACTATGAGCACAAGCTCCACTCATTATTAGTGTATATGCATTTCTCAACACTTCATTAGTATCTGTGTCTAAGTGAGTCTGTCATTTTAGTGATACCGTGTGGCCTGTTTCCAGCGTGTGTCACACCTGCTGGGCAGTGAATCACCTCTGACTCACTCAGGTAAATGTCAACTTCTGCTAAGCTGAGAAATGCCATCAACCCCTAAATGAAATCAAACGAAAATCCAAGTGACCCTGGTAGAGAAGACTACTGTGAAACACATCACAGTGAAAGAGAGAGCAAGTGAGGAGAGATGTATTTCATTACAACAGGGCTTTATCAACAACCTTAAAAGGATCGTCTCACTTTCATGGCATGGGTGGAGTTAAATGCAAGTATTTCTCTTTTTTTTCCCTCCATCTGTGGATAAACAGGCCTGAACGCTGCTATCTCTGATCAAAGTGTTTCAGGTGGTGTCCATGCAGATAAAGCAGGATTAGCAGCACATACTGAGCAAATAATTGCCCTTCTTTTGAAATCCAGCTTTGAGAGAAAGGATACTGCTGGTTTGTCATGGAGACCACAGTCCTGTATGAGCCTAATACTGCGCTCCTCTAATTTGATTGGCCTTTAATGATATTGATAAGTGCTAATCAAAAATAACCTCTGTTTCAGTGGCAACTCATGGTATATTGTTAAATTCAGTGTTGCTTAAATTAATTATTTTCTTCTTCAGCGTTTCATAATGAGGAGCACACCTGTGGATTAAGCTCTTATCCTGCCTCATAGATCATTAATCTGAAACCATTTCAACAGCAGGCATGTCAAATTTATTTATTATCCTTTATTAATCCTTAACTAATAGCTCATTTAACTGGCTTTCAAAAGTTTAGAAAGATTAAAACTTCATTTCTCTAAGACAACACTTATATGTCTAAATTAATGAATCTTGTTAAAACACGTCACATGTCAACGTCAAATTAAAGAGAAAACAAAAGAGATAAAGCCTCTTAGGATCAGTGTGTGTGTGTGTGTGTGTGTGTGTGTACTGGTATATATGGTTTATGAGGACACAAAAGTGTATAATGACATGGGTACTACAACGAGACATGGTTTATGATGACGCTTTCTGTAAACAAGAGGCTTGAAAACATACAAAGGTGCAAAATTGCGTAGTTTTCTGTGAGGGGTAGGTTTAGGGTGATAGAAAATGCAGTTAATGGAGAAATACAGTTAACGATAATGGAGAGTCCATGTAAACCACCAATAACAACTATTAAGTATGTGTGTTTTAGCTTGTTTTAGTGATTTGTTTTGCATGTTTTGGTTTGTTAGTTTTGTGTATTTTTTCTGCTTTTTAGTTAGTTTTTCTCATGTTTTGTAGTTTGTTTTGTGGTTTTGTTTTGTCTATTTGTTGTTTGTTTATTTTTTTGTTTGTTTTTCCTTTTTGCTTTGTGTTTTGTTCTGGTTGTTCACTTTGCTTTGTTTAGTTTTGTATTTTTGTTTCATGCTTTTGTCGTTTTTCTGTGGTTTGTTTAGTAGTTTTCTGATTGTTTTGCTTTTTTTTGGTTTTAAGTATTTGTTGTTGTGTTTTGTTATTTGTGTTTATTTGTCTTGTTTTTTGTTTCTTTGTCTTGTGGTTCTATCTTTAGAAATTATTTACAAGTCATGTTTAGCTTTTTACTGTATTTTAGTTAACTACAATAATGAATGTACTTGTATATTAAAGGCAGCTCAAACAAACTATCAATTATTTAGAAATAAATATTATGCCGTTTAAATAGTGTAATTATATTTTTGGTAATTATATGAGGCTTTTCTTTTATTTTCATTTTAAGATTTTTTGGCAATTATTATTGAAACATTACATATCTTTAAAAATTTTGAGGTGCTTGTTTTATTTTTAAACAATGTATTTTAATTAAGTTAATATCTAATACATTTTAATAATAAAATACAAAAGCAAGTAACATCAAATGAGATCTGTCTGTTTGCAGGTGATTTTGACTGGCAGAAGTGAGAGGAACTAAGTCACTTGAGTTATTTTGAATGGTGTCTTCTTCACAACACAAGCTGATTTGGAGGAGTTAATCATCCATTTGTCTATGTGCCACCAGGGATGTAACCCCTAATCCAGCTCGGCGAGACCCCAGCCCCACGGGACGTCCCACAGTCCGCCAGAGATACTCTGAGAAATGTACACAAAGCTGCATTTGCTTAAGATGCTGTCATGACGTGTGTGTGTGTGTGTGTGTGTGTGTGTGTGTGTGTGTGTGTGTGTGCTCTCCACACATCTGTGTGTGACAGTGTGCTCGCTCAGTGCCACTTTGATCCCTCACTAAAACACACATCAACACAAACGCGTTGATGCCATCCCAGAAGAGCTCATGTGAAATGTTAATCAATCGCATCAGTCTGGAGCTCAAGGATACACAGCAAGCGACTCTCTGAGTATATTAATGCATTTGCAGTTCTCAAGGCTCTTCACTTAGTTCCCATAGTGACGTGGTTTATATCATCTCCCAAACTTATTACACAGGATAGTTGATGTAGAGATTCAAGATGTCCGCCTCCTAACCCTACCCATAAAACTCTAGCCCTCAAAATAAATACATTTGCTTAATATAAAATTTCAAATAAAATGTAAACAGATAAACAAGCTAACTAACACATACTGTTTTGTTTTTTTTCAATCTAAACAACGTGAGATTCAGGCATGTACAAGTCACACATTCACAAATAAGCTGCATGCATGAGCCAAAGTTTGACATTAAATGACAATATTACTTTAGCCGCATTGGCAGAGGCAGTTTTGTCAATCGTGTAAACGATCCTCGCTGTTGATAATGGTACACCTGTGGAACAAATGCTAGCATTAGCAGCATCAGTTCTCTTCCACTATTCAGTTGCTTAGGAGACTTTGTTGACAATTAAACACCTGCAAAGAAAACAGTGGCGTTCCTGTTCTGCTTTACTGATCCATCAGGTTCAGTGGAGCAGCTTTATGGTCAGAAGAGACAGCAAATAAAAAATATCCTGATGGCTGACATATTTTACGCTTTGCTATCATCTGTTTAAAGTGTCATTAAAGGGTTAGTTCACCCAAAATGAAAATTCGCCGCTTTTACTCATCTCGAGGCATCTTATATGTACACTGTATGTCTTCAGACAAATCCAGTCGAGTTATGTTAAAAATTGTCCTGGCTATTACAAGCTCCATCATTGCAGTTGGTTGGATGTTTCTGTTGAACTAAATAAACTGTGCAAATGCGTAATAAAATGTGCCTCACACGGCTCTAGGGGATGAATAAAGGCCTCTTGTATCAATTCCATGTGCTTTGTAAGAAAATTATCCATATTTCAAACGTAATTAACACTTTTCTCACTCCGCTAACTGTCACACTGGAAGCCGCTCCGATGGATGACGAGGTCATCAGCGCTACGTGATTAGTGATGAATGCGAGAGTGAAAACATCAGTCAAAAATCTGAAATACAAACCGAGGATTTCAATATAGCTCAATAGGAGAATGGTTTTCCTTGGCAATGTAAGGAAACTTTGCTACATTTGCTTCCTGTAAACAAACTTTCAAGACTAGCAAATCTCAGAGGTAAACACGCAGATTTGTCCTATTTCATCCGTCCAACGCCGACTTTATTTGATGACTTGTGGACAGTTGAATAGAAACACCCACTGACTGCAATGATGATAATAATTATAATAATAATATTAATAATTCTTTACATTTATATAGTGCATTTTGGCACTCAATGCACTTGAGTGCTTGAGATAAAGCTTGCATGACTTTTCATTTTGGTTGAGCAAACCCTTAATACATCTATTACAAATCACGCAATCATTTCTCACTATTCAGAAACATTTAGTTAATTATGAAAAAATTGGTTTTAAGAAATGGGATATATTGCAATTTATTGCATTTAGACGGTGTAAGTAATATCAGTTGTAAGAGGTTGTGTATATACTATAGTAACATTATCTTTTGATATTCATAAAAATCTCTCATTAGATACTTTGTTCAGATATCAATGTTTTATATATATATATATATATATATATATATATATATATATATATATATATATATATATATATATATATATATATATATGTATATATATTGCAATGACATTCTCTCATTTTAAGTTAAATTAAGTGTCCAAAAACTTTTGTTTTGGAACCACTGTACACATTTGTGTGTATATTGAGTACTTTCTTTCATAATAAAAAAAAAAATGTATCTTACCTTAAGCCTACCCAGAATAATTTCAAATTAATTGGAAACAGCTTTGACTGTCAATTATAAGATGTAGTTGTTCTAATGCATTAAGAAGTGTTAAAGCACATTTCCTCCCTACGCTAAACCCCTCGCTGCCCTCTCCTCACCATCTCCTTCCCGCTGATGGAAACTTTTCAGAGATGAACAATACCCATTACACATTGAGATAAACACATCAAATGCCTACTTCAATTGTTTCAGAAACAGATTGGAATGAAATTAGAATGAAATTGCCGCTTTATACGACTTTTCTGCCTTCAAAATGACTCACTCACCACAATGACAGGGCTGTTTAATTTTGTAAATACACAATGGTTCTTTGTCTCTTTTGTTGCTTTTGACTTTCAAAAGCTCACTAAAATTGTCTTTTTCTTCTCTTTTTTGGGGACTAAATGCATTATTAATGAGCTTGGCCTACGCTTTACATCATACTGAAACACTCGAATGTCATAAAAGTGCAATTTTACTTGTTACAAAATGACTGACTAAATACCACATGTCAGTGTCATGTTTGAAGATGCCTACATGATATCTTTGTCATTAAACAGCTGGAATCATGCTTGAAGACAAGCAATGTGTAATCGACTGTCAAAACAGCCACTCAGAGTAAAGGCTGGGAGTGAATGCTGTAATTTGCTGCAGAAATTAATTATCTTGATTAATCAAACTTGGGAAAAGTCCAGAGAGGCGAGAACAAGAGAGGCAAGAGATGCTGATAGATCTCAAAAGGCTAAATATTTGAAAAGTTTCAAGCTTGTTCGCTTTCTATTATGCAACTGGGAACAATCATTTGCCTAACTGAAATCTTGATCTAAGTAGGGCTGTCAAAAACATTTAAACATGATTAATCGCAAAATTGTTTCTTATTAAACAACCTCGGTTCCTGAATTCTGTTTTAAGTTGCGCAATATTCGGATTGGTTTCAAACAGTTTCCGAACATTTTTAGAAATCAAAAGAACCGCATTCAGTGATGAAAGAAGTGATGTTGTTAAACATAATTAGCCTAGCGTGCTTTTAACACGCTTTCTGACAGCTCTAGATTACACAGATGTCTTCACAGTGTAACTCAAAACCCCTAATGGGTTTATAGACTGGAAGAAACATGTTGGTTGGTTCATGAAGCCAAAGGGCATCACATTACATCTACACAATCCATTATCCACTGATAAAAGAGTGATGGAGAGGAAACAATCCATCTGACTGAGATCAATCAATCTCTTCTAATCCACATCTTCATGTGAGAGCACAAGACTTGGGCTTTCACCCGCTACTCGCACCAAGAGAAAGAGTAAAAGAAAACATGGCTATTGAAAATCACAGTGCATGCGCAAAACCCACAAGTGTGTCTGTCTATTTTCAGCACAACACAAAGATAAAGAGAACAATTGGGCCTGGCAATATGTTCGTGCAAGGAAACAATGGCAGAGAGCCCATGCTGCACTTTCAATGTGACTGTGTCCCACTGACCAGATAGCATCACTAAACTCTCAACGCCAACAGGCTGCAGACTGTTTTCTATCATTTGGTATAAATGTGTTGTTTCCCAAGCCTAGGATGAATTAGCAACACTTCAGATTAGGATTCACTATTAACTAAGAGTTTTTCCTGCTTATTGATAGTAAGTAGGGTAGTTGTCGTAGTATGTAAGTTCAGGTATGGAGTAGGGTTAATGGACATGCAATATGGTAATGCAGATTAAGGCATTAAAATGTGCTTTACAAGTACTAATAAACAGACAATGTTCTAGTAATATGCATGCTAATTAGCAACTAGCTAATAGTGGATAGTTACCAGTGTTTCTTTAATTAAGCAAATCTTATTAAACAGTAGAGCTTAAATCTTAAGCGCAGAGCATGGGCTTTAGGTTATGGAGTTGATTCCCACTTTTAAAATGTAAATGTGAACCTTAAATGCAATGCAAATCATTCAGATAAAATCCTGATTCATAAGCAAATTCTAGCAATTCCCAGGACTTATTTACTTTATTAAGTTTTTTTTTTTTTTTTAACAAAGCATGGCAATAGATCATGGGTTGATTACCAGCGAAGCAAGAACTGATGAAATGTAAATGTGAACCTTGAATGCAATGCAGATCACTTTGGATAAAATAATTTGTCAAATGCATAAATGTATAAATGCATAAAAATTTTGTTGTGAGATTACTAATCTGACTTTATCTAATTTTGTTCACGTGGTAGAAATAGATGTTCTTGATGTTTTCGATGTACTTTATAGAGACTATAACACAATAGATTTGTTTGTGTGGTCTAACTAAATAATGTCTTTTATTGTGAAAAAATCTTATTTAGTTTAAAACTTTGGTGCAATTTTACTTTTACGCATATATATTTTGAAGGGACTATTGAGTGGGGAAAATACATTTCATAATGTTTTTAAATACTAGAAAACCAAAGCAGCTCAAACAGTAAAGCATGGCAATAGGTCATGGTTTCGATTCCCAGAGAAAGCAAGAACTGATTAAATGTTAAAGTGAACCTTGAAAGCAATGCAGATAACTTTGGATACAATCTTCAGTCAATTACTAAGCAAATGCACAAAATATTATGTTTTCTACTTACATTATATTTTAAGGTGAATTTCCAATCGGATTTTAGATTCTACAGTGTCTTATTTGTTAGTCTAGTAATCTTTCATTTTAAATGTAAATTACGTTAACATAGAAAATATAAATTTTATGCGCTTCACAATACACTTGTTGAATGCATTGATGAACAAATTCCATGAAACTGGCATATTTTGGATAAAAAAATTAAAATGCATTTTTATTATTTGCCAAAAGTTTTATAATAAATAAAACCAAATTAAAACCAATAAATAAATTAAAAAATTGTCATTTTAGAGTGGAAACTGTCCTTGGAAATTTTGTCCAAAGAAAGTCTTATTAGTAAAACAGGGTTTAATTAATTTCCAATGGTACTTTTCAGAGCGCTTTCAGAGCACTGGAGTGAAAAGCTGTTGGAGTGGCCAGTGCTTGGCAACCAGGCTAATCTATGACCTCATTTGAGAGTCTGACATCAGCCTATAGGCATCTAGAGGTGGTTCTTAGCCAGTCCCGGAGGGGTTTGGGTCCTCCAGTGTTTGAGTTCAATTGCTGAAGGATATGTAGCATCAAGACTACAAGCAATGAGGATTTGAAGTGCTCACAAGAACCATTCCTCACTTCATTCAATCTTTCACCAATACATTTTTTAAAACTTCAGTGAAAATCCCAAACATTTCTGTTTGAGAAGTTCTAAAAGAACAAGGGAACAATCCTGCAACAAAACCTCCAGAGTTGCATTCTTGGTTATCACGGGGGCCCAGCACCTCCTGCAAGTGCCGCCAGTTATCTCTGTGTGTTCATGTAAGCATCATGTCACACAAAAGCAGTAAAATGGCAAACATGAATGCTCCAGGAAGGAGGACTTTATTTTGTGGTGGAAACATGCAGAAACAGTCTCCTCCTTGTTGTGGTGGGGCTCCTCTTATCACTTTTGTGGCCTACATGAGCAGAGGGACTCGATAAGAGGCACAAATGCAGCCTTTCTTCGCAGCAACATGAAACTTCCACACTCTCAGTATGAGTGGCAGGGACATCCTCAACAATATACACTTCATTCATGGACAAGGACAAAATAGGATGGAGTAAGAGGAAGCGTCCAGAGGAGCACTTTTTCAGCTGTTGCAGGAATATCCGATCAAGTGTTAATTTCTGGCATTTCCTTTTGTGAAAAATTAGTGAAGTGAAAACTTTGCTTCAATGAAACCATAACTGAATCTCTACCAAGTCCACATCTTAGAAAATTTCCAAAACTTGGATGTTTGAACCAAAAAACATTAAAAATGTAACATTTTAACATATTGCTGTTGTTAATACCTCACACCAATTTATTTTACAGTCCTGTTCCATATGTATAAATGGGTAATTACTAGGTAATAACTGAACCTACCCCTAAACCTAACTTACCATCTAGTAACATTGTATTACAGTACTTTCTTAGTTTGTAAGTGCACATGCTGTAAAATAAAATTCAACCAAGAATACATATTAAGGCCATATCACACAAAATTCTTTAAACTGCAAGCAAAAGCAAATTGTAGACGTTAAAATTGTAACTTCTTGTTGAAGCTCAGCTTTCAAATCACAAATTGTAAACACATTTCACATTCTGCCACTGTTAAAACCTCAAAGTGACCCAATTTCATTGGATGCTAACACTTTGCTTCAGTAACCCCATAAACTTACATCAAGGCTCGACTTACAAAGTTCATGACAGACGGTTAAATTCGTCTGCTGACGACCTGTTGCCGCTAAAGCAGCGTTGCAGCAGGGCCTTTTCCTGCATCGATGTCTGCACCCTTAAGAAATAGAGGCTCGACATTTACTTCTCAGAGCCGAATTTGTGTTTGTAAGGAAGGTTCCGGCCTTTGTTTTCAGGCCTTGATGTGTGACCAGCAACCCACAGGCCTCCCTTCACCTCCGCCCATTCTGCCGCGTCTGCCCACCCATACTGACACAGCAGGGGAAGGGTTTCAGAGGAGCCTGCATCAAAAGCTCCAGGAGAAAAAAATTGCTTTCAGGGCTCTGATGTGTGGGAATCGAATGAGGGGCCGAGCTCAAACCGGTCTCCAGGCAACCGCGGGTGATATGCATGGGAATATCATTAAAGTTGGAAACTAAGCAGTCTCTGTGAATTAGTAAACCTAATCAGCATGGTTTTAAAGAGAGGAAAGGAAGGGGACGCTGAAGAAAGGATGACACACCACACTTGAGTTTGTTGGGGCCTGGTGTGGTTCTATCAAATGACGATATTTCCACAATATTTCGCCTCGAGCGAACGTCATTGCTAACAAGCCAAAGAAATCCAGTTAACGCCAACGAGCCATCCCAGGAGCAGGTCGATGGTGAAATACGTAACTCCACGGCTGCAGCTGGCCTTCCATCACAAGATTAATAAGTTGGTGTTTCCAAGCCGACCAGAACCTAGTGGGAACCATCCGGTGCCTCTGTGAATTGTGGTAACGGCCTCACCACAAGCTGGCCGGGTTTACTGCCTTGTTTTGTCCTTTCCTCAAAGTGAAGAAAACATCTGTGACTAGAATGATGTCACAAGAAAGTTTTGAAACCTTTCAACAACATGCTTTTGGAACCAACACATCTTAGTTTGAAACGCCAGATATATATATATTCGCTTTCAATTCGGTTTAGGTCAAAACAAGCCTACAAATAATAAAGATGTAAATGATTATAAATATTGTATTCTTTCATGTTTTTGGTCATTCAGTCTTTAGCTCTGGCATTTCACTTTTCAGGAAACCTACAGTGTAAGTGTAAATAAGAAACCCCAAATTTAAACATTTTATTTGTATCTTTTAATGCTTTTGTACACAATGTACCTTGAGTAGGTTATAAAATAATGATCAATATAAAAACTAAACATTGATTAGTTGGTTTGTCCACTCTACTTAGGGCTATGCAGTGGCACTGCCCCTAGTGACTCTTTATACACTACTGAGGGAACATACCTACCCCTACACACTTAGTAGATTTGCAAAGTGAGTGAATTATTAGTCTGTAACTCTTTTATGAGTTTTACGTGCTGAAGTAGGCTCAGTACACATATGTGGAGCAATTACAGCAAAGATCTGACATGTTGAGCTGTTATGATTATGTGGGAGATGTGGTTCAAGTATATATATATATATATATATATATATATATATATATATATATATATATATATATATATATATATATATATATATATATAGTAAATTGAATCAAAACCTTTCATCAGAATTGTCTTAAAACCAAAATGCATTCTTGTCTTAGGACAACTTTGATGAATTTATTTGATCCACTTCAAATGTTGACTACTGTATATAGTCATCAAAAATAATCATTAACATATATGTGTGTATATATATATATATATATATATATATATATATATATATATATATATATATATATATATATATATATACACACACATATGCATGCACTTGTCAATTTTTATTTTTATTTATTTATTTGATTTATATCTGACCTGATGTCTTGTCAGAAATCAGCAAAATATGACTTTTTTTACTACATTGGCTATTTGTATAATGATGTATGTACTATATATATATATTAATTTAGTTAGTATTATTATTAGTATTAACTATTAACTACGACATTAGCCTCAATAAACTCCTAATTTCCAGTTTATTAATAGTTATAAAGTTGTTAAATTTATGCCTGGGCTTGGATTACGTTAACTAAAACATGGTTGTGCTGAAAAAGCCATTTTTACTTTATAAGTAATAATAAACAGCCAATATGCTAGTAATATGCATGTTAATAAGCAACTAGTTAATACTGAGAATTGGTCCCTTAACTAAAGTGTTAGCATAGCATCAAATTTTTCTTTCTTTCTTTTTTTTCTTCTCCTTATTATTTGTGTATACACTCGTCATATATATTTTTATAATTCTACCAAGTTGATGACTGGCCATACTGAGGCTAACTGTAGTGAATGCTGCTTTGTGTGCCAGTGTCCGTGAAGTTCAAATGAATCCAAACTAGCTCTTAACATTTAAAATGGGCCTTTGATTCAGGTTTCATAGCACTGTAAGGAATACAGTGGGTGTAATGAAGCAGTACCCAGAGCAGATAAGAGCCTATATTATAGGTAATCACTACTCTAATGCAGCTTTAACACAAGAGGAAGGGAAAAAACTGCTGGCTGATTATTGCACAGCCATTGTATTCCCTCAGCCTATAAGTAAAAAACACACATGTATTAACCTTCATATTGGAAATAGACAATAATTACGCCAAATTACTGGTGTCATAGTGGCAAAAAACTCTCAAAACTCTCAAAATAACTTATATGGCATGCAATATGACTGCCTTACAGCTCCAGCTTTACGTAGCAAAAGTCAGCTTTTCCTGTAAACAATATATAATGTAAAGCTAAACTTGTACTTGATTCCAGTTGCTCTCATCTGCTCCTTTGACATCCCACACTGGACAGGGTACAAGGCCTCTACGGTATCTGCTGATTGCCCACCGACTGGAAAGACAAACCCTGCTCCCAAAAAGAAAATTAGCGCATTTAGCTGTCAGCACCAGTCTCGCTTTCAATCCCGACCAGCTTTGAGAGAGCCCTGCTTTTTTCCTCTCCTCTGTCCTCTGGCCTTTTTTGCTGGAAACTCGATCTCTACATAGCTCAAAGATCAAGAAAAAAGGTGTAAACTGTGTATAAAATGCAATAGTCCGCCTTTATCAGATTCTTTAGATCGAGCAGAGGTCTCTTCCAACTGTTCTGGACATTTACTGTAACTTTGTGTTCAGCTAAATGATTTTAGATCCCCAATCACCATTTTATCTATATTTTCTATATATATATATATATATATATATATATATATATATATATATATATAGAATACATATATGAAACAACACTTAAACCCTACCATAGTAATCAGCAAAGTTACATTGTTTACAGTGTGTATTCTAGTTTTGCCATGCACCCTTATGAAAATAAAAAGGTACCATGCTGGTACCTGCATGATATAGTGGAATCAGATAGTAAGATGGTAAGACAGCACATAATGGGTTGCAGGTCAGTTATGATAGAGACATCCTGAATGCAAATGATAAAATTAATCTAATTCAATCATTGGGACAACACAGTGATTAAGCTTTTCAGTTTTAAAAGAGAGCAGAAAACACTTTCCATATTTTTGATTGTGACAAAGAATGCATGTCCAATTTAGTGTCACTTGGTAGAGCTAGTCAAATTTTACAGAGTTAGTCAAATAGGTTAACTGACATCCCTTTAAAACCATGAACACAATTATACAAGGTAAAAGAAATGGGAGCTATATTTAAAACAGGTTAACTGGCAGCTCCAAAACAATGTGTTTTTGTGAGTGATTTATTGGCACCAGAGACCGTTGTATCATGGTACCAGCATGTTACTGTATTTTGTAAGAGGGCATGGAACAAAATAAAAACAGAAAACTCATAATACTTATAAACAATTGATACACTTTTAGGCGTACATTTGCTAATTTCCCAAGAAGGAATCCTTGCGCCTTTCTAACTGTGATCTACTTTGTCAAGTGGATGCCGCTACTCTTATACACAACAGTCATCGCCATATCTCCCCACGACGGCACAACAGATCCTGTTTACTTTACAAAACCCCCACAACTCAAGTGTGTGTTATATGAGTTATTTTGGGATTTAACTGGATCATACTTGTTGCTACCTTAAGGTGTTTGGTATTGATTTGTTTTCTGTAAATTTAGACATTTTAAGTAACAGCCCAAGCATACATATAACCATACAGAATGGTGAAAAAAAAAAAAAGAATTCTACTAGAGGTGGGTATTCATGCAACGTATGCATTTACGTATATCTGAGTCAACATAGTGGAATAGTGGAATGTATCTGCTAGGTAGCTAGCTAGATTTTTTAACAGTAAACAGTATTGACTCACCACTTGGAGTCCATTGTAAATATATGGGCCCTGAAGCAAAACTATTTAAGATCTGTACACACTTATAATTGTACTGGATTTTACCATATTTAAATCAGAACTCCAGAAAAGATTTAGCAGCATTTTCTTGATAAGAATGGTGTGTTGGAAGGATTTATCTTTAGCATATAGACAGGTGGTGCTGGGGAAGAGGAGGGCTAAAGAAAATGATTGTGGCTTGTAGTACCAAGCTTGGCCTGGGGTACATTTACCAAAAGGATCGTTAGCCAACTATGGTCACAAGTTCAATCGATACCAACATGGTTAAATGATTCAGTGTTTCCTGAAACTACAGTACCAACAAATAAAACACACCCATTAGAATCAACAGTACCATAAATTGTGCTACACCTTATACAGTTGATTGTAATGGGAGTGTCCTAGTTTTGTTACAATGGTACTTTTCATACTTTTTTGTTGTTAAATGTAGGTATCAGAAATTTGGTATCATGTTGAATCTAATTGAGTGTTATAGATTTGTAACAATGTTACTTGTTGGTTCTTTTCTGTTAGTTTTGCACTGACTGTTCACAGTGCAGCTATGCGTTTACTCTAATGGGAGTGTTACAGTTTTGTTACAATGGTACTTATCTGGTCCTTTTTTGATAATTTTGTATCGCTCACAGTGGAGTCATGCTGTTGTTTCTAACTGGAGTGTTAGAGTTTTGTTTAGGTGGTACTTTTGGTAAGTTTTTGTTAGTTTTGCTTTGCTCACAGTGCAGTTATGCCGTTTGAGTGTTTTATTTTTATTACAGTTTTACTTTTTGTTAGTTTTGTGCCACTCACAGTGAAGATATGCCGTTTATTCTAATTGTTAATGTTATAATGTTTTTGTTCTTTTTTGGTAAATCTTTGTTCGTTTGCATCACTCAGAGCAGTTACGCATTGATTCTAAGTGTTACAATTTTGTCACAGTGGTATTTTTTGGTAATTTTGATAGTTTTGCATCAGTTTAGCACTTAAAATGCTACTATGTTGTTTTAATGGGAGTGTTACAATTTTATACAATGATACATTTTGTTACTTTTTTAAGTTCTGCATTGCTCATGGTGCAGTTTTACCATTGATTGTACTAGAGTGTTACAATTTTGTTCCAGTGGTACAAAATTGTAACATGTTTTGTTCGTTTTACATTGCTTACAGTGCAATTATACTATTGATCCTAATGGGAGTGTTTTAGTTTTGTTACAATGGAACTTTTGTGACTTTATTCAGTTTTGCACTGCTCATGGTGCAGTTTTACCATTGATTGTACTAGGAGTGTTCTAGATTTGCTGTAGGCTGAGGAGCCACACACACAATAGCACAGTAGCTGGCGATGCTCTGGTTTTCACCTAACTGTAAGTACAGTATATCCTCTGTCGTCCAGTGTAAAGGGCGTTCTCGCTGGACTGACTCTGCATAAACGTCAACACGCTGAAGAGCAGCTGTGGTGGGTCCACAGGGATGTGCTCACCTGCTCTCCCGTCCAGAACGGGGACGCTGGGAACCAGGTTGGCATGGCCAGTGTGTGAGTATGCACCTGAGAGAGAGCCTCTCTATGTGTGTGTGTAGGTGTGTCCGTGTCCCCCGCCCGCCACAGGAGTGACCCAGATCACATTCGAGTCTCACTCGCTCACACGGCACTTCTCGCCTATCCGTCGCCAAGGAAGCAGCGGGATCGGGAACAACAAGTCATTTGTACCTGTAGAGGAGGACACTCCTGGGAAACAAACAGATGAGCCTCCCCTGAATAAAAGCCTTTCTCTCTGGGTAAACAGAACTGCATGAGAAACATACAAACTATCAGGAGCATCGGCACTTAACCCTTTCACTGCCTGAGGGGCTGGAGCAGCGAGACGTCCGAGCTAATGCAGTTGTAGAGATAAAGGAGGAACTATACCTTGAATTTAACTCACACAGGTGCACCACGTGAGCTGTTACAATGAGGCGTAGAAGTCTAGAGCTACTGCATTCAGAAACAGCTAAATAAAATTGTGTTGCTTTTTTATTGCTTTTTTAAATTCTGAAATTAATAATATATATATATATATATATGTGTGTGTGTGTGTGTTACTCAAGCAAACTGGTTCAGAAAATGGAATAGAGAACATGTGGGATACAACAAAAATGCAAAATTGCTATCATGTATTACAAATGAATAAATGAAATCATTTCAATGGCATTTTAGGCTAATTTTAGGGCAACTGCTTGCTTTTTTAACTAATATATTTTAACTAATTTGAAACTGCATTTTAAATTTATTTGCATTTTAAGACAACTGCATTGTACCCAGCAACCACTTTGTGGATTTTTGAGAATCTAATTTAGAAAAAAATGTATGGGTAGGGTAGAAAATGTCCTCTATTTCTGGAATATGTATAAAATAATTATTCGCTTTCTTAGATTAATCATAATTCTCCCTAACATTAAATCTGGTAATCATAAATATATCTATACAATGAATCCCTAAATTAATGTAGATTTTGAAAAAAGGAAGTACATTTTAAACATTTGTTTAATGGCTTTTCAATTGCTATCAAGATCAGCATTGTGGATATTGATATCAGCTCCTCTATGAAATTGATTATCTTTAAAGTCCATCATTTATGCCTAAAGCAAGTTTTCCGATTACTGTTTTTGTCTATGATTTTTTAACAATTACAAAGCATGCTCAAACTTATAACTTTTACTTTTAAATAAACTGTATTCATCCCTTACAAAATTAACCAGGGTTTTACTACAAATAAAACCAAAAAAACATGGTTACTATAGTTAAACCATGGTAACTACAAATTAACCATGGTTTTGCTATATTAACCATAGTTTAACCATGGTATTTGTAGTAAATCTGTGGTTATACAAATGGTAGTCAACACGCCAAAAAAACATGAGTTACTACAGTTTTACTATAATAAAACCATGGTTATTTTTCGTAAGGGATTATTTTAATTTAATAATCCAATAACAGTCAAACAGCCCATATTAATCCACGCAATTTTTTTTTCCAGTCCAAGTTTAGAAATCAACACAACTTAAACTTTGTTAATCGAGAAGTTGTAAAATTGTTCCATACAGAAGTTTGATAATTGTTAATGAGCTAATGCTAAGAAAAGAAAAGAAAAAAAGACTTGCTTTGGTTGTAATTACAGTTCAATAAGACTTACGCATTTTCACATACACAATGTATTTCACTCAAATCGGATTGATTCTGCATATATAACTCTCAATTTCGAATCAGCTTCAAACTGCATTTCCTATGACATAGAAATCGCTCCAAAACAATGAATTACACAATCCTTGTATGATAACCCGACACTTACCCGATGACACGCCTGTCCTTCCTACCCACATAAATTCTTCCTCAACTCAACAATGACGGTCCTCCTATCAAACCGCAGCAGGTCCACCACAAATCTGCTCCCAAACTCTAGACAATAAACAATTCAAACTAGGCTTTTACAGCCAATTCAGCCCACTGTCTGACAAAACCAGAAATTAGCAACGCTTCATCCAACTTTCCCAGAGTTGGCGTTAGATCCCCATTATCTGAGGCCAAAGTTAATTAAAGCGCAAAGTTGAAATCAATGGAGGATTTCTCCTGCAAACTGATGGTCAGACGTGAGTGATGGGCATGACAGGAAGATTACCGAGGGATACAAAACCTCCAACGGCCACTGGGTAACCGGTTCTGATTACGCACGAATCTTCGCATGGAAAACGAGGGCGGAGGCTCGCAAAAGTCCCTCTTTCCTTCATAATGTGAGCACATCTTGTAATTCCACAGATCATTACCAACTTTCCAAAACTTAATTTCACAATTACACATGCAATTAATTAATATCTGTGTGTCATTACACCCCAATGTATTCTGCTAAAATTAATGTCACTTGAAATAAAGTGCTCAGAATGAGCCGGGGATGGGTAGGGTGAAGATTGTTATTAATGGATTGTGCGGTTAATCTGGTAAGAAGCTGAGGGGATACGTGAGAGAGAAGCTCTCAGTGTCTAGTGGGATCTGAAGGCAGTTATTGAGCAGCATGGAAAGCTCCCAAAGGACAGATTAATAAAATCTGCGCCGAGAACGCCAAGCGTGTCTGAGGAGCCGCTGTAATCGCAGCGTGACACACGCCACCACCATAGGTCCCGTGTCTGCTCTCTCAAACCCGCTTATCAACAGACAGAAGAAAAATGATCAAACAGCAGCAAAATGAGAGGTTGACCTCTAATTTGAGAAGGAGACATGCTGCTAATGAGATGGTGAGACATCATGACTGGATGAAGACGAAACAGTAGCTCTACATGTGTAAAAAAAAAAGGGCATCCAACAAAATAAGGCTGTTTTGGGAACACTTGCTAAACTCTTTGAAGCACTTAAGAGACGCCTGAATCGCTTACCAAGAACAGTTTCTTTGCTGAAGAATAACAAGTTTTAAGTTAGCAACAATGGTTCCGTGAGGAACCTTTAACATCCATGGAACATTTCTATTGCACAAAAGGTTCTTTAGGTGGAAGACAACCAGTAGGTTTTCCTGAGACACCCAAAATGTTTTTTTTATTATTATTATTTTATTGAACTGCTTTAAAACTCAGTTTTGGGACCTTGATTTCTAAGGTCCTGTTTACATGTGCTATTATAGACTGGTAAGAGAACATTGGCTGTTTACCTTCATTTGACCATGTGAGTATCTACACAATGAAAGCAATCCGGTCGAATGTGTTTTCAACTACTTCTGAATGTGGACAAGCTCAAAATGGTTCAGTTACACCTGTATTTAGCGTGGTCCACAAAACACTCTTAATATCTGGTGCAAACAGGGCATAAGAGAGTATAGTAAATGGTTATTTGATGTTCCATTGTACGGTAGGTTCTCAAGATATTTGCTTTGGTTCTACATGTCATCCTTTAACAGGAGAAAAATGAAGAATCAGTAGAACTGCTCTCGTAATGGGCCTGAAAAGTCAAAAATCGCAGCACTAGTAAGTAGTGCACAGGTGGTTCTGTCGAAAAAAACAGAGAAGTAGCTTTGGTTTCACAAAAACAAAACCAGCTAGTGAAATGATGGAACCAAAATGCTATGGCATTGCTGTGAAAAACCTTTCAAGCACCTTTATTTTGAAGAGTGTATTATTAGTATCATTTGAATTAAATTGGTAAATGATTTAAATTAAGACATTTTTACTGTAATAATCTTTTTTGTAGCGATGTTTTGAAATAATGTGCTTTATTCATTTTAAAATGGTGATTCTCTGGAACTTTATACTAGTTATATACTAGCTAAATGAAATTCACCAAATTGGGATTTCAACCAAATCAATTCTAGCTGTAAAAGACTTAGAATATCTTCAAGTGAAAAGAAAGCGGTGTTGTAAAATCCCAGGAAACAACATTATCTCTTGGAAATGAGGATTATGAAGAGTAAAACCGTGCAATTGTTTTGATCGAATTTGAGAGCCTCGTAACATTAGCCATAATTGTCTCATGGTACAAACTAAAATAGATTATAAACCACTATTTCACAGTAATTCACCTGAGTAGTAAAATACAATCATCCTGTGAACATCACTTTGGTATGTGAGAGTATGTCGTGAAATGATTCAACATTATTTATACGTTCAGTGATACGATTCTCAGAACCAAATATTCAATTTTTGTGAGGACAAAAGAAAAGAAAATCAAAGTGTTATTAATTCAAGCAAATACAGCTTGACTGTTGAAGAGTTTTAACAATGCAATATTTGTCCACAGCTTAATGTCGAGGTGGACCAATCTCGCGGGTTTGGATGAGCTCCTTCTGTTGACAGGACAAATAACTTCAGCCGTATTTGATTACCATTGTCAGAGAGCGCTTAGCCCATGTTAGTGACGAGCGAACCTGCGCTTTCTTTCTTACAAGTTCATGGACAGTTAAAGCCACTTTTGACAACAAACCTGAGCCAGCCTGCTATTAACCCCTCTTCAGTTACTAGATGATGTGTTTGACGGGATGAATAAATAATAAGGGTTAAGCGCTTGAAGTTCTGTTTTAAAGCCTTTTGTAGCAGTAAAAGTAGCAGAGAGCTGGGAGAGACAGGTTTAACACTTTCTTCAAATGCGGACTAAATGACATTAAAGCTGAAAGCCAAAAAACTGCGTGAAATTATGGGTAAACCACAAAATCAAGATAGGTAGTCTCTTCTAACATCTGTGCGTTTAAACTTATGTTCATTTCTCTGACAAACAGTTGCTATTCCTGAAAATATTATCCAGATTAAAATGCGTAAATGACAGTCAATCATCCTTGTAATACGTGGAGGTAATTAGTGACTGGGAAACCTAATTACTCGCTGAAACCCGAGTCCTTCCTCTCAGTATTTCCCTCGACATGGTTCATGGGATTGATCAAATGACATCTATCAAACTCTTCATGCGGCTCTCTCACAATGAGATTAGCTGGATCTGATAAACCCACCTGCTGAAATGATTTCTAACGTTTACTTACTACAACATTGTCTAAAGTTGACCAAAATCGACAGTGTTAGTCATAATAAATAAACATGCATGGTCAAAGCTTTGTTGAAATGTAAAAATTAAATGTTTTATGTATATATTTACATTTTTATTGAATAAGATTTAATCAAAGGTTACAATTAAATCATTTTTAAAGGTCAAATCAAGTTGCGTTATTGACACTCAGGTTGCAATAAAAAAAATACATAACTACATAAGAACAAATTAAGATTTATAATCAGATCACACAAGAAAATGATTCATAAATTGTAATATATATATATATATATATATATATATATATATATATATATATAAACACATGTAAAATAATTTAAAAAAATGTTTGTTTATTTTTAATTAATATTTGTTTTTGCTTTTCATTATGAGGTTGGAGTGTAGACTGACATTAAATATATTAAATATAGTCATAAATTACCAAAAATGTCATCATTAATACTTTCTGAATACAGTTGATTTATATGCATATATGTATGAAGTAAATAATCACAATACTTTAAAGTTTTTAACTAATATTAAATGTTTGTTTGTCAACATGATTACAATGATATATGTATTTTTTCATATATGTATTATCTTTATGTACAGTATATGTATGTATATCTGAAGAGTTCATATGCAAAACCAGATAACTCAAAAAAATGTCCAAAATGTTTTTTTGGCCCTGTATTAAAATTATTATCAATCAAACTGGATTTGGGTTGTTTTGATTAAATAGTAATAACTAAACAATACAGCTAACTGAACTCAATAAAACACAATAACAATAAAAAAAAAAACATGATTTATGAATATTTATGAATATTTATAAAATGAAGTAATCTGTATTTGCAAATAAAGTCTCTCTCTCTCTCTCTCTCTCTCTCTCTCTCTCTCTCTCTCTTTTCTCTCTCTCTCTCTCTATATATATATATATGTATATTATTTTAAGTTAATCACAGACAGAATTACTAATGAAGTGGTTTGAGCAGAAAGGCCCGTTGTGATTGGGGCGGTGTGTGTGTGTGTGTTCAGAACTGGGTCAGTGACTGAAGGTGTCTGAATGTGTTGTGGCAGCGCAGCTGCTTGTTAATTTTCTGCTGAGTGCGCGGTGTGACCCAGCTGTCGTCCGTCTCTGGCTCCAGTCCTCCCGCTGTCTTCCACGGCGTCAGCCTGCGTCTCCAGCCTCCTTCAGTTTGCTATGTGCACTGACCGCTCCTGACCCCAGTCATGATACATACTAGTCCAAGCTAAGTAATCACTAATTACCCACAATGTCCCGCTCAGCTCAGAGGTTTGCCTAATCGATCTGAACACCCCAGAATGAGCAAGTGGCGTTCACGGGGGAGCAATTAGGGGCTGGAAGGAAACATGGAAAGTTGCTCCATCAGGAAAACACCAGTTATTTTGTTACATTGGCAAATACATACAGTAGTTTCCATTATGCTGAAGATGACAGAGCGACAAAGAGAAGACGGTGTGATGTGGTGAATCTATCAGAAAGTGATCACGAGCTCAAAGAAAAATCACACAGCTGTGTTTGAGATGTTCTTTGGGCTTAGCAATGAAAGGACTGTCAGTAAACACCTGCAGATACACCACTAAATGATTTTGTCTCTTATGCTCACCATGAGCGTATTTATTTCATTTTAAAATGCCGTAAATACAGTAATATTGAAATATTATTACAATTTAAAACAGCTGTTTTCTATGTGAATATATTTTTGATTTTACATTTAAAATAGATTTTTTGATCATTGAACATTTCTGATATTCACCGTTGAAAATATTTGTGCCGATGCATAGTTTTGTGGAAACTGATTTTTGTAAGATCAAAGAAAGTTCAAAAGACGGCATTTAATTGATACATAATTCTTTGTAACATTATAAATGTATTTACTGTTACTTTTGATTAATTCAATACATCCTTGCTGAAAAAACATATTCATGTAATTCTTTAAAAATACAAATAAAATACTCATCCAAACTTACTAATGGTAGCGAATCACAGTTTTCACAAAATATGACAGTGCAAAAACTCTTTTCGACAAATTCAGGCATCACAGAAATAAATTACAATACAGCACCAAATTTACAATTTATTCACATATTTTAGTTATTTTAAATGATAAAATATTTCACATTGTCACATATATGCATGCATATATAATACTTGAAGGACATATTGGAGAAATATTTATGTTATCCCGATAAAACAAAGGTAAAAGTTGAAGTGTCTTAAATTACAATATCTTATGTTACAGTCATTCAATAAGTTTTCTCCAATAACAGTCTTCAAAGCAACCACTATATTCTAGATACTTTACAATGTATAAGAACAAACTGCATTATTTGAGTTAAGCATTTTTTACATTTATTCATGACCTAAATGCAATCTCATATGATGAATATGTTTTCATTTCTTTTGTGTGTGTGTGTGACAGTCTAAAATGTCAGTGTTTGCACTGAGAAGGAAAAGTCTAATAAAAAATAAGTGGTTTGGCATAATATTGTTTTGCTGGTAAATATGTTTCCTTTTGCCTTTATTTTGCTCTGTGCTAATATTTCACCTTCTGCTCAGCCTGATTCAAAAATAAGACCTGGATGGTTGTTACTAAGAGCGACGGAGTCTCATTTTACCCATAGCCCACTTCCAACCTGTTACCAAATTACCAAGTGCCAGGGCAGAGCTTCAAAGAGCGGAGACTGATGCTGTTAATGTAATGAAACTGTACACTCCTCGGTTTAAAACATGGCCTGTCAGCTTGGCAGTAAGATGGACCAATTCAGCCTTTAGTCCTCCTGGCTAATATCAACATCTTGGCAGGTTTAAAGTTTTCTACTCTTCAAGCTAGGAAACATTAATCAGGACCTTTCTGTGTTTGATTTTAAAGCTGTGCTTACTTGCATATTTGCATATTCATTTCAAAGCTCCATCATTTAAAATCAGAATATCAGAAGCAAATTTTCTTTTTCTTTTAAGCAAGTTAGTGGTATCTGCTGGTGATTAGTATTAAACATAAAGTATTAACAGCAACAACAAAAAAGTCCCACACCATGTGTGCTTTACATATGTAGCATTCCTCCAATTACGATGCCTTGCTGCTTTTACAAGTAATCGGTCTTGTGATTTTAGTATGGCAGACAAAATATCATAGATTTTTATTAAAGCAGGAGGTCAAACCAGACTCTTTTGACAAGTTCTGGGTTCAGTAAAACTTTCTGTGTCATAAAGTACATTACCTCATATGACATTTAAGCAGTTCACCTAAAACAACCCCAATATTTTTTTTATTTTCTATGGAACACAAAATAATTTTTTTTGTGTTATTTCTTTTGTTTCATTTTTATTTTTGTTTCCTTGTATCATGTATCTTTGTGTTGGATTTTTCATTTCATTTAGTTTTTTTATTGCAGTTTGTGTATTGTTTTAGTTTTTTTGGTTAGTGTCTTTTGAATTCTTTGTTTTTTTGTGTCATTTTTTTTTTATGTTTTGTTGTTGTTGTTGTTGTGTGTGTGTGTGTGTGTGTGTGTGTGTGTATGTGTGTGTTTGTTTAGTGTTTTTTTTATTTTTTTTGTGTGTGTTCTTTGTTTTGTTTGGTTTCATTTCCTTTTATCTATTTATTTTTTTGATTTGCACATTTCATTTTTGCGTTATTTAGTTTCATTCATACAATGAAAGTCACTGTAGTCCAGAATTGTCATATTCCACGTAAGAAAATAAAGTCATAAAACAAAATTTTAATCAATTTGAGCAAACTCTTTTCAAATGTAATAATGAATTTTATGTGAATTCTTGAACAGATGCCAACACATTTCAAGCATGGAAAACCTTCAATATTCAAGGGGTTTTCTAAAAAAATGTCTGTGCTACTGAACTAGATGTAATGCATCAGTGCACATTTGTATTGCTTGTAATGATAAAGCCATGTGAATAAAGGCTTTTACTTTTTCACAACATTTTTGTGTGCCTTGGATTAATTGGATTTAGGTTTTGATAGAGCAAACATTATTGGTAACTACCGTACCAAGATTGTTTTCAAACTGTTGCTCGCCATGAGAGGTTCGACCTGTAAGATAAAACTGAAAGATTCTGCAAATGTCAGCTATAGTGCCCCTTGAGGCGATACCGAGAATGCATGAATGATATTTCAGAACCTTATACATTTTCAAGCTCAAACACCAGCATAGATTTCTGACATTAGATATTTTTTAAATATTTTTTCTATACTTTTTTTCTATAATCTATATTATGCTACAAATGTTGAAAGAATTCAACTTCTGTCGACCAAGAACTTTGCTCTAATTGCAAATGTGGTGATTGTTGGTTTACTGTGTTGAGCGTTGTTCAAGATTCACGCGCTCTGTCTCCGATCTGGAGACTCAGAGGAAGCGGTGTAGCTTCGTGTTAGGGCAAAGCGCATGCACCGTCTCCCTGGCATTTGTAACAGCTGGTTTGCAAGGACCCTATACTGGGTGGTGCTTAGAGGAGTTTGGCTGGAGGGCCTAGTTACCGTTTGTGGTTACTCTCCTTTTCTGTCTTTTCCATTTATGCTCCCTTTCATTCCCTTTGTCACTTTTAAGTCCTATCTCACTTACTCCTTCCCTCTCCCACTCGCTTTATCATGATTATTCTGCGGATGGGACCAGATTTCACTTCTCACATGTTTTTAAGGGCAGGGCAGCTCCACCCAGTAATGCAACCCTGTTCTCATGAATACAGTTGCCCGTTTCCTCCCGGTATCTGACACACTTTACCGCCATCATGGGACACTCTGAGAGCCGTTCAGCACCCATCACTGTCTGCCCTGTCAGCCCTGCTAATATAATACTTCCTATTAAGCGGATAGACCCTAGATCTACAAGAGGCTTCTTGAATTACGTTCAGGTAAAATGAGTAATTCATGCTGCAGGTGGAGAGCTTTTTTTTGTGGCACATTTACTGAATGTTTGGGTCAAATATACCCCTGTGTTGGTCGGTGGGTATGACATGATGAAAGTCCATGGGAAGCTACGAATGGTGTGATGTTGAGCTGATCAGAGTGACAAAAAAAAGAGCTGTATGTGAATTTTGGATTGTTCTAAATCATAAAGTAGCCTAATATGTTAGCAAATATTTAGGAAACATGCTAAGGATTCAAAAAACAAACAAAGCTACAGCCAGTTCTACTTTTAAATCTGTGTTCGAGTCGGAATGTCTGTTTATGTTTTGGTCTGTGTGACTCCGCCCACTGCCAGTTTACCCAAAATGTTAACACCTGGGTTGCCAGTGTGGAAAGCACAGTGTATTTCAGCAATGGAAGCCAGCGAACAAACTACATCAGATCGCAGATTCTACCCAATTTAAAAAAGCCTCTGAATTAATCGAAAATAAAACTCTGTTACACACAAACAATCAACTCATCACCTTATAGTTTAAGGCTCATCGCCTTCCATTGTGCTTCTTCATGTAGCAGGTCCTCAATCTGGCCACCATCGAGCATCGAGTCAGAAGAACCAAATATTATATATTTTGAATTTGGACTGTAGTACCCATTTCAACCACTAAATACTGTACCTTTAAGTCCAGAACATGTAGGATTTATTCTACTGTATTTTGATTGAACAAACATTAAGTTAATTCATTAAATATAATGTTACATACCTTGTTATTACAGTGTAGTTACAAAGTAGTTACATAGTAATAGTTCTGAAGAAGATGTTATGGGTACTGTAGTTAACAACTGTTCAACATGATGTTTAAGTACCTGGATATGGCTGGAAACCACTGTTATGTGTTCTTTGTGTTAGCTAGTTGTTCAAAGGGATGCTTTTATGTGGTTGTTAGGTAATTGCTTACTGGTCCAAGACAAAAGAGTCCATATTTCTCTTCAACACATGGCGGTAGCATAAAGTTCTCAAATGTTTAATTCTAAGTGTCAATGCAATTGGAAATTTCCTATTCCCCACTTCCGAAATCATAATTACAAATTTGTTATATTCAACTGTTTTGTAGTCAGAGAATAGAAATCATGGTAGATTCATGGTAGATTCATTCTTGACTATTTTGGGAAATCTTATTAAAGTCAAACTGTCTTTGAATTTTGAATTAAATGTTGCATACAATTCAGAATTTTCCATTAATTAAATACCATTTTAACTGTGTATAAGCCATAAGATATATGCATTAAATTGTAATTTACATACATAAATATGCATGACTGTTACAGCCATAGAAAGCGTTTAGTAGGGAAAATTATTATAACTTCACCACACCAATAGAAGTTTTCCAGTAAATACAAGTTGAGAGGAAGTTCATGTAGAATGTCCAATCATGAAAAGTGATATAATTTTAATGGCATGTGAAGGCAGCATTAAACAGTAGCAGATACCACCAGCAATAATCCAAAACTATCCAAATACAACAACATTGCAATCAATCGAATGAAATGATGTTAACTATATCTTACAAGATACAGTTTTAACCTCATGTGCTCATTTTAACCCGGTCTGTGTGCTTTCAGAACTGAGATAATCCTCTTGTTTCCACTTAAATGATTAACGATATATGTTCCTCATGAAAAGGACACTTCTTTGCATGTCTATGACATAATACTTGTACTGACTTTTGAAAGCGTCAAACAACCAATTAATAAAATAACTGAAATCCCATAATACAGATCGAAAAGTGCAATTATTAACTCTATGGAAACAACCATCTATCTCATTCCCTATTCAGATCTGAGATGCTGTTTCTCACAACACTATTAAGGAAAATTGGCCTAAACAAGCCATCATTATGATTGTGCTCATTCTCTTTATACAGTCCTGATCTAACAAGATTGTTATGTCCATTCAATGGATTATTATAACATTTCTCTTGGCTGCTGTTATTGAGTATTTAAACTAGGCAAGCTTCAGCCAGGGTGACACAAAAGGCCCACATCAAATCACACGTGTAGTCTTTTAACAGGACAAAAGAGGTAAACAGAAGTAAATGAATGACCATTATGGCCATGCAGCCGCGAACAAACACAGAATGGTGTTAGCTTCGTTAACAAAAATGAGGCGTAACACCTTTTTGAGATCAGTGTTTCTGAATGTGATCCTACTGTCCTGCTATCAGGACAAAAGGGAATGTCGCACTACTCCACCCCTCTCTCCAACCTGCGCAAAATCTCACAAAACCTGTCTCCGACATCTGTGGGTCACGCTTTAACCCAAATCCAAATGTTACATTTTTCAACAATTGAGGCAATTTTGCACCGGTATTGTGGTAACACTTTAGATTAGGGAACATATATTCACATACTAAAGTTTTCCTTCAATAAAAGCCTAATTTGCTGGTTATTAATAGTTATTAAAGTAGTTGTTGTAGTAAGGGGTCTACAATAGAATATGGTCATGCAGAATGTGCTTTATAAGTACTAATAAACAGGCAATATGCTAGCAATATGCATGATAATAGTGAGCTAACCGATAGTGAATAGTGTTCCCTAACCTGAAGTGTTACCGATTTTGTAATATAATATGATATAAATTGAATTCTTATTCGGTAATGTGAAGAAAAAAAAGAGACAGAGAGAAATGTCATAGAAAATGAAAACATATATAACTCAATTTAATTATTTCATTACTATAAAAAAATAATATTTTGTATTAATTCATTATTAATCATAATATATTCCAATCATCAAATGCTTTTTTTTTCCTGTGCTGTGCCTATTAGATAGATAAGAGAGAGAGAGAGAGAGAGAGAGAGGTGCATCTCAATAAATTATAATGCGTGGAAAAGTTCATTTATTTCAGTAATTCAACTCAAATTGTGAAACTCGTGTATCAAATAAATTCAATGCATACAGACTGTCAACAAATGAATCAACACAAAACACGTGCTAAGTTTTCCTGAGCGTCAAAATGGTCTCTCAGTTTGGTTCACTAGGCGACACAATCATGAGAAGACTGCTGATCTTACAGTTGTGCAGAAGACAATCATTGACATCCTTCACAAGGAGGTAAATCCACAAACATTCATTACTAAACAAGCTGGCTTTATATAGAGTGCTGTATCAAAGCATGTTAACTGAAAGTTGAGTGGAATGAAAAACTGTGGAAGAAAAAGATGCACAACCAACCAAGAGAACTGCAGCCTTATGAGGATTGTCAAGCAAAATCAATTCAAGAATTTGAGTGAACTTCACAAGGAATGGACTGAGACTGGGGTCAAGGCATCAAGAGCCACCACACACAGACCTGTCAAGTAATTTGCTGAACCACAGACAACGTCAGAGGTGTCTTAGCTGGGCTGAGGAGAAGAAGAACTGGACTGTTGCCCAGTTGACCAAAGTCATCTTCTTAGATGAGAGCAAGTTTTGTATTTCATTTGGAAACCAAGACCTAGAGTCTGGAGGAAGGGTGGAGAAGCTCAAGAAGCCCAAGTTGCTTGATTTCCAGTGTTAAGTTTCCACAGTCTGTGATGATTTGGGTTGCAATGCCATGTCTGGTGTTGGTCCATTGTGTTTTCTGAAAAACAAAGTCACTGCACCCGTTACCAAGAAATATTGGAGCACTTCATGCTTCCTTCTGCTGACCAACTTTTTTGAAGATGCTGATTTAATTTTCCAGCAGGATTTGGCACCTGCCCACACTGCCAAAAGCACCAAAAGTTGGTTAAATGTCCATGGTGTTGGTGTGCTTGACTGGCCAGCAAACTCACCAGACCTGAACCCCATAGAGAGTCTAAGGACTATTGTCAAGAGGAAAATGAGAAACAAGAGACCTAAAAATGCAGATGAGCTGAAGGCCACTGTCAAAGAAACCTGGGCTTCCAGACCACCTCAGCAGTGCCACAAACTGATCACCTCCATGCCAGCTGGAGCAAAAGTAGCCCTACCAAGTATTGAGTACATGCACAGTAAATGAACATACTTTCCAGAAGGACAATAATTCACTAAAATTATTTTTTCTTATTGGTCTTATGAAGTATTGTAAATTGTTGAATTGATGGGTTTTTGTTAAATGTGAGCTAAAATCACAATTAAAAGAACCAAAGACCTAAACTACTTCAGTCTTTGTGCATTGAATTTATTTAATACACTAGTTTCACAATTTGAGTTGAATTAATTAAATAAATGAACTTTTCCATGACATTATAATTTATTGAGATGCACCTGTATATATATATATATATATATATATATATATATATATATTGTGTGTGTGTGTGTGTGTGTGTGTGTGTGTGTGTGTGTGTGTTGTGAAGCAGACAAAAAATAAAATTACTATTAATAACTGAGCAGCAAATCAGTATATTATAATGATTTCTGAAGGATCATGTGAAATAATATACACAATATTATAATATTTCACACAATTTAATTTAATCACTGAACTGTGACCTGGACATTGTTGTGAGATTCAGCAATGCTTTTTTCTGGGTTGGATGAGTGTTGATCGTCACCTCTCTTTTATATAAGCCCCTTGTTGGCAGAGAGTCGATCCTTGAGCTCTGAGCTCTGGGTCCCATGGGCCTGACCACACCTCCATACTGACAGAGACATAGCCAGTGTGTGTGTGTGTGTGTGTGTGTGTGTGTGTGTGTGTGTGCATCTCCCCAGCAGGAAAAAAGCAGCACTTTGATCCTAGTTCAGGTGACTATCTCCGCCAGCAAGGTAGAGGTAGGCCTCAGACCATCGGGATCCCAGGGGAGGTGTCTGGTTGACCAGAAAGCTCAACTTTAGGTATCTGATACAAGAGAAGAGCAGAACTGGCATTATATTCAATCATCCTGTCAGTTCCTGTCTCGTTCCCTCCCCTGTCCTCCACTTTCCAGCAAAATCATGGAGCGTCAGGACAAAGATGAGGGACAACCTCATTCTTAAATCTTCAGCACAGTTTATAGATGGAAATTAGTTTATGTAATATACAGTGGCCACACAATTGTCAATTAAACTGTTTTTATATTTTTACATATAATTTTATATTTAGTTTACATATATACAAAAATATTTAGTTTTATGTCATAAAACAATATAGTGACTAAAATATTACAGTTGTATATTATATAAATATTATAGCAGTCACCAGCCCAGAACTACATTTCCCAGCAGCATGTTTGGTTCACACCTGCACCTCGTTGCAGTTTCTCCAGTTCTCCAACCTATGCGTTGTTCACTTCTCCAGTCTACCACAGTACCTGCCAAATGAAGGATACATTGTTTATGGATGGTAAAGTTTTATGTCTTCTGGAGTTTTGATGTATATTAACCTGTCTACTCATCTGAAGTACTTTCCTGGACTCCCTTACCTGCCCTTCTGCCTTCGCAGTTCATCTGTCCTCATATCTTAATACCTGCAAGGGAAAATGAAACCAATTATCATGAGAGAAGTCAGTTGAACTCTTTATTAAATCTGGAAACTTACCTGAGTTTTGAAATTCCCTATTGAATCTTTCTGTTTGACTATCCGCTCAAGCAGGAATTGTCTAAGCTGTTTTCCTTTAAGTTATGTGATGAATGTACCCAGCTCAGTTTGCTTCTGCTGTATGAATAAACATATCCCAGTTGACTTGCCTGTACTTCTTCTAGTGTGTTTTGTGACAATAGTATTATCACACTTTGGTTTTGTCAGATGTCATATTAACATTTATTTACGCTTTTGTTTGTTTTGCTTTTTGTGTATGGTAATAGATATTTAAAAGTAATGGCATAAATAGTAATAGTACAGTAAACTAAAATATAGTAAAAATAAAAAATCTTATAAAGCTAAAATCATAAAATATTGCAATCAGATGTTTTACACAATATGTTTTTCATTGTAATAATATAGTAAAAACAAATATAGTAATAGTACTAGTAATAGTTAAAAATTACATTAAATTAAATCATAGGTTTTACATGCTGATTTTTCATAGTGAAATATAAAATAGTAAATGCACTCATAGTTACAGTAAATAATATTATAGTAAAAAATAAATTAGATATTTTATTTTTCATATGTAAAGTAAAATAAACAATAGATAAAAGTAAAGTAATAGTACAGTAAACAACAGTATAGAAAAACAAAAGATTTCATATAAAAATAAACTGTATAGATATTAGGCGATTGCATTATGTAGCAAAAAAATATAGTAAAACTGAAGTAAAGGTGTTTAATAAATCACATTAAATTTAAGTTGTAATAATTATATATATATATATATATATATATATATATATATATATATATATATATATATATATATATATATATATAATCATCTTCAAATTACAAGCCACACTAAATACTAAATATATAAGGAATGAGCATTACCAAAATGCCATATAAGCAGACAATATAAGCCCCAAAATGTAGCATGTCACATTAGAAAAATGGTTTATGTGTCACAAACTGTTTATGTTTAATTATTCAGCCGTTTCTTCTGTTGAAAGAGTTTCTGCTTGCATGCAGATGGTCCGTGAATAATTGATGGAGGATATACAGGTAAAAGAGGCACCTCAGGGCAAGAGCTACAGACTTAAATATCAAACATATGCCAAAATGATATTGCCATTTCAAGCATTAACCAGCAACTGGTTCAAGTGAAACTATTTGATCTGTTTTAACCCTAAACTAGTCACTGAATTAGGCTGCTGTGTTTTGTTTTGTCTGACCTGCGGTGAGCATTGCAGGAACAGATAGATGCTGGAGATTACCATTTTTTTCATAGGAACCACAAATGTTTTTCTACTAAGAGGTGATCATAGAGATACAAGAGAAAACACAAGCACCAGAAAACATTAGTCAGAAAGCAGCAGTTGCATTGCGTTCAGTTGTTTTTTCTTTGCCGTTGTCAAATTATCGGGCCATGTGATCAGGTAAGTGAGACAGGTAACAATTTTTCATGCCTGCTGCCCGAGGAGATGGACAGACAGAGAGCGAGGCAGCCGTGGCGCCGTCTTCCAGCAAAGGTCCGAATTAAGAGCATTTTTATAATCCCATCCTGTCTTCTGAAGTTGGCTGTTTTAAGTGTTTACTAAGAAGCTGTCGAGATTTCAGCTTATGTCACTTTAGTTTGCCAGCCTGTTGCTTGTTTCCCGATTTGGCTTTGTTTTGCTGAATTGGATTTAGCGTGACAGCGTGTACATTCATTGACTCACGCCTTGTAAGCACGGCCCTCCCTCCAGTGCCGAAAATCTCCTAAATATCCCAGCTTTGGCAGGTACAGCAATTCACATTTCCACCAGCGTGTCTACATGGCCTTATCTCAATTGGACAGAATTCAAAATTCCTTGTTGGTGTCAACTTTTCAGAAAGGAGCTTGTCAGAAAGCACTGCTTCCGTGGTTGTGGTGGGATTAATGTGCCACGCATAAAACTAATTTGATTGTACAGTCTAACCTCTCCTTAAAAGTCCGGCAGCCAGGCGAGGCGAATATTAATAAATTAATCTGTGAGTACTTAGCAGAACATACTGTCACAAAGTTTGCTGGCATTATCAGAGCCTGGCTACTGAAGTGGCGCAGGAAATTAATCAAACTACTCGTCCGCTGTCCGTGTGACAAAAAGCACCGCCATCAAGTCTGGCTTAGCGATGTGCAATTACAAAGTGTCTGATTGCAGGTGTGTGCTAGCTGTAGAGCAGCTGCTTCAAAGATTTTAACTGAAAATGGAGTCTGAAACATTTATTAGTGTTGACTTTTCAGTTGCACACCATCTTCTTACAACAACTTTAGCAAATAAGTAGCATGCAAATGTTCCATAAACAGATTTTTATCTTTACAGTTATGAAAATGCAATACTAAAATGTTGACATGTATTGCTCTCGATATTGTTTTTTGTGAAAAGCGCAACAGTTCTAATAGTATAAAACTTCTTATAAAATATATAATAAGTTTCTTTTATATAAATCTACACTATACCCTTGATTGTGTAGAGATCAGTCTCCCTATTAGGGTGTTTTGGGCACACTGTCTTATAGGTAATATAAATTTGGACATACCAATGATTTGATGCACTACTTTCTGCATGTAGTAGGGAATCGTATACAGATGTGGGGAAATCTATACACCCGAGTGAAGCCCAAATAGCCTCATTTCTGCAAAGTTTAGCTGTAATCCAACACATCTGAAACAAGCAAATCAACATCTGTGAGATTATTTGGAAATTACAGGTAGGTGTGTTTAGCCCTAGCTTCACTCAAAACATCTTACATATTTGTATTTATGAATATTTAGCAACAAAGCTATTATTATTATTGATGTTTTTGTTAATACATTTTTAGACAAATTATTGCAACAACAATTATAAATAATCATTATTATGATAATGATTATAAATTGAAAACTAAATGTTACTATAATTATTAGTAGTGTTTTTATACTTTAATTAATTTGCTTTTAATCAATGTTAAAACTTTTAAAATTATAATTATTATTATTATTGATGTTGTTTATTTTTGGACAAAATTATTCTAACAACAATAACAATAATAATACTAATAATAATAATAACAACAAACCAACTTTGTAAGTTCAAAGCAAATTATTATTATTATTTATTAATGTATTTTAGACATAATAATTATAACAAATATCAATTAAAACGTTTTATTATTTGATGTTGTTGGTATTAAATGTTTAGCTAAAATTATTGTAATACTGCAACAGCAACATGCTTGCTAAAATAATTTATAATTGACAACAAATAAGAAAAATTCTTAGAATATGTAGAATATGTCACTTTTTTTTCCAATTTAGAGCAATTTTTTATCTTATGCCACTTAAATTGTGCTCTATCAGTCATTAGAGTGTTACACCACACAAAACATTAATAAATAAATCTTATATTTTATTTTAAATTAGGTCAGCGGGATGAGAAAGGTTTCCTTAAGCTCTGGAGACCCAGCGGAGAGGATGGAGATCATCACCTCATTGGGAACCTGAGACTGAACAGAAGAACCCAGAACCACCCAGCCTCAGGAGAGCGGAGTACAAACCAGACCACAAACTCTGCCAGAGGCTGTGACTACATGAATAGACAAAATAAATTAAAGACACTCAATTCATCTAAGCAGTTAAAAAGTTCATGGAAGTTCAAAATTACATCGATTTTTGAGTTTGTCTTGAAACACCATGTTGAAGTGGAAATAATAAATGTTGCGAATACATGCACAGAGAGATGTTTGCAAGCCCTAATTAAGTTATCAGACTCTACAAAATGACAAAAGCAGATCTGTAGTGAAAGGGCAAATATATTCTAATTTAGACAGTATGCAAATGTGACTGGCCAGGTAGACCGACAGTTCCACGATAAACATGCTACTTATTCAAGAGAAGATGGAAAAACAAGGCTGCTCCAATTAAACGAACAACGAGCTCTGAAAGAAAAAAAACCTTGATCAGATGAGCCTGTTCGAGGTGAACATGCTAGCAGCAACAAAGTGGAAAACTGTGGAAGAGCAATTGACAAACCTTGGCAAAACTTTTCCATTAGCGAATGTTTGGATGGTATAGGCAACGAAGAAGCTGTTGACCTTGGGACAACAGTCTCCGTCCACTGCAGACAGTAATCAGATGTACACTTGGAGCTAGAGGTCAAGGCTGGGCATTCAGAGAGGGATGTTTAACTTGGGCTTGTATGCATACAAGAGTTCGAATTACTCAAGGTGGTGTAATTGCCAAGCAGAGTAGTAATTCCATTTGGGGTTTCTTGCCAAGGGCCTTGTCGGGCAACTCAGGTGAAGTTTGTCCCTCTGTTTACATGGTTAATTAAGGGTCTGCAATGTTAGTCTGATCTGTATATCTTGACTTGCCCTTCTTCAGAGCAAATCGAACATTTACTGCATGCTAAGAGGTCAAGGTCGGTCTATGTCCTTAAGAAAGCATGTTATTTACCGAGATGTTTCATGTACAAGAAAATCCCTGATCAGTTTGGCCTTACCTGATGGAAGACAAATATGTTTTATCAAAGCATTGGTGCAATCATTATTTAGCACAGTATAGATAAGAAAACTGGTGTGAACCACCCATGAACGGACTTACCATTGGGCTTGATCTCTCAACTGAGACAGCACATCCTGTTTATTATATGATAATATATACTATTACATTTAAACTTTGACTATAGCCTAGACATGTTGCATATTAATTGTACTATTTAAGCATATGTTTGTGTATTTTGTGTTACTCGTAATGATGGAGGGTATTTGTAGTGTAGGTATAGGGTCCAAACATAACCTCAAGCCCAGGAGCCCCGCCCTAAGTCCTGTCCTGGAAGCACCATCCAAATGATTTCACATGAAGAACTTCGATCCCTGCACCGTGAAGCCTATCTGGTTTCAGCTCTGGGTCAAAGTGCCATGAGAATTAACCATCAAGTTCAGGGAACCTGCTGCCCAAGGGTTTAAGGTAAAGATCTGTGATCAGGTTTCACTCTGAATGACTGGGAAACTTGTCACTCACTTTTACCACTAGATAAAGGGACAAGATCAGTGTGCTTCCAATCATTTCAAATGCACTGTTTTAGGTGCTTCAGCCATGATTTACCAATTTCACTCGACTTTTCTAGGTGCTCACTTTGTCTACGGTGGACGAGGGAGATCTAGAGGGCAGGTCGCTAGCGGTCTGGGTACTAATAATAATTCAACAACATACCTTTGTCTAATACCTGCTTCAGAGGCGTGCGCATAATCCTGGCTAGGTTTTGATAAAGACTATTTTATGCCATATGTCACCTCTCCAGAGCACTGGATTTTAGTGGGGAAGATTAGAGCCTATTAATATTGTACTGTCATTGTCAAAGGTGTTCAGAATGTGTGGTTTGTGAACTGAAGGGCCGAGAAGGGTCCTTGTGTAACAGCGTGTCTGGACTTGACTGAATGTCACCGCATCGCTGTTTAGTCAAGGACCAAGCTGTTTGAGAATACAGTGACAGGTTGCTTTTTTCTAATTTACTGAAGTACAAAAGATTTAAAATAACCAAGCACACAAAAATTCAGTTGATTTTACATTTTTGGGGAAAAAAATATTCAAACATTGTTTCTATTTGCCTATTAATTTGTCTATTTTTTCATCTGCTAGTGGTAATGTTACTTCTGATGAAGAGCAAATGCACACCAACCAATAATCTGCATGATTTAACATCATCCACAGCCATAAAACAAACCATGCAGGATACAATGCAGAACTATATTAATGATGAGCAACAGTACTTCTGCCAGGTCATACGGTGTGTGTTTTGGAGGGAATTTGTTCATTTTGTTTCTTGGCTCCCCTAGTGATGAAACTGTGATATAATAACAAATTCAATCCAAAAGGTTTTAAATGATCATGGAAAGCACATATTCCTTAAGTGTACATCATGATGATATGTTACAAGTATTGTTATATGCAAATGCCACACATTAAAGCTCTCAAGCTCTACTGAACTGAACCAGGCAGCGTTTAAACTGGGAGAGGGTGAGTGATTGCACCCAAAGGGAAACATGATTGTAAAGGGGTGTCACTGAGACTCCAGAAAGGCTGTTGTAATGTCTGCTAGGTGGTGCTCCGCCATAGCACCTGGGTACAAAATCGGCTTTGGGAAGTCGACAGCTTAGCATGAAAGCAAAGGTGAAACAGAATCTGAAAATTGCCGTGCAGCGAGAGAGAAGGCGCTATCAGTGGGTTTGGGCTGAAACCCCATAGCGGATAGGGTTTCCGCCATGTTTTCATACCTAGGTCAGCTGACCGGTGCCCCAGAAGCACCATTGGATGGCTGGCTCAAAACCCCATAATGATGTAACCAGAGTGTGTGGGAACCAGAGCTCGGTGGCACAGTGTGTGATAAATGCAGCTTTCCCACTCCCCTGCCCAAGAATGGACTAGAATTAACCTAACCGTCTAGGCCTTGCCACGAGTTATCACGAAATCCAACCTGCGTGTGTGGGGCTGGGGCTGTAGTTTCACTGTTTATTTCCCCTGCGTCCGGTGGCAGATCTTGCCTTGTTTAACCAAATGCAACACCTTGCGAAGCCAACCAATCTTCTCTCGATTCAGATGTTGAATGAGCGTTCTTACAATCCCATTAACGGATGAATTTTAAACTCCAAAACTTGTGAAATGGCTAATTGACTACTTTTGTTCATATGCACACAAAACCAATCAAAACAGCCTCTTCTCAATGTCAACCCTCCCTGTGGAATACTTTCCCATACCTCAAGTGTTCCAGCTATAGCCCGTTGCTAATTGCAACAAGGTTTCCTGCCTCTTATGAATCGAGGTTTTAGCATAAAGGTAATGAAGTAGAACACAACCAGGATGCTAAAGCTTGGCAGAAAATGCCTCCTTAATTACTCAGTAGCCTTGAGTACCGTAGCTCCTCAACTCCTCAATGCATGCAATTATGCCAGACGATTAGCGGGGACTTGTGGGTAGAACATTGTGTCTCTTTGTGAACATCCAGATGTTAGTGGACAAATAATTTCCATTGCATTATTACAAACTTTTAATTGCTTTCCTGTTCTTGAAGTCTTTGTCGATACTCTGCAAGCTGACGACTTACAAAAGCAGAGTTAGAATTAAGCCTTCGTGTGATTGCTAACTTCTGCTGCGACAGTTGTGACGGATTAGCAGCGGAGGCAGCGTTTGGAATCTGAAATGGTTAACAACTCCTCCTCTTCTCCGCTCATCCATGCCATCCTTCTCGGCCTACGGAGGACCCACAGTCTTGGCCAATCCTGACCTTAATTACAAGCCCGGCTGGAAGCGGGAACAGGGCGCCTCTCAGGACCGGCCTCCCTCTGAGCCTCTCTCTGGGGTAATGAGAGAGATCGGAGCATCAGGAGCTGCCAGCTGAGGGGAAGGGGTCACTGGGAATGGATTTGCAGGGCTCTCAATGAGAGCCCTCCATGCTGAGAGAATCTGGCGACTACGGACACCTGGTCATTAACATTGCTAATTAGCGCCATTAATCAGGGCCGTATTTTTTTTACTGTTCCCTCTGGTTCTATGTGTGTTGTGTGTGTGATGGTCATGAATAAGAAGATTGTTCCTTCTTACCTCCAGAAGAGGTTGGATAAAAGAGGTTCCCATCAGCTCAAGATGAGCCAGATTAGAAGGAAGGTTAAACAACAGGCTGTGATGAGTGCTAGTGGGATAGGGAAGGATGGGCTTCCAGCCTCTGGCAAGGTAAAATTAATTACCAGTAATTAATGAGACAGCACTCTCAGAAGCTCTCACGTACAACCCGCCATTTGAAAGAACAAATCATGAACCTCCAGTTCTCGTTCAGCTCAAAGGTGATGATAATTCCCATAATAATGAGCAGAGTAATAGAGGAAATCACAATCTTGGCACCAAATCTCCAGATGGGTAACTACTGCAAAAGAATCAAAAGCTCCACCACCGAGGAATAAAATATTCCTCTTTGGGCTTTAGTTTCTATTGTCTCAGAGTAATCAGCATTCAGTTTTCTTCTGCACACTGCATTTTAATATTCACCACACTGCCACAACATCTTGTCTGTATGCACTCAACAGGTGGTAGGTGATTTGCCAGTACCTTTTGAAAGCAGTTTGTAGGATGTCATCTTAATAGTGACAAAATTTTCAGTCAAAACAAATATCTCATGTACCTGAATATTAGAATATAAGCTCGATCAATGTTTCTTGGTAGGAGGCTCTGCGAGGTTGTTAAATAAAACCCAAATCTCTAGATATTTTGTCATTCACTAAGAGAAAACATTAACTGTGATTGTTAAGAAAGGGAATACCACCAGGTTTGGGGTTTCATTTGAGTCTACAGCACAGAAGGTGCATAGTTACTATTAAAGTTCAATGCTATCTCATGACCAGTTCAAATTTTATGAGTTGGCTAATATGTACAAATTCATTACAAGTAATTTTGTATATTTTTTAAGGGGTATGTTTAGGGCAAGGCTGGGGTGGTCCTTCATATGAATTCCTACAATTTTTGTTTTTTACAAATTATACAAATTTGCATGAGTGAGATAGTATGAATTTGTGAGCTGTGAGATCGGTTTGCAAAGTTTAATATGTCAGGTTGGGGTTTGTTCAAATCCACAACCCTAAGCGTGAAAACAGTATTAAATGATGTTTGTCTTTCCAAAGCGTTAATTTTTGCTTGTGTTTACAAAATCTCCTAGACAGTATGACAATAATTCTGTTTCTGTACCTTTCAATTTGAGAGTGTAAATCAAGAATAAAACTTGCTTTAGCTACCTTCATAGGCCTTTGTTTATCTCAAACCATTTCTATCCTTTGGCACAAAATGAAGTCTTCTTGGATGATTTCTACAGCTCAACCCCTGGGAAAGTGGAGCAGTCTTGGGCATATTACGAAATGACCATGCAGAGAGAGTGTCAGGAAAGAAGTGGCGTTCTGGCACAGCATCATGCAAATAGAGCACATTCTTCCGTTTTTCTCATGAAGGATTGCCTCTGAAATTAGTGGAGCGAGCTGGTGAAATGCTAATGAGTGATGCATCAATGAGCTGTGTCATCCCTGGGGGCTTTGGAAGGGCAAGGGGACCCTGAGCGGGTGCAAGAATTCAGTTTAACACTGGGGACTTTAAATCCGTTGCCCCTAGCATCTGCATTCCTTCAGTTTTGGGAGGGACAGAGCTTAATCCAAAAGGCATTCAAGGCGATGGAAAGTAACCCAGAGCTTTTGGGAATCAGCAGAGAAATTGTGGGATAAATAAACTAGACTGAGGCATTCAATCTCTGTGTAGCGCTCCTTACCAAACAGTCACAATCACCACGCCTCCAACAAGTGATGCTGCCCACAAATTTGAGTCTGTGTAATCCTGAAATTCATTGCACTTGCCATTTACTGACTAAAGAAAAACAATTATTTTTTTTTATGTTCTCCATAAGTTACAGTATATCTAGACAAATGCAATAAAATAAACAATTGTAAGCAAGAAAACTCCCCACATGATCAAACATATAGCCCTACCCAAACCTACTTACATCATTGATTGAGTCAAGGCTGCTGTGTCAGGCTGATCATTTTCAGAGAAATCAACCTATTATCCTTGTCTCATGTTAATCTGGGATAGGAAAAACATTTTACTATCCTAAAATGGCAAACATCGCCTTTAAGTAATTTATCTTAAAAGGATTAATGTGACAAACACCCCTTACTCAAGTTATTCTCTGCAAGAATATGTATTTATGTAACCTCAGCGGAGAGATAAAGCATTCACACAGATGGTAGTGACAGACATGTCTCACCCCTGTTTAGTCATCAGTTTATCAGCCGAGACCTTGAGGGAAGAGCCTATTGCCCGACAGTACTAGCAGGCGATGGCCTACGTGCCAGACTTGAGCTGTTGACCATGCAACACGGAACTTATAGAATTAAAGCCCAAACGTCCTTGGATTTGATGGCTGGATAAGACATGTACATACAGAATCAAGCATTGGGCACAGCTATATGTAAAACCTGAACAATGGCCTCATGGCCTGCCTAATGTGGTCCGTCTAGCTTCATGTGTCTCATTGGTTGCACATGTTTACAGTGGACGTGGGCATTGGAGAAGCGGGCAGAGCATGTATCTCAGCAATTACAGTGTGAATTGCATGAGAGGTTTATATGAAGTGCTTAAAGAGAGCTGGGACACCTTGTCTTGAGTACCAAAAACAGCTGCTTAGGCCCCAGTGCACCTGCTTGTTACCAGACCAATTTCACCACGCATCTAAAACAGGGTGGTTTTCTGTGTTTTTTTTTCTTCCATAGCAAGACTCTCAGATGAGAGAGAAAGGGGAAAGAGAGAGAAAATAAGACATCAAAGAGGCTGAACGCTTGGAATGGGGGTTGGAGAGGAGGTCTGGAGTGCAGACTTAAGAAATAAGAGCTTTCCTCTAGAAACTGCTGGAGGTTTGAGATTTGGTGGAGGGTGTTAGCAGGAGAGGAGAGTGCATTAATATTTGGGTGGGGGGCAGTGAGGGAAATAGCCAGAGCTGTTACAATGTAAATGAGAGGCTGGAATGAATGGAAACCAACCCCACCCTCCCTCCACCGAGCTTTCCTTCTCTCAAGTCCTGTGGATCAACATACCGGGATGGTCGTGAGGCGCATAGCAATGAGGGAGTTGTGGCTCAGGGAACGGGACACTTTGGACTATTTCTTTGTGCTCTGGTAATTCAAACAGGTGAAGGATGTCAGAGAGAAGATCCTACTACTTAGTTTTCCAAACTTTAGATTTATTTATTTGTAAGTATAAGTGCATTATGGTATATCTGCCACTCTATTTTTTACACTATAACAAGTAAAAGATCTATATTGGGATCGATGGTTCCGTAAAGAACCTTTAACATCAATAGAACCTTTCAATTGGTCAAACCCTTCAAGTTGGTTTGGGAACCAAAAGTTTTTATTTTCTGCCACTGCAAAACAGCTCTAAATAAAGCTTTCTGGAGCCATAATGAACACACTGAATTGTTGACCTCATGTGGGAAATGCAGGTTCGATTCCTGGTTGCAATTTTGGGTACCTGGGGCTCCCAGGATTCTTGCCAGTTTCCTTTGGATTAGCGCAAAGAGGAGATTTGAAGCAGATGGGGAGGGACCGACCATATTAATGCGACTGGGAACACAATGCACACACTTCCACGTTATGATGTCACCGTTCGAAGGGGTTTCCTAACAAGGTCGTTCCCTGATGTCGGCAGACTCATTTGAAAGTTTGTCGACAAATTGCACTGCATTGAAAGTAATAGTGTCCACCGGGTAGGCGGTGGTCAAAGGACTCAGGTGTTTAGATCAGCTTAAAAATAATAATAAACCCTTCCCCACTGGGCTTTCTTTCACAAGTCCCCAGCTTTTATTCCCAGCTGTTAAAGTGAACTCAGACAGGAAATTCCTCCGTGATTGGCCTTTATGAGTGGCAGGGAGGCTTAACCCAAGTCTCAGAGGGTCATTTGTGGATGACTGTGTGAATAACCTTGTAAGGACCCATGTTTCTCTTCACATCCAATTAAGACTACTGCTTATGGCCTCACACCTCTCCCAAGAGGATAGTTTATGGGTTAGCATTAAAAGCTAACTAAAGGTGACAACGGGTCCTGTATAAACCCTTATATACCGCCATTCTGAGTTTGTCTGTGCAGCTTACTCACATAATGCCATAAATACTGACTGCTATAAAACCAGGGTTAGATAAAGTTGGTTTTTGAAGTGCTAAAAGCTCTGTGCTAGCCTACTAGCAGGCAGTGATTTTATATAGCTGCATTTGAGTGTCGATGACTTGACTATTTTATCTTCTGAGGTTCTGCAGCCAAATAAAGGCCTCAGAATTTTCAATGTTCATAATGAAGACATTTCTACTGCAGCAGTTTCTGGTGTCCTGAATTATTTGATTAGTACTGTTTAACTGCTATCAAGGCACTTCAATCAAACACATGGTTAATTATTTGCAACTAATTACAATCTTTGGCAAATACCATTCTTTCAATTAGATGAGTAATTTATTAGACTAAACTTGATGTCTAGCAGCAACAATTCCAGTGTTTTGGCAATACTCCTGTTGAGGATCAGGCGATTGTTTTTATGTGGTAAATTCATAATTAATAATGCTATATAGGGGATGACTTTTAAATTATTATTATATTTTTTATATATATAATTATCTAAGTCAAATAGTGATTCTTGATTTAAAAGAATATTTTGACAAATTTATGTCATTCAAAAGCCATGTGATTTTCTTATAATAATTATGTGTTTTATGATAAATAGTTAATATTACATAAACTTCAGCCTGTTTATCCAACAAAATATGATTTTCATGTCACCTTAGTGTCAAAAGGCTTGATCTTTAAAATAATACAATTAAAAAACTTAAAATAAAATATAATAAAAACATTTTTATTTCATTTGATAGTCAAAGGCAGTATTTCTCATTTTAATTGCATTTTTGTGCTAAAATAACTCAAACTAAAGCTGAAATAAAATATGAATTTAATATTTAGTATAAATATTAATATTTAGTATCAATATTAAAACTACAATTAAAAATGTAAATATTGTAGTATTGTATCCAAATGATACTAATAAGATGCTGATCTAGACTTGGATTAGTTAGTGTTTAGCTTTTTATTAATACCCACAACAGACAATCACCTTATAAAGACAGCAAATCTGAAATGTAGCTAGAATTTAGCTTCACAGAAGCAGAATGTCCCACCATAAACTAATTCCCCCATGCTATATAGTGTACTACTTTATATTATTTCACATATCTGGGTGAAACTGACATGCATTGCATTGTGTCTCTGCTTTTATGGGATCAAATTGCAGGATGTGGCCTGCAGGAATATATCTGATGGCAGCTTAGTGCTGAAGTTGCCAAGTTCTGTCCTGATATTACTCAGAAGTGTTTTACAAGCTTCCACTAAAAGTGTGCCGCAGCTGATTTGGCAATTTAAATTTGTTTATTTTATACACCAAGGGATTTTTTTCAACAAGAAAAACATGAAAGCTTTCAGTTATATTTATTTCAGTATGACTTATCTCAAGCAATATATTGTGCACATGATGACAAAGCTAAAACAATTCCAGATTTAACCCTCTGGGATGAGGGTTTTTTGTGCCCTGGAGAAGTTTGCGTGCCCTGCCATTTGAGCTTTTCCAGTTTCTTATAAACATTTAATGGATAAAGTCTGATTACACTGTGCTCAGCACAGTACTACAATAATATGTAATCAGCATGTATGTACAAGTTTGCAATAAAAAAAAAAAAAATTAAATAAGGCCAGTAAATACATACAGAACATTTTTTGCACACTTGACTTTTGAGTACTGGATGTGGTAGACTAGAGTTTTGCAATGAAATAATGTGAAAATGCTCCTCTTCAATCATTAAAAAAATTAATAAATAAATAAACTCTCAATAGCTCTCAATAATACAGCTGTATGACCTAAATTGATAGCAATTTTAAAGTTCATTTTGTTGTTATCAGGAAAAATGCAACTGAACATACTGGTGACTTCGCGACCAGGAGAGTTAGCAGACATTAGCTTTGATCCAAAACCTTGAAAGCTACCTTGAAATCTAATGCCAAGATGGACCAGAACCCAATTAACTGAATTTAAACCATTTAAAAGGCATTACAAAAACAAAAGGGACCATTCGCACACACACAACAGCTAAACAGATTTTGTGTAGGATTTACTTTTAAACAACTGTTTTTTTTAGAAATTGATAGTAAATTTTGTACATGATTAGACAAGAACAGTAAGTAACACACTGAATTAAATGGGAAAATGTGTATCGTTACACTCTGTTTGCTACTCTGAATCGAAAGGGACCAGTCTTGTGTTTTTTGGTCAAACTGTTCAGAAGTTATAAACACAAATATCCATTGTTTATATCTCCTGATCACTAGGTGGCACTGTTCCAAAACTGTGCAGATAACCTCAGGGCATGCTAGTGATGAAGTGTACCAAATTTGGTCTAAATACCTTAAAACTTTGCAGAGATACAGCCTCACATCCACCTTGGCAAGTTCTTACAAATTCATTCCCACGTTATTCAAGAACAATATGACTAATCAACCTGAATTTCATTTTTTAATTAATTTTTTTATTTATTTTTGGTCTCAAATCGATCTGGTTAGTTTTTCAATAAAATAAGACCAGCGTCTAGGAAGGGATTGACAAAGTATGTATTTTCAAAAGAAATTCTACATGGTGGGATATGTTTCATGACAGAACATTACATTCAAATCATCTTGAGCCAAATAATCAGATGATAAAACAATTTGGTTTCTAAACTGTACAGTTACAAATAAAATCGTAAATGGCCACCAGCACTTAATAAAATTGATTTCAATCAGTATTTGCATTAGCATGTTGCTAAGCTAATACTGACTAACTAACAAGACTTCGTTAACAAAAGTACAGTTTCCACCCAGAAAATGTATACTTTTTTACTTTGGAGGAACCAATGAAATATAACTTGGATTCATTTCTTCCCTTAACGTGTTGAAACACATTCTAACATGTCGGAAGTAGGCATAAAGCCTCAAAATGCCGCTTCTACAATAGATATAACTTCAAGGTACCTTTAATTTATATTAAACAAACTCATGAAACAGCACAATCTAAATCTCCAAAACTGAATGTGCTGCCCTGCAGTCAGATAGCGAGGGCAGCTTGTTCCACAGAGCTGCACTGAACATCTGTTGCTCATGCTCGCAGCCAAAAGCTGCCCTTTGTTTACTAATGCTTCTGAACTCACTGCGGGTCCAGGTGAGCAAACGAGGAGCGTTCCATATTCTGCAGCACCCAGAGGCAGCGCTATCTCTCTTTCATCTCATAATATATGCTCTAAAGCAAACACTATTACAAAAACACCACACACACAAAACACACACACTCATGCGTGACATACAAACACACTCAAAAGCCGTTCGCTGTACTAAGCTGGGAAAAACCTGAAACATGACTGAAAATCTCCCTCACAGACTGAGAGATTTATTGTGTTTAAGAAACTATCATTTATGATTTGGAACAACTGGCATCTATTAGCGTGCATACAAACACACTTTCAGGCTTAAGAAAAGGACGGGATGTTCAATTGCAGGTTTGTTGACCGTTCTTTCAGATGTTTTGCAAGTCTGATGACTTATATTAGCTGTTTGTTTTTCTCAACTGATTTTTATACATCTCACACACACACTGTGTTACCCCAACACTGTTCATGTGGAGCACACACAAGCAGGCCATGCGAATAAAACCACTAAATGCAGCGCCATCAGAGTTCAGAGCTCACCAGTCTCTGCAAATCAGGCAGAAGATGATGGCCTCTTATGTGATGTGTTTTCACCGCTATCTGTCATTTGTCCCTCATTAAACCGCAGACATCGTCCGACATTATACTCTCAAGCTAAACATCCCATGTAACTGCTCTACAGCAGGTCACCAGGGTCAATGAACCCTTGTTTCAGGAGGAGGTGTCCACGAAAATGAGCGTCAGCTTCGGTTAGACTGACCATCATGTGTAATTGCACCTGTCATCATCAATTAAGAAAGAATGTAGAACTACAGAGAACTGGAGGCCATGCTCACTTTTCGCTATACTGCTCTGGAGTTCAGTTCCATCACTACAGTACCAGCTCAAGCATGTGTACTGTTAATACAGTGATAGGACACTGCTACAGGAAATCAGAGTCTGAAAACCACCTGCCTCATTCTCCACAGCACAGATATTCACAGAAAAATAGTATTTTTTTTTTACTAATTTTTAATTTACATGGTGTATTTTCATACAACAATGTACATGAATATGCATGGTCCCTATTAATAAAAATAAAAACAAAACAAAAAAAAAATAAACAAATTCTCTGCTATTGTTAGTAGAAATAAGCATGATATGGAAATGTCTTGAAGTATTTTAAACAATGTATCTTCTGAATGATACACAGTATACCAATCCATTTTGCCTACCTATAAATAAATGTTATTTTAAATAATTTATATATAATTTAATATTACGTGTTGTTTAGTCATTTCCATTTATAACATTATTATTATTATTATTATTATAAATATTAGTTATTATTTTTGTGATTGATGCTAATATGATTGATTTTATTTATATTCATTAATTCATACATATTTTGCATTGATATGATTCATATTGTTTTGTTTTTAATAATAATAATTATTATTACTGTTATTATTGAATTGATTACTATTTATTAATAATGCTTTTGTTACAGACTTGCATATTATTGTTTTTTTCTGCTGTTATTACATGAATTAATTTTAATAAATGATTATTTATTTATTTATTTGTATAGTTGTTACTGATTTGCATTTTATTATTTTGGCATTATTACAACGTGATTTATTTACAACTGTTGTTGTAGCTACTTATTATTATTGCTGGCATTCATATAATTTATGTGTTTATTTAAATGTTTGTTTGTTGATCATTTATGCTAATGCTTCTGGCTATATGACACATGAAGAGCGTTATTAATGATTCATTAATACAATGAACATCTGAACCTCACACTGCTTTCCCAAAGCGATTCGGCTTTCCTGGACATGTTCATTTAACGCTACAACAAAAGCGGCTTGGATGTGTGAAGTGAGGAGCATATGTCCACCGTTAGGTGCCAGCGCAGCCGGTTCCCTCTTGCGCTGTGATGGTGATGAGGATGATGAATCATGTTGCTAGCTGCAGTGCTGGCCCGAGTCCAAGCTCTCTGGCAGAACAATCAACTGTTGATTTGAGTTGATACGCAACGACAAACACAAACACAGCAATCACAATGCAAACTCCAGCCCGATGACCAGCGAAACCTGCAGGATCGCTGACCTCCGGAGACGAGGCTTCTTGAGTGAACCATCAGTTTGACACCATTAATCTTTAATTGTTATATCTAATTACTCATCCTATTTACTTGTCAGGAGTGCGCGAGGCTACGCTCAACAGGGATCGCCCATTAGCAACGCCCTGGCCTTCACCAGCGGAGATGGGCCAGCCTCCAATTTCACCTGCCCTGCGGCAGGGGTCCCAGGATTGTCCGGGCCTGTCGGGAGTCCTGGCCGGCTCATGATTAATGCATGGAGCTCCTGGGTGCGTGCTCCACAGGCCCTGCCTCCGACATAAAGAGATGAACCTTGAGTCACGTCCCAACAGAGCCGCTGCAAGTGCAGATATTTTGGCAGGCCCTCCCTGAGTGGTGACAGCTTGTTGAAGAAGATGGATGCTAAATGTAGCGATATGGTCAAAACCGAGCCAACGATTGGGCTTTTCCATATATTGAATTTCCTCGTCAGCACATGCACTCAGCCTTCTTGCATCTGACAGAAGTCCTCTTTAGCGTGTCGTTATTTGAACAAAGTTGTTTTGCTTGATGATCCGTTTCTGAAAGGACTGAGCACATTAAGCATTTTAAAAGCCTTCACACCAAGGAGGATAAAGATAACTATATTAGCATCAACAAGATAACATTGTTTATCATGCTACAGTTTTGTCATCTGTCGCTATACTGTAAATGCTTGAGCTCTTTAAAGCTACGTTTTAATGTTACATTTTCTTTTATTCATGTGTGCTCTGACTGGCTCTCAATGTTTTATCTTTCATCCATTTCACACCAAAACCGTGACTATACCGATAACACTGTTAGTGAACAAACCAATGAACAACATTAGTATTTCTTATACAGTCATGGCCAAAATATTGGCACCTTTGGTAAAGTAAATACGATCGAAGAAGGCTGTGAAAATTAATCTGCATTGTTGATCTTTTATTTAAAAAAAATAATCACAAGAATGTATCCTTTCATTCAAAATAAGAATTTAAAACGGGGAAATATCATTATGAAATAAATGTTTTTCTCTAATACACATTGGCAACAATTAATAGCACCCTTTTATTCAATTCTTTTGAAACCTTCATTTGCCAGTTTATCAGCTCTAAATGCTCTCCTATAATGCCTGATGAGGTTAGAAAACACCTGACAAGAGATCAGAGACCATTCCTTCATCCAGAATCACTCCAGACCCTTCAGATACCCAGCTTCTCCTCTTCAGTTCACTTCTCTCATCTTCTGTAGGGTTCAGGTCGGAGGACTGCAATGGTTATAGCAGAAGCTTGGTTTTGAGCTCAGTGACCCATTTCTGTGTTGTTTTTGAGGTTTGTGTTTGGGTTATTGTACAGCTAGATGATCCAAACATGGTCCATTATAAGATTTCTAACAGAGTCAGTCACTTACAGCTGTATATTTCATTGTACACATGGGGTACTTTTACTTTATCTCTGTGTTCACCAAACCCATCTTGAGTGTTTGCTGCTAAAAGCTATTTTCTTTTTTAGTTTCATCTGATCATAGAAGCCAGTCCCATTTGAAGTTCCAGTGGTGTCTGATAACTGAATATGCTTTAGTTTGTTTTGGATCAGCTAGGAGAATTTTTCATGTAACCCTCCCAAACAACATGTGGTGGTGTAGGTTCTGTTTGACAATTTCTTTTTAAAGTTTTCTGAACCAAAGACTCAACTATTTTCTGCAATTCTCCAGCTGTGATCCTTGGAGCGTTATTTAGCCACTCATGTCCTCTTTCATAACATTTTCTGTTGGTTGGAAATTCTTAATTATTGTCCTGATGGTGGAAATGGGAATTGTCACTGCTCAAGCTCTTTTCTTAAAGCCACTTCAATAATTTGTGAAGCTCAATTATCTTTTGCTGCACATCAGAAACATATACTTTGGTTTTCTCATTTTGATGGATGATTAAGGGAATTTGGACTTTGTTGTCCCTCCTCTTTATATTTCTGTGAAACAGGAAGCCATGGCTGGATAATTTCATGTTTATAATTATGCTGGAGTGCTCAAAATTGTGAATATGAATGGGAATATACTTCAGAGATATTTTACTCATTAGAATTTCTAGGGGTGCCAATAATTGTGTCCAATGAGTATTTGAGAAAAACTTTATTTCATAACGATATTTCCCACATTTTAAATTCTTATTATTCAATGAAAGCATTCATTTTCGTGAATTTATTTAATAAAATATCAAAAGGATTAACAATGCAGATGAATTTTCACAGCGCTTTGATCATATTTACCAAGGGTGCCAATATTTTTGGTCATGACTGTAACTGAGCCTGTAATTTTGTTGTCTGCACTTTTCATGATCTAGCTTTTAGCAGCATGGATTCTGATTGGGGAAAAAAAAATTCTAAAGTCCCAATCAAAAAGATACAATAACAATATTAGCATACAAACCAATTACATTTTCTTATTACCACATGCTGCAGTTTTGTCATCTGTCATCTTTAAATATTTGAGCTTTTTAAAGTTAGCTGATTATGATTGCTGTCAATGTTTTATCCTCCATCCTTTTCACACTAACAGCAATAAATATAGTATAGTTTTTCCAGGTGAAGAACAATAAAAACATTGACAAAAATTGCAAAAGATGACAAAACTACAGTGTTCAATTTTATAAAAAAGTAACTTTATCGCTATTGGTTTCTATGCTATAATATAATGCAGCAGATGAACAATAAAAACATTTACACCGATCAGAATCCACTGACTTTAATGAGCTTTATCATTTAAGCTAACAAACAACAAAACTGCAGCATGCCGTTATAAGATAATTATTAAGTTGTTAATATACAAAGTAATGGAGGAAAACATTACGTTTTCCTATAGTTGCATGGCTGAGTCCACCCTAAACCTAAGCATCAGTGGGACATAAGCAAGTCATACAAAATGTTAAAAAATTCAAATTCAAAAAAATTTGCCAGGTATTAGTCACTGGTGCATTAGTGTATAATTGAACATTTCTTATGAAATTCATACAGATATAATTTGTTAAAATAGTTAGGAATTGCCATGAGAGTGTGTTGCAGTTCAACTGTGATGCATTTAAAATGTTACATCCTCAAATGTGATTATCTATCATCCTTCCCTCCACCTGAGACAGATGTGCTGGCGAAACATCAGTCCTCCGATTGAGCATTTCAAGTGGTTTGCTTTTGTTTACTTTGTTTGTGTTCCATCCTGTCTCTGGACACTCTTTCATTTACGCCTTTTGTTTCCCGTGCCCCAAGGCGTTAAACAGGCATGATCCGCTGCAGCTGGGTGAAGCGTTACGCTCCTGCCCACCTCAAGGAGATGTTTGTGCCCGAAGCCATTCCCTATTGATGAAGCGTCGACTATTCAGCTGACAAGCGAATCGACGTCTTTTTGTGTCCAAGACTTTGACTTTCTCATTACGGCTGCCGACTAGCGGACATCTATCTTCAACCGAAAGCCCGAGGCCTCATAAACCAATATTTACCTTAGCAGAAGGTAACAAGTTCATGCTAAGCTACATATATATATATATATGAAACCAAACATACTTCATGGTCTCACATCTAATTGAAGTTTGGAGGGACATTGTCCAGAGTTTCTGTTGAAACCCTCAGTGTTTCGCTGGCGTTGAGCAGGGATTAGCGTCATTAGAGCAGCGGCACTCTCACCGTCAAAAGCAAACAAACAAGAAAAGAATTTCCATACACACAGCTGCCGCCCATTCCTCCTTCCCGGGTTACCTGCTGCAGTCACGCGGGTACCAAACCACAACTTCTCTGTAGGCAACATCAATCCGCAGTCAATTGTTATGGTGCACCTGTATGTTACTTCTGATCTCGGCCCAACCCTCGCCTCTTGGAAGCCATGTGTGCCAGAGGTTATGTGGACTCACATGTACTTTCAACTCGGGCACAGAGATGGATTTGAATGCTCGTGTGAAAGTATGGTTGGTCCGTCTTGATAAAAAGAGAGCGGGCAGGACGTTTTCATAGAGGCGAGCCCGCTTTGTGCAGCGGACAGCTAGAGCACAGCAAACAAGCCCTAGAAAACAAGAGGGATCAATTTAGCTGAACAAACAATCTTTCATGTAATGATGGCTACTTATCCATTTATGTCATGTCTGAGCCAGCGAGTCGGCTGTGTTTGCCGGCCATTATTCGCAGCTCATACCACTGTCATCCTGAAAAGAAGCCCTAGATGCATCAAACTACTTCACAAAAGTCTGAGGGAAAGCATTGTGTGATGGTTTAGCTGAAATAAAAGCTCTTTCGTTCACTTTTAGAGCAAATATTTTACAAATCTGAAATGTTTGCACTTACTGCACACCATATACTGCGCTTTGTGGCATATACCGTACGCTTAGACCACTTTGGGAAACAGATGTATGATTCACAATCTGCAAAAGATATCACATGTATGTGGTTAATTTATTCATCTTTCCTGAAAGAAATATAGATATTAGTATAGTGAAATAAGTAATAAATCTATATTTCCCTTTGTGTGTCCTTTTATATTTGACTTTAATCATATCCTTAAATGATAAAATGGCACTTTTACAGAAATATGTGACCCGAGCACAAAACCAGTCTTAAGTCGACAGGTATATTTGTAGCGTTAGCTGTCAAAATACAGATTTTTCTTTTATGCCAAAATCATTAGGATATAGTTACAGATCGTGTTCCATGAAGATAATATATTTACCGAAAATACATCAAAATGTAATTTTGAGTAGTAATATTAATCGCCAAGAACTTCATTAGGACAACTTTAAAGGCAATTTTCTCAATATTTGTATTTTTTTTAAAGCGTATTATTAATACATTGAAATGAAACACTAACTAGTTAAAACACATAACATATCATAATATAACATAATACACATTTGGTTTTGGGCCATCCTCATTTGACGGTGTTTTTTTATTTATTTTATAAATGTGTAAATCATAGTGTGGCTTGTTTACTCCTGTTTACCTTCATGCTTCAGCTCTATTCAAACTTGTTGGGTTACTGAGTGCACAGTAAAACTGACGCCCATGGCAGCTCCTGCAGGCTCTGAGTGCACGAACCCAGTGCATGATGGGTACACAGTGCCATCATCTGGCTGAAAGAGTCCCATCAGCTGATTACAGCGCTCATCAGTGTGCTGCTTAAACCTTTCAGCTACATGTGTGATATAAGTGTTGAGAAAATAACATGAAATAATATTAATTATAATATAATTATATGAAAAAATATATACAGTATAGTAGTTATATACAGAAACTAAAGAATATCCAGTTTTTTACAGTGGCATGGGAAGTGTAGGAACCCCTTGCAGAATCTGGAAAATGAAAACTTTTAAAAAATAAAGAGATCATACTAAATGCATGTTTGTTTGTTTTGTTTTAAGTAAAATATCCTGAGTAAGATTTTACATAAAAGATGTTTGCATAAACCCAAACAAAAGTAAACAAATCCTGATAATTTTAAAATAAAATAATAAAACTTTTGAAATGCTGTCCATTTTATTTTGTTGTTGTTGAAATATAAATTTTTCCATGTGTTCTAGCCTTCATAAGACGAGATATTGTATGTTTACAGAATCCAAATTAATAATTGTTTATGTAGCTATTAATTGAATAAATTTTGATATTATTACAATAATTACTTTCTTAGTCTTGTTCACAAATAATATATTTTTATATTAACAAAATTAAAGCTGAATAAATAATTTTTTGTAAGTTCAAATCACTTTATCAGGTAATATTTAAATCATTGATTTGATGTAAGTCAAAATAATATAAATAAATATTTGTATTAATTTTTGATTAGAATTAATTTTTGTTAGGTAAGTGTTTAAGAATGTTAAACATTTTAGATACATATAAACTAAAATACCTTTATGTTGAATAAATATTATTTTAAAGACTTAATTACATTGAAGGAATACATTAACTACCCCTTGATGTCTTTGTATAATTAATGCAAAATATTTGATCAAACAAAGATTAATTGTTTCTATTGTCTCAAATATTAAAGTTTATTTTTGAATGCATGACCAGCATTTATGGCAAACCAAAATATATATGAATATAATTTCTACTGAAATTTTCATGATGTATATGATGAAATTACAATTTAGTACATTAAATATATATATATATATATATATATATATATATATATATAATTAACTTTAATTGCAACATTGAATGGAATACTGCAGTTAGAACTATAACCATTATGTACTTACATGTACTTTACAGTATATGTGCTTTTGTATGTAAAATGCTAGTTGTTAAAATAATTACTTCTTTAAAGCATAAGAAGAGTTTATTAAAACTTAATGATTTAAATTATCCTTTAGAGTAAACCTTTTAATTTGACATTACTATAAAGTGCAATTTTTAAAGTGCACTTAAGTATGTTAAGACACGTGACCATGTTTTTAATTAATATATTTTCAGGAAAAAAAAAAAAATATATATATTATATATATATTATATATATATATATATATGCTGAAAAAATATTAATAAAAAATGGGTCTCTTATCTTAACATACTTAAGACAAAAACACATAACTTAAAATAATTTTTCCAAAATCAAATATTCTTGGTCTGAAAGCAAGAAGCATCTCGGTGCACTTGAGTGAAACAAACCCTCAGATTAATCGTGACTGACAGCTATGAATCTATGTCGATCAACAAATCTGCAGCTGTTCACTTTACAGGTGTAAAAGTCGGAGTTTAACCCTTGCTTACATGTAATCATTGCAGCTTTCAGAAAAGAAGATGTCATAGCCGAGTGTGTGGTGAGACAAGCCAGTGAGAAGCTGTCATTCATCAAGCCAACACCTTCTGGAAGACTTGGGCCCGTCTCTGTGGCTCTCTCACTGCCCGGCTTGTTATCCCTCCTGGCCCCGCCAACCAAAGTGTTAGAGCTGTGGCGTACCGTTTGATACATTTCTCCAGTGCTAATACCTTTCTGTTGCGCCAGCGTCGTTGGAGGCCAAGAGATCTGGCTGGGGCGCAGACTGCAGGTGTTTGCTGACAGTCCTCGGGCATTCTTCTCTGCCATTTAGGCAGAAAAACAAAGCAAAATTGAGTGGATTAAGACACATGCAGGTACTAACAGCCCCAAGAAGATATTTGACAGGGCACTTCCAGCTAACTCAAGAAGGGAGCGAGCCGATGATGTCATGCCACTTTCAAGGCGTTTTAGTGAACAAGGACAAGACAGATGAAAGACCTGACACGCATATTAGAAGCAAATTCCCTACTGTGGTTTATGTCCTGTGCTGTGACTAATGCTACAAGTATAACCCTTCAAAAATACATCAAGGATTGAAATACTGCATATGTATCTTTAGCTTCAGTAGGCAAGAAGAAATAATCATTTTAGATTTCTGAACAAATGAAAAATATTGTAATAATCCAGTGAGATTTTTTGTATAAACAAAGAGTCAATCTAGGGATAGAGTATTTCAGGGTTAACCTTTTTTTTATTTTTACACTTGGATGTGAGTGCTAGGTGTATTATGCAACCCGCTCTTATGATCTGACAACATTTAACTCTTTTCCCTGTCAGAACCTTCTAGCATTTTGTTTATTTATTTATTGGATTATTTTCTCAAAATTTTCAGACTAGTTTCTTATATGAATATCTGAACATGCAATGTGTTTTATTATATGCATTCTTTCTCATCAACACTTGAAGGTGGGTAAATTTCATGGGGAAAAAGGCAAAATTTTGATCAAAAAATAGGAGAAAATCTGAATACATCTCGATTTAATTTATCAGCAAAACAGATGGAGGAGACATGAGTCCATCATCACATCCAAAGCTTCACAGTCCTAAACCACTTCCTGGCTCACCATTTCATTTGGTTATGTTACAAAATTTTTTCCATTTTTATACATTACTTATCCATTGTTTTTATGTGTAAATACGCATCTAGTATGACCATTGCACTTATGTCTAATGTTTTTGCAGCATCTCACATGAGCTATGCTTTTTAAACTTTTAGATGTAGCTCGCTCATCAATCGTCAGATCCAGAGCAGTGGACCAATCAGAAGAACCCAGAGGCGGGAAAAACACTAGCAGCTTTTTTTGTTTAGTTGGTTGGCATGAAGACAGTATTATTTTCTGTTCTGTCTGAACGGCTACAGTTTTGGTTTCTGTTTAATTGGTTGATGATCATGTTATTTTACATATGCATCTGCTTACATATGCATCACTTGTTTCTGCTTCTTCTTCATGTTTTGATCCAGACATTCAGTACTCTTTTCAGAAGACGCTGGCAGAGGAGGAGCACCCCTAAAACTAAGGAGGAGGTTCCGAGGAGGATGGACACCGGACGGGCCGCAGACAGAGTCCAGGGAAGAGACAGGAGGGGCTTGGAGCAAGAGGGAGTACAAGCTGGACCCAGGCCACAGCCAGTAATGATGACCCATGGTGGAGCCGACGGAGGGAGGAGCGCCACTGACTCCAGGGGCAAACCAACAGTGGCGAGCAGGTGGTGGAGGAGCCTGAGATGGAGAGCCATAAGCCTGCTGACAGAGAGGATCAGGAAGTCCTAGGTGGAGCTGATGGCCAGTGATCGCCACATGAACATGTGGACCCGGAGGACGGATGGAGCAGGAAGGATGAAGCAACGCCAGAGGAGTGGAGGATGGTTGGACACAAGATGATCATGCAAGACCAAGGTGGATCCGGAGGACGAGGGAGCCTGGCATGACTTGTGGACCGCAGAGCATCGCCAGCCATCCAGCCATGGCGACACTGGAGGATGGCAGTCCCGTGAGTGCTTGAACCGCAATGATGGTGGGCATGCGGTGAGCAGAGGTGATCCTCAGCTCTGGGGCTCTCTCTGGCGATGGCTCAGGCGTCGCTCTCTGTCAGGAGTGGACTCGGCAGGTGCTCCGCACATCGGGGAGATGATGGGCTGGGCTCTGGGTCGAAGTGTCTCTGGAGCGCCAACAGAGCTTGCTCGTCAGGATAGTTGGTGAGACAGGCAAATGCCAGAAACAGTCGGGTATGACCTTCGAAAGCAATTCATCCCTCTGCTCCAGAAGAAGGAGGATGTATTCACTGCAAAAGTAGGGGATCCATAGGAACATGACATTAAGATATTTTGATGAAAACCAGAGATTTTTGACTGTCCCATAAACTGCGAAGCAAGTTACACCATCAAGGTCCAGAAAAGTATAAAAAGCATCGCACAGATCTGCCATCATTGGTTCAAATTGGGCACATTTGCCTGCAGTCTAAAACAAGCCAGTGATATTCTGCTCTCTACATGACTTTGTTAGTTGCACCTCAAGTGTGTCGCACTGGTCCTCAAAGGTGAAGCCATCGCATTTTGATCACCCCCAGGTGGCTGGTCCCAGTATGTCATAAACCATGCCCTCTCTATGTAATCTAATTTAATTTAAATATTTTGTCTTCAAACATGCATGGTTTATGTCATTTGATTTGGTGTTAGTTTTTTTAAAAATAAGTTTGGTTTTAGTTAGTTATGTGATGGTATAAAAATGGGGTGTTTTGGGCCATGACATGGCTCCACTGTGCTCTCTACGCGCAGACTCTGGTACTGACTTGTAAACTGAGCAGGACTCTGGTCCCAAATCAGTGTAATATGGCCGCACCTCTATTGGGATAATGGCTGCTTTACTTTTCTTCAATGGAAATGAATGTGCATTGTCCATCTTTTTACAGTCTATGGTTGCACCACATGATGCATGATATGGTCAACAATTTTTTTCCAAAAACTAATTGTTTTGTTAAATTGCTGAAATAATACATATTTCACTCCCCGCTTGCTTCCCTGATATGAGAATAGTTGTGTCACACTGATATGACCACAAACAACAAAAATGTAATCAATTTTAATAAAAACAAAACATGACATTTTTATTAATTATTGTATAAATTAATACATCTGGAGGACAAATATTGACCCAAAGATATCGGCAAAAAACTGCTTGATGTAAAGCTGAGAGCAAACGCCCATATTTTCTCATTACCAATCCATTCAACAGCCGCTCCAGTTAACTTAAGGTATTATCTTATCTTACACTTGCAAAGCCTGTCTTACCTATATATGATTTAAAGTGGTGAACTTGGGCAGGTTTATCTGCACGAGAGGAGACACAAAAGACATCAAGCAGCTTGATTCTGACGCCTCTGTTTGAGAGGAGTTCAGTGCCAGGTCTTGTGATAACATTCACAGCAACACCTGGACACTTCAAGGCATCAAACGCCTCACATACTGATCACCTACTCAAAGCTGCTCAGGTTCACATAGGCTTCAAAATAAATGATGGTCCGAGATCTGCAACCCTCTTTTCCGCTTAAACAAAGTACAGTGATAAAACATTCATAAAACACAAAAGAACAAAGTATATTACATCTAAAATATAAGTTGGGTTGACACTTTTCCCAATATATACAATTGTCCCCTCATTACTCATCATTACTATTGCTCATACTAGGTTTAGGGATTAAAACAAATCCTAAAGGGCAACTTAATGGTGAAAGGATCAAATGAGGAGGTATTTAAGGTGGGACCTGAGCCACATCTAGAGACCAGAATGTCATAAAGACTTGAAATAAGACAACACCAGTGACCCAGAAACCAAATAGTTATGGCCTAGTAAACCACTATGAAGACCCTAACAACCATCACAGAAACACACTAGTAACCACCCATAACCAAAACCATATAGTAAGACCCTGAAACCCAAACAAGAAGGGTCTGTCTGCATCCTAAAGGACTACAAACTACAACCACTACAAGTTAGTACTATTTCTACAAATTTCCCATCACATAGAGGGAAAAAATGAAGTAAATTATGTATTTATTTTATACTTACTGTAAGACATGTTTGCAATGCAAAATTATACTGATTTCAAATTATTTAAAGTATGATATATATATATATTAGTGCTGTCAAAATTAGCGCGTTAACGCATTCGATTAATTTGAAATATTTAACGCGTTTAAAAAAAATAACGAATTAACGCGGTTGCAGTTTTTTTATATTCCAGTTGTGGCCTATGTGTGTTCAACGTGCAAATAAATATGGATAAGACCAAGGAAGGACTTTTAGACGGAAAGTTTCAGTATAAAACTCTGCCGGATTACTCTTCAGTCTGCCACAAGAAACATTACTCTTCATTTAGTCTGCCACAAGAAACGGCAACATTAAAATCATGAACTCAAATGTCATTGTTTAAAAAACAACAACAATGACTGTAACAGTGCGTAAATCAGACCTTTCTGTAACGCTAACGTTAATAAGCTTAAACGAAATAACGAAATAATTGTGTAGCGGAGTATTTTTGTACACAGTGCCGCGAACTGTCAATCACTCCTGTACGCGTGCATCACTGTCCTCCCTCACTGCAGCAACTTGCGCTCCTTCATAGCTTTTAAAAAAAAAGGGGACAAAACGATCATATTGTCTTTGTGCATAGTATAGAATTAATTAGATAAATGAATATCTAAATTTGTCCTTGCCAGCTCTACGAGTATTTTTAACTTAGAAAAGATGCTGCAGCTAATGAACAGCAGCGGGGCTGCAGGACGACTCAACCTCCGCAGACAGTTTTAATTTTATCAGACAATAAATACTCAAGATTTTGCTTTTGTATAACTCACAACGAGTTTCACACCCTTCTCCGCCTACGTTGAGTTGTTGACACTTAACAGTGGGAAAAGCACATCGCGCTATTCACTTGTATAACTAAGGTGAATGGGTAATGTAGTTTCTGCTCTGGGTGGGATGAATTAGGAGCTTCGCATTGTGAAGGGCGCCTGAAAATCGGCAAAAGATTAAAACTCTATAAAACAGATGTCCAAATGAGTGCTCGGTACGCAGTGACTGAAGGCAAACTACTATGGCCACGGAGAATGGTGATGGACCTCAAGAGCTATACTTTGGAAGTGAGGTATCGAAGCTACTGGTGCATACTGGTCCACTTTAAAGCACTGGCTAATGACTTATACTTTTGGAATTCGTATTAGCATTCTCAACACATATGAGGAGATGCCAGCTCAACATGGAATCTGACAGTGTTTGCTCTTCACACTAATATTGCATTGGATTAGTCTTTGGAGAATTCAAATGGTACTCATCTCGACCTGCTGAAGTATCTTTATTTCTGTGAATAGAATGGCTTTCAAGCCAACAGTTGAATTGGAGGTGACTATTGATGAGATTTGATTGAGGTATGCTTCATGTGAGAAAATTGCTGACAGTTACTAAGTTAAACAAAATTCCATAAGACAATCAGTATTCTTTGAATCTTGAAATAGTTTGCTGATTAGTTTGGATGTTTCACTGAAGTATGTAATATTACGATTTTACATTTACAATAATCCAGAGAAAAGTTGCTCAGCTTTTACATTTTATTAATCGGATTATCAGCATAACTTTAAAAAGCAGTTGGCAGCATTAATTAGTTAATTTTTGTTTAAATCGCATGGATGAACAGCAGCTAGATATCAGAGTATAGGCTAATTATATATATACATAATATATATATAATATATATATATATATATATATATATATATATATATATAATATATTCTCCAATATAGAATATTTGTTACCCATAATAAATTGACAACAGTAAGTCTTTTGAAATTTAATCAGTTAGGTGCCTGCATTAGAAAAGTAAGCTAATTCTCTAGTATTCCAAAATGCATGTCAATCTTGCAAAGCTGTCAAACTAATTGCCTGCAAGGTCAAACAACATTACCTGTTTCACACCAATGTTTACGTTTTTTCAAGTTTGTAGGTGTCAAGGTACAGAAACCAAATAATTAAATGTAAAATAGTCACTGATAGTCTTTCTAATGTAAATCAATTTAACACCTTCAACATTTCTCACATATTACAGTTTTGCTATATATATCAAAAATTATATCTGGTGTCTGAATAATTTTTGGTTTGACTGTTAAACTACAAGTAATCAGTCAAGAGCAGTGAGTGATTTTATTTTCATTTTCTTGATTAACATTACAGCAGCCAGTAGCTAAATTAGGCTGTCACTTTAAGAGAGCATGAACGATCCAATATTGATACACATCCCATTTTTCTCCTCAACTGTTTACTTTCACTTAAGAAATAACTGACATTTTTTCGAAGCATAATTTTCAAGGTGGATATTTTGACATATTTTGCTATGTATTTGTCGGCACAAGAGCAAAAAATAAGAAAATTCGTGTTCATGTTTTGAGACGCCTTTCTCTTCAGAGAAGAGAGCTCGTTGATACGCTGTCCGGGATATGCGCTTCTTCTCTCCGACCAACACAGCGCAGTAACCAGCTACCCATTCAGCTTTTCGCCTTCGGAGCAGGTGCTCCGCCATCGAGGAGATGATGGCTGGGCTCTGGAGTCGGAAGTGTCTCAGAGCGCGCTCGACAGAGCGTCGTCAGGAATAGGTGGTGAGACAGGCAAATGCAGAAACAGTCTGGTATGACCTTCGAAGCAATTTATCCCTCTGCTCCAGAAGAAGGAGGATGTATTCACTGCAAAGTAGGGGATCCATAGGAACACGCGGAAACAAAAACACAGAGGAAAACTGAGACAAAACAGAGGGAGAAACCATGCAGTACATTTTTTGTCGGAATTCCTATCACACACTGTCCTAAAGGGAGGCGAGGAATGAGGAGGCGAGGCATAAAAAATCTAACAGTTCTTTGAATTCATAAATCCACTGGATAACATGGGGCAGACAGGAACACAGGAGACTCAGGGGTAGACACTAATCTCAGACATAGACAAACACCACAGACTCGGCTAATAAACACAGGACAGTAGGGGATACCGGGTGTACAAAATGACTAGTTAACCCACAATAAACATTTTGTCATTAATAACTTGCCCCCATGTTGTTCCACACCAGTAAAAGCTTTGTTCATTTCGAACACAATTTAAGGTATTTTGGATGAAAACCGAGAGTTTGTGACTGTCCCATAAACTTCTGAGTAAGTTACACCATCAAGGTCCAGAAAAGTATAAAATGCATCGTCCAGATCTGCCATCATTGGTTCAAATTGCGCACATTTGCCTGCAGTCTAAACAACCGGTGATATTCTGCTCTCTACATGACTTTGTTAGTTGCACCCAAGTGTGTAGCTTTGGTCCTCAAAGGTGAAACTCATCACATTTTGTCAGCCCCAGGTGGCTGGTCCCAGTATAAGTCATAAACCAGCCCTTTCTAATTTAATCTAATTTAATTTAAATATTTTGTCTTCAAACATGCATGGTTTATGTCATTTGATGTACATTATATCATGTTGATGTAAGTTAGGGTGTTAGTTTTTTTAAATAAGTTTTGTTTTTAGTTATGTGATGGTATAAAATGGGAGTGTTGGGCCAGGACATGGCTCCACTTTGCTCACTACTGCGCCAGACTCTGGTACTGACTTGTAAACTGAGCAGGACTCTGGTCCCAAATCAGTGTCAATATGGCCGCACCCTACTGGGATAATGGCGCTTTACTTTTCTTCAATGGAAATGAATGTGCATTGTCCATCTTTTTTTACAGTCTATGGTTGCACCACATGATGCATGATTTGGTCAAAAAAAAAATCAAAAACTAATTGTTTTGTTAAATTGCTGAAATAATATATTTCACTCCTGTTTGCTTCCTGATATGAGAACAGTTGTGTCACACTGATATGAACACAACAACAAAAATGTAAATCAATTTTAATAAAACAAAAACATGACATTTTATTAATTATTGTATAAATTAATACATCTGGAGGACAAATATTGACCCAAGATATCGGCAAAAACTGCTTGATGTAAAGCTGAGAGCAAAAGCGTCCATATTTTCTCATTACCAATCCATTCAACAGCCGTCTCCAGTTAACTTGAGGTATTATCTTATCTTACACTTGCAAAACCTGTCTTTACCATATATGATTTAAAGTGGTGAACTTGGGCAGGTTTATCAGCACGAGAGGAGACACAAAAGACATCAAGCAGCTAAAGCAGATAAAAAATTCATAAAACACAAAAGAACAAAGAATATGACATCTAAAATATAAGTTGGGTTGGCGCTTTTCCCAATATATACAATTGTCCCCTCATTACTCATCATTACTATTGCTCATACTAGGTTTAGGGATTAAAACAAATCCTAAAGGGCAACTTAATGGTGAAAGAATCAAATGAGGAGGTATTTAAGGTGGGACCTGAGCCACATCTAGAGACCAGAATGTCATAAAGACTTGAAATAAGACAACACCAGTGACCCAGAAACCAAATAGTTATGCCCTAATAACCACAATGAAGACCCTAACAACCATCACAGAAACACACTTGCAACCACCCACAACCAAAACCATATAGTAAGACCCTGGAAACCCAAACAAGAAGGGTCTGTCTGCATCCTAAAGGACTACAAACTACAACCACTACAAGTTATGCCTACTATTTATACAAATTTCTCATCACATAGGGGAAAAAAATAATTTTTAGAGTAAATTATGTATTTATTATATACTTACTGTATGACATGTTTGCACGCATAAAATTATACTGATTTCAAATTCTGTAACATATGATATATAATATAACAGCTATTAATGAAGCATATGATAAAAAATAAACAAAATCTGATGTTTTTTTTTTACATGAAACTAGATTGAAAAGTGAAAAAGCCAATCCTGAATGTTTAAATAGATTGATGTTGATGCAGTGTTACTAGCATGATTTAGCACACTGTTAACATGATTAGCATGTTGTTACCATGTTTTTAAACGATTAGCATGTTGCTAGTGTTTAACGTGTTTTATCATGTTTCTAGCATGATTAGCATGTTGTCGACTTGTTAACATTATTAGCATAATGCTAGCAATATTTTAGCATGATTGGCATGTTTTCTAACATGCTTTAGTCTCTTGCTAACATGATGTTGTCCTAGATTAGTCAATAAGCTTTATCAGTGACAGATAGATTAAACACGCTTATCTTATTATACAAAATATTATTATACAATAGTTTTGACCCTGTCATTGAAACTCTATGGGAATTTTATTTGTATTTTTATATATATATATATATATATATATATATATATATATATTATATTAATAAGCATAAATAGCATTTGTAAATGAAATGTCACCTAAACTATCTGCAATGATACAATTTTAACATCACAGATTTTTTATACCATCTTTAATTTCAATTATTCAATTAATTTCAAATATATATATATATATATATTAGCCATAACATAAGTTTACTAATGTTTACTAAGACAGATAAAGTCAGTAAAATATGAAATAAATAAATAAATAAATACAAAACTAATAACAAGCAATAGAACAATAAACTACAATGGAGCAAAGACACATGAGACAGTTGTGAAAAACTACTGGTAGAACATCAATCCCCATCAAAAAGTGACTGGATAGATTTTTATTTAAAATACTTCATCAAGATGAAGATGAGTTCTATTATCTGTAAGCTATGGAATACAGTATGTTTTACCAATAGGTGGCGATAGTAAAGAAAACGAAGGAAGTAAAGGTAGAAGATGAAATGTACTAGTGATAACATCAGTAATTCACGGGAGGAGGGGCTCTAGTGACATCAAGTTTGCTGTTTGTTTGAAAGAGCATAACTTTTAGTAGTAGTCATAACTTGTGTAGAGGGTTAATGTGCAGAGTTTAGCTCAAGAAAGCTCCAACCCAGCTATCTGGAAGTTTTTAGAGTCTGAAGTCCTCGATTAGCTGATTCAGGTGGGTTTAACTAGGGTGTGATGCTAAACTCTGCTGGACAGTGGCCCTCCAGGAACAGATTTGAACAGATCTGATATAAAAGAAGCTAACACATGCCGAACAACAACCTAGCAACTATCATTAACACACACTATAAACCACACTGCTGTTTTTATTGTTAGCTAAAATTAAGATAAATGCCGTGTCTGAAACCACCCCATACTCTTATATCATTTCATCTACAGCGATATCATTGACTTGATTGCAAATAAAACAGACACTATTTCAACTGAACAGAGATGACATAACTGAATTCAATGATGAACTGCCTTTAACTATCAGTTTGCATTATTGAGACACTGTTTTCCAAATGAATGTTGTTCAGTGCTTTGACACAATGTATTTTGTTTAAAGCACTATATAAATAAAGGTGATTGATTGATTGATTGATATACAGCACAAGCCATTACTTTTGGTTTCGAAACACCAAGTGCTCATTCAGTCTCCGACAGATTGCAATAACAAGTGTACAACCAATTTTCACTCAATGGTTAGCTTCTAGAGCAAGCAATGAGCTAGAAACTACCATAAACACTCTAGAAGCTACAGCAAGCTATAAATCCCCAAGAACACCTCTCATAAAAGCCAGTAAACAACTTCAAGCTTTAAAATGATTAAGACTAGTTGACATAAAAGCATAATTTATCCTAATCCATACTATCTGTCTTTCATTTGACAAACTTGCTTGTAGTCCACCTGAAAGCAAGACTGTAATTAGTCTGAAAAGATGCACATAATTTGTAAACAAACTAAAGGTATGGTTGCTTCATACAAATGGATTTACTATGTTTAACTTCTTGTAGTCACCTGAACGTATAGTTAGTTTAGGTTTAGTGTTGGTAGCATGTTGTTTTATTTTAACCTTTCAGCCAATCACTTGACATTTCAGTTCTGAACTGCTGTGATAATGATACAGTAAACTTAATAAAAGCTGCCAGATTGATGTTCATCTGCTTAGTACATTTCACTTTGAAGTGTAGTGTTGAAAGTAACAGTAAATTAGGAGTTTGGACCTTAAAATCAAGTTTGACTAAGTTTGGTAATGTTTGGAACCACACGATTGCTTGATGAGCGTCATGCACATTTAATCAATCAGAAACCTAGCTACTTTTGAGGGATTCAACTCAGTTTTAACATTATGGAGCATGTGCAGTTCTGCAGACTTAAATCAGTCTGCCATCTTACCTCATTATGTGTTTGATAGTTCACTGAGATTGCTGTCTTTGGTATCCCAGCTACAAGGTCCTTTCTGGAAATGAGGAACCAAAGCGCAGTCGGTTAAATCCACAGACCGCCCCTACATCAATGCTCCAGAAACAATCAGTCACATACTCAGGAGATTCCCATCTGCCAGTTTTACATGAATAACGTGAACCTGAGATGTAGAATCAGAATTGCCTGCAGACACCTGCTGAATATTTCCCACAATCATCTGTCAACTGTCCATCTAGTGGTATGTATAATGCGATCGTGATATGGAGAGCCTATCAGTTCTATCCCAAGTGCATACCAAAGTACCATTTACTGGAAGTATGGACAGTGGAATAAAGTGCGAGTGGTTAAATTTCCCACTAGACCACTAGGGTGGACTTAACCAACAAGTGAGGTTGGCAAAAATATCTGACAAACGCTCCAGTGTGTTCTAGAGAGCGCAGATGTTCACTCTACCACTTAAAATGACGAAGTTTTGTCAGGTGATGAGTTGTGCAAGCAGCTAATCCTCTCATTATAAGGATGTGTAGATATCGATGCTAATAACTGAAGCTCGTTGTCAGTACAGACGGCTTCATTGATTAACTGAACGTCGAAGATCAGGATGAACTGGAATGACAAGCTTTGCTCTTTGCACACTTTCTAGTCTTTACTGACTCAGAATGGATATATTAACCTAAAGAGAAGAAAGAATGGTTTCGTGTCATGATTTTATAAAAACAAATATATAAATTCAACTTCGTATAAATGCACAAATGGGATTACTTGAGATTACATTTTGAATTAGTTCTTATGAAACCCTACCATATCCCTTGAGGAAAATATGGAACAAGTTGCATGGGATAATTATGATACTTGAATTGTAAAATGATTGAAGAAGTTTACAATTTATTAAATGAACAAGTGAAGATTTTTTTATAGGCTTAGGTCTAATAAAATGGCCTACTATAAATTGTATGATTTAGCAGAGCAGCTTTATCCAAAGCTGACTTACAGTGCATTCAGGCTATCAATTTTACATATCATGTGTTCCTGGGAATCGAACCCACAACCTTACACTTGATTAGCAATGCTATACCAATTGAGCTACAAGAACACTAACATAGTAATATAAGCGTTAGAACAGCATCAAGTTGACTAATTATTTACTTCAGATGTGAAGAGGTAAATAGACTAGTTATAGCTATAAGCTAAAAAGAGAGAGAGAGAGAAAGCAAAATAAGGTTAGGCATAAAGAGCATAGTTATTGTGTTGGAGTCCCATAGCTGAAATTTGATTAGGTCCCTCGACTTAACGCTGGATTTTGGTTACACAAGCTAAAACAACAGATATCAATGCCAGCTGACGCCAGTATGGGACAACAAACTAACACTGACGATTAGATGTGAACTGACAAATTAACCAAATATCAATCTCCTTTAACATTGTGTGCCTTTTTTTTTTTTTTTTTTTTTGCAGTGATTAATGGATTTATTTTGTTTTGCAGTTTTGTTATACTTCTAAATAATAGTTATATTTATGTTTTTATAATAATATAACACAAAAGCATTTCTGTCAAAGCAATCGTTCAAACTTCAAACTTGAATAATAAATGAATGAGATGCATACACCCTTGTGAAAAAAGAAGTCGCTTTAGCATACCTTTAAAATATATTATCAATTAATACTTAAATAACTGAATAATGTTTCATTAAAGTGCATTTTATTTACAATTAATTAAAATGCATTATTGTTTAAATATATATTGGTTGAACTATAAGTGTTTTTCACCCATTTTAAGTTAAGGTTCAGCTTTGAAATATGGTTAGTCATTTTTTTAAGTATTACATCATGACTAGTCAAGTCCCATATACTTTTAAGTTCTGAAGTACACTAAATGCACATTAATGCACACTTGTTTTGAGAAGGGTCATAGCATCATAACTAACAGAACTGGACTAAAGACATTTATTAAAAACGTGCATAGGTTCCTTTGTGCTATGCACTCACAGAGACCTAGAAGGAACCGTGTTTGGTCAGCCATGAGAAATATGTGGCTGCGTCTGGCTGTGGGTCAGTGGCTGTTGAGATGCAGGCAGGAAGGATTAGTTCCTCACGAGAACCCAATCCCACACACTCTTAAAGCAGAGAGCTTGCCAGTTCAACCAAGCAAGACCAACAGGAACCCAGCTTTAAGGATCCTAAGTGGGCAATTACAAGTATCTTCCATTAAATAGGATTAACGACGGCAACAAACAGAAACCAGAACTGTCTGTGTGTTTACACAAGAGCCTGGCTTCACTTCAGTTTTCATGCCTTACATTTTCTGTACTGACTGCCAGCTAAATTATTTTCAACATATAACTGAAAAATGCCCAGTAATAATCATTTTCAAACATGACCAGCATGACTGACATATAATGTATTACCCAATCATCCCAGCAGGTGTTGCTACAGACCATCACGAGGAGAAAATTATTCCTGAATTTAATGCTTAGAGAGGAGTATTGTTGGAAGTGAATCACTATGCAAAATACATAATAATTGTGCAAACTGCAAACAGCATCTGCTGTACCTGTCGAACTACCACAAGTTATGTAAAATAACAGGGTTGTGCTACAACAACAGTTCGAATGAGCTACGTTTTCCATCATGCTCTATTTTTAAATATCATGCAATGCTTGGTATTTTAAAGTAGCATTTTGCAATATTCAAATATCCTTTCACATGTCCGCCTCCACCAACTGAAACATCACAGCTCTCACAGGTCTATAAAACATGTGAAGGCATGTACTCAACAGGTTAAAGTAGGGTTCAACATACAATACTCGAAATGTGATGAATCATGCTAACACTGAATAACAATTTGTTTAAGCCCAATGTAAGCGTCTAGCTTATAATAATATCATTTTCACTTGCAAGGAGCAGCATCAGTGTGCAAGCGTATTTATGAAATGTACTACCTTGAAATGGTTATTATGTACTAAAATGTTTAGACAACAACAACTGTCAGTCTTAATAACAGCTTGCACAAGTGCAAACCATCTATTGCGTTAAAATACTGTCAGGATTTACTAAAGACAGGCAGTGAAGAATTAGCACTGAAAATGAATAGACACACAACTCGAGCCTGACCTTAATGATTATGCATTTGCAGGAGTTTCCCTTTCAGAGGCAACATTTATGGGAGGAGAGTATTTAAAAGAAACTAATGTTTGAGCTCATTAAATATGTGCTATTATTTTTAAATAGTCTTTAACTATTTTGCACTTGATGTTGCAAGGAGGAGGCACCACAGAGAACAGGGACCATGTGGTGGAAGGGAGGATTTATTACACACATATTCATTTATTTGGAGTACCAGAATAACACATTTTCTGAAACATATCATATGCAAGCCAAGTCCATTTTATTTGTAATGCTTCAGGAAATAAAAGATGACTTGGAACTTCGACTAGAGTCACACTATACCAGGTCTATAAAATCCTTGTTTTGTTGGCCTCAGTTCTTTTAACATACTGTGATGTCTTTATTTATTTATTTTTTCTTAATTTCGCGTTATTTAAAACCTATTTTCAAAAGTGTGTTTTCAGATCCCCAAATGCTGATGTTTGTAATGTGAAGTTTTAATTTTAAGCTGAAAATGGTGAAAATGTGTCAGTGAGCCTCTCTGAAGTGTTGTTTAGTAGCTAACACATAAAGCGGCCGAGCACTGATCACAGCCAACCTGTCGGCAAGCTCTTTAACTTGCAGAGCGGCTTAAACTTCTGTAGTGTGAACTTGCCATTAAGGTCACTGAGCTTTCTTCAGCATTCTTCAGGCCTAGGACAGTTTACTTCCTGTCAAGTGACCAAGACCACAAGTGTGGACATTGCTGACAGGCCACTGGAGCTTCTACTAATGAGCTAACGAACTGAATCAGGTGTGTTTGATCAGGAAGAGTTTGAAAATATGTACATTGCATGCTCCAGGGACAGGGATGGGAAACACGGGATAGACTGGATTCCAGCAAAGGGTCTGTGGGGTCACACAGTCACAAATGGGGGCTTTCATGAAGATCTTTCTAACAAATGACCAATAGACTCTATGGCAAGGGTGCCCAATTCTGTTCCTGGAGATCTACCTTCCTGTTAAAGTTCAGGTCAAACTTGATCAACCACACCTGAACCAGTTAATTAAAGCCTTCAGGATCTCTTGATAATTAGACAGGTGTATTTGATCAGGGTTGGAGCTGAATTTTCACGAAGGTAGATCTTCAGAAACAAGATTGAGCATGCCTGGCCATGTAGCGGATTTAAAATCGCTAGAGTCGCCGCTATGGTTTCTTTATATGGCAACAGCTGATAGTACGGTGGCCGAGTAGTTCACATAACAATAAAATCGCTACAACACAATGAAATCGCCATCGACAGTGTTAATTTCACAATAATATGGCTTGTTTCCATTGTGTTGTACTAATTTCCTGTGTTGCAGACTCTGTTTCTGTTGTGTTGTGCTAAATCTGTTTGTGACTTGTTTCTGTTGTGTTATGGAGATTTTGTGCTATTGTGTATATTCTGCAAAAATAGATACAAAGTGACTAAAACGATATGTATTCTGTATAAATGTATGCTGGATGGTTTCAAAAATCTTTATTTTTCGTTAACTTGAGTGATATTAATATACAATAAAATTATATAATCTGTTACTAAATCGATCTATCCCTTACATTTCCCAAACAGGAATTATTAGACATTTGTCCATCCAAACAGTATTATTTATTTATTTAAAAAAATATTGACTTGGACAACTTCTCAGAACAAAAATATAAAGAACGCTTAAGTTTATTTCTCTCTTTATCCTGACTGAGGTGCTATTGTGTTATAAAAGGCTGCTGAATGGAAGTGGGCTTCACTAAACTGAGTGATAACATACCGAGTTGCACATTAATAAAGGAAAAGGTACACAGAGCCAAATTCATTTATATTTTACTAACAACTATTCACATCTATCTATCAACTCAGGGCAGCCCAAACTCAGTCCTGGAGGGCCAGTGTCTTGCAGAGTTTAGCTTCAACCCGAATTAGACAAACCTGAACCAGCTAGTCAAGCTCTTACTAGTCACACTAAACTTCCAGGCAGGTGTGCTGAGGCAAGTTGGAGCTAAACTCTGCAGGACACCGGTCATCGTGCACTGGGAGTTAACTGAATGGGCAAAGCTACCGCTGCAAAACTGAACATTCACAATGACTGTTTTGATTCTTCCTGAATATTAGGCAGTGCTCTGACAGCAGATAATCTGACAGCTGTGATGCTCTTATTCTAATCCAGAGACTCTCAGTGGATGATGAGGTAATGCAGTGCTCTCTGACAAATTAAGGCTGTATACAGACTTCAATGCAGAGTGAACCACTGGCATGGCTTAATCTCTGCATCTGTTCCCCATAATGCCACTGAGTCACAATATCATGACAATAACTCGAAATGGACAAATATGTAGTCAAGTGCAAAACTTCATGGTGTTTTGCATTGTGGATTAGTTATGACACACACACAAACATTATATATACCAAAGATAGCTGAGATTAAAAGAACCTTAATTCTTAGTTCTCAATACTGTGTGTGGTTACCTGGATGATCCCGACAGTTTTTTTTTTTTTTTTTTTTGTGACTTTCACATAGCATATTTAGGTTATAATAACATAAAAATTCAAATCCAGGTTTTGATTACTAATCCTAATGCTACTATACTAATCATATATACAGGCACTGGACTAAAATACATTAATCAGTCATTGCTTCCAAAATCAATTAACGGGTGATCTTGTTAATGCTATAAATTAATTACAGCTATGAAATCAAATTTCATCATGAACATGAACAACATCACATTAGACCACAGACCACCTTTCCTTCAACTTTCAACACGTGATGGAGATTTACCAGTACTATTAATCACAGAACAGGCTTTACTGATGAGATCGCCTGACAATCACATGCATTTTTAGCATACATCAAATCGGCGGACAGGAAGTTGGGAATGTCTTAGCGAAAATTGGTATCTATGTTGTAGACATGACCCAAGGAATATTTTGACACCAGCTTTATTATGATAGGCCAATGCAATCAAAAGTTATTAGCATTTTAGGAAAATTAAAAGAGAATGAATGGTTTATTTCTCTTGACCAATAGGTGGCGCTGTTAACACATTGATGTGGTTGAGCACCAGTTTGAGGTGACAATGGCATATACAGTTTGATTTAAATATGTAAAAGCGTTGCAGAGATACACCTCTCAAATGCAGTTTGGCATCTTTCCAGCCAATCGATGGCGTGCTAACGAGAACAGTTTCTTATATTGACACAAAATCCATAACTTTATTGAACATTTCTTGAAAATCGGACTGACCGTCTAGAAAGAGTTCAAAAGATAGGTTTTCAGGAAGTTCAGTCAGTTATGGCAAAATTGGTACGATGTTCTCTGCATGATCCAAGGAATCTAACAACTATCAGTCCCATTACAATGGACATAGGCTAATGCAAGCAAACTTGAAACTTGAATATTATATCTTTCATTACACACAGACTGATATATTTCAAATGTGTATTTTTTAATTTTGATGATTATAACTCCCAACTAAGGAAAATCCCAAATTCAGTATCTCAGAAAATTTGAATATAACTTAAGACCAATACAAAGAAAGATTTTAGAAATCTTGGCCAACTGAAAAGTTGAGGGTGGAAGCGTTGGAAGAAGAAAATCACTCTAATGGATACAAAAGTGCCTTTAAATTAATATTAGCTGATTCAGTCTCAACTGATGGCCTATAAAAGGTGCCTTATTACCAACATGTCACACAAGAAACATTTCATGATGGATAAAAGCAAAGAGCTCTGTCAAGACCTTCACAACCTTATAGTTGCAAAACATACTGATGGCACTTCTATACTTCAGAATGTTAGGTGAGCACTATTGGTAGTAATCTGGATGTGGAAAGAACATTATTTCACCATAAATCAGCATGACCTGTGCTCTCACAAGATTCTGGACAGAGGATTGTAAATAATTCTCATAAGAGTTGTCTAAGAGCCAAAGACCAATTGTGGAGAGCTTCAGAAAGATCAGGAATCAGTAGGTACAATTATTTCAAGAAAACAATAATGCACTCAACCATGCAAGACTTCATTGCTGAAGATAAGCATGTTGAAACACATTCAAAGTTTGCAGCACCACATTTAGACAATTCTGTGAAAACTGGGAGAATATAATCTGGTCTGATGAGCCCAAAATTAATGCTTGGAGGTACACGACCCCAAAAACATCATGGTGTGGCACTGGCAAAATTTATATATTTGGAGAAAGGATGATCGGATTTTTTTTACATTACATTCTTGATAAAAATCGGCTGCCATATACCAGGATGAGGAAGATGCAATGAGGGTGGACATTCCAGCAGGACAATGAACCCAAACACAGCAAGGAAACTCTCAATTGGTTTTAGAGAAAGAAAGTAAAGCTGCTAGAATGATCCAACCAATCGACTGACTTGAATCCAATAGAAAACCTATGGAAAGAACTACAGATCAGAGTTAATTGAAGATGCCTACAGAACCTCAACATTTTAAGACTGTGTGGAAGAATGGGCCAAAATCACACCTGAGCAATGTATGCGACTATTCTTGATACAGGAGGCGCTTGAAGCTGTCATTACTAACAAGGGCTTCTGTCACAGTATTAAATTAATTTCAATACTGTGTTAAACACTTCAACACATTCTATTTTATTATACATGACATAATTTCTGAACTTATTGTTGTTTTCTTTGCATGTATGGATTTTTTTTTTTGAATTTTTTAAATAATTTTTCATTCTTTCAATTTAGAATTTGGAATTCTAGCAAAAGAGTTTTGAATGAATTGCATGCATCAATTTCTTTCTTTTTATTTTCTTTTTTTAAGAAAATATTAACTCGCCGTCATTCATTGCTAACTTATTTTATCCCCGTGAATCATGAATACATTTCAGAACATGTTTGTTGATATCCGTGCTTTTCCAGTTAATCATTTGCGCTCCACATAGAAAATTAAATGGGAGTGAAAGGACCTGAGGGAGATGACGTGATCCTCTCTTTTTGCTCTCTTCCTTTAAAGATACGATTACGGGGTGCCTGTGACGACTCGGAAGCATTACTGTCTACATTTCAGTCGATAGAAACTAGATTTGTTCCCCGAGGGAACACAAACACACACCGTTAACACGTGTGACACATACACAACTTCTTTGAGCCGTTAGTGTGCTCGGTCCAGGGTGACGTCACTTCCGGGATGTTGTCAGTCAGTCAAAATTCTCCTCCGTCGAGCGCAGTCGGCGTGTGTTTGTGTCCGCGTTCGCGCTCCGCCGCATTGGGTTCGAGTTTCAGACTGTGCCGGGCTCTTCGCGTTGGCTCGCTCGCCCTGTAATGCGAGAGAAGCGGTTGTGTTGATGCCGTGTCGGAGGTAGCTCCCGCGCTAGCTCGAGTCAGGATGATCCGCTGGATCCGACAGCAGCTGGTAACGTTTATCAACTCTTTATCAACACACAGTCTGCTCGCTTCAGTGTTTTGGTGCTGCGGTCTCATTGAGTTAGCGCGAAGCTAACGTGTAACGTCTTAAATTACATTTAATGATGGCAGCGTTTCGCTTAATAATAAACTGTGTGTTGTAATATTTCATCTGTTTTATTTGATATAGCAGGTGTTCAGGTATGAGGTCATCGCAACACGAAAACGAGATAATTTAACGGTTTTGTTTTAAATCGTCCAGGGCGGGAAGCTTGTTTTGTCTCTTGATTTGCTCGTTTTCTTCTTACTGGCAATTGTAACGGTATCTTTTTTTTTCCTGCAACAAATGTCACAATCGACTTTCCTCACGCGCTTTATGAATAACTTACTGCAGAAAGTTTGACAGCAACTTCACTAACAGACTGTGTTCAGCTGAGACTTCACTTGCTTCGTTTGAACAGATTTAGCTTTAAATATCTAAAATATGCAGGCGAAATTCCCTGTAGTGAATTATCTATCATTAGATGATAATTGTAATCGATAGCTGTCGGATATCAGTGTTTGTTGTCTAATATGATTTAGTTTTTGTTGAAACAACTAACACACATGTATTCTAACAAGCATTTATTAAGATTTCCGGAGCATACTGTTTTGTAGTTTATTACATTGTTATTGTTAAGCTATAATCATACTATAAACTATAAAATGCTCTCATAACCTTAAATAAAAACATTAACAAGATGGGCATTTTAGGTACTTTACATTTCTTTTAATGAATTAATTTATGCCCCACCTATTGTGTTCATTTTAAAGCTAGCTTTGATTTGTAAATGGTCTGTTTCCTCAATTGAAGTATGAATCGTATAGCTACAGTGTGATATTTCCTTATTTTGATGGTTTCCACGCTTCTCAGCTGGTTTAGTAATTTACTGATAATATTAGATTAGCTATATGTAGATGTGTCTTATCTTGTTTGTTGGTCTGAAGGTTGTGCCCTAATGCTGTTGGCTTCCATCACAGGAAGTGTGTGTAGGTCTGGTCTCATTTCACACACTTGTGCTAACCCTGTGCCTGCACACTTGGGTTTGACTGTTTCTTGGTTAGTGGAGATGGAAACAGTGGTGTGCAGAACCACATCTCTGTTTTTCACATCTTTCAGGTGTCGCTCTTTCCCTGTGTAATTGGGCTTGTTCTGAGTAATCGGTGTATTTAGAAACAGTGGAGCGTTCCTGCGGCTGAAATGGCAGTGTTGCTTAACGCTTTCAGAACTTCCCTCATTTGGTATTTTTGCAATTGTTCTCATCAAACAATCACCCAGTGAGTTTTCTTTTGTGTGTGTGTGTGTGTGTGTGTGTGTGCATAATATAGGTCAGGTGTTATGATCACTTTTCACTACCAACTTGTCAGTTCCTCTCTCTCTACACACGTTATTACACATCCTAGAACCAAAAGAAATAGTTATCAAAAAAAAAAGAAAGAAAAAAAGGAAATGTATTCACCCTCATGCCATCTGAGGTGTGTATGAGTTTGTTTCTTCATCAGATTTGGAGAAATTTAGCATTATATGACTTGCTCACCAATGGATGTGGATGGGTGCCGTCAGAATGAGAGTCCAAACAGCTGATAAAACATCAAAATAATCCACAAGCAATCCACACGCTCCAGTCCATCAGATAATGTCTTGTGAAGCCATGTTTGTAAGACGAATCCATCAAGCTTCAAACTGTCACTTCGGACAAAATATGACCATAATACGTTCCTCCATTGAAAAAGTCCATCTCCTGTTGTCTCTCCGTCAAAATTCATCCACATATTATGTTAGAGCTGTTTTGGCTTTCTAAATGGTGCTTGATCTGTGCAAATTTCTCTCCTGATTCAGACGGATTACTTTTCACTGGAGGAAATGTTGTATTATGGACTCCGATTTTAGCTAGAAGCGAAGGTTTGAGTTAAAAACATCGTAATGATGGATTTGTTTCTTACAAACACAGCTTTGGGCTTCACATGATGTAAAGTGATGGACTGGGGCCTGTACCATGATGCTAGATGAACTAATTCAGAGTTACAGGATTACCTTTAAGTTGACCAAACCAAACCACTCCAATCTGGCTTATTGGTACCATGATACTGATCAACTTTCTTTGATAGACCTGAGTTTGTGACATCAGTGGTGAACAGCCAATCACAACATTATAGTGACCTTTCGTTGTAGTTAGAGAAACTCGGGGAGTGACTTTTTTGCTATCGTATTATAGCAATCAAGCAGCTAAAAGCCAAGCCACTTTCATGGTACCTGAAACCCAGGATTGGTGCAAACTAAATGAAACTTACTGGCTAGCCAGCTAATCCAGCTTCATGATAACAGGGCAGTGGAGTGCTGTGGATTATTGTGATGTTATTATCAGCTGTTTGGACTCTCATTCTGGCGGCACCCATTCACTGCAGAGGTTCCATTGGTGAGCAAGTGATGTAATGCTACATTTCTCCAAATCTGATGAAGAATCAAACTCATCTCTGATAGCCTGAGGGTGTGTACATTTCTAGCACATTTCATCTCATATTCCTTTAATTAGTTTTGTTGTATGACTACAGGGATCATCAGCATGTGGGCTTGAAGCATTGTTTGCAGATTTCTATATGAATCTCCTTTCAGGCATCGTGTTACAAATCCGTGTATTGGCTTACCTGCAGATTGATTTATGGAGATGCTGCATGTTTTGGGGAAAGCGATGAATGGAAGAGTATGCAGGTGCAGGTAGATGATCTTGAGCTATCTGTGTTTCATTGAGACAAACGGTCACATGGAGAGCCCATGCGTCAGTGTTTGAGGTGGGCTAAACAGCCACCCACATCAGTTTTGCTCAAGCTACCACTCTTTCCTTCAGAACTGGAGAATAATCTAGCTGTGGTTTTATTGCATTGAATGGGTTAGTTACAGAACATAAGAGCGTTTCCCTTAATGCATAATAATTCCCTTCTCTCTCAGTGTTTTATTCCTTCCTTGCTTCCATCGAGGCTGCCTGTGTTTCTTCATGTTTCAGTGAGTCATGGGAAGTGTCTTGTTGTGTCAGGGCAGAGCACTAAAGCCTAATGTGATCTGCATTCTGTTTGCTTTTCTGCTGCCAGCGTCATCTTACACAAACTCATCCGCTGCCATACCAGCTGCTTCCAGCTCACAGTGACTCACAATCAGTCACTATTCAATATGTCTCATGTATGCTATATGCATATTTAATGTAGTATTTGTTCCAGTGAGTGTATTTTAAATAGATGTGGCTGTTAGTTAATAGCTGTAAACCAGATGTTTATGAGTCAGTGGTCAAAATGCACTCGTCTGGTGAGGTATCAGTGCAAGCAAAGCAGGTATGTAAATTTAAACAGCGGGACATCTGCTGTGACATAATATTGGTTTGTGCATTGCATCTTGAAGTGTAACAGCAGCCGACGGAAAGAAACAATGAGGGCATGAAGCAAAACCCCATTTTTCTCACATGGAATAACTGAATCATATTTTTCTTCATCTTTTGACATGCAGATCTGGGTCGATTACTTACAAATTGTAATACATTATTGATTCTAAATGACAAAAATCACAACTAGAAAAATTGTAGTTAGTAACGTAATCCATTGCATTACACATTTTAGGTAATATAATCAGCTACGCTTTAGATTACCTTTGACCTATCTCGTTTCACATTGATTGAAATAGAAAAGAGTTGTACCATATTGACATAAAATTAAGAAAGCGTAAGAAAATATATTCCATTTGTTGTTATTCACAACAAATTAGTTTTATTACATTAGTAGTACTTTAAACATTATATTACATTAAGGTAGTTTATGCAGAGAATTTATGAGTTAATGACATATTAAAAATACAGTCAAAACAAATGTCAAAAATAAAACTTACTTAAAAATGTAATATTTTATTTGGTTATCTGAGAGAAATGAGAACTGTGAACATCGAATGTGATGCTTCATTATTAAAATGTTTATTCTAAAATTTCAGGGGTACTTCTGATAAAAATATATCAGGTCAAAGAGGATCAGATGACTCTTAAATTAGATCAATTTGTGGATTTAATTTTATTGAAAGAAAACATCATCCAAAGTAATATATAGTAAAATAACTGACAGTGATAATTCAAAAAAAAATTGAGTTCATCAGTAGGGATTTTTTTGATAGTAGTCTAATAACAAGTATTTTAAAATTATTTATCTAATTACAAGTCTTAATTTTTGGAATCTGATTACGTAATCCAGATTACATGTAATCCGTTACCATCCAGAGGTGGTTTCCCAAAACATAGTTGCTAACTAAGTTAGACTTTGTTGGTTGTAATCAATTTCCCATTGCCAACCAACTAACAGGTTAGCAACTATGGTTTTGGGAAACGCCCAGCTCTGTTGACACGGAAGAAATCATTGATGCATAAAAGCAGCCTGTAAGTTTCAGAACTCAGAATTTTCTTGTAAATCTAAAACAAATGTCAGCTACAATATAGGGCTGCAGTATTAATCGAATGTGATTGTCATGCACATCCGGTCAGTAAAGCCGTTCTTTGATCAGTAGTAAATCATCACATACTTTCAGATGGAGCAGACGATTATGGAATCTATTTTTTTTTCTGCATGTGATGCTGTTTTGTAGTTTTTCACTGAACTACGGCTCTGTGTAGTAAATACTGCTCCATCTGAAAGCAGGTGAAATTACCACATAAAAAAAAACATTTTCCTCCAAATTCACTACTATAAGCGTAAGCGAGTGTTTGAAATAAATCCTTCTGTGAGATGATGTGGCTTCATAGTATTCTCATGCAGTGATAACGCTATGTCGATTAGCATAGCATCATTATAATAAACATTATGAGACAAACTCAAGAAGTACCGTAGCTTCACTGAAAGATGTGCTTGACAATAGCAGCTTCTGCCTAATCGCAATTTCCATTTCATCTCGATTTTTCATGCAGCCCTATGCCAAAATACTTATTTTTGGAATTTTCTCACTGTGACCGCAAAGTGCAATGAAAACCACCTCTGCAGAATTAGATCAACATCGGTTTCTATTTGCACTTGTTGTAAATGCGCAGAGAATCAAACACAGGCAACCAAAACCATAAAGATGGCTCAGAGGATAACAAGAGGATAATAGTTTTGCATTTATTGGATTCATTTTTAAACAAGGCACAGATCATTGAGGATTTGCAGAGAATTAAAACTAAAAGACAATGCTGTGTCAGTATATTGGATCCGACAGTAATGTCGCAACTCACAATTAACAGTGTTTTTATCATGGCTAAATCATAGCAGCATCCATCTATGAAGGATGTATGCTGTCAAACAGACAAACAGTTAGCCCATCAATAGCAGTGGATTTATGTAGTCTAGAATGAGTCACGTCGATCCAATCGGTGAGTTTCAATGATGGGGCTTGAAAACAGGACAGAGAAGAACCTACTGCTTCTGAATTATGGTGTTTTTAATGTTAAAATTCTTGTAGGTGGATGTCAGTAACAGTAAAATTTGACCCTTTAATAATAACTTCTGAATTAGACAGACCTACTGTCTCCAGGGTTGATAATCGATGTTCTAGGCTTTTGTTAAAGTCATCAGCCAGCATTATCTCAACCTAACAGCCAAAAGAACTCTTTCACAGGCCTCACTACCATGAATCACTGCCATGCATGTAATGGAGTCCAATTGATTGTTTTATGTGCGTTTTGAAATAAATGTGAAATGTATTGCTTCTGTACACACGAACAGTCAAAATCTGGAATAAATAATAATTATTTTATTTTTAATTTTATTTCTTGAAAAGTAGCTTATTCTCACCAAGACTATGGTAATTTGATGATGAATACAGTAAAAGCGGTAATTTTATTCTGGACAGTGTTTTGATATATCTTAAAATGTAACATCTTTAACTTTATACTTTAACTTGTTTTAATTGTCATTCAAAAGGCTTCATGGGATTGTAATTCTTATCTTTGTTAAAGCCATTAAGTATGGAGTCATGTTGCCTAATATTAATTTATTATTATTTTTCTTTTTTAAATCAGAGTTTGTGATGATTTACTCTGGTTGGTTTGGTCTGTAGCTTTTAACTTTCTCCTGGAGACTTTTTTAATGAGAAAAATGAATCGGAAACTATACTTTGGAGACTAAGGTCACCGATAAAGTGCACAGTCTATAGACTGTCATTATATCAAATCAATCAAATAACACAAGTGAGCAAACCACTCTCTGTTTGCTTGAGTAATTACATGAACAACAGTGTTTACTTATGATCAGTGGTTGTTTTCATTTAATATTTATTATTTTAATTATTTAGATGAAGGTGTGTTCTCAGTAGCTTATTAGTTTTTTGCTGCAATATGCGCTAACTAGTACTAGTAGAATGATTAATCAATCAACTGTTAAAAATTGCATTGTCCCTATAGATGCAAAAATAGTATTTGTCAAAACCAAAATACATGTTTTCCATCTTCAGAGCATTTCCACATGAAAGACTGAATAAGATGTTGTGCCGAGTAACCTCTCAACTCTACATTTAGCGAAGCAAGCGACTCCTTCTCAACACTAATAAACAAGAAAGTGATTGCTTTTGGGAATGGTGACTTTAATTAATAACTAAATTTACAATTGCAGTTGACATATCTTAGACTTAAGTATTTTTTTTTTGTGATTGTTACTTGGCCATCTGGATTTCTCCATGAGAGTCTAATTATATAGAGAATGACATGTATTCTGGCAATACCATATGATTTATCATCATTTATATTACATTTACATTAAGTCCTTTAGCAGCACTTTTTTTTCCAAAGCAAGTACAATCAAAACAAACAACAATAATATGTGCTATGACAAAACAAAAAATATTTGCTATGACAAGTCTTGGTAAGCCTAACGCCATTATGTGGCAAGTTATGTTTTTTTTAAATAAAAAAGACAAGAAAAAAGTAATAATACAAGAAGATTTTTGGTAAAGGGCTCTAGAGCCAGAGGTGAAGCATCAGAGACTTGAAATTTATACTGATCAGCTATTAGCCAGTACAAATTGATGAACAGTTGATGTTCTTTTCAACTTGTTAAAGACTAATCTTAGGCCACATTTTGGATTAGTTGTAGAGAGCAGAACAAGGAGTTGTGAAGCATGAAAGAAAAGGCCTGGTCTTCCTGATGTTCGAATCTCAGTTCTGATCATCAACCACAACTCCAAGGTTTCTGGCTGTTTTGAAGGAGTTATGGTTGATTTGCCAAGTTGATGGTGAAAGTTGTGATGAAGTAATGGGTTAGTTGAAACCACAAGAAGTTTTGTATTGACAGGGTTGAGTTGAATGTGATGGTTCTTCATCCAGCAAGAAATGTCTGTTAGACAAGCTGAGATGCAAGCAGCTATCGACGGATCATCAGGATGGAATGAGATCTAGAGTTGAGTGTCTTCAGCATAGCAGTGGTATGAAAAGCCATGTTTCTGAATGACAGAACCTAGTGAAGCCATGTAGACAGAAAGAGAAGTGGTCCAAGAACTGAGCCCTGAGGCACCCCATTAACTAGATCCACTCAATACTGGTTTTTTCTTCTTCTCAATATCAGTGCTTCTGTATGTTAATTTCATCATCAAAAGTTTTTCAGTTTTTCATTCATCCTTTGTGCTTTTCCAAGTAAGCCAAATGTTTCACACTAAACAAGCTGCTGGAGTGTGTGAGATGCTGATGTTTAGGAGCTCTTTTGAGCTCTCAGCCGGTCACTCCAGGATAAGGAAGTAGCTATGAGTCAGTGATGGCCTTCCTGACCGTTCATCTCATTAGCTGCCAGCTTCCCAAATGAATGTTTAATTAAAGGTGCTTTAGTGGAGCGGCAAACTCATTCTTCACAGTGAAAGACACAGACTATTACAAAATATGCACAGCAGATGAGCCTCTCAAACTGCCTTTGTTAAATAAGTCTGAATGAAGAGTAAATTTAGCCATGCAGCTGCAAAGGGAAGAGTCACGCAGCTGTGCCTCAGATTTATTTGGTGCTCTGCTTTGGTCACCTCAGCGGATATTTACAAGCTTTTCTGTGTAAAGATCAGCTCTGAGAAGAGATAGTAATCACTTGTTCTCCGATTGATTTGATATACTTGATTAGCCTCATTCTGCTGTTGTGCTGTATTATAACAGTCCAGGTTTCATTACTCTATAATGTGGATTATTAGACACACACACACACACACACACACACAATTGCAATCACACACAACTGAAAGAAAAGAGTCATGCGGCACAGACATTGTTTGAGTTTTGCACAATATAGACCAGGTCCTGTGTCGGATATCCCAGCTGTTTGTTTTTGGAATGGTTTCACTTTTGGTTCTTCAAAATATCTGTTTTGAAAAAGCAGCCCACAGAATGAATTCCAGCGTCTTACTCTTGGAAAGGCAGAGGGAAATGGGATGGAAAGACACGGTTCAGTCAAAAGATTCAGACTGTAATTGAACGCATGTGTTGGCACTGGAGGCGAGGGCGTGGCCATGTGACAGACAGGAAGGAGATTTCCCAGCCTCCTCTGGATGAGATCAATGGAAACACTCTGCACAGCAAAGAGAGAATATTTCCAGTGTGCTGCTGCAGAAACATTTGCATAAAGCACTAGGTTGAGTGAGATTTTGTGTCTATGCAAAGAGCCTGAATCACATGTTCCACAAACCAAAGCCATTAAGTCTTAATGTAGGAAATTCCTCTCCAGGAATCTGGGACTGAATTTAGAAAGGTTTCCTGCTAGTATTTTTTTTTTTTTTTTTGTTTGCAATAGTCAGTACAGTTCACGTGGAAGTCACTTTCAAACCAAGCTTCTTCCTGTTGGTCAACACTGCACCAACTTAAACTGTGTGGATTCAGAGTGGGGAACCTTTCTGCCCTCACCTCATGCATAACTCTGTTGGGTGTATTTCTGTTGAAATGACTGGAGTTTTAGATCTTTTGAAGACAGAACCAAAATGGAATTCCTGAAATTAATGTTTTTGAAAATCATCATAAATAGCCAGAAAATAGCCTTCATCATACATTTAAATCCAGAAAATACAATTACAGCATTTTGATTAAGCTGTAATGTTTGTGCATTTATACTGAGATTTTTTTTTTCATATTAATACCTAAAAACCATTTTTTTGTATAAAAAATAAATTTGAATAAAACCAAGTCATAATCATTAAATTTCACCATCAAAATTAGGTTGTTAATTTTTTCCCCAATATATTTATTTTTATAAATAAAGATTTGAAGTTTAGATGATAATTATCAATATCGACTTCAGTTGATATTAAGCGCTTAATTGGGATTATTTTTGGCCAATTCCAAGCCCTATTTTAAGATATTTCTGTGAATCTGGCTTCTGATTATCACACACTCATTCACATGAAGTATGTGCTTCTGGCCAGCAGACCGATAAAGGAAGTCAGAAAGCACTAGGAGTTCAATAGTAAGTGATTTAGCTCTCATGTGCTGTGAAAGTGCCTCCCGTAATGAATTGTGTGCTGCACACTAACTGCATTAATAATGATTTTGGCAGAGTGTTATGCCATCCCATCAGACTCTCGGCTTCTTCAGCTACTCTTTTCCTAAGCTTTAAGATTCTGTTTCACCACTAGCTAGTATGATATTAGGTGAGATATTAAACCGCAGTCGTTGATGTCTCTGGCCTGTCTGTCTGTCACAGGGACTGACCCGTCTCTCCTCATCTCTTCCAGGGCTTCGACCCTCCCCATCAGAGTGACACACGCACTAGTTTACATAGCAAACAAGTTCCACACACTGCCATTATATTCCTCAGAGGTTTGCCGACAACAGGATCATTTCCTCCAAGGTAAGAGCAGATTCTTCTGAGAGCTCCAATGTGAAAAGGTCAAGAAATAGAGATCACGTGTGCATGTGTTTCCCTGCTCCTGTGGAGAATTTGGCAGTGAAATCATCCACTGCTTTTGCTTTCTCTTTTTAGTACACCATATGGAACTTCATCCCCAAGAATTTGTTTGAGCAGTTCAGAAGAATCGCCAATTTTATTTTCTCATTATCTTCTTGGTTCAGGTAAGCCCGATCGTCCTTTGTGTTCTCATCTCTCAGCTGAGTGTGTACTTGGAGACCAAATGAGTCTCAAAATGAATTCTGAAAAGGAATCTGTAGGCTAATTCACATTCAAACAGCAGTTCACAAACTCGTAATCTAATTCAGATTCACAATATTTAGTGAATTTTATTGAATTAATGAGTAGGGTTGGGTACCGTTCACATTTTAACCAATAATCGGTATCGGTACCTGAATTTCAGTGCAGGTATCATATGGTACCTTTATTCGGTAATTTACTCTCGTATATTTACAAAAACATTTATTTCAGTGAAAAATTTGTCCAAAAGTCTCAATTACAACAATTTGAGCATTTGGGTCCTACAACTTTTATTTCTTTCTTTTTGCCAGAAAACTTTTGTTGAATTTTCTGAAAATCAAATGAAGACATTAAACATTTATTTTCAAATTAATCCCTTTTATTTTTAGCAAATAAACTGAGGTTTACGGTTGAAACGAATACACGGAAGAAAAATTGATTGTTTTGAAATAAAACAGTTAGTTTAATTTAAATTTGATAAAACTGAGATAAAGTTTTGTTCATGTAAGGTCTAAAATCACTTGAGGTCAGGTTAACACTGATTTATTTAATGCAAATTGTACTTGTGTACCAATGCAATCGTTGGTTCTTAAAAGTACCGTGTTGGTACAACCCTAGTAATTAGTTTGAGAATGCTGTTTGCAAATATTTCAACCTTGTGGATGATTTTGTAAATTATATTTTGAGACTATTTTGCTCAGTAAACCTTGGCTTGAAAATAATACAGTTCAGCAACATCACTGTTGGAAAAGGGTTCCTTTGAGTAAAGATTTTGTTCACTACAAACACCTTAGTCGTGTTAAAGTACAACTCAACAACAATCAATGACCACATATTGCTGGTGATGGCATCCCAACTGCATGAAATCAAGCTTGAGTTAAGTAACGCATTATATTATGCTCTGAATTCACTCTAATCGCATCGGATTCCTGCTGAAACGACTGGATTTTGCCTGGGAAAATTTGCAAAACAGCGCCCTATGTGTAGATGGCTTTCTTCTCTCAGATCAATGCAATCAGAATGATATTAAAGAATGACCGTACTCTTCAAGCTTTATAATAGCAGTGAGAGGCCGAGATTTTGAAGCAGAAAAGTGCATCCATCTATCATAAAAGCTTCTTGATTAAGCATGTCTCCTTGTTTTTCAAAGGTGATGTATGTCCATGAGGGTTAAAGGCAGTATATGACAGCGTATACTACAGGTCTGCCCTGTTTCTAACCAGACCCTTTCTCTCCCTTCCAGTTAATGATAGACACCCCACTTCCCCTATAACTAGTGGACTTCCCTGTTTTTCATCATCACAGTAACTGCCATCAAACAGGTGAGCGTGCGGCGTGTTTTGGCAGCTCATGTTCACGGATCATGCGGTAAGCACTGTTGTGCCAGTTTGATTGGCGAATAACCGCTAAGTTGTCCGCTCCCAAAACAGGGATATGAAGACTGGCTGCGCACAAAGCTGACAATGAAGTGAACGGAGCACCTGTGTTTGTGGCGAGCGGCAGTCTGGTCCAAACCCGATCCAAGAACATCAGAGTGAGTGTCAGCCAACAACAACAGATGCTTTCAGATATTAGAAACACTTCCGTATCGTAGAAAGGATGTGCCGTTCAGCAGTTCATGTCCGCGTGATGTTCCTCCGGTGTTCTCCTAGGTGGGTGATATAGTGAGAGTAGCCAAAGATGAGGCGTTTCCGCAGATCTGGTGCTGTTATCATCCGATCGGGCGAGGGACGTGCCACATCACCACGCCAGCCTGGACGGAGAGACTAACCTGAAGGTGCTTTCTGCTCAAACAATAGCATCTAACTGAGTCTCTCAGAAGCTTACTGAATAAACATGTGACATTGTGACTTTCTCTGTGTGCTGAAGGCTTGTGGAACTGTACTCTGAGTGTATTTTGTGGAACTGGCCCTCCACTGAGCTGCGTCACGTTTACCTCCCTGAGCTTGTGACAAATGTGCAGCGAGAAGCAATCTCACTGAGTGAATTACCTCCAGAACGCTGAGTAATGTCTGGATTAGACATGCTTTAATATGGAGTATAGAAAGGGTCTTCAGTTTAGAAGGAAAAGGCTGTCCAAATCGTGTGATGGAGAAGCTTTAGAATTTAAAAAACGCTTGTTAAAAAGATTGACAAATGAAATAAGTTATTTTTTAAATGGATCATTTAAATAGAAATTTAAGCACATTTTGGGGCCAAAAGTCCATGTGTGGCTCACACAGAAGTCCGTTATAAACCAAAACCGCCTTGTGTTGGTCAGTGTGGTGAATCATTGTGAAAGCCAGTTACCAAGTGTGTGAGGATTGTTCACCCTCGTGTGAAGTTCCCAGTTGTGTGCATTCTTATTAAAATGACTCAATTTCCCCTCAGAAATTGCAGAACAATGATAAATGCATCTTAATAAATAGATGAACAGTTTGTCTGTTAAAGGTCATTTAACATCATTCGGTTTGGTCAAAATAGTTTTACAGATCTATTATTTAGAGTTATTACTTGATTTTATTTTTAGTTTATATAATTTTCTCCTTGTACTGTAGTTATTAAAGTGTTTCATTTTAATGTTCAGTGACTATTTAAATAATAATCAAAAATTGTTTATCATATTTGTGGTCTACCATTCTTTTGTAAATGATCATTTATGATTAGGGATATGCCCAAAATCGTATTTCACGATATCAATAATTTTATTTCACAGTAACGATATGCAGTATATCAAAATATAGTTATTTTAAATAACTCAAAATTATTGTCACCAGTGTAAATGTCACAAAAAACTAATACTAGTTTAAAAAAAAAAAACATTTTAAAAACTCTAGCACACTGAATACAAATAGTCATTGATTAAATAAGAATAAAAACAATCACTAAAAAAATACAAAAAATAGGGAAAAACGATATTAGAACAAATAAGAAATGCTACATTGTGTAAATAAATAACATTTATAAAACAATGCATGTTCTTCACATGTAAATTTACATTTATATTTCTTCTTAAAGTAACTAAAGTGATTTAGTCAAGAGCAGTTAGTGATTATTTCTCTTTGTTGTTGGATTAATGCCAGAAAGCAAGAATATTAGAGCTGTCACTTTAAGAGCTGCCCGCTCCAATACTGCTACATGTGTTTTCTTTCTCAGCCGTTTGCTTTCACCTAAGACTTAAATTACTGTGTTTAAGAGTGACCCATACAAGTGTTTATTTGACAAACAGTCTCTAGTGAAATGAGTTCTCCTTAGCCACTGATGGCAGTTCACTTGGTTTTAAACAGCAGTGCTTAAAACACATGCAAACAATACCTTTTTCATCACCATGTTGCACAGTAAGCTTTTTGTTTCAGGTTCACTTTTTTTGTTGTTGTTTTTCTTCATTTCATTATATTGATATTTTCTTCCCCAGTGTTTGTAACCTACTAAATACTGCTCAATAAGGTAAAAACACAACTTCTTTTTGTGTCTGATAATGGATGCATGTAGCTAAGGTTTACATAATCAATGGGATATGCGATGTTATGAAGTAAGAAGTGAGAGTGTCAGACTGTAACTCTGAATGCTGATGTGCAGACTGTCATACAGTGCAGAACGCCGTATCACAGTCGAGTGTGCGGCTGAGTCTCTGCAGGCAGTGGTGGAGTGCCAGCAGCCCGAGGCAGACTTATACAGGTACCTTACAGACGAGATCCACCCAAATCCTCCTCACCTGTTTACACTGCAGCTCAACCACACTCCATTTGATGCTAGTATCAGCTCTGGAAGTCCTGACGCAGCACCTCTCTCTTCTCAGGTTTGTGGGAAGAATAACAGTAACCCAACAAGGAGAGGAGATAGTCAGGTAAGACCAGCTTAAAATCTGACATTACTATGGTTTTCACTCTCTCTCTCTCTCATATATATATATATATAATATATATATATATATATATATATATATATATATATATATATATATACTCACTCCACTGTCACTTTATTAGGTACACTGCCTTAATTCTTCATGATATAGATTCATCAGGGTGTTGGAAACATTTCTCAGAGATTTTGTTTCATATTCACATGATAGCATCACATAGTTGCTGCAGATTTGTCGGCTGCACATCCATGATTGAATCCCCATTTCCAGCACATCCCAAATTGCTTTAGAGTGCTTTTAACTGCCGTGACTCCCAAAAAGCCTTTTCATTCAACGTCCCCATCAAACTCTCGCTGGAATTTTGGTAATGGTACGTCGTCACTTGGAATCTCAACCGAGGTGGTACTACAAAAGTAGCAGGTACCAGATACTGTACCCAGTGGAAAACCCCTCAGAAGTGAACCATTACGAGCCCGATACATGACATACCATGCAGTGGATAAGCGCCATTATTCAAGTCCCAAAGCATGTCTTAAAGCAGATGATAATTTGTGCTGCTCTTGAGATACTGTGCTGGTCATTATGGAAATGATCTGTCTGCGTCTGTGTTCTTTAATGTGTGAACTGTTAGTAAATCAATCACAGATTCTTTCCCTCCTTGTGCCGTTTGGAATTAAATCTGGCCCTTCGTAAATCTTTAACGTTTTTTGATTGTTTATTTATATATTTTGGTTATTCTTTTTAGACCCTTAGGACCAGAGAACCTCCTGCTTGAGGAGCAAGATTAAAAACACCAAAGAAATATTTGGTATGGCATTCACACCATTTTATTTGAAGTCTTTAGAAATCAGTGTGAATTCAGAATGGACCGTATTATTAGCTTCTACAACTATGACTGCACTTTACTCCCAAAACAGTTTGTGTTTTAATGGTTCACCAGAATGATGTGACTGGTTGAGTATGACTGGTGTGGTGTCCTGCAGGTGTGGCGGTTTATACGGGCATGGAGTCCAAGATGGCTCTGAACTACAAGTGCAAATCCCAGAAACGCTCTGCAGTAGAGAAGTACGCTTTTGTCATTTCCATTTCCACTGTTTGCTTCCTCATTTTACCACATCGCTCTCTCGCTCTTGTGCAGATCCATGAACACGTTCTCATCATCTACTTGGGCATTCTGCTGTTCGAAGCCATCCTCAGCACCATTTTGAAGCAGCCTGGCAGGCAGAGAACAAGTGGGACGAGCCGTTTACAATCAGAAGACCTGATCAGGAGAGAAACAGCAGTCAGGTTACGCTCATTTATTTATCATTAGAAAAGTTGTACTCTGCACACCTGGTGGCTCTTGATTGGCCCAAAACTAGCAGGATCCGTTAAGACCACTGGTGATTTTCTCCTTGCAGATTCTGAAGTTCATTCTGGACTTCCTGGCTTTCCTGGTGTTGTACAACTTCATAATCCCCATCTGCTGTATCGTGACCGTTGAGATGCAGAAGTTTCTGGGCTCTTTTTCATCGGCTGGGACTTGGACCTGTACCATGAAGAGAGCGACCAGAAGGCTCAGGTCAACACATCAGACCTCAACGAGGAGTTGGGACAGGTGTGTGTGGTGATTACAACTGGTTCCCAGGTGTAATACTGTTGGTCATGAGTAAATCTATGCTAATTTTGTGGCCGAGGGTGGATACGTCTTCACAGACAAACGGGAACCCTCACTGAGAGCGAGATGCAGTTTAGGGAGTGTTCTATCAATGGAATCAAATACCAGGAGATCAACGGGAAGCTCGTCCCTGAAGGAATGACAGAAGACTCTCCAGATGGATCGGTGCCTTGTGTGGTAAGGTCCATTTTCACAGTTTGGGAAGATAGGGGATTTGGTCTTGGTCCATGCCGTGACGTCTTTAGAAACATGATGCTTTGTGGAGGTCATGAGGTTTCTAAAGAGCATTTTGAAGCTCAAATGGAGACAGAATTTCTTGAGAATCTGCCCTGTGGATGATGCAGGTACACCTTTCTTGGGTCAGATCTCAGCTTGTTTGATCACAGTTGCACTATTGAGGATAGTGATAAGTTCTAGTGCCCTCTTGCATTGACAAATTCATGAAAGTTTCCATGTTTTCATTTTCATGAGTTTGGATCAAATGGTTACTTTTCATGGTTAAACAAACGTTTTACAATGCCTTCTGGGAGTAAAGAGCTAAACAAAAGGCCTATTTTTTCAAAATACTGTAACTTTTGGATCTTATGCTATTACTACAAACTTTGAACGAATACAGCTAACATGCTGGGAACATGTAAGAGAAATAATTCTTCTTTCCACACTATTTCTGTCGAGGTATTGAATGTCAAGTAGGACCGATATGACCAATTTCTTGAACCCTTTTATTTTTCTTACATTTTATCAGCTATTTCTCAGCAGAAAATTTAGCAAATAAAATATTTTCCCTGAAAATGCTGAAAGTTTTCTATAAAATGAAACCAACATTTGACTCTCCTGCTACAGTCTTCAAGTTTGTCACTCAGAAATCTACTTCAGTGAGGCAAAATGCCCTCAGGGCTTCAAGGGTTAAATTAATTAAAATTCTTTCAATAGTTTTTGTCTGAAGCATCTGTAGTTGATATCCACCAAATTTCTTTTTTTTTTTTTTTTTGTGGATATGGATTCCTAGCTTATTTGGAGAGACTGACATTTTTTGGCAAAAGCTTGTTATAGAACCAGCCATTTTCACAAAATTTGGAACTTACTCGTTTTTCACACAATGTACTAATATATGAGTTTATTTTAACATTAGGTCATTCAGATTTGTTGTCACTAGCCACAGAATGTGGACTGGGAGATGGAGGCAATGTGGTTTTGTTTAGTTTTATGTGGACGAGTCATTTTAGAGAATGCATACCAGTGTTCAACTTTATTGATCATACGGTTATGCCATTTAAAAAATAAAAAAGATTTTTAAAGATTTAAAATTAACTCCTTCAGTCTGTATGCCAAGGACATTTCTCATATTTTTCATTTTAATTGAATTGTACTAAAATAGCTAAAACATATGATAAGAATTACAAAAATTACAAAAACAATAAAATAAAAATAAAAATAGCTAAAATCTAATCTTTGAAATATATATAAAAAAAATAGAATGATATCTCTATGATACTAAAATAACACTAGTCTGTGCTAAATTATGATGGCATTAATTATTAAATTGCAATATTTATACCTGATATTTTAGTTTTTGAGCTGTTTTTGTGATACATGATAAACATGTGAGTGGTGACATTCTTCATGTTTTAATCAGAGTGTGACAGTATTATTTTGTGTGTTCATCTTTCAGAGCAGGGAGGAGGAGTTGTTCCTGAAAGCCGTCTCACTGTGTCACACGGTTCAGATCAGTTATGATCAAAGCGGATGGGCCAGGAGACCCTTCTCTCGTGCCAACGGCTTCTCTCCTCAGATGGAGTATTAGCTCGTCTCCTGATGAGAAAGCTCTAGTGGAAGCTACCAAGAGGTCAGCTTAGCTTCTACTGTGGACTTCTGCTGTCAGTGGTGCCAAATCTAATCTTTCGAACTCTTTTTGACTGCAGGATGGGGTCACATTTATAGGAAGCCATGGAGAAACCATGGAGATTAAAACATTTGGAAAAGCAGAGAAGTACATCACACTTTTCCTATCTTGAACATAAATTTTACCATATATAAAGTTGTTTAGCGTTCAGAGTTGTCTGTTTAACAGCTGTCTTTCACCGCAGATACAAACTCCTCCACGTTCTGGAGTTTGGCGCTAACCGCAGAAGAATGAGTGTGATTCTCCAGAAGCCCTCAGGCAGGTGTCTCTGATCACACAAGTCTGTTTATGACTGAACCGCAGCTAGTTATCTAATGTCATTCTGTCTCTCTTTAGGTGAAAAGGTGCTATTCACAAAAGGAGCGAATCAGCCATCCTTCCCTACCTACAGTGGGAAATCGATAAAACCAGAGTCCACGTGGATGAGTTTGCTCTGGTGAGCTCTCTACATCATGTTGACATGCCTGCATACTAGTTCACTCTAGTTAGTGGTGCTTGAAGCTTCACTGGTGCTCATTAGTAGTAAAATGGACAAAGTAATCAGTCCACACTCATCCACACGGATTTTGCGCATGTGGAGAAATACATATTTATTTTTCTCAAAGCTGAATTTTGGTCATTTTCAACCAGACAATTAAGTGTTTAAAAAAAAAAAAAATTACAGACTTGCATTTGAAGGCTGGATTGAGTTTTAGTGTATCTCAAAAACAGGGGCGTAGACCTGAAAATCTTAAGAAACAATTTTCTTAGGATTAAGTTGTAAGAGGTCTTTTCAAGAAATTCTTGAAAAAATCAGATTCATTCATCATAAGAACATGAGTTTTAGTTATCTACTATAATGTCATATTTAGTTACATGTGTCCTTCAGCAAGTAGAATATATACAGAAATTGAATTAATTTTTATACAAATATAGATGAATCCTAAAGCTACAAAAGTAAAATAAAATCCCTTTTTAGTCTTTGATTAACAGACATCATGAGCAGCTGGTTTATTAGACTATTTGGCTGCTATTACTTTAAGGCTGCAGCTGCTGAATGTGATGTGGATCTTACATGATGCACACTTGAAGTTTCAATCAAGCTTTAATATGAAATGATTCAGGCTACAGCGCTGCCATATTTGTGCGTGCAATTAAAGAGCACATGCTACTAGCACAGTAAAGCGGCTGACAGGACAGAGCGATTGTTTTACTGATGTATGGACTGACAACTTCTCATCACTCTTTTCTGCTAAAGCTGTTCGTCACTTGCATGATTTCTGCATTGTTTGACTTGTGCCTGTCATTGAGGCAAAGTGGGGTGTGTGTGTCTGAAAAGTCTCTGGTTTAATGTGGTGTAAAGACTTTCTCCGTCCAAATAAATGCACTTGTTGTCAAGATAAAAACAAGACCGAAGCAACAGTTGTGAGTGGGCTGTCCAAACCTAGCACCACACCCCACATTAACTGTGTTAAATATATTTCTTTTTATTAATAGCTCTGCGTTACACATACATTTTGACAGGGCTAAATTTAGCAAAAGTCACATGTATTGCATTAACTTGTAGCTAGTGTTATGTTGTAATGATTAATATTTGTCTTCATTTGTACCCAATAAACTCAGTAAACTTTTACATCTGGAGATTTGAGAAGTTAGTAGGTATCCCATTAATGTTAGGTCAAATTTAAAATTGGAGTTCTTCTTAGGTTTTTCTTTAGAACAATCTTAAGAAAACAAAAATAGCATTCCTAAATGTTTTAAAAGCATAAAATATTCTTAACTTTATTAAGTTTGAAAATGATGAGAAGTTACTGAGAATATTAGGAAGAATATTTCATGAACTCAGCACCAGAATATCGAAAGACTAGTGGTTGACCGATATGTGTTTTGGACAGCCAATACTGGAAAGCTGATATAAAGCATATGATTTTTACAATTATCATTATTAATATTTAAGAAATTTGAAATAATTTGACAATAGATTAAAAATAAATGTGTAAAAGAAACATGTTTATTCCTTAGATGACAGTATTTTTCACAAATATTTAATAAAAATATAATTAAAAAGAAAGTCAACACTGTAACCAACAGGGGACTCCAGATTCTGGGAAGTTTGTGTGCACTGGGAATCATGTTTTCAAATAAAGCCAGGGTAACACTTATTTTACAGCACACAGTGAATATGACAGTGGGCAAATGCATAAAGTGCAGTATAATTTGAAATCGTGAGTTTATAGTTTAAAGCCTTCAGTTCACATGGACTGAGAACCGTGATCATGCTGGATAAAAATGCACACTTCAGCTGGATTCGACTAAGTTTGCAATGTTTGTGAAATTATGTTCCCTAGTCATTCAAAGATTTGTTTGAATTATATAAATGCATATTTGCTTAATGCTGACGGCAAATGAGAAAGTATTATAATGTTTGCATTTCTATTACTAATAGGCAAACATTAATAATGTTAATATAAAAGCAATCATTATAATTATTTCTGTATACATTAATATCAGATTATTACACAGACTTCTATCCGTGTTAGACAGAACTGTTAAAGACGATGGTGAACACGAGAGAGAGTGTGAGCACTGTGTGTGCTCGAACACATCGGCCAATGCAGAAAAACTTATCGATGCCGATATTTGGGAAAAAGACAAATATCGACCGATATATCGGTCGTCCATTAGTAGATACTGATTTGTACAGGAAACAACTGTCAGACAAATCACCTCAAAATGCCCTAGCAACTTCTCACAAGCATGGATGAGCGAGTAGCCACTAAACTTTTTCTTCAGACGCTAAAAGTCTAGTTAAAATGTCGAGGTCTGGTCCGAGTTCAGCTTTTCTAATTCAAATGATGTTGATGAGAGCACTGCAGTTAATTAGCTCCATTTGCTGTCCCTCATTATCAGCTGTGCTGAAACCCATGAGAGCATCTTTAGACCCACATCACACACACACACACACACACACATGCTCCCGGCAGGTCTCAGAGGATCGTATTGAGACTCATGGGATGTTTCAGACACAGCAGTGACATTGAAAAGCTCCTCCATATGCTAAATGCTCTCTTATGTCTGCGCTTAAGTGCATGAACTCAATTATGGATGTGGAGCTCAGGACTGTGGCTTTAAGCTGCTTCTTTCCCAGCAGTTCACCATCATTTATACTTATAAATGTTTGTATTACATTATTTTGTGTATAATGGAACCTTCATTTGTGCACAAATCAGTAAAATGGACTATTTTAACTTTCTTCCTCATGTGTTTGTCCCATCTTACTCTTGTAGAAGGGTTTTGGGACATTAGTGGTGGCCTGCAGACACTTCAGTGCAGATGAGTATCAGGAAGTGGACAGACGGCTCCATGAAGCCAGAACGGCTCTGCAGCAGAGAGGAGCGACTGGTCGAGGTCTTCAACTTCATCGAGAAAGACCTGGAACTGCTGGGAGCAACTGGGTGGAGGACAAGTGAGTCTCACACACACACACACACACACACACAACACACACACACACATGGATGAGAATGTGATGCTGAGGTGGAGATGGACATCTCATAAGCATAATCAAATTCATTCTGGTCACATGGGATTCTTTTGACATACATCGCACTTTGACATGTCATTAAAGATCATAAAAACAGATGCATAACTGCTGAAATGTATATTTATCTTACATAATATTTACTAGATTAATAATAAATGCATTGAAAATTAATTAAATTAAAAAAAATTATAAACATGATAAAATGAAGTTTGTCAAATAAGTGTATTCTTCAGATCAGTGTTTCCCAATCAATGTGCCATGGAAAATGATCAGATGCTTCTCTATTTCATTATTTGCATTTTAAATCAGTGCTATTGGTCATAGTTATGTCTGTTTGTAGAGTATTGCAAATATTTAACCAATGAAAATAATTCAAAAGATCCTTAAATTGTCAGTCAATCCTCATAACTCCCGCCTCTATTCAAAATGAAGTCCACGCGCGAGTTTGAAAACAGATGTCTGATTCTTACAATGTCAGAGTAAATAAAGAACTGATGATGTCTGAGTTAGTACAGCATTTTCTTTATTCAAGAAACACCATCTAAAAAGACTTATGTTTTTGTGTCTTGAAGAGTGGAGGACAACCTTAGCTTTTGCCATCTAGTTAGTAGCCAATATCCGGTGAGTATGGAACGCAATGGAAACAAGCTACAACTACAACAAAATTTCCAAACAACAGAAAGAAGCAATACAGTGAAATTGGTAATATTTTAAAATCTATACGATGTTTGATAGGGAGCCAGTGCAGTGTGGACAGGACCGGGTTAATATGGTCATACTTCCTGGTTCTAGTAAGAACTCTTGCTGCTGCATTTTGGACTAACTGTAGTTTGTTTACTAAGTGTGCAGAACAACCACCCAATAAAGCATTACAATAATCTAACCTTGAGGTCATAAACATTTTTGCATTTGACATTGAGAGCATAGGCAGTAATTTAAAGCATTTTTTAGATGGAAAAAAGCAGTTGATAACACCAAGCACCTAGAACACCTAGAACATGCAGTGTTCAACGGAAACAAGTCGCAATGCAATACATTTAGCACAACACAACAAAACAAACTGAAACACAATGAAAACAAGCCATACACAGTTCAGACTTTAATTTTGACAGCACTGAAGAGCTTTGGATAAAACAGTCGGATCTGTTGGATCTGTTAAATGCACTCACTGTCTGTGACAGTATATGACCGTTAATTGTCAACAGACAGTGCTGATAATGGCAGTGGTGTGATGACTTCACACTGGTTTGGTGCTGGCTCGCGATTATTGCAGGAGAGCAGGAAGTCAGCCGTGAGTCAGTCTGCAGCTGCTGCTAATGCAGTTTGACATGTCACTGTGACTCACACAGCTCTCTGTGCTCTTAAGGCCAGCCATCAATCTCTGTCCATGTGCAATTCAAGTGTTAAAGGCATGCAGGGACACAGGAGCGTGTCTGGAATCGAGCTGCAGTGACTGTCGCTGGGATTTCCATGAGCCTTTTGAAGACCCATTAAAACTGTGCAACTGAGGCACACACACGCGTCCTCCCAATGAGCATCTTCAGAGAAATCCTCACATAGATCTGACCGCTCTGTGCTAGGCCACTGTTTAGAGCTATATATATATATATATATAAAAGCATGAGGAATAGAAAGAGAACGATATTAAAATTGTGCAACACAAATCTGCATATGGAAATCTTTCATCCTCACACACAAATCCCATTTGCAGTTGAAATGACTTCATTGTGCCTGAACAACACATCTGTGAATGTGACTTAAGGTCAAAGAGAGTAAAAACACATGTATGACTTTAAGAAGACTTGATGAAGCTGTCATCAGTGAGGACTGTAGAGACCAGGATGGTTTTGCTTTAATGACGGTGAGCGCTTTCCGTGTGTCAAGTGTGAATAGCTGCTTGTTAATCTGCATGTTTAATCGAGCCTCAGGGAAACAACAAGCCGTGACTGCATCCGCAATTATGTGCTTGGCATTCTCTGCAGCTGAATGCTGCTGTCTCTGGAGTCCGTGCCAACCGTAGCTGCGTTAGTACTGCGTGAAGTCAAGGCTAAGAGACACGCTTTAATTGTTTTCTAAACGAGGTCTTGAGAACATGCTGCGTAACTTTTAATCAGATACTTGACAGCTGTTAAAACACTTAAATAATATAAAAGTCATGAATAGTGTAACTGTTAAAAAAAAGTGCTTTGATTTAATGTTAATAAAATAAAGTAGAAAACTTTTTTCAATGTGATTAAAGTATAATTACCAAGAGTTTATTAAAAAATAATTACCACCTGGTTTATATGCACATCATTGCTGTTATGTTTTTTTTATCATGTTTGTTTGAAAGATTATTTTCTGTTCATTTTAATCCAATCAGTGGTGTGTGTCAGCATTTAGGAAAAACCACAAAAAAAAAAAATACATCAACTGAAATTAAATAAAATATTACAGTGCATGTGTGTATATATTAAATTAAATTAAATTAAAATTGTATTTTAACAAAACATATGTCAGTATAATGGTATAATAGTAAAATAATATATCAGTAATAGAGTAATAAAGCTATTTTTATTATTAATAATAAAACAATGTCACTTTAATAAGAAATAAACTCTGAAAATAAATATTCAGTGTATTAATATCAAATGAATAGGCTTCTTTAGCAGATATGGGAGGAAAATTAACAGAATTCAAAACTGATACAACACTTTGCATTCACTCTGTCATTACCACATGACTTCTTCATGGCAGCAAAATATGCTATTTTTGATTGTGCTCATGTTATTATTGTTATATTTTGTGGCCTATGAAACCCAGTTGCTCTGACCTGCGTGTGTGTTTGTGTCTAGGCTGCAGGACAAAGTCCAGGAGCGATTGAAGCGCTCGCGACTGGCTGGAATCAAGGTGTGGGTGTTGACCGGTGACAAGCATGAGGCGGCAGTCAGCGGAGCCTCTCCTGCGGTCACTTCCACCGCACCATGACGTCCTGGAGCTCGTGCAGCAGAAATCTGACCACGAGTGCGCCGAGCAGCTCCAGACTAGCCGAAGGTACAACACACCGCTGCACACTTCCTTTGAGATCTACAGCCCTTTTAGACTCTTTAATGAAGAGTGTCAGCGGTTTCCACCTTCCATGTTGAATGGGAATATAGGACTAAGTGTAAAACAATAGAAAACGGTCATTTGCGAAGCATTGCTGATTCATTTGAATACTCTCCTCCCATAAACTTTGCATCTGACAGGAAACTGATTGTAGGCCTAACTGTTTAAGATGTGTTTGTGCAGGATCAAGGAGGATCATGTGATCCAGCACGGGCTGGTGGTGGAGCGGGGCCAGTCTGTCTCTGGCTCTGGAGCATGAGAAACTCTTCATGGAGGTGTGTAAGAACTGCTGGCGTTCTCTGCTGCAGAATGGCACCTCTCCAAAAGGCCAAGGTGGGTCACCTCACCCTTCTTGTGTTGGACGTTCACTCTATCCCCACAAGGCCAGAGGTCACGCACACTAATATGGCTGGGTCCTCCACACTTGCCTGTTGTTTTCATCAGCACTGGTGTGTGTTTGGCAGGTGGTGAGACTGTTGAAGACTTCTCCTGAGAAGCGATTACATTAGCCATCGGAGCGACCAACGACGCTCAGTATGATCCAGGAGGCTCACGTTGGGATTGGTAGGTGGACTCAAAGGTGTGCTTGTGACTCAAATGCATTCGATCAAGCTAACCAATTAAATAAAAAACTGTACAGGAATCATGGGCAAAGAAGGAAGACAAGCCGTGAGGAACAGCGACTATGCAATCGCAGGTTCAAGTTCCTCGCCAAACTGCTGCTTGTGCACGCCATTTCTACTACATTAGAATAGCAACCCTAGTGCAATACTTTTTCTACAAGGTATGTTGGGACCTTTGTGTGGCTTCGAGTTTGAAGATTTGCCTTTTATAAAACTCTTGTTTTGTTTTCTTGTAGAATGTGTGCTTTATCACCCCAGTTTTATACCAGTTCTTCTGTTTGTTCTCACAGCAAGTAAGTGTCTATATATGTGTATATCACTGTGCATATGTCATTTATGGTGGTTAACACGGCAAATCTGTGTCATGAACTTAAACCCATTGCAAAATCTTTCACCCTCGCTGAAATACCAAGGATTCCCATTGAAATTGACTGGAATTTACCTGGAAAATTTTGCAAAACAATGGTAAATGTAACTCTGAAAGCCTTAGTATTAAATTATTCAACATTTTATTAACCATTTATGTATTTGGCATATGCTTTTATCCAAAGCTACTTACACTGCATTTAAGATAAGCTACCTTTTTCCAATTTATGTTGGAACCCTTGACGTTAGTGTTGCTAGTGCCATTCTGTAATGTTCTATCTACAGAAATGTTTTTAATCAGTCCAATTAAAAATGACCAATTGGTGGTGTTGGAGAAAGGCCTAATCCATATCTAGAGACCAGAAAACCATAGAGTAGGGACCATCCAGGCTCGCCCTAGGACTTCTGTTGTTCATCAGATTTTTGAAATCCAGTTACTGGTAGGAATCGTTGTGTTGAGAATTTCATGTGAGAGTGAAAAAGGTTTGGAACAGGTTAAAGTTTGAATAAATTATTGTCATTATAATACACTTCATTCTTTGCTCTGACTATGCAGTATATGAGGTTTTCCAAGTCTTTAGATATTGTGTTTTTAGAAATCATCAGTAGTTGGTTAAGTCTGGAGATTTCAGTTTGACCTTTACTGTACAGTATGTGTGATCAATGTGTGATTTCTCAAAAGCTGTTTGATTTTAGTGTGGGTGTTTAACATGCTCTCTTGTGCTTGGCAGACTTTTATGACAGCTGTATCTGACGCTGTATAATATCTGCTTCACCTCTCTGCCCATACTGGTATACAGTCTGTTTGAGCAGCTGGTGCATCCCCATGTTCTGCAGAGCAAACCAGCACTTTACAGGTCTTTAACTTTATTTAAAACAAAATGTCCTCAAAAGACAAGTTTCATCATGTCACTATTAGTAGTAGTAGTTTAAATTCATTAAATCCGTCATTGAATTGCAAAAATTAAAAATGCACCTGCACATTTTCTCTATTTCCAATATAATCTTAATTTCATACTAGCTGTAATGGGAATTTGAGTTGTTGTTTTCAGCCCCAAACAAATCAAAGCAGTAATATTGTTTCCTTCTTCAGAGACATCAGTAAAACTCCTGTTGTCCTTCAAAACCTTTTGTACTGGACCTTCCTGGGCTTCTGCCTGCCTCTTCTTCTTCGGCTCCTACGTCCTGATGGGAGAAGACACCACGCTGATGGGAAATGGACAGGTCAGCGCCAGTGTCTCGGCTTCACCTCGCTCTTCTGTCATTCAAGCTCATGTGTGTCTGTGGCATGACAGTTGTCTTCGATATCCTCCACACAGCATTCTGTATAGATCTCACACATGCTCTCTCAATAATTTAGCTAGAAGCGCTTAGTTCACCCAAAAATTAAATTAGGTTGCATTTTACTCCCCTATTGTAAATTGTATTTGAAGCTCTACCTTTGCAGTCAGCGGTGTTGTGTTGCATCAGTCCAAAGAAGTTAAATAAAAACGCCTTTCTGGGGGTGAACAAAGGGCTCCTGTAGCTGAAATATCCATATTCAATATGTAATAATCACTTTAATCTAGCTTGCGTAACAGTTGTACACTGAAGCAACTCCGGAAGCATGATGTAAGAGGTCAGCGTTACGATCGTTCGCATAAGCGTTTGTTTACAGGATCAAAGAAAAAAGTTTCCTGACTTTAGAAAACCAGTCTCCTCTTTGATCAGCGAATTCCTCCGACATTCTTCTTGAAAAATCTTCTAATATAATATTTCATCCTTTATTCATTTTCAACCAATGTGGTTGAAGTTTTACAGTATAAAATAATAAAGAGGCAAAGAAAATTATTTTACTATGGTAAACATGAGTTTATGATAGCGTTTATAATTAAACCACAGTAGCCATAAATTTACAGTTGTCTGAGGCGTCATTAAATGTTCTTTAGCATCACAAACCATAAAATGTAGTCAGGGTTCTGCTATGGTTTAGCTTGGTTTCCAGAGATCTGGAGCTGATTTGGGGTGGCTCGGTGGTTTGTGACTGTTGTCTCAGCTGCGCTGTCTTTTAAGGGGCCGTTCACCCGTCTTTTACGCACTCAAGTTCATTATTTCCAATGTAGGCGATAAGTGCACTCATAATGGAGCGCAGCTTGCGTTTTTCCAGTGGCGTCCGCACTGCATCGAGTTAAAAACATCTCAACTTTCAGAATGCCATAAGCGCAAGAATATCAGACCTGAACCAGGAAGTTGGTCACCAGATCACACGGTAACCAGTTAAACCGTAACACGGAGCGCCTAGATGTTTTCCTGAGGTGCTCGCGCATCGCAGTTGTGCTGCCGTGGTCCACCATATCGGTTTTGCAAGGGAACAAGGCCATTTTATTTGTCCTCTGTTTAAAGTATTCCCATACTTTTGATAACAGTGGTCTCTGTTTTTTGTGATAGAATGCAACTTTCTCCATTCCCAGTATGCCATTACGCGAGATGTAAACCGTGTGACGCGTGATGCATTTCACAGCGATGGCGTCGGGCGTCGTTCAGCACTATTCCACTATATATCGTAATTCCCCTCGGACTGCTTCTGTGTACAACAGTGAGTGCAAGCTAGATTAAAGTGATTATTACATTTTGAATATGGATATTTTTCTTACAAAAATGCATCGATTCGTACAGGAGGCCTCCTTCTTTTAACTTATTTTGAACTGATGCAACACAACACCGGTGACTGCAAAGATAGAGCTTTAAAGATCAAAGATAATTTGAATATAACTCTGACTGTATTAGATTGAAAGAAAAAAAACACCTAGGATCTCGAGGGTGAATAAAACACAGCCTGATTTTTTTATTTTTTGGGTGAACTAACCCTTTAAGGTAATGAGTGCACTTGGTTAGGCGTTAATAACTGTAACTTGGCCTCAGTGACTATTGATTTACTCTAGCTTACAGACACAAAGCATCAATCCTCCAACTAATTACATCGTTATCTAGCACATTTGTACCGCTACTGTTGGCTTTTACTACTTATCCATCTTCTCTCACTTTTTCTGCTTCTCTCTTTCTCTTTCTTGCTGTGCATGCTCTCAGATTTTGCGAGCTAACAGGCAACTGGTAAGAGCTGACTGGATTCCAGTTGATGCATGTGTCTTTTCTAATGAGCAGCTGTCTCTGTGGTTTGGTTTAGCGCTCTGATCTCGATTCTTTTGATACTCTGCCATCCTCAATTACCACAAGATTTGGAGCGTGCTCCCTCACTTGCACTTTGCATGACAGCGGATGGCTTCCGACGAGCGAATTGCTCTCTGATATAAAGCGGTTGGGCATGGTTTATTTTGGAAGAATTGAAAGCCTCTAGATATTTCCTTCACCCGTATGACATGTGGACAGTCTGATGGGCTAGCTGAAATCTTTTCACACAGTCGTGTTTCTTTCTTGCAGATGTTTGGAAACTGGACATTTGGCACTTTAGTATTCACTGTGATGGTTATTACGTTACGTTGAAGGTGAGTGCGTGCTTGAATCCAACACGTGTGCTTTTTAAATAACACGTGAGCTTCACTTGCTCCGTTGTCTTCACAGCTGGCCTTAGAAACACATTTCTGGACGTGGATGAATCACTTTGTCACTGGGGCTCCATCGCCTTCTACTTCATCTTCTCCTTGTTTTATGGCAGCATCATCTGGTACTGTATCGCATCTGTTTTCCCATAGTGACTTCAGAAATATTTAATTTGAATTTAATTTGAACTTTACAGAAATCATGCTATCCTACCAGCAATCCATATAGCATTATGGGTCTGTTTTAGAGGAATGTGTTTTATGTATTATTCAGATTGGTGGTCAGCAAATCACGTTTTCAGCTGCACATTCTTAAACTATAACCCTAAACCTTAATATTTAAGCCTTGGAACATTTATGAGTTTTCAAAATGTAGATACTGTAAGTAAATTTAAATAAAAATAGTGACATCCACAAATCTTCCTTTAAATTAATTTGTTAAATAAAACAAAATATACAGTGTAAGTGGTCGTCACTCTTCACAAATCAATGGAACCCGTTTCTGGCATTAAACAAAAAATAAAACAAATTAATTGCAACTTTTTTCTTACAATTCTGACTTTTTTCTTTTCTTTTTTCAGTTCTGCAGTTATAAAGTCTAAATTGTTAAAATGCATGTTTTCTCTGTCCTGTGTGAGAAAGTGAAAGTTAGGACGATATCTCATTCCCTCCAGAAAAGCCTGATTATCGATCGCCTGATTTAATGCACAATCAAAGGAGCATATTTATGCGAGTGCTAATTCTTTTCAAATACGCCTCTTTTGCGTAAATTGCTGATTTGAAAGCAAAATATCGGGCTAGCATGATTTCATAATCCCTGTATTTTCGTTAAAAAACTCACATATATATTAGCAGAAAGTTTTAAAATGTTGCGTTCACTTCACACAAGTAAAGCGCCATTTTCCCCTGTTGCCATAGGGAACCTTATGACCTGACATAATTATGTGCGTGAACATCAAACCCAGCGGTGAAACCAGGGTGAAACTTGAAGCCAGCAAATCATTCTTATTTGCCAACAAAATAAGCGCAAAAACTCAGCTGAAGCAGTTTCCGATTGTTACATGACCGTGGAGCCAAATTATATTGCAAGAACCTCGAAAACTGCGGTTTGATGAAATAGAGAAAAAAGGTGATTCCCCAACACCCCTTCTCACTAGGCTACTAACACTGTTGTAGTTTCTTTCAGAAGTTGATGCAACTTTACAGTTGTAAGATTGCACTTTTGTTACAGAACAATACCAAAACTTACGTTGTAATTATATTAGTATGTAAAATAATTTACGTTGCAGTAAGAGATTGCAACTTAAATATTCTGTGATTTAATATGCTAAACATCATAGGAAGTAATAAGAAATTACTCTTTACATTGAGGTAGTAGCCTAGTGAGAGAAAAGGTGTTGGGGAATCCTTTTTCTCTTTTCATCAAAACTTGCAGCAAAATCAAGGATTTTTGCCCAACATCACAAAAAAAATCCCCATTTTCTGGAGGGACTGATATCTCATTTGGTTATTTTCCTTCCTAAATAGTTTGTGTTGTATTGTTGACTTACTGGAGATAAGTGTTTGCTCTTTCTGTCCTCATGTGTCCAGTAGCGATGCCTCTGGAATACAGTCAAGATGCTGTGCTCAATATTTGGCTCTGGCTCTGAAACTGTTGCCCGTTTGCTCATTCGTTAGATATTTGACAGAATTATCAACTGCTCAACTAATGGAAGTTTTCCTCTCGTTAGGCCATTTCTTCACCATGGGACATGTACTTGCTCTCGTTCAGCTGCTGTCCAGGCTCGGCCTGGTTTGCCATCATCATCATGCAGTATGGCTGCCTGTTTCCAGATGTCATCAAGAAAGTCTTCTACAGGCACCTGCAGCCGACCAGCAGCAGAAATCTCAGGTGAGCGGCATATTTCCACCACACGCTCAGCTCTGACTGAGCGGACTGAGAGTTTGTGAGTCCGTGCTGGAGTTACGCTTTCAAAGATGAGCTGATGAAGTAGTAAAGAATCACTTAAACTCAGTTGCAGTGCATTTTGTCTGGTTGAATTATGAGAATAGATCATGGCAGGATGTAGCTTCATGATGCTTGTTTACCTTAATGGTCACTTCCTGTTAATAGGTATCACGATGTGAATACTTTGAAAATGGTCCAGACTGGCAGGGTGTTAAAAGTTCCTCATTGAAGTAACATCACCATTTCTCATTTGAGTAAAGATACAGTATTGTTCAAAATAATAGCAGTACAATGTGACTAACCAGAATAATCAAGGTTTTTAGTATATTTTTTTATTGCTACGTGGCAAACAAGTTACCAGTAGGTTCAGTAGATTGTCAGAAAACAAATGAGACCCAGCATTCATGATATCGCGCTCTTAAGGCTGTGCAATTGGGCAATAGTTGAAAGGGGTGTGTTCAAAAAAAATAGCAGTGTGGCATTCAATCACTGAGGTCATCAATTTTTGTGAAGAAACAGGTGTGAATCAGGTGGCCTATTTAGGATGAACCAACACTTGTTGAACATGCATTTGAAAAGCTGAGGGAAAATGGGTGTTCAAGACATTTTCAGAAGAACAGCGTACTTTGATTAAAAGTTGATTAGAGAGGGAAAACCTATAAAGAGGTGCAAAAAATGATAGGCTGTTCAGCTAAAATGATCTCAATGCCTTAAAATGGAGAGCAAAACCAGAGGCGTGGAGAAGAAAGCGGGAGAGACAACCATCAAAATGGATAGAAGAATAACCAGAATGGCAAAGGACTCAGCCAATGATCACCTCAGGATGATCAAAGACAGTCTGAGTTACCTGTAAGTACTGTGACAGTTAAGAAGGCGTCTGTGTAGAAGCTAATCTATTTTCATCAGGAATCCCCTGAAGTCCCTCTGATTAGAAATAGAAACGCATGTGCAGACAGGGTTACAATTTGCCAAGGAACATCTATTCCAACAAATGGCCTAAAAAATGGAGGAACATTTCGATGTGACATGATGGAGAAATTTTCTTTGGGATACCAAGAACTGGGTTTGATGATGAGAAAATTGATCCCAACACCCCTACACAGGCTACAGACATGTTGTAGTCATCGAGGTTGCAAGCAATCTTATGTAAGATTGCACTTGTTACAAACACAAACTAGTGTAATTATATTAGAGCTATGTAATAACTACGCTGAGTACCAGGGATCATAATCGGATCTAGTTCTGCATCATAGAGTATAAGAAATACTTTACATTAGGTCATGTTCCTATGCTGAAAAAGGGGACATCACCTTTGATTTCTTTCTAACAAGTCCAAACCACACTTTGTAAGTTCGGGCAATATCAAATTGGAATTCCAATATTCCACAAAATTATTTATGGAGGAACTGCCAGACCAAGATTTTGCCAGACCTTAATCCAATGAAACCTTTTTGGGGACTGATATCATATGCGTTCTTCTGAACCATACCAAAATTGTGTGATGTGATACGGAATGTTGTTCTCGAAGATCATGGTCAGTAGTGCTGAATACAGCTAAGATGTGTGCTCAATGCTCTGGTCTGAACTTGCCACTTGCCATCACAGATATTCGAAGACAGTTTCAACGCAACTAATGAAGTTCTCCTAGCCATTCTCACATAGACATTAGTTTAGTGCTTCACAGGATTCGCCTGTTGCCATCATCATCCCAGAAAAGCCAATGTTTCGATGTCACAAGAATAGTTTTACAGCCTTGTACAGTCAAGAGCACGCAGAAATCTTTTCATTTCACACACGCCTTCAGCTCTGACTGACGGACTAGAGTTTGTGATCAGCTTGAGTAGCCAGATGCTGATAGTACATAGAATCACTTCGTGGTGCATCTTGTTGTTGATTATTCTGAAATCATAGCGAATGCCTACTGGTAAGCTTGTTTCCTAACGTCACTTGTAATAATAAGAATATACTTGAAAAACCACTGGCAGTTTAAAAGTTCTGTTAGAGTACATCTACCATTCTCATTTTGAGTAAACTAACTATTGCCACAAGTACTAAACTTTCCAGTAAGTCTACACCAATTACACTGATGTTTCATGATTCTCTGATTTAAAAGAAAAGTTCAAGATTCAGAGTTAATTAAAACAATGATTTGTAGTCTACAAGAGTTCCAGTCTACTTAACTAGTTTGGTGCCACTATAAAAGCTTTAAGTGAGGTCATTATGCTATCATATCACGTCAAGCCACTATTGGTTATACATAAACTAAATGGTAATAATAATAACCAACAATGGCTTGATGGTGTTTAAAAGTCAGCACTAATTTTCTAGAAACAGGTTTTTTTGAACCAACAATAACTCCAACATCTTTGTTTTGACCAGGTTTTTAGGGACGTTTTGTCATTGCCATCTAATGGCCTGGCATGAATAATACAGGATTTCTTTTATTGTTTTCACAGATCCATGTGAAGCGGGGTTTTGACAGTATTGTCATGTGTATCAAAACTTTTAGAAAGTTATATTGTTATATTTAGTATATTTGTATGATGTTAACATAGCCTTTGTTAGACAGGTATGCTACACCCATTCGCTTCTTCGATTGCACTTGAAGTATATCAGTCAGTGACAAACACTTTAACTAAAATGGTCCCAGTTTTCACTTTTATAAAGAGCTACAGCTATAAGTTAATAATTTGTGATGTGGTTAACTATGAGGTTAATAGTTTCTGGTTCCTGATATGTTACCGTTTTGCATAGGACCAAGTACCATTGGTGATTGTATGCCACAACCTTTTTTTTTTTTGTAAATGCAAAGTAGAGAGATACTGCTAAGCTTTGTTGATTTAAGATAAAAAAAGCACTATTAAAACACTTATTTTATTCACTTTGAACACTTGTAATCCTTATATTTCTATGTATTTCTACATGCCTAAGTGAGAGGCAGTAACTGAAGTATCTCGATGCGTTCTGATGCCAGCACACTGCCACCTACGGGTGACACCAATAGTTTCAGAGTGATTTCTCTCGCTCTGCTGCTTGTTTCCAGCTTCCTGTCTCTGTCATTTCTGAATGTTTGTGGCCAGGGGTTTTGGTGTACAGTGTGTTGACTTTTCCTCCTCTTACTGTGTGTGTTCTGTAGATGTACACCAACTGCGTGGCTATAGGTGATGACTTCATCGCACTTCAGCCTCTGTCCAGAGCCAAGAATCAGCTGGGCAAGATTAGGTAGAGTAGGAGAGACACCCTCACACTGCATGCGGAGAAAGCGAAATAAGCAGCTCGCATGCGTTAGCTATTCACCTGCATGTGTAACCCGACCTGCAAGTGCATGACTGTGTGGGTCAGATTTAAAGCAGACGCGGACTTTGAGATGCATCCTCTGACAGCATGAGCTTGAGCTCACAGCCCCATTGATAGAGTTTATGTAAAGTTTGGAAGCTTTCTATTGAGTTTTTTTTTTTTACCCAGACCACGCTTCCCAAACCGATGTTTTGGCCTCTACCGACGAGCAGAGAAAATCTCCAGTCCACCTCCAGCGAGACATCAGTAAAAATACTTATTTAAAATCTGAATTTAACTTTGTGGAAATTCAGCAAAAAACAAATCTAAAAATGTGTAACTTAGCGTATATGTAAATTGTATTATGTCCTTTCAGCCAAATCTCGAAATCTGTAAAATTTGCAGAGAAATAGTAAAGTGATTTTACTTTAAATATACTAGCATACATCAAAGTTTCTGGATAAAATAATAAATTATAATTAATTATTGATTATCATTTATCAAGCATATCATTATATTATAATATTTATTCAAACATTGTTCTTGGAGATTGAACAGCTTTGCTCTGTAAGCATGATGCTGCTACCATTGGCTAAGGAATTTATATTAGTTATTTTGAACTTTATGATATAAATCTGATAGTTTCATATTGTATGATAACATTTTGGAAAAAATGACTTGCTCTGAAGATAATAGCTGCCTTAATTGGCCTAGGTTTCTAGTGTTTTAACCCACTTCGATCTTGAAGTTCCAAGATGCCTTAAATTGTCTCTAGGCCAGTTGAGACAGCCTCAAGTTCAGAGTATGTTCTCGGAGTGACATGGGCAGTCATGCTTGTTCCCCTTTCTTCTGTTTTGATCCGTTTGGGAGACTTACAGCTGTTTTGTCCTTCCAGATGGAACGGATAAGGTTTCAGTCAGCTCAGAATATGACACTGCTGAATCGGGAGCAGAGGGAGGACAATCGCCACTGATTGCTGCTTTTCCTCCACCTCTGGTGCAGCCCTACCCTTCCCCTAGGTAGTACTCTACCCCATCAGGCCCTGTCTGTGTGTGTGTACAGTATGTGACCACCATGACCCAGTCATCCTGTCATGTGACTCTAGCTCTTCCTGTGATGTGACCAGGAGCGAGGGCTGCTCTGAGTGGCATGAGTCTTAGATCTTTCTGATCTATTCGCTTGAGACTCTGCTGGTCTAATCTAATCTTCGCCTCAAGTGCATTAAATGTCTGCATGTCTTACTAATCTTCATTTATTGCCCCCCATAATCAGTTGTGTTTGTATTTAATTTGACAGACATTTGTTTGTATTTTCATCAACCTTATAAATCATTGATCGAATGAGCTGCTCGTCTTCTATAAGTTACTGACGCTCATGTGTGATTCACCAATGGTTAGTAACTTGTATGGTGCTGGTTTTGTTTATAAGTTAATAGCATGTTGTTCATACTATGGCCATGCACAAACAGCCGGCAAATATGGTTTTCTTTCTGTTCCTGAATGCTGGGATGCAAACTAACACTAATTTTGTCGACTAATTGGATGAAAATCCGAACCTAATTAACATTTAAAATGTATTATAAAAAATTCTGTGTCCTCCACTATTTTCCAGAAGTGGTTTGTCCATTGAAAGGTACTACTCACTATTATGAAGTAGAATGATTGGTGATATTTTCTGTGAGCAGCACACAGACCTGAAAATGCAATGATCAAATTTGTGGTTATTTTTGTATTCGATTTTATCGATTAGTTGTTGCAGCCCTAATGATTTGTCATATATTTTGGACTCCAAACAAAATTGCCAATGGTTAGCATACATGTTTTTGGTTGACAGCTTCAAGATGATGGTATTACGCAATCATTAGGAGTTCAGGAGAGACTTCTGTATTCAGTACTCGGAGTACTCACTTGTACTCACTGTATATTACTCACTAAACAAATCTTTTGCGATTTATTCTTATTTTCCCACTAGAGCTTTTACTGAAAACCAAAATTTGATCTATTTGGAAAACCATTTTCCTAATTTAGATGTGTACCGTTCAGTTAAACTCTGGTGGAGTCTCAGAACTCAATAGTTTGCTCCATTAAATGAGCTCTTGAACAGTTATCCATGACTCTCTTACCTCTACAGATATTAAAACCGTAAATATGATTTATTAATAGCTAGCACATTTATTTGTAACTGAGATGAAATGAGAGCAGCATCATTTGTCATAGCCTCCAGCAATTACTGCAAGGTTCTGCTTTTAATTAGAACTGTATGTTTCTCTTGAACTGCCTCTTTATTTACAATAACGGAAATGGTTGAAGTTTTGCAGCATTTACTCTTTCTGCAAGTTCCTGTAAATATAGAATTCTTTTTTTCTTTTTCTTTTTCCAGAAAGTCCATGTAGTAATATTTAAATCTTTAAGCCAAACTCAGATTAACAAGACACATTGTAGAAAAATGTACTAGTTCTGTGTTGACCGAATGTGTTGGAGATTGTCTATCATTATAGTTGTGGATTCTAGTTGGGCAATTTTCAAGCATCTTTATTGTAGATGTAGAGCAAGGTGTAAATAAAAGTACTCATTAATGCATCAGTCAACAAAAACATTTGTTTCAAGACTGTGTAGCAATTCTGCAAGGCATGCTGAAGTGAGTCTGGAGGGATTTAATGTTAATATTGGTAGTTTGCATAATGCCTAGTCAGGTTGTCCGAGAGAGATCAAAGAATTGACTTCCTCACTCTGGCTGCCACTGCTTTTTCCTCTTTGGTTGGTTTTGAGAGCATCTGATTGGGAACCTGATGTGAATAAGCCAGCTTGGAGCACTCAGGCTGTAATTTAACATGTAGCCCTTTAGTGCCATCTTAGTAATTGAGTATTGAGTTAAAGAGAACTATCATTTCTGTGGAGGCCAAGGATGTCTTTGTTTCTGATGAGATGGCATCATTTATCACTCTAATATCTTCATTTTTGGTCATTCATTGTCTCGCTTTCAGACCTCTCATCTTTAAATGTAAAATAATGCACTGCATTTATGATTTGAGTTCTTTTCTCAAATTGGGAACCAATTAGCATAATATTTCTTATTTTGTTTGTCTGAATTAAAGTTAATTGCAACCTATAATCACACAATTCTGACTTTTTTCATAGTTGTGAGTTTACATCTTCCTTTAAACCCCTTCGGTTTCAAGCCCAATTTTTCGCTCTTTTTGTTGAAGTGCTTTTGTAAAATGCAGGACAAATTCAGCATTTTAAAGTTGATGTGTGAAGAGTATCCAATATGACAAAATATTAAGACATCTAGTCATTGCCTATTACGGACATCAATTCAGTGCAGATATGTTTGTTGGGAACCATTTTGTTTCATCTCTTCATGTTCTGGTTGACCTCTCTTTTTCTTTTCCAGTTTATTGAGGCCTACCAGGGCATCGGATGCGTGGACTCCATGTGCTGTTTCTCAGAGGGGCAAAACGCCTGCTCCGGCTGGGCGGCTGGTGGAGCGAATGATGGGCGATCGCACCCGCTCAGGCCACCAGGTGCGACCTCTCTCTCTCTAGCCTCTGCTGTAACACACATCTCTTACTAAGCTGGAGCACGCACGAGTCCGCAGCCTGGACGAATGGGAGCCGCCAGCGACTCAAAGCATTCCCTAATGATTACAATGTAGAATTTAAGACCGAAACGGGTGAATTCATTTGCATTTAATGTACAAAATTAGCTAGAAGTTCGAGGAGGTTCATCGCCTGGGATGCTCCAGGTATGTACGTAAACAAGGAACGTAGAAAAGTTACTTTGAGTCTGCCCATCCAACCCATTGTCTTTCGCTTTCCTCATCTTTCGAGGTGTATCCTTCGTTGCTGGTGTACGCTGTGTCTTATCTCTGTGGCAGATAAATACTCTCTGCTGAAGATCTAGTGCCTCCATCATGAGTCCATAATCGCGAACTGTCTCGCATCCTCGGTCGCAAACATCACATCCAGTTATTAGCTAGGCTAATATTTGTAGCCCAATTTATGCAAGTATTTGCTCGTCGAATGTTGGACTACATGGCTTGATCCATGGAACATCCTGTCATTACGTGTTCTGAGCGCTTGCATCCCTGTTCAAGTGTTTGTAGTCTTGGCCTTGCGGTGTGCCTCTCCGTGGAGGGGTTTGTGATGGCATGCCAACGTAATGCACTCCTCAGCCTCAGCTTTACGCGTATCGCTTTGACTGTCCAGTATCCGCACTTTGGAAGCAGGGCAGTTCTGAAACTACTCTGCAGTGGTGAGATTAGTACAAGGAGACCTGGTCTCACTAAATGTAAGATTCCTGTTCCAGTATAACGGCTAGAACACTGCCATCGAGCGCAGGGTACTAGAGGAGACCTCTGCTCTGGCTGGCCAATGATCGGCTCATTTATCGCAAAAGAAAAACTCAACAAGGGACCACATCGTGATTGCGTGAGACACCGCTAACTAGTCTCCAAGAGGATTCTTGTTTTGTTTCTCTTTTTTGTTACGCTTAAACTTGAAGCCTTATGGAAGTCGAAATAATCTGTGTAATTGCATGACGGCAGCGTTTCATATTTAGTGTCAAGTGGTGGACGGATAACAAGAGAGTATGTGCCTCCTCCTAGAGTATTACTAGGCATTTTACTACGCTTTATCACTGTTCGCTTTACCATTTTAGTGTGTCTCAAATGATTGCATTTAATCTGTACTGCTTATCTTCCATATGTCTTCAGATCAGTGGTTCTCAGCTGGTGGGTCATGGGCCAAAAATTTGTCACACATTGCTGTTTAAATGATGATGATAAAATTTTATAAAAAAAAGTGTCAAAATATCCTCATACAGTGGGGCTCGAAAGTTTGGGCACCCTTTGCAGAATCTGTGAAAATGCAGAGTAATTTTCAAAAAATAGAGAGATCAAACTAAATGCATGTTATATTTTATTTAGTCATGTCCTGAGTAAGATATTGGACATAAAGATATTAACATTTAGTCCACAAGACAAAAAAAATGCTGAAATTATTCAAATAACCCCATTCAAAAGTTTGGGAACCCTTGGTTCTTAATACTGTGTTCTGTTACCTGATGATCCTCGACTGTTTTTCTGTTTTGTGAGGGTTGTGCATGAGTCCCTTGTTTGTTCTGAACAGTTAAACTGAGCAGCGTTCTTCAGAAAAATCTTTAAGGTCCTGCAGATTCTTCAGTTTTCCAGTATCTTTGCATATTTGAACCCTTTCCAGCAGTGACTTTATGATTTTGAGATACATCTTATCACACTGAGGACATTTGAGGGACTCAAACACAACTATTAAAAGATTCAAACATTCACTGATGCTCCAGAAGGAAACTAGATGCATTAAGAGCTGGGGTGAAAACTTTTGAACACGCATGAGAAGATGGACAAATTTGATATTTCTTATTTTGTTGAAATAATATAATTTTTTCCATTTAGTTCTGCCTTGTAAGCAACAGAAGATACTTGTATGTTTCCGGTACACAATTTAAGTACAATTACCTTGATCTTCACATTCCAAAAGTTTTCACCCCAGCTCTTAATGCATCTAGTTTCCTTCTGGAGCATCAGTGAATGTTTGAATCTTTTTTAATAGATGTGTTTGAGTCCCTCAAATGTCCTCAGTGTGATAAGATGTGTCTCAAAATCATACAGTCACTGCTGGAAAGGGTTCAAATATGTAAAGATGCTGGAAAACTGAAGAATCTGCAGGACCTTAAAGGGACAATAAGTAACTTTTTAGGTATTTTATTATCTAAAATCAATATTTTTATTCATAAATATGCCCTCAATGGTGTACAAATACCTATGCCAATGTTTAAACTAATCCTTGTAAATGAAGAATTTATTATCTTTATATACATGGGACGGGTAGGTCGACGGAGGCTTCCATGTAGTTCCACCATCTTGCAAAACTATAATAGCAGAGAGGGACAAAAAGTACTAACAGCAGCGTTTCCACAGCTGCTTTTCGGTCAGAGCCAGAAACGCAGGTGCAGAGCAGTGAGAGCGCTTGAAACTGCACCGCAAGTTTAAAAGTCTGGATTGCATTCTTATTATGGACCATACATATGCAGCACACAGGAGAAGAAAACATTGTGCCTAAAACAGTCAAAAATAGAGCGTAAAGGAAAGCGTGACCGTAGATTACAGAAAACAAGAGTTAATGTCGGGAAGCTTTTTCTAGGTGGAAAGAGCTAATGCTTGATAAAGATTTCAAAGAGCGCTGAAGTGGCAGTTTTCTTCTCGACAGGTAAGTCAGTGTTACAATCTATATTACAATATTTTTTTATATCTAACAATGCACATTATTCAGAAAATATAACGAATAAAGAAGACATAACTACTAATTACAATATTTCATGTTTTCCACAGTCAGTAATTCATACTGTAACATTAGTTTGTTAGTTGTCATGTTGCAGTTTGTTTGAAATAACACACCTGTTCACCTGAAGGAAAACTCGGAGTGCTATTAGAAGACATCCTGTCAAAGCTTTTTGGTACATATGCCTACAGTGATGCAAGCATTTGAAAAGCGAGCTGGAGAGCAAAATTAGTTTGAATGCAAAATACAATTTCACCACTAGATGGGAGTAATTCCACTTACTGTACCTTTAACCCCTTACTAGTAACCCCTTTTGGCATGGAGACCGAAATTACATACCCAAAATAAAGGTTTCTGCTCATGATTCTTTCTCACTAGATACATAACCAACCTTTATTCACAAAGCTGACACTTTAAAGTTTACTGTTCAGGAATCAGAATCACTCAGACTGTTATGATAATAGAGATATATAAGCTCAAACATAAAAACAAAAATAAAATATTAAAACATATGTTTTAAATGTATTTAAAAAAATGTTGATGTAGGAAATGAGTTTGAAAACACAGTGTAGCTAAGGCCACAAGTCTTCCAAGACTTCATAAAAAATTTCATAATCGAATCTGTAAAACTGTGAATTTTATGAAATATTTTCTAAAGGCCATGTCATGTGTTTTTGAGAAGGCTCATCAGATTGATTTATGGCCCTTGTCATCTCTGTAAGATCTCCATGTAAACTCTCCTGTGCTCTTTGTGTATGTTTCACTGTTGAAAACTGCCGAATCATGATTGTATTGTTCTCACCAAAGCGGTTCTTTCACACCTCGCCAAGTATGACACATTATCCGCATTATTCTTTTATCATTATTCTTTTGTTTTTATTCCACCTTTATTAGCCTTGATTGTGGTTTTCAGGCTTTACAAAGCAACAAAGCAGCGATCTCACTTCAGTCTCTCTTTGCATTTAGCCCTTATTTATCAAAAGTCTTACTATAAAAATACAACAAAACATTTTCTTACGACCTTACGTGAATTATTGAGACAAAATGCATTATGAAGAAGAAAAGCACCTGCTATTAGAAGCATTGGTGCTAACGTTAGCATCAAGCTACATCTGACAATTTATGAAATTATTAATACACTTTTACTCAAAACTCACTTTAAACCCGATCGAGTGTTTATAATAACTTCCTTTAGCGATCAGGGTGGAATTTGGTGTTACTGTTGTAAAATATGTTATTTGTAGCCTTTTTCATCGCTGCACAAGTTAGCATTTCGATGTACATTTTGATTTTTTTTTAAAACGCCCTAGATCTCAAGAAATTCTCATACCAAGCTTTACTATCGAATCGCGGTTTATTATTGGATATTTTGTGTGTACAGAGGTGTTTCAGTGTTGTTTTGGCCAGATAACTACCAGGAAGTGTGCAGGAAGCATGTGACACGATAGGGCGTCCAGATATGAAACTCTTAAGATTGACGTTTGAAAGACCCAATCAGAGTCTGAGTCACACACCACGAGCTGTGACTACTGCACGCACACACAGATCGCTGGGAGAGGCTGTTTATCATCTGATCAGCTAAATCCGTGGAAAATGAATAGAAATGCGATTCTGTCTGAAGAAATATGAAGTAAACATCAGTAAATATATCCATATATCTCCTGCAGATATGCATCTTTGGTCTGTAAATCCTTATTGACGCTGTTCAGTGAGTCTATGTGAACACAAATAAACCGCTCTTGCGTGACTGAATATGAGGAGTTGTTAATTTCTATTCAAAATGTGGCATAATACGGATTATTATTTTGCACTCCTGACAAAATAAATCACTAAATATCTGTCACTGCAACAATGTTTTATCAAAATATTGGTCAAATATCAGCTTGAGTCTTTAAACTTTCCATTGATGCACAGTTTGTCCAGATGAAGTAAGACAGTGATGTTTAATGTGCTGTGAAAGTGAAACAATAATAAACTGGGGCCGTCAGCGATGTTTGCACTCAAAGGGGTTAAAGATTTTTCTGAAGAAGCTGCTCAGTTTAACTGTTCAGAACAAACAAGGGACTCATGCACAACCATCACAAAACAGAAAGACAGTCGAGGATCATCAGGTAACAGAACACAGTATTAAGAACCAAGGGTTCCCAAACTTTTGAATGGGGTTATTTGAATAATTTCAGCTATGTTTTTGTTTTGTGGACTAAATGTTAATATCTTTAATGTCCAATATCTTACTCAGGACAGTACTAAATAAAATATAACATGCATTTAGTATGATCAGCTCTTATTTTTTGAAAATTACTCATATTTTTCTGCAATTCTGCAAAGGGTGCCCAAACTTTCGAGCCCCATTGTATCTTGTTTCTATAATATTTAACCTTTCTCTCTTTTTTTTTTTTTTTTTTTTTTAAATCTACTTTGGGATGATTTTGGTAATTGGTTTACTGGGTCATCACACTTGATGGTCCTGAAGCAAAACCAGTTGAGAACCACTGCTTTAGATAATGAAGGAGATTGTTACTATTGTATAAGGCCAGTATGCGCGTGAGACATATATTTAACTATATAAATGCAAATCAGTGTTCTGATTTCAACTTTTACCTCCTCAAGGTCTTAAAAGCGGTTGTCCTCATCTGCAAAACATGACAATAGTACATTTACATTTGCCCTTTACCAGTCCTTTCTATCCAAAGATAATCATTATTACTGTAGCTTATCAATGTATTCTTTATCTTATATAGCATGGATCTATGTAAAATATGGCTGTGCTTCAGAGGGATTAGTCCATTGGATGAAGACAATGCCCTCTGGTGTTCAAGAGTAGCAGGTCTGGCGTTTGAGGACTATAGCTTTGGACGCTCCGATCCTCAAGGGCTGCTTAATTACACTCTATTTACAAATATAATATACATTTTATAGTGAACCAATATACACGTATTTTTCTACAGACAATAGATTTACGCCATGTATATTTACTTATATATTGCAAATTATCTTTTTCAAATATAGGTACCATACCCAACATATTCTGGCTAGGAAAAGGTTAATACTTTCATAAGAATTAAGTCTACGTTGAATGTCCAGGCTTTGGAAGGATGTTGTGTTTATATTTGTTTATTGTCTTATTACCATCCACATTAATCCATCTTGTACTAACATGCAACTCATCCATTTCTCCATTGGCTGTGACTCTGACTGTTGCTCGCTGATCTTGCACAAAAAGTTCATTAGTTAAAGAGATTTATAAGAAGGGATCCAGACAAATGAACACTTAGAAAAACAAAGTAAACTGGACTTTCAGGAATATTATGGAAGCATATGGGTAGCAATATTCAATTTGGAATGTATATGCAAATGACAATGCAATATGTAAAATGGCAATGCATTTCTGTACTTACATTTTCCAATACATTTGTGCAACCTTTGTTGCAAAAAAAAAAAAAAAAAAAATTTTAATTTGCCATTTCATACACTAGTTCATACACTTAATTTTAGCAGCTTATAGTTGAAAATTCAAATGAAAATGTATTCCAGAAATGTATAACAATTTTCATTCAAATGTTATTTTTCTTAATTGAAATTAAATACACTCACAGTCGAGACACTTACGATTGCATTTTCATTCAATGTCCTGCAATGAATGTATTGGTATGTACTGGAATGCATCGCTCGAATGCATTTTCAATGAGCACATTGAATTTGGCTACATTCATTATGGGACATTGAATGAAAATGCAATCGTAAGTGTCTTGATTGTGAGTGTAAATGCAATTAAGAAAATTACATTTGAACATGTTACAGATCTAATCATTTTGTAATACATTTTCATTTGAATTTTGCAACTTATAAAGCGTTAAAATTAGTATTTATTTTACATATTAAAACAAGTGTGAAATGGCAAATGAAAATTATATAATTTAATTTTCATTTTGCACCAAACATTGCACAAATGTATTGGAAAATGTAAATATAAATACAGAAATGCATTGCCATTTTGCATATTGCTTTGTCATTTTGCATATTACATTCCAAATTGAATATTGTTACCCATATGCTTCCATAGAATATATTCTCAGTGGAGGGAATTGAGTGGGGATTGAGGTGTCCGCTTGAAGTTAATTTTTATTTTTGACCTGATATTCAATGCTGTATGTTTGGCAAAATACAAATTTTGTAATTTTATATTGACAAACCATCTGTGAAAAAAAAAAAAAAGAGTTATAGCCTCCCTAGAGAACTGTTTCATGAAGGCCCATTAAAGGGATAGTTCAACCATAAGTAAACTGTTATTAGTTATTCACCCTTGTAATTCATATCATTGTAAACCCCAAACCCTGTTGTTCATCTTCAAAACACAAATGGAAAAACAAAAACTAATTGATTCTTGCTCCATAAATAAGCATGTTTAAGCTTATGTTCACCATATTTGATTGTCTCTTGGTCAGTTAGTTTTTATGCAGTGTTCTTTTACTTTGCTGTAAAGGACTTTGAAGGTAAAAGAGTCCATTCTTTAATAAAACATCTTTGTGTTTCAAAGATGAACGAAAAGTCTTATGGGTTTGGAATGACATGAGGATGGAACAATTAGACAGAATTTAAATTTCTAGGTGAACTATACGTTATTTTATATATTTTATAAAATATAGTAAGACTTAATGGTCAATAGTTATTTATTTTCTATAAATTTACACGGTTTTGTCTGCAAAACAAATGTTCATAATTAGTTGTTTGCCTATTTGTCATGTTTCTTAATGGTTGATGATTGGAAATAGTCATAATACCAGTTTAAGATTTACCAAAGTTGTTTTAACAATATATACTTCAAGAAATTATAATAATAATCTAAATAGAATAACAATTTATTACTTTTAAAACCTGTTTGAATTGGGGAAAATAGCTTGATATATATCAAAATTATAGCACTAAAACTGAAACATTGTGCATACCTAGTGTTCAGGTTTTGTATTAGTCATGAACGCCCTTTCTGCCTATATAGATCTAAATTGAAATTTCCAGACTGTCCACACTGTCCCCCTCACTGTTGTACTTTCCTTGATCCTTCCAGATCTTGGAGCACTGGACACCTTCTTCCAATGACCAGAGCATCCTGACACTCTCACCCATGGAGGTCTCTCATTGTTAATGCACCAGCCCAAAATGGATCGGCTCATAGAGTCTGGAGTGCCTGACCCTGTCCCATGCCCTTGTCCAGTCACCAGCCAGACTATTACACTTTAAATCTCTGAGTATCACATCATATGTGATCAGCAACCAGGGACAGGCCGTGTCTCTACAAAACCAAAGGATTTGTGTGTCTTGAGTTTCGCTGCTAGTAAACCCACGGAACTGTCCCAAAGGACCGCTCTTTCCTGAGGAAAACGAGGGGTCTGTTTGAAGCCATAATTCCCTCTTTAATTGCCTGATTTTCAAGGTATTAAAGCGTGAGGCTGTGTGCTAGCTCACAAACCTGTAGCTTCCTACCCTAAGATGCCTACCTGTACACCCAGCCTGAGTTGTGGTTCGTACAGACTATCATGATGCAGGAATGTCACGATGGAGTCCTTGATGGAAAACTATCATATCATCCTTGAACTCGATCACTTTAACCTCCATCAGTCATGTGCCGCATATAATTTCTTGTTTCCTTTGTCTCACATATGCAATGTTATCATCTCTAACCATTGTCACTGGTTAACTTATCATTGTTCTCACGTCCTCGCTTTTTTTGCTTGTGTTGCTAACCACTCATCAAAGCGGTATGATTATTTTTATTCATTTGTGTGTGTGTATGCGGTGTGTATTTAATAACGTAGTAGGGCATAGCCGAAGGAAAAGGTATGAAGTTCATCCTACAGTACATGGGTCGGGTTATTGTAAGGCCAGAGCATTGAGACAACCGTTTTAAACTTGCTTAGATCAACTATATCGAAGTTTATGATATCAGACTGCATGCTGCACTTTGGTCAATCTGTCTCAATAACCCTGTAACAGAGGCCTAAGTCAACTGGACCTGTATGCTCCCGATTTGAGGAGTCTTGAATTTGTCTTTATTTTTTGCTGCAAAGGCCATGAAGCCCGGATCTCACAGGTATCGGCTGAAACTTGGTCCGTGACCGGGTGGCAGTTGGGAGTCGATTTTGCTTATTTTAGTGGTTCTTCTCTCTAGTCTTTATTTGTATATCACTTTTTCATGTCAATGTTCAAACCCAAATGACTCCTGACCGCTGATCATTACTATTTCAGATCTTGTGTTGAAATCCATTGGCAGAAGTGTTTTGCTATATAATGTTTTTCTTGTATTATATGAACGCAGTATGCCACTTGTTACTCAGAGACATTAGCAATAAGACTCAGTCTAGACTGGAAATTCCTGATCTAGCTTTGATGTCAGTCATCCATGTTTGCGGTTTCATCTTTTTTGTGTAAACATATGTTCTTCTAACTGTACTCTCCTTAAAGTGAACATGTTTAATTGCCGATGTTTATGAAAGTTCTATTTACTGAATAAATACCTTTATAAAAATCCAGTGTTTTATGATGATTGTGTTCCGCATTCCAGTTTTTAATAGGTTTACAATGCAGTAGACGATTTTATAAAATGGTGTGTAAATATAAAATACTATTTCAGTGTTTCTATTTTCAGATTTCATGTTTATTTCAATGTTACTTGCCATTTACTTGCAGTTATTTACCCAAAGTAAATCCCTTCCTCCAGTTTAATTTTGAACTATATTAACCAGTGGCAGAAGTAATGGTGTGTGTTCAGCACTAATAGCCTCGTGGGCATCACACCAACATAGAACCCGTTGTGCTTTGGGAGTCCTGTTTTGTGGGTCTTTCCGATCACATCCCTCACTCATCCACTTCACTTCCTGCCTCATATTCTGTCCTATCCTAATAAAAGGTAAAATGGCAAAATATATATATTTTTTAAAAAGCAAATATTTGCATTGCATTATTATTATAGATTAATTGTGGGATGTTTTTCACATCACTTGCATGAATAAAACATTGCTTACACTCTCCTCCATTTTCTAATACAAATTAGACTTGTGAATAAGCTCTTCTCTGATTGGCTTGTGCGACAACACATTATGTGAATTTCCTGTTTGAGTTGGAATATTTCAACTTGCGAAGACGTGATTGAGACAATAACTGTGCATTTGTGGTAAATTGCCACATTTGCATCCCCGGCATAAATTCTTGAGAATTTGTTTTGCATTGACTTGTAGGTAATTATATTATTTTTGGTGTCGCACACCAAAAGATTCAAGCTATCTCACAGTGCTAAGCAGTTTTCCAAGTGTTTTTTTTTTCTTATTTAAGTGAGACTCTGCCAGACCAAATTTTTGCAACTACTCTTTAAACAGACTTGTACAGTCGTCACAAAGTGATTACAGTTTTCTTTGTATACTTCGGTAGTTTGGTTTTGTTGAAATTCAAATACTTGCAAAAGTTGTTTAATGGAAGAATCGTTTCAGTCCACATTCATCCAGCAGTTAACCCTGAAAATCATCCAAGCATTTCAGATGGTGGACATTCAGTAAAATGGGCCAAAACCCATCTTTATCTTCAAAATAATGAAATCATGGTACAAAATAACCTCAGGGACTGAATGTTGCAGGTGACAGCAAATACAAACTCTCAATATGAAAAAACAAACTTTTACTCAGATAAACAAGTTTCTAACTATTATTCAAAGGAACAACATAAACTGCAAAACTAGAATAATTTTAAGTTGCTGCTTAAAATATTGTAATGAGTTGTGAGTTTCCTCTGAGAGAATTTCTGAGAGCAGTTTTGGCTCTGAACCATCTTACTGTTGTTATATATAAAAAACACTGCATATTAAGTACTTACTTGCATGTACCTGGACAACATGACAACATAGGAACACTACCATGTCATTAAATCTGTGTCCAAAGTATATTAGGGTTGGATATTTCCAACCAACCAACACTTGCCAATGATCTGGGATGCACCGGTCCAGTTCTTGCATACTTTAGGTACAGGACTTGAGCCTGAATTACCTGGAGATGCCAGGTGCATACACCTGCACACTTCCTGAGACTGGACATGACATAAATGCGGAAAAACTGACAAGTCTGAGTTTCTCTAGCACTTCATTGGCTGAGCACCCCAGGTGGGTCACGCCTCCCTCCATCTGACCTCCAGTATTACCAGAAAACATGATCCAGAGACATTCAGCGCATGATTCTAGAACATAGTGTGAAATCTCTCAAATAATGCCACTTCAGCAAAATAACATACTGCATCTCCTCTGGATGACATTTCTTCATGAGATTCTCTCATCCACTCCACAGGACTTCTGGTATGAAATCTATTTAAGGATTGTTATGCTGCTATCCTTCTTCACTATGATCAATGCTGCTCATTAGTGCTCATATATAATGCAGATGAACTGTTTCTATTTCAAGAGAATGGTCTTGTAGTTTTCAGATGTTGATGAATGACTGTTTGAGTCATCTGTTAATGAGCATATGCATTCATAATAATACTAATGCTAAAGTTTTAGTCAAGAGTCTGATCAAAGCAATTACAGAATGCTAATGACCCTGACATTTACAAAATCTTCTTATTTGTTTGAATATATTAGCTAAAGCATTGAATAAATCTTGAATATGTAAAGGCAATTTAAAAGGTGATTTCATGCAACCTCTAATGAGATTTAAGGATATTGTGGAGGGATAATTTTCAAACTATTTATTTTGCAAAATGAAGAAATGAGGCCTTTGGTACATGAACTTATTGATACTTGGCTCATTATCTGAAGCTTTTCTGCAGGGCTCACTTTAGTGCCATCTGGTGATCATGAAGATGAAGCACGTGTCCAGTGTTCAATTACAACAATCGCTATTCCATGCATTTTATAGCAATAAAAGTGAATTATAAAAGTACTTATAAAATAACTAAATTATATGTGTGTGTTTAACCTAGAATAAACACATCCCAGAGGTGCAGTGTCAGGTTCCTGCAGTGCAAGACATTAAATCGCTCTGCATTACTGGAAGCAAACGGAGAGAACATGTTTGCAACAGGAAGCATAGTTTAACATCTAACACAAGCTTCATGTGCCTAAACACACACTGTACCATCAATGAACACCAAAACCCAGCAGACTAAAGTTTGGACACACTTGAATTAGTTTCTCCTGATTAAAACCTAAAACCACTCAGTTTAAAACAGCATTCTGGGTTTCGTGAGGGACGGATGCCAGGACAGTGGTTTCCAGCCCTCGACTGGAGGCACCCCAAAACTGCATGTCTTGATGTCAAACACACCTGATTCAAGCTCATTTAAAGAGACTTCAAGACCTGGAATTGGTGTGTCAGAGAAAGGAGACATGCAAAATGTGCAATGTTGGGGTGCCTCAAGGACCAGGGTTGGGAACCATTGTCTTGGGTATGGCCAGAGTATGGTGGGTAGGTTAGAAACTGCCATACAGAAAAACCACCCCTGAACACGAGGTGGTGATTGAAGCAGGCCAGGGGTGCTTCTCAATTTTTAGTTGTGCATCCTCGTTTCTTTTCTTGCATCTTAGCTCCACCCCTTAGGATATGAGGGAAGAAAATGAGGACAGAGGAATCAAAGAAACTGTTATTTGTACATTGGAATATTCTGCTCTGTTTTTCTTTTACCATGCAGAACTCTCCACAAATACCTGCTATTTCCTTGAATATTGTGGTCTAATTGTTGGAGAGTCGGATGCAGGTTTGAGTCTCGCACTGACAGGAGTTGTAGGTGGGCATGTAAATACCAACGCACTCCTGACCCTAGAGCCTTATTCACAATCTGATCATGGAGCTTTGACTTTACTATTGTCGCTACTCACTGGAGATTGGTTTCAGAAATCGAGTGCACCCTACCCACCACATATGTGATTTGCCTTTGTCATTTAAAACCGTAACTTGATTAAAATAGAGATTAGCTGGGGATTTCTTAAAAAACAAACAACTGAAAGCGTTCATGTTTTAGTTTACCATTTGACAGGGTTTAACATATGAAAAAGCCCAACTTAAGGTCTTAGTGCAACTTCATTTTTTATTGAAATTGATACCAAAATCTTATTTTATAAATAAGAATAGCATTTATCATCACAGAACAACCTTGAGGCAAATCAGTTTGGGAAAGATGTTATGTCGTTTTCACGTTCTCTGTGAAGAATTGTTTTGCTTCCAGAATCACACTATGGTTTTAGGCTGATTAATGTGTGGTATTAATTTTTGTTTAATTCTAAAATGTTTTGAGTACGGGACCATCAGTCCTAGAGTCTTCAAAATCAACTCTAAACCAGTGTAAATAATTAATGGCTTTAATCTACATAAACTGCACTTACTGTATGCTTAATGCAGATAAACTTGACTATTTGGACCATTAGGAGCACATTTAAATTATTTTTTATTATTTTACTTTATCACACTGAAAACACTTTGAATTACCTTTATGTAGTAGGACAAACACATGATCTATAAACTTACTAAAGTTTCATACTTAAGGTAGAAGTCATTACCAGTTGGTGGGGTTTATGCTCATGAATTTGGATTTAAAAAAATAAAATGAATGCACACAATTGTAACATAGGTTGTGAACAGTGATTTGATATTGTAACACAGTGAAGAATTTCTTGTCACCTTATTGGTCAGAACACAAAGGTGAAGAAAAAACATGAGTTTATTGCATAAAAAAAACTTTAATGGTTAAGGTTAAAGCGTTCACAGATTGTAAAGGTTTCCTTCAGTAGTCAAACTAACATCAAGGCACCTTATCTACCACAAATAACATCACTGTATTAAGCAATGCTTCACAGGAGTTTTATTTTACAGATATGGGACAGGCAACCACGAAGTGTGTTTAGTTTAGTTTTTTCTTGAAATGCATATACTTTATAGGAAGATGACAAGTCATTCCACAGTCATCCATCCGCTAATCTTCATCCACCCAAAATTGACCATGATTATCATTGTACAAAGAACCAGGAGAACAGAACCACAAAACATTTAGTTACTAGCAACCTAATTCCTCACAAACAAACTAAAGGTGAGAAGGTATCTGTGTCCATAAGAAAGCTTCTAGTTTATTATTAAATCTCAAAAGATCCAAACTGATTTGTAGTGCTTCGTCCAGCTGTTGGTGTACTGAGCAGCATCTTATCCAGGTGCAGGTTTACTCTTCCCCAGCTCCTTCCTCTTGCTCCATCTCCACCAGAGCTGCGTGGACGGTTGGCCTCTGAGCCCTCTTTGAAGAACACCTTCTTGATGACTCCTGCTTTTGTTGCACGGATTGTGTGCTGCCCAGAAAGAAAGGACCCGATCAGTAATTATAGGCCTATGGAGTGCACCTAATGAGAAAAGTGGCAGAGCCTCACCTCCATTTTCATGGCGATCATCACCATCAGAGGATCTCCTTTCTGGACCGAGTCTCCGGCCTTGACTAAGACCTGGAAACAAAGCAAAGCCGAGTTCTAGAAGTTGCTGTTTGGTTCCATGTAGAATCGTTGATTTGGGATGCATTGTTCTGGTCTCACACAAACTGGGTTTCAACCCAGATGCTTAAATACCTTTTCGATGGTGCCGGTCATGGGTGCAAGCAGCCACCCTGTGCACTGGAGCCACTAAGCCGCCAGGAACTTGGGCACAGGTAGCGCCCACCTGGGCACTTCCCTCCTGAACAAGAGCAAAACAAAACACACAAGATCATCAACAGTCTTGACTTAATGGTGAAGTGTAATATAAGGATGAGAGAGCCCCACCATAGAAAAGAGGTTATGCGGTGTTGTCCAGAATGACTAGTTTGGGTGGGACAGCACTCCATCGACGAGCACCACAGGAAGGTCACGCCCCTCCCTCTGCAGCTCTCCTGATACATGAAACACCTGACCCCAGTCTATCACACACAAATGAAGACATGGGAAATTCATGTTTAGTACATAATGACACTTAACAAGACTAAAATACCGAGACAATTAACCAGTACTGGACTATGGTCTCTGTTGTGTTATATGCTCACATGATGTTGATGTGCTGCTGGCTAGGAAAACTTTCATTTCACACATTTTAAAGCATTTAAAAACAAAAAACAGATAATATTCCATATATACACAAGTTGTCAGAGAGGTGTGCACATGAAGAGCGGCTTTATAGGCCTTGAACTGTTAAATACACACCTAGTGTGTGTCAAAATGCCCATCTTTGCAAGTATGCTCATAAACACAGTAATTTATGTCTTAAGATAAAGCAAATGGATGTAACAGTATATTGAATCCAGGCAGCTCTTAAAGTGATAGCAGTCCAATACTACCGCTGTCTGTTATTCATGTTTATCTAACAACAAAAGAGAGAAAATGTCACTGCTCTTGAGTAAAAAGCTTTTGTAACTTTAATAAGACTAAAAAATAGTTTATTTGCACAAGCAGTGTTTTATACATTTGATTAATTTATTTAAAAATGTATTAGCATATCTTATTTTTGTTCTACTGTAGTTCAGGGAGATAGTTTTAATTTATTGTTTTTATTATTATTTTTTTGCCTAGTATTAGTTTTTATGATACCGTAGGGACAAGAATTCTAAAACATTTCTATAGTATAGCATTTTTTAGATCATAAAGACCTTAAGTAACTAAATTATTATTATATATATATATATAATATATATATATATATTAATATATATATATATATATATGCAGTCTAAAACAGCATTTACCTCCATACTGTATGTCCCATCTGGATTGTAAGTAATAGATACTGCCACTTCTGCAAAATAAATATGTAGTACTTATTAAATAATAACATGTCAAGAAATCAAAACATCATAATGGTGCTAAAATGAGCTTTGTTTTCTTTTAATTTACTACATGTGACCCTGGAGCACAAAACCAGTCTAAGTTGCTGGGGTATATATTTTAGCAATAGAATTATTAAAAAAGAATTCTTGTCAAAACATTTTCTTTTATTCTTTTCATGTTCCATGAAGATATTTTGTAAATGTCCTACAGTAAATAAATAAAACTAATTTTGATTAGTAATATGCATTGCTAAGAATTAATTTAAACAACTTTAAAGGTGATTTTCTCAGTATTTAGATGTTTTCTTTGCCCTCAGATTCCAGATTTCCAAATAGTTGCATTTCAGTCCAAATATTGTCCGATTCTAACAAACCATACATCAATGGAAGCTTATTTATTCAGAATAAGTAAATCTGAATAAATCTCAAGTTTGAAAAATTGACACTGAAGACTTGTTTAGTGTTCCTGGGTCACATATTTGGAGACCCATCTTTGTGAGATCCCTCATCCTCAGATCTTGCTGTAAATGATTCTATTTCAGGCTTGTTATGCTGATATCCTCTGTAATGATCAATGGCATCTCTTCAGTGCTCATATATAATGCAGACTTTCTATTTCAAGAGAATGATCTGATGGTCTTGACAAGCAGAAGAATCAGGTGAGCCGCCATTAATAAGCACACTGATCATTCATGCATTAGTTCTGCAAACTGACCCTCTGAAACTATTAATCAAGAATCTGATTAAAGCAATTATTCATGATTAATCTGCAAAAGCTTGACCCCTGATGTCAACAAAATGTGACTCTTAACTAAAGAAATATTAAGTAAAAGCTATTTTATAAAGTTGAAAAAGAAATCTCTAAATTTAAAGGCTGTAATATGCACAAATTATGCATGCATATATGAAAATGTACATAATATTTATATAATATACCAACATTTGAACTTATCGTGTGTTGCTCTTCTTCTATAGTGATCATTCAGAGTCAAATCATGCTTGACATGAGTGTATCAGTCACTTCTTGGACAGTGTGTGTGTGTGGTGTTTATCAGAGCATGAAGGCTTACTGTCGCCCCGAGCTGAAGTGTGAGGTTCCTGCACTGCAGGACATTGAATCGCCTCCCGTACTGGAGGCAAACGGAGAGAACATGTCTGCAACAGAAAGCTTAGGTTTAACATCTCACACAAGCCTCATGTGCCTAAACACAACTGTACCATCAATGAACACCAAAACCCAGCAGACTAAAGTTCGGACACATTGAATTAGTTTTTGACTCTACAGATGATGCACTCTCACCACTGGTTTGGTTTCTGTACATCTCTGTGTGCTGTTTTTAGGAGCAGCAGACCCAGAGGCGGCCTGACAGAGCAGTGCACCGGATGGGCTTGAGCCATGGGGAACAGATGATCATAGTGCTGCGGGATGAAGCTGGTGTGGGCGTTCCCTGCCTCGAACTCGGATGCCCGAAAGACTGAGTAAGAAGTCGATGTTGGTGTTGAGACCCACAATCTGTGAAATACCACATACATGTTGATTTCAAGAATACTGAAGGAACTTTGCTTGCAATTGGTTTGGTTAAAGTGCTGTAATATTGACAATGGACAACAGACCTATCCTCAGCAAAATTTTGCTAACGCAACCATAAATATTAGTATGTGCTTACGTTGTATTGTCGAAGGCAGTATCTGAGTCTCTTCAGAGCGGCGAGGCGATCTTCTCCCAAACCACCAGTTTGGCGATCATTGGATCAGAATGAGCAGACACTTCATCACCTTACATATGTTCAACAGACAAACAGCAGTTAGCAACCAATCACTTATAAATGCTTTTATTTAGAGACAGTCCATCAGTGTGTTCTCCACTACACACGATTGCCGACTGTATTGGCATAATTATTGCATATTTTTCTTTCAGGCTTTAAAGTTGCAATGCCACAGTTGTTTTATGGTTTGTTGTGCGTAAATCCACGCTTTTGCCGATTTTATCGGCCGATACAAGCTCTGTCAGAGATGTATCTGCATCGCATATGCCAAATTTTTAAGAGAAAGAAAAGAAAAAGGAAGAAAGGTTGTGTCTTAACTTAAGACTGTACGGTACTATAATATACACAAAGAATATCGGCCGATATATCGGTATCTGTCTGTTTTACTTCACTAATATCGGCCCCAAACCCATATCGGTCGGCTCTAAATAAGACCTAATGTGAATTTTAGTTTAATGTAAACTTCTAAGGGTGGATTTCACAAGACCACTCAGGGGACATAACCAGACTTCACATTTCAAATGAAAAAAATGAATAACAGGACAAAATAAACTAATATTTGGATAAAGATTTATTGAGGTCATTGAGACACTCATACTACATATATACCTTTTAAACTATAGCAAATACAAACACTGCGTTCTAATATTTAACAGGGAAAACTGTTTAAAAAAGAACAAATGATCCGCGTTTCACATGGATCTGTAAAACAACTTAAAACGCTGTATTTTGCATGCAAGGCCAGTATTTGGTAATTTACTGGTAAACACGCAATTCATTTTCAAATTCACATTTTGATAGTTTACACAGAGGCAATGATGTATCATTTTCAAAACTTGCACTTGAAGTTTTCAAGTTTATGTTGTCATGTAAATGAAGCCAAATCACAAATATTACTTTTAGTTGTTGTTGAAAACCTCCTCAAACTGATAAATCATAAGTCAGGTGATATTAAATGTAGAGTACCTTCTGACGCCGGTCTCTATGCGTGCACTGATCCCCTCGGCTGGACAGGTGTAGCAGCGCCCGCTCGGAAGGAAGTTGTTATTGGGGTCTTCAGCGTATATCCTGGCCTCAAAAGAATGACCGTGCAGCATGATCTGCTCCTGAGACAGGGGCAGCTTCTCCCCAGCCACCTGAAGAGCGAAGATTAGAAAACAGAGTAAAACTGATGAAGTGTGAAGAAGGGTCTGATTGTGACCCCATTGTGGGCCAATCTGGGAGATAAGTGGATATTTCCAGTAGTGTCTTACAGCGCAGTTGCCACTCCACCAGGTCTGTTCCCGTGATCATCTCGGAGCGGGATGCTCCACCTGCAGGCGCTGTTCATCTCCATGAAGTAGAAATTGTGCCTGGCCCATGATGAACTCCACAGTACCTGTTCGAAACAATCATTCAGTCAGAAATCGATCATCATCAATGTTAAAACGGTTAATCTGCTTTGTTGGAAAGAAATTTCAGGACTTTTGATGACAATGAAAAGAGAGCATCTTTTGAACAGAAATCTTTGTAACATTAGAATGTCTCTTTTGATCAGTTTAATGGGTCTTTTGCTTGCTTCACCTGCTCCCACATAGTTGACCGCTTTAGCTGCTCGCACGCTGCCTCTCGAGTTTCCTCCTGACCTCAGGACTGATGCCCGGCTGTGGTCACACACACACACACACAGATCAGGCCAGGTGGATTTCAGTAACACAAGCATGTATCACAGACTTCACTATGATGCAGAATGACAGAAGCGGTTCATAATACCCTGGAGCCTCCTCGATGATCTTCTGGTGTCTCTGTACACTACAGTCTCTCTCGAACAGATACACCAGCGTGCCAGTACTGGTCACCAAACACCTGACCTCAAGCGTGTCTGATGCAACAACAAACAACAAACCAACTGAACCCTGGAGCACAAGACCACTCTTAACTCTTGTAGCAAAAGCCACAGATAATAGCATGGGTCAAAATATTAGAGTTTTCTTTTGTGCCAAAATCATTAGGATGTAACGTAAAGATCATGTTCCATGAAGGTATTTTGTAAATGTCCTATCATAAATATATAAAAACTTTATTTATATTTATTAGTAATAGCATTGCTATGAACTTCATTTGGACAACTTTAAAGACAATTTTCTAAATTTTTTTTTTTTGCACCCTGAGATTACAGATTTTCAAATAGTTGTATCTCTGCCAAATATTTTCCAATCCTAACAGACCATAAATCAATAGAGAGCTGATTTATTAATCAGCATTCAGATGATGCATTTTTATTTTAAATTGAATTGACCCTTATGACTGTTTCTCTGGTCACATATCTGAGTGTCCCGAGGCTGATCAACAAACAGACCTGGGGTTCTCCACAAACTTCTCGATCAGCATCCGTGCGTCGTTGAAGGACTTGCGTGCTTCTCTGCAGCCGACTCCAGCTGCTCGTGAAACTCTGCTTCGAGAGTGCGATGCATTCCCTGCCGACACAAATAAAGCGTGGCGGTTTCAAGTCTGCATATTATTACAGAATGGTTTAGTGCAAACACAACCCACCTTTCCTCCACCGCTGACGGCTTTGATCATCACGGGTAACCAATCCTTGCGGCCTCGCTTTGAAGTTTGCTATCTGATTGGTCCTGCCGTGGTAACCCTCAATGATGGGCACGCCAGCAGCTGACATGATGTGTTTAGATGTGCTGAAGCAAAAACAAAGATGGACTGAAACTTAGACACTAGAAAGGAAGTTCAGTTTAATGTTGGCTAGATAAAGCTTTGCCTCAAAGTTGAAAACTACACTATACAAACAATAAGGCATTGCTAGGTAATATCTTTTTTTTTTAAAGAGTACTTATCATGGAAATAATATACTTTAAACTAATATACTGAATGTTTTAGGACAAATTGCAATTTAAGAAAATGTATTATAGTTAATTATTATTAAATGTAATTAGTTAAATGCAACTTTATGTAATGTCAATTCTGTTGTTTTTAAATACTGTACTTTAAATGTACTGATAAATATTCAAATATATTTTAGTTTAACAAATGTAATTAATATTGAAACTCCCATGCACTTAAATATACTGTGTAAAATGAACTTGCAATTAAATATAAACTTAAAAAGCATAACTTGCATTTTAATCCATTAACATATATCCTTTTGCATCCCTTATCAAAATTAAGCATGGGTTTGTTATAGTAAAAGTTAAGTAGCCATAGGTTTTTTTTTTTTTAGTAAAACCGTGGCTAATTTTCATAAGGATGTTCTTTAGCATGTTAGTCAACACATCAGTTCAGCTCACTTTTTCACAAGTTACTGGGGCTTTGTTGGCAGCTACTACAGTTAGGGATGCACCGATACTACTTTTTCAGTACCTGCCGACACCAATACTTTATTTTGTATGATAATTACCAATACTATATGTATGCCGATCTACGATCTTTATTTTTGGTATTTGCCGATACATTGTACCAATACCGATACTTTTATTTTTGGTAATTGCCTATACAGAGTACCGATACTTTATTTTTGGTATTGTCGATACATTGTACCAATACATTACTTTTATTTTGGTAAATCCTATACAGAGTACCGATATTGCTTTATTTTATTATGCCAGTAATTGTACCAATACCGATACTTTTATTTTAGTAATTGCCTATACAGGTACCAGATCTTTATTTTTGGTATTTGCCGTATACATTGTACCAATACTCGATACTTTTATTGTTTGGTAAATGCCTATCAAAGTACCGATACTTTATTTTTAGGTATTCGTATACATTGTGCCAATAAGATACTTTTATTTTTTGGTAATTGCCTATACAGAGTACCGATACATATATATTTATTTTATATATTGAGTACAGAACCAAAAGAGTATGTATAATGTTAGCTGGTTAACTTAATTTATTAAACAGATACAGTCAAACCAACATTTATTCAGACAAAGTCAACATTTCATATTATCACAGTTTATTCACTATAGTTTAGACAATGGTAATAAAATATGACAAGAACTCAGAGCTAAACTGTGCGGAACAAATTCATCTTGATAATGTTAGATAACTTTGATAGAAAGGTGTGTAATGGATTGCAATCAACCAAAATTATTCAGACAGCTGTTAGTATGACAGTATTTACACAACTATCAATACTTAGTCGGCAACCCTTAGCCTTAACTACTGTCTGTAGTCTCCTGGGCATGCTCTCTGTCATCCAGCTTCATGCAAACATGAACTAAAAATTTTCCTCAGACTTGGTCGAATATTATTTGGTCCCAAAATTTTATCAGTTTTATTGGTAGTCCGCTATTTGAAGAGTTTTGGGTTTAATTTGTCACAGTTAACTTTATTTCTGCGATCCTCATTTACATAAATGAACTATAGTGTCCTGCACCCACTAGTAAAAAAATAAATAAAAATAAATAATAATAAAAAAATATATATATAATTTTTATATTATATCTGGTCTCTGAATAAATTTTGTTTTTGGTATAGGCGTTTGTTATTCAGTTCAATTCAAGTTTATTTGTATATCAGCTTTTACAATACAAATCATTATCGGGATTATCGGTATCTGTTGAGTATCAGACCGATACCAGTATCGGTGCATCCCTGTCTACAGTCAAATAACTACATTTTCTTTTTTTTATTATTATTACTGTACCTTTTGATTCCCATGTCCCGGATGGCAGATGCGGTGGGCGATGAAGATGATGCCCTCTTGTTTGCACAGTTCAGCAAACTCTGTATTTTCCGACAGGAATCCATATCCAGGATGGACGCCTGACCAAAACAGAAGATTTAAAATTATAATAAATCAAACTCCTAATTCAGTTATAAACCATACATCTTAACACTAGCACACCTGAGCAGAGGATTTCTTGGCACATCCAGGATCCTGTCCATGCGCAGGTAACTCTGCTGAGACGCTGCTGGCCCATATGATCGCCTCATCCCTGCCATTACACACCCAGTTATACAACTATACTATCTGTCTATGATCAGAATATGAAGTGTGCATGTATTTGTTAGGGTTTTCTCACCATGGCCACATGCATGGCGTGTCTGTTCTGCGTGCTGTACATGCAACGAGCTACAGCCCATCTTCTTGGCGTCCGCATCACCCGGCATGCTATCTCTCCTCTGTTAGCAATAAGGACTTTCTCAATCCGCCTGAAACAGAGAAACAGCATATAGGGGTTCATTATGGATTATAATAACAGTGAGCATTAGGTAGAAAGCTCTTACCCACAGAAGCATGTCTGATGGATCCTCTGGTCCAGATCAGTGTCCTGCAGACAAGAGAGCAAGTGTTTAGTAAACAGTCTGAATGGAGTCAAGGGCACATTCCTCTGCAGAGGTGACCTCCTCGTTTCATGAAAACCACAAAGCGTGCCAAGAACTCAAAGATGCTCAATAACAAAGGTTCATGCAAAACACGTATGCAAACAACATGAATTATTCACACCTTTCATCAAATATACATGCATTAACAATAACAACATGTTGCACACTAAAATATGATGACTTCACGTCAGTATTCAGAGATATCCGCGCAATGAAACTCATATCTCGAAGTGCATTGGTTTAGAAGAGAAATATGATACTTGAAGCTAAGTTTGAATGTCATTTCTGACAGCTCGACTGGTTTTAATGCTAGCTGTTCTGATTTACAGCCCCATGTGTGATGAACACTATACCGTTTCTTTGTTGTTATGATAAAGTAGTTTGTAACTTACAGCAGGTGTCTGTATAAAGCTCTGTTGAGTTGAGTTTTCAGAAACACCGCAGCCATGATCGCTCTGTTAGCATGTGTAACGTTAACTAACACGACTCTGCCTTAAAACAGCGCGATGATTTCAAACACTTCATGGGATTCACAACTTCTCTCCATAGACCTGATTGAATACTTCCAGTTATTTATACGGGGATTAATTATTCCGTCCAAAGGTCATTAAAACGACGTTGTCATTGATGCTACGTGTAGCCGATGGAAAAGCGAACGCGTTAGGTTTGTCCTCTTCCACTTACCGTACTTACAGGAGCCAATCAGAAACGAGAGCTTGTAGGCGGGGTCTGACGTGTGTGTGGAAGGGTTGTGGAAATGGAGTACAGTTAGATAATAAATATGCCAGCGCATTTCCCTTCAGTTATACCATATAACGTTTGACCATATAGCGATTAGAAATAAACATCTTACCTCTTTCTTCACATTGGAGCAACTTTTCTCTGTTGATGAATATGACGTGACACTCAAGGGCTAGTGACGTGTATGTAATTTCCCGCGAAATCCGTAATGACAGAAATAATAAGGTTCAGTTCAAAATCGCTTCCTTCTGAGTAAGTACCTCTTTAAATAAGTAATTATTTGGTGACCGTTAAAGTATATTTTATATAGCATAAATGTAAGTAATATAAATGTTGTTCTTTCTTGAAAGTGTCATTTGGATGTTCACTTCAGAATCTCACAGAAAAGCTTGTAATCCGGGTAATTATGTACTTTTTTTTTAAAAAAAATAATAATAATGGAGAACATTTCTTAAATTAAATTTAGTTTAAAAGTTTTATAGTTTTATTGTATTTATTTATTTATTATTAAGATTATTTTCAGACACAAGATTTAAAATCTTGCTTATGAAAAAGCCAAATGCAAAGTAGTGGGGCAATGTTGTCACACTTTATGGGATTGCTGTCAAAAATAGGAACTTGATGTTGACTGATTTGCTTAAGAATAACATGATTAAAATATGAAATGCTATCTAAAGGACAAAAAGTATAATATCTGTATTTTAAATGTAATATAAGCTATTTAATCATTTTAAGCAACAGTTTAAATATGAAAAATATTAAATGGCACAATTATAAAAGTTCAAATTCAGAAAAGTAACACCTTTTTTATTTTTTGGACTATTAACCTCTGATTCCCCTCAATCATCAGTTGTCTAATTATAGTCTTAATTTACTTTTAACAGGGCTTGTTCTAAATAATAATAGTCTAAACATTCATCCTCCCATTCACTCAGTTCATCCTTCGGTTGTTGGAGCTTCATAATCATGATGTAACACCGGCACTTAGTATTAGTCCTTAAAGTCTAACACTAATTTTGTCATTTTCTTATTAAAAATCAGCTTTTTTCCCAATGGCATTCATAGTCACATGTAAAACCTCACTTAACTTGAATGTACATACCTTGTCATGACCCAAAACCTTCAGAATGACATCTGAATGACCGCATAGTCTATAAAAATCACATTCCCAGCAGTATTTCATGTCAATCGCATTTTAATTGTTTACTGAGATCATTTAAAACTGGAGAGAGTATCCACACAATGTAAAACACATCATTAAATCTCGTGATTCGTCTTCACGTCACACATCTAGAGTCTCAGAGTTGTTCGTAGCCTCGGTTGCGGCGTTCTCTGACGAGCACAAACGTCAGAATGGCGATGAGGCAAATCGCTGCAGCTACAGCACCCAGAATAATGGGGATCATGCGCTTGTTGTAATCCTCCCAGCACTCAACCTCTGAAATCAAGGCACGACAGATCCTGTTATTCTTGGGCAAACAGGTTAACAGAACATAGATGTGTTTGGTAGTATATAAAAACAGCATCTCTACGGTCTACGATGTGAAATGTGTTTACCTTTTCCAAACGCTCCGTTAGCCAGACCAAAGGCTTGAATCTTTAGTGGCACCAGTTTGACTTTCAAGAAGCTTGCCAGTATCAGAGTTGTCTGAGACTTGCAATTGAACTTAGACCATTTTTTGCTTTGAATAGCTTATCGTGACTTACAACTCCTACATAGGTTTTATCTGTGGATTAGATGAACAGAATGTAAAATGCATTCTCTTAACCAGTTTATTGTTCATTTACTACTGTAAAGTAAGTTTACCATTGCGTTTATGCCAGTGTTAACTCTTCATGCATTTGTTTATGCATTTTGGCTAATTATCTAAACGACCACACAGTTTTAAGGGCCTGAAAACAAAACCTTTCAAAACTATGGAAGGCTCAACCGGGTCAAAGTCTTTAAACAGAACATGTGAAATTTGACCATGACCAAGCGTATTGTTTGTCCACATAAATTCAGCATTTTGGATGGGTCTCTTTTGTATGTGTAGAGCGAGGTCATTCTGGATGTGTTACGGCATCAGTTCTCTCGTTTCTTTAGTACATGTAAATATACTGTTTTACCGTTTAGACAACATATTTGAACTTTAAAATGTAATTCAAAAATTTTACCCAAAAGCTGGGTTAGTCCATATTTGACCAATTTGGTTGAAACAATCCGCATTTTTTAAGTGTAATATCTGATGTTTGAATTCATGTATACCAGTGTACCATTATGACTTCCGGTGTCTCAAATTCAGTAATTTTATCGGCTGCTGTGTAATTGTTGTCCCATTAACCGCACAAACAGTGTGTTTTGCAGGTAAAATTTGACCCGTTCCATTTAAAGACTTTTGCCTCCATGTGCCTTCCGGAAATTATACCATTATGTCGTCTGTGTAAACTGTAAAAGTGTGAATTCAGTGAAAGCGGTAACATTGAGCATATTTCTTTAAAAGGTCACTCGCCAACTACTGACAGACAGTATTTTGTATCATTTTCACAGATTTATGTGGATGAGGAAAACATTGTTATCTGTAAGTGAAGTTTTTGAAATTGCAAATGAAAAAGTAGTTTTGTTTTTTGTGTATTATTGTAGCATAAATGTACCATTAGAGCAGTCTGCCCGAATCTAACATTAACTTTTAGAGTGAATTATTATAATTTTTTTACAGTGCATGTCATGCAATTTTTTTTCACCAGAATAGTATGTGTGTACTGTTTAGTGTCCTGGACGATTTTGTAAAGATTTTGTAACTTTGTACTTAGTGGTGTTGAAATGAATCATGCACATCGATGTGTGTTAAGAGTCAACCACACCTCCTAAAACTGCTTGGTCTAACAGCCAGTTTACACTATTGTGTGGGAATATTTGCTTAATGCCACCAAATGTTCCATAAAGAAAGAAAGCATTTTTATTCCTGCTTTTGCCGCGCTTGTGTTGTGGAGTCGCTGTGTTTCATTTTGAAAGCGCGCTACTTTGTTTGGCCTTCCAGAGAGGACACGAAATCTAGAAATCAGTGGTTAAGTTGTATTTACAACACTGTTCCAGAACAGTTCAACCTAAATATTCAGATGAGTGCAGCAAATTTTATGGAGGATTGGGAGAGAAGACTACAATGCCGTGTCTGTTTCTATAAAGTGGGCCAATAACAACTTAGCAAGGACAGTCTGGCGCTTCTGACCTCACAGTCTGTAAGTCTGTTTTCATATGTAAAGGATTGGCCACTGATTATTCAAATACAAGTTTCGAGCAGTGTAGAGTAAAGCTGCTTGTTTGTCATTTCTCCAATCACAAATTCAGACTTGATTTTATATGTATCGTGTGATAAACAACATAACATGTAAAAGGGAGTTTAAGTGATTATAATCAGTAATTATGTCCCCACTGGATGCTACAAATGTCTTGTTTGTAATAGGTTTTATTGGTTTTGTCTGCCACTCCCGGAGATGACATCACAGTATGGTAAGGTGCATGACATGTCTGTCACAGCTTGAGGCATTCGACCAATCACAATGCACTGGATAGCTGGCCAATCAGAGCACACCTCACTTTTCAGAACAATGACTTTGTAAAATTAACGCATTTCAGAAGGCAGTGCATGAGGGAAAAAAATGTACAGTATATGGAAAATAATGTATTTTTAGCAACCCCATCTGACCCTTTAAAACTGACACTCTATGATCTAAAAAAAAGAAAAACTCATAACTTTAATTGTCTGTAAACGTTTGGATATTTAAAGCATTCTCATATACTGAAATAACTTTTTTTTTTCACTTGTAACTGTGATTACTTTACATTTGTTTGTATGTTTTAAAGCTATAGCCTATTTAATTTTTAGGTTCTTAACAATTGTTTTGATTAATTATTAATTTGTTTTATTTGTAAAAGTAGCCTGCTTATATAATTTAATAAAAGAAAAATGCACAAAATACATTTTATATGATCATGATGAATTGTGATATTGAATCGTTGACATCTTAATTGTAATTGGAAACAAATTGTGAAACTATTAACGGTTAACAGTCCTAACGTAGATTGCACATGTACGATGACTTGGTTTTGCACTAATCAATTGTTCCAGAAGGTGGCTAGCGTTGGCGTAGTTTCACAGTAGAAAATGAAACTAAATAAATAGAACAAAAACAACATAAATTTAAATGCTTGCCAAAATACACAGAGACAGAAAACAGTGTAAAACAAGGATAAAAATTGGTTGTGTTTTTAAGATGAAGGAATTTGATGGAAATGTTTGCGTCGTATCAAGATGTGTGGAGTTTCTTCTCGACAGGTATAGTATTTTTGCCAATTGTTATCTCTTAAATCTCAAACCCCAGATAAAATATTAACATGTATTTTTTATGATAAGAATAATCGTGATGAAAAGTCTGCGATAATGTTTTTTAAAGGTTGTAGTGTAATTTATACTTACTCTGGCAATTTTACAAGGTGGGACAGGTTTCAGAAGACCTTTGACGCTTGCTCACATAGGAGAGATCACCTTCCTGCAAGTGTGGGGAAATATCGCATTGCATGTAGATGAAGGCTGCTTGTTTTGCATGTTTATCCTCAAAGATAAAACTTATCATTGAGATAAAAGCTACTGTAGGTACCTTGATGAAAGTGAACTCCAGATGTCCGCCATCAAACTCCAGTGACAAAACAGACTTTTGGCCCCACAGAATCCTGTGACTCGTGTATAGCTGGGATTCACATTGAAATAATACTTCTTCTGCAATACAAGTGTGGGATACAGTGTGATTACGGCATCAGCATCATGATAGTATGAAAATACTGTAAAATTAACAATATAATACAGTTCAAGACACTCAAATTTGGTGTGACTGCACAGAAATTGAAGGCATAAAAGGATATACTTAATGCAAACTTAATCTAATGTTTTCAGATATTAACATCCATTGGAATTAAGTGAAAATCTATTATAGTTTACATTTGTGTTATATTAGTTTAGCTGAACATTTAAGTGTTTTTGGTCTTATCCACTTAATTAGGACTTAAGCACATTTTAAGTAACATACTTTTGTAATTTCTATTGGCTTTCGTTTTAATGTATTTTAAATATGCACATATATTAACTTTAAAGTATTAACTTTAAATACATTGATTAAGATGCTACAAGTAGTTGATGATTAAACAAGTATTTTAGTATGTTAGTTGATACATCAAAGATTACTTTTATAGCATTCAAAATGCATTTTAGGAGCACTTTTTAAAAGTATACGTTAGAGTGTTCTGAATAAGTGATGAAACACGCTTAAATTACACTCAAGTGGCTTTTTTATTCCATAATATTACACTATGTGCAAGTAGTGTTTTTAAAATAAACTTAAGATTTGAGGTTTACTACAAATGCACATTCAATACAACTAAGAGTACTTATATCTTACATGGGATTACAGTTCACTTTGTAGTTTATCTTAATTATGGACTATTCCATTCCCATCAAACAATTTAAGATATTAGAAAGATGTACCCTTAAGGATGCTGACCCAGTGTAAAACTGCTGTGCCCATACAAGTCGGCACATTTTTCTGTCAGTGCAGTGAGCGTTGACAATTTTGGTGGTAAACCAAGTGAGTTCTCACCCTTTTAGAAAATGCTGAGGAGCTGAATAAAAATGCTGAGAAAATAACAAGCTTACTTTGTTCTCTCAGCACCACAAACTCCACTCCCATATCGGCCAGCACACCGCTTTGCCCTGAAGGTTCTTCAAGGTGTACAGAAACTTAGGCGGGAGCTTTCTTTGGGCTGGAGAACGGGTCTCTGGGACAGATAGGTAATGGGAGGATCACTGTTGATGATGGCAGGAACTTCATCCGCTGTAGCTGAAAGTTGAAGAGGGGTTGAGGCTAGAGAGCTTCCTGTAAACACAAAAAACGGGGCTTTAAAACCATTACATGAAGTGTTAACCAACACAGCTACCAGAACCTATTATTGATGCTGTTAAGCTGACACATTTTGCTTTATTCTTGATTCTCGAAATGACGCTTATAACTTACTAGAACTTTCTAGTTATAAATATATCCATGCATTTATTTTTCTAAATATGAATCACCATCATTTATAAGAGTATATGCAAATTGTGTAGGATCATTAACCATTAAAATCACTATTTGACTTCATATGAAAGGCAGGTCAACTCACCTAGCCAATGCATGGAAGACATCAGAGAAGCAAGCGTAGTAACTTGCATGAGTCATTTTGAGAAAGTGGCTTTTGTGTTTAGGGCAGTTGCTCTTATGGCATCAGCTCTGAAGCCACAGTAAAATAATGCACATGTGCTGTGAAGGAAAACACTTATGCTCTGATGCTGTCAGCAATTATCTGGCATCAGGAAGCTTCTTTAGCCAAGCCCACATTTAGTAAACCCAGTAATGATATGAGTGAAACTATATTGGTGTAAAACGTATATTCCAGATCAAGAGTTTTAGCTCTTAATTGATTTTCTAAGCAAGCTAGACATCTCTTTGATTACAAAGTAGTGGCACAGTGGTAGAGTTGTGCAGTTATAGGATCTTGCCCAAATTCAGTGCCCAACAGGTCAGTTGTCACTAATATATTCCATACTTTTTGTCGGAGAAAAATCCATTCAGTGCCTCAAAGGGTTCAATTACACAGCAACTTGAATTGCCAATAACTTGAATAAATTCCATTTTCTAGGAAATTTTTTTCCTGAATATTCTACATTCATCACAACTACCAACTTTGTTCACTGTTTAACCATGTGTATCTGTTTTGAAAACAAAACTATGAAAATATAAGCACTTTTATTAAAACAATAATTCAGGACACAATGTAATAACTTTTCTTCAAGTGTGTAACTTTATGGTTTTGCAGATCACTCAGACTAAGTTCACACTTTTGTGGTCCGTTCACTTTTTACTTCCCTTTCCAATTTGGTTGGTTGTGGAACTCTTGTGTGTGTAAGGCTCTGTTTGTCTTCAAGTTTCTTGTTTATTTATAGATTTTCTTTTTTTAAGTTTAAAATGTATAAGTGCAATCCATATTGTTACAGATTAATTTGAAAATTATCTTACCAATAATTATTCAATATATATGAAAGCATGAAACACTTTTTTGGTTGTTTTTGTCTAGATAATTATTCAGAAGAACAAAAAAATGCAGTTAATAAAAAAAAAACACTTGACAACGTTAAGTTTCTAAATTAGTTATTTATACTTTTGTGGTGCTTAAAGACTCTGTAGATTGCAATAAAAAAGTAGACAGTCGTTTGATGCCAAAAAAAGCAATGTTTTCTAAATGGAGAACTGTTCAACTCAAACAATCAGCATTCCTCTTAAAAGATCTTTACAAACAACCTGATAGCTTCATTTTAAAGTAATTTTGAATATTTTTCTTATAGTAATATTATTTTGAATATTTTGCTTGCTATTCCTCATTTTGAGTGACATACAGTACATGTAGAAAATTACAAAACAAAAGTAGCTAAGACAAATTTCCAACACTTAAAAAATGTTGAATGCAGTGTTAGGGGAGAGTTGCTTTTAAAAGTAGCACATTACAATATTAGCTTCTTCATAAAAGTAACTTATTTTACTTTTGCATTACTTTTCATCACCTGGACGGCTTGCTTATTTGTTTCAATAACAAAGAACAAAAACAAAGGTTTATTTATTTGTATTTTATTTAAAAAAAATTGTAACTGTAAATACCATTTTACAAAAGTGATATTAATAAGCACCAGGTCGAATGATAGGTGTGCTGTCTGTGAATCAATGGGAAAACAAAGTAACTTAAATGACTTATTTAAACAAATTACTGAGACTCAATTTGAGTCGAGATCCTGTCTTTAATTCCATGAGAGGAAAATACACAGTACAGGTCAAAGGTAGAGGGACAAAGTATGGGCTTAAATACACAATGCTGCTTTTGTCAATTTACTTAACACAACTTTGCATTCTAAGCTGCTTGTGTGTCTGTTATGAAGCACTGGACTTTTCTTTAAAAACAATAAAAATACTTACAAAAATACTTTACAATAACATGAAAATTTGAGATAAACTGGTCAAATAAATCCAAAACCAATAAATACTGTAATCAATAATCTATCTAGACAAACTGGACTTGCACACACTTTCTTTTTGCCTGAGAGCTGGTGCTTGACTCCAGGAACACATGGAAAGCTCTGGATTGATCTTTTGGAACTGATTGTCCACCAAAATACAATGTTAAAACTGTGATCTGATGTAAATTTGTGCACCATCATGTAAAGGTCTCAGTGAAGGTCTCTTATCATTGGTTTGGTGTGTTGATTCAGAGAACTGCTGGCGTGTTTGGAGAGCATCTCAGATGAGTAAACATTTACCACCACACCATATTTGGACAGCTGGAGATACAGACACAGAATTGAGCTTTCTAACAGTGAGTAAATCATTACAGAGACAAGGTGGACACTTCAGAACTCTCACTCCAACACAGTTGGGTTTCCAGAAGAGCACAATGATGCGAGACAAGATCATCTTGATGGTTTTGCGCTAGCTTGGCTGTATTCTTCTGGAGGACATGGACAAACTGACATTAAAATTCCGTGTGATGATAAAGCGTGTGGAGAATGTTGTGAATTTAACTCTTACCCGATAATAAGATATTAACTGAAGGTGGTCAACTGGCTCTCTATGAAATCCTGGAGGCTACAAAGGTAGGATGTAGTTTTGCTCTTTGTGTTGACAATATTTAACCTCTAGGCAACTCTAGGTTGTCCTGCACTCTTAAAATAAAGGTTTTATTGGCATCGAAGGTCCCACGAAGAGCCTTTAACATCCATGCAACCTTGTCAATGCACAAAAGGTTCTTTAGTTTGGTGAAATGTTCTTCATGCTAAGAAATAATGGTTAAATTTAAGAACTGTTCACTGAAATATTTTTTTTTGGTAAACAATAAATGTTTCTTCTGTGGCATCACTCGAAAACCCCTTATGAAACTTTTATTTTAAGAGTGCAGCAATGCGATAGAAGAGCCATTTTCCACTTCACTCTTCCAAAGGGTGTTTTGCAGTGATGTCATAGAAGAACCTTTTTAGTTCCAAAGAACCTTTCATTGAACAGTTCCTAAAAGAACCATTTTGAAAACATTTTATAGAACCCTTTTTGGACCATAAAGAACCTTTTCTGCACTTGAAAGATTCTATGGATGTTTAAGTTTCCTATATAGCACAATTGATGCCAATAAAGAACCTTTATTTTGAAGAGTGTAGTGAGAACCTTTAGTGGTTCCATTGAGGTTAAAAGTTCTTCATGGATCTATCGATGCCAATAAAGCACCTTCATTGTTAAGAGTTTAGCATAATACAGTAATTTTCACAGACCCAGAATGAATCGGTGGAAGTGGTGTTTGTATGGTTCACAAGTCGAGAAACAGACTGTCCTGCAGGGAGACAAGGTTTGGTATGAATGTGACTACCTGCAACAACGGATAAGGTAAGATCTCCTGAAGTCATCACATTCATGAAGATGATCTACATTCATTGTTGGCAAAAAAAACCCTCTTGCATTTAGAAGCAACACTAACCTAGTGCGACAGTCAATTATATCAGTTATAAAGATTAGCGTAAATTATACAAATATTGCAACAGTCAATTATATCAGTTATAAAGATTAGCATCAATTATACAAATATTTTCCAAACACAATCAACTACTTTTAAAAGTAATGCTTTAAAATATTGCTTACTCATAAAAAGTAACTTATTTTGAAAGTAATACATTATGTAACTTTTGCGTTTCTTTTGATCAGATAAGCGGCTTGCTAATTTGTTTTGTTTAATAACAAAAGCCCAAAGTTACCTTTTGTCAACTGTAAAGACCCTTCTGAAGAAAATGCACCTTCTTGAAAATGAAATCTGAATACAGATTTGTGTTACTTGTAATGCATTACCCCAGCACTGGTGTTAAGTGAATAACAGTAGGCTTTGACCATGATTATAGTACTGTACATGTATATTTTGTGGTTCCTCAGGCAATCATAAACTGTCAGTAAGTCCAGTTTGAAGAAGCAGATCAAAGTTACTGTTGCATGACTGTACAGGTATGTCAAACGCTAATTTAATCCCTTTCTTAATTTACAGTTATATTGCACACAGTCATTTTTCTGTATTAAAACTTAGGAGGAATAGCACTTTTCTGCCTTAAAATGCAAGCTATTGTAACTACAAAAATAAAACATAAAAGTATTTACTCAATAATTTAATAATATATTAACTTTCTGACATGAGCCAGCTGCTTCCTCTAAAGTCGCCCAGTGTCTGGGCTGCCCTGAAAAGATCGATCTACATCACTAAGAACTGAAAGAACCACTCATTTATTCTTTGTGAAAGCCAACAGCATTGTCAAACACAATCATTTCTTTATCTTTAGGCACTTGACATTTGCAACAAAACAGGTAAATTACTTCTTTTTAGCTCAGCTGTTTGATTCCCAGGGATAAGACCAATGGCCTGAATGCAATATAAAGTGACTTTGGGAAGAGTTGTCTTCCAAATGCACAAGTATGAATGTAGAAATCACCTCATTTAATCCATTGGACTGTTTTTGTCAGATTGGGCTGTTGGCTGCATTTGGTCAAACTGGTGAACTCAAGATCATCAAGGTTAATGCTGTGCTGTTGTGGATCTTTTCTGTTTCTAGGTGGTGGCTGGATTCAGGTATAAATTGCAGTTTTGATTGAGAAGAGCAATTGCACCAGGGCAGAATTCAAAGTGGTTACTGAGGGTGCCACCCAATGCAGGAAAAAGCGGTAACATCCAAAATCACTCTTTTCTTTTTTTTTTTGAATGCCAGTGTAGTTTAATATTTGAAGAGCTCAGATGTAAAGTCTAAGAGACAATATTGTTATCAGGCTCCTGTGTGTAGGTTCAGTAATCTTCACTTGAATCATGAAAGATTCTGAAGTGAAATAACTGATCATAAACATAGAGCCTAAGAAAAATACTCATTTTATAAGGCACTTAGAGGCTTTGCATCGTTGAACTCTTCATTTATTAATTTAGTCTGAGATAGAACAATAATAAGGAATGTGTCCAGTACTAGTGTACTTGTAGCCAGCCTCTCACATAAGTTGTTGTTTAGGAGGTTTTGCAGTGTAACTCTACTGTGGATGTGGCTCCTTGGAGGCACGAGAGGCCAGAAGTGCATGTTGAATGTGAAACAATGGTTACTAAGGTGAGGCCAACCCGTCACTCTTTTGATTTTGTTAAACAATATAGATCTTTTTTTAAAGCATTGTGATAGATTTCCAATGACCCCATTTGTGCCCAAGCGTCTTGTTTTCAGTCTGTCTCAAGATTTAAGCGACCACCAGGCTGGTCTCCTATTAGGAAACAAACTGAATGGACCAAAGAATCCCCAGAGAAATCCAAGGAGAGCATCAACACAAGCCAACGCTCAACTGTCCTTCCTACCCTGGAGAGTTCAAGCCAGTCATCGTCAGCATCGCTCCTCCAAACACTACAGAGTCTTCACAGACCGAAGCAGATCCTGCATTCAATGACCAGGATCTGCTAAGCTGAGAAGCTTGCGTGTGTTTGTTTAACTGGATACCTAAAAATAAAAAGAAGGAAGGATGAAAGGAAATTCAACTACCTTTCTTATAATGTGTTTCTGACATTTTGAATAAAGTATTAGTATTCTTGTACTGGTAGATTCTACAATAATTCAAAGCACACTGTCTCATATTTCACAATAAAGACCAAGATCCAAATATGCTGTTTACTGGAATTGTTTTGCACGTCTCTGTAACATAATATTTTCCCAGATAGATTAAGCAAGAAAATGCTAATTAGTCACGTGAACAGTAGTTGCTTATGAGCTGTGCTTTATAAATTGCACATCGACAAAAATAGCTCACATTTGCCCTCTTATGTAGTATGATGTAGTCAAAAACTGAAAAGTTTTTCATTTGCATAATGTATCTAGCGAAACGTTTTCAAACAATTAGCGTTTACAATATCCATGAAACGCCAAAATGCTTATATTATGCCAGGCTAGTAGTTGGACTGTCGACCTTTTATAAACCGCTTACCATTATGAGGTGACAATTCTATATTTTAAATGATGTTCTCGCTGTTGGTTGTAGTATTGGAGCAAAATCCACTCTTGTGCTGAAGAAGCGTTAGTAAACTCTTGAGCAGCAACAACAAGTATAATACTACACCATTGTTTGTGTATGTATTGTTGAGCATCTTGCCTTTAAAATCGACATGTACCGTGCATCTCTACAGTACCTAACAAACGTATGCTGCTGACATCACCGATTTCAAACATTTCCTCATAAGTGTTTACACAAACAATAAAGTTCTGTTTTCAAAACTTGCACTTTGAGAACCGTCTTCTAAAATGTACGGCTTGTGATGCAAAACTGAATGATCAAAACCATGCATGACCTGTTGATGAACTGCCAACTAATGGGAACGCATGTAATACGAAAGAAGTGAGGTAATGGTATTGAAGAGTAGTAAAAAGAGGGAATAGGAGGGGGAAAGTAAAAGTGGATTTGGGAAGGAAGGAAGGAAGGAAGGAAGGAGGATACGGTGATTGCAAAATGTCTGTGGTAAAGAGCAGGGGTTATCTCTAGTGCACACTTGGTATGGTGCTACTAATCAATTTAGTGTTTTGAGGAACGATTTCTCCAAACTAAGGATACCAGTGCTGAGTGTGTTTTACCTTCCTTCGTAGCCTCAATTCATCTGAATACTGAGTTTGATGGTTTCAGGTGATCATATTATCAAAATACCATGAATGATAATAAATCAAAAGAAAAGGCACTAACTAACTAACAAATAAATATATTACAAATTTGTATATTTAATGTTAATATAGTCAATGTAATGTTTTTTGAGCAGATAATTGTCTTCAACTGTTGCTTTACTAGCCATATTTAAAACTATTGCTTTAAGTCTCTGTGGCCATTTTTCCAAGTCCTTACTCTAATAATGTTTGATTATGTTATCTGTTAAATAATGACACTTTGTAATAGGCCTACCGAATGAAATTCATTTCTTCTTTTCATTTCTTTTCCATAATTCCATTGTTGGAAAAGAATTTCAAACCGTTTAGAAATCAGAGAAGATCTCCTGTGTATTAAAAGTCGGCAATCTAATGTTCAATAAGTATTACTTATTTGTTACAGCTGAGATGTTTCCATTATTTTGTGTTTCATTTTCACTCCTAACCCATTTGACAAAAAAAAAAAAAGATTTACAAAAGGAGTTGTTTGCAACTGGCCACATTCCCTTAAACGGCTATTTCTTGTCATAGATGTTCCGGTAATTAACTGATCTTCTCGAAATAAAATGGTTGGTAATTGTAGTCAAAGATGAGGTTAGGTGTACATCAGTGGCTTGATGTTTGAAGTTCACGGGTCAGGACGTATGACTCATCATGCTGCGGTCTCAGGTGGACGGAGCTAGCGTTCGTTTGCATTGCCTTCGGAGGTGCTTTGGGGTGCGTGTCCCATGACATCTACAGCATCTCATGTACCACGATCTCATCTAAAACATCTCATGCATTTAGAACGGATTTGTGTCATTGCTCAGAGAGCTTATAAAGCGGTTGAGATGCTCCTTCTTCTGTTACTTGAGAAGAGTCGCTCACCATATAGCCTGTCTCAAATCAAGTCCTGCTTCCAGCCACAATGGTCAGAGATCGGATCTTTCTTCTAACCGTAACCTGCTCCGTCCTTAATGCTGCTAGTTAGCTGCGATGACGTTCTAGAGATCCGTTCGCCAGAAGATGACATGAAAGCTCAAGAGGAGAAAGAACTGGTAAGGTCACTTTTGTCAAGAGGGTTTCTTCAGGCACTCTGCAAATCAATCTGAAAGTAGCTATAAGATGAATGAATTGAGAAAATAACAATATGTTACAGATCGAGGCTCTTCAAGAAGTGCTTGAGAAACTGAGAAACAAACAGATTCCCACTGCAGAGAAGAAGTTCTGGTTGGTCCCCTCGGTAGGTCTTTGGTATACATTTGACACATCGTTAAACATTCATTAAATGACAAAACATTGTAATTAGGTCTTCATATCATACATTTGAACTCTTTATAAATTATTATCAGCAAAATCATGTTTTTGGTTGAAACATTTTGTTTAGAGAGAAGGACAAAAGGATTAACTGGAACAAAAGCGATCAAATTTGTCATATTAAAATGTATTGTATTGCTTTTATGGTAGACGCTAACAAAATCCAATAAAATTGTGAAATGATTCAAATTCACCTATATTTTGACTTAAATGTCTTATTAATGTCTTAGAAAACTGATTTACATTCTTAGAAATGGGAGTGTGATACTGATTTCCAATATTAAAGAGGTAGTTCACCTTAATTTACTCAACATCATGTTGTTCCAAACCTATAGTCTCACACATTAGATATTTTTAATATCCTCTCATCATTCTTCACCATCTTTTGAAAGTCTAGCTACTAACACGTCTTTGAGTTCCTGTTTACCATATCTGATGAGCTCTATATGTCATGATGTTGATTTATATGGGAATAAAAGGCTATTTTAAAAGTGGTCCATGTACACAGTGTTCCTGTAGCTCAATTGGTAGAGCATTACCTTATCAAGCTAAGGTTGGGGTTCGATTCCCGTTGGGTATCGACACATGATAGGTAGAAATTGATAGCCTGAATGCACTGTAAGTGATCTGCTAAATGCATAAATTTAACTTAAATTTAAAATTTAAATATAAACCAATAAAATCTAAAAAACGTTGGATTAAACCATTTGATTCATTGGATTACTTTTGATTATTTCCTTTCTGAAGCTTGAACATGACTGATGATTACCTTGACTTTCAATGGATGGACAAAAGAAAATACTTTTATTCTTGTTCAAAGATAAACAAAATATTTAGGCTTTGGAATGATTTTATGTTTAGTAAATGATGACAGAATTTCATTTTGGCATGAAAACCATCCATGATGGGAATATATAAAACAAAACAACCCAATTTTATACAAGGCTGCTCCACAAACTGAGTGTTTCAGTTGTTTTCAGTACTTACTACAGTATCATGCTGTAATATGAAAGCTATAAAGTCTGACTAAAGCATGAAATGTTGTGTTTAGTGTGATGCAGGTGAGCAGTGTCGTTGTTAGAGAGGCTGCTCGGGAAGCTGTGCAGCTGTCCAGGAGGAACCACCTGCAGCTTCTCCATCCTCAAGTGTTTGTGAAAGCATGCCTCGTTCTGTCATCATCCAGCAGTGTTTCATTGTACTGTTAGAGATGTTATGCGTTTCCCATCAGTTGTAATGTTTTAATAATGCACACATTCAATAAATGCATGCATTTTTGTATATATATATATATACCTCTGCTTCTTATTCAAAGTCAAATTGAGAGAATAATCTTGAAATATTAAAATCGTGTAACTTTGTGGCCACTAAGCGGTACAAAGCTTTCAGTCCCTGAAAATGAAAGCTAAATAAATAAGGGGCTGGTGTCATATCAGAGCTATTAAATTGGTGGGCAAGATGTCAAAGAGCAAGTGGATAAGTAGTAAAGCTATAATACGTTTTAGCAGACTACACTGCAAAAGAGATGTGTTAAAACTGACACATGTAGTGCAGAATTGTAACACGTGTGGTGAGTGTGCACAGAGACAACTGATGTGTCAAATACAATGTGTGCGTTAAGATGGGTCCACACTTCTACGTGTAATGTCATTTAACTCAGAATAAGAAACTGCTAATCAATAATAAGCATTACAGTGCATGCACAGAGGCACAACAAAATGTTCTAAATCTCATTTTCATAAATGCATTTCAATGACAAATGCCTTGTATAATGCACTACATTAGCATGGGCTACAAGAGTGTTCCCAACATCAACTAGCTACAGCTTGGATGATTGAAAATCATACACAGTCAAGTTTAGCAGATAACATTCGTGACCCTGGACCACGCAGTCTTATAACGAAGTCAGTCATGTAGAAAACGAATATTATGTGACAAAAGTAATCAGTGTGAAAGCAACGCGATGTCATGTTTTGCCCGTCGTCTGCCCTAATCACGCCCACGCGCTTTTGATCGTCCACGTGAGAGGCGCGCGCACCCACAAACAAAGGAGCACCTTTCCTCGAGTTCTTATCGGACGGGTGCTTCGTTCCTGAAAAAGAAACGGTAAGAGGAATAAGACAAAACTGACCTCGTATGAAAGGCGCTGGGAGGATACGCTTTGGGGTTTCCTCAGAAGAATGCAGGGCTGGGATCCAGCGGAGGATATATTATTTAAGTCTTTATTATTATTATTATTATCATACTTGCATTAATTATTGTGTTACTGTGACATAACTAGTACATATATTTGAATAGTTAGACTTTTTCCAAACCATGATTCCTGACTAAATGTTACAAACATATAGCCTAAGTGAAAACATTATGAAGATTTATTCACTTAAAAAGTAATGAGTTATGTTAATGTTAGAGTAAGAATGTTTAAAAGAAAGTGTACTTATAGACTCTACTCACGAAGTGTTGGAGAAAAGAAAAACACTCAAGTTAAGAAGCTGTCTGATGTAAAGTCTAATTTTAAGTTATTTTAGACTACCACTAGGTAGCGCCCTAAGCATGTGTTTTTGTATTCTGGTTCACTTTATAAAGAAGAGATGTAAAAAATTTTGAACGCATTAAAGTAACACACACTTTTTATTATGTGCGCTTAACAAGGAAATCACTGCTCCGAGTCTTTATTAAAACCAACAGATTATGGGCCCAGAAGTAATAAGCTCCAGTGAACAAAAATAAGCTCGAGTCCAAGACTGTGACAGTTTTTCCATTTAATGGATCAAACTATCCTATGTGGAAAGTGCAGAGACTGCTCCTCAATCTGATCCAAGTATGTAAGCAAGATATACATGACTAAAAGTGATTGTGCTCTGGCTACTAATGTATTAGAACCATCTTTGCACTTTCTACTTGGAGCGGAAGATACTAGATGTGCTGGTCATATAATTTGTATATCATCAGAAAGTTGATTTATTTCACTAATTCCATTCAAAAGTGAAACTTGTATATTATATTTATTCATTACACAAAGACTGATATATTTAAAAATATATTTTTATTTTGATGATTATAACTGACAGCTAAGGAAAATCCCAAATTCAGTATCTCAGAAAATTTGAATATTGTGAAAAGGTTCAATATTGAAGACACCTGGTGCCACACTCTAATCAGCTAATTAACTCAAAACACCTGCAAAGCCTTTAAATGGTCTCTCAGTCTTGTTCTGTAGGCTACACAATCATGGGGAAGACTGCTGACTTGACAGTTGTCCAAAAGATGACCATTGACACTTTGCACAAGGAGGACAAGACACAAAAGTTCATTGCAAAGAAGCTGGATGTTCACAGAGCTCTGTGTCCAAGCACATTAATAGAGAGGTGAAGGGAAGGAAAAGATGTGGTAGAAAAAAGTGTACAAGCAATAGGGATAGCGCACCTGGAGAGGATTTTGAAACAAAACCTGTAAAAATGTGGGGAGATTCACAAGGTGGACTGCAGCTGGAGTCAGTGCTTCAAGAACCACTACACACAGAGCATTATGCAGAGACATGGGTTTCAGCTTGCATTCCTTGTGTCTAGCCACTCTTGAACAACAGACAGCATTAGAAGCGTCCAGCTCAAAAGGACTGGACTGCTGCTGAGTGGACCACAGTTATGTTCTCTGATGAAAGTAAATGTATAATTTCCTTTGATTTGGAAGGAGAGCACACAATCCTCGTTGCTTGAGGTCCAGTGTAAAGTTTCCACAGTCAGTGATGGTTTGGGGTGCCATGTCATCTGCTGGTGTTGGTCCACTGTGTTTTCTGAGGTCCAAGGTCAATGCAGTCAAAGCTTCCAGTACCTGGTTTAAGGACCATGGTATCCCTGCTCTTAATTGGCCAGCAAACCCGCTGACCTTAACCACATAGAATATCTGTGGAGTATTGTGAAGAAGAGATGTGATATGCCAGACCCAAGACTACAGAAGAGCTGAAGGCCACTATCAGAGCAACCTGGGCTCTCATAACACCTGAGCAGTGCCACAGGCGACTCCATGCCACACAGCATTGCTGCAGTAATTCAGGCAAAGGAGCCCCAACTAACTATTGAGTGCTGTACCAGCTCATACTTTTCATTTTGATACTTTTCATTTGGCCAAGATTTCTAAAAATCCTTTCTTTGTACTGGTCTCAAGTAATATTCTAATTTTCTGAGATACTGAATTTGGGATTTTCCTTAGTTGTCAGCCATAATCATCAAAATTAAAAGAAATAAACGCGTTTTAAATATATCAGTCTGTGTGTAATGAATGAATATAATATACATTTTCACTTTTTGAATGGAATTAGTGAAATAAATCAACTTTTTGATGATAATCTTATTACATGACCCAGCACCTGTATGCTGTAGTATAGAAAAAGTTGTTGGGTCAGTTTCAGAAGAAAACTTTGGCAAATAAGCTAGCACTGAGCTAGAACTGTACTTGTTGCTATTGAAGAGCGGAGACTCGGTTCAAGAGCACACCAAGGTGTTAACTGAAAAGTTTGATGCACAATCAGTTGTGGGAGATCACGTCGAGAGGAAGATCATGTGGTACACCTGCTAGCTCCTTGTGTTAGTCACGCACTGAAGCAACTGTGCATGCACCTAAAATGAATGATTGGAATGACTGATGCATGAAGAAGCGCTTTTAAATCAGTACACAGACCAACAGGAAGATAGTTCAATTTTGGTCAATTTCTGGTCCTAGTTAGAATTCTAGCAGCTAAATTTGTACCAACTGTAATTTACTTAGGCTAGCTTTAGAAAACTCCAGCCAGCAAAGCATTAGAATAATCAATACATGAAAAACAAACAAACAAAAGGGTTGATTAACTTTTCAGCCAACAGAGAAAGTCAACATGGGACTTAATTTGGCAATGTTTCTGAGATGAAAAAATGATGCTTTGACTATGTTACGAACATGATTGTCAAATGTTAAATTAGCATCACACGCAGATTTTTTTGTTTGTTTGGAATTGTACACACTTAAGGCTATGGACTCTGCTTTATGCAACTGATGAAGTGAACCAATAAACATCACTTCAGTCCTGTCACTGTTTAGACAGAACATTTTCAGACATCCATTTTTTTTATCTCAGTAAAACATTGAGAAATAAGAGACACAGGCATACTGACATCAGGTTTTGAATGTATATAGATCTGAGTGTCATCGCTAAAGTGAAAGTTAAGAACAAGAGTTCTTAAAGTTGTCAATATGGAAAAATTTAAATACTAGAAAGTAAAGGCCCAAAAGCGGATCCCTGAGGGAACACCAGAGTGCACTACACCGACCTCAGACTTGCAATCACCAAATCACAGCAAACTGCTTGCGATCAGAGAGGTAGGACTTAACCCACTTTAATGCAGAATCAGAAACTCCAAAGATAGTCTCTAACGGGTGATTAAAATGGAGTGATCTATAGGGTCAAAAGCAGCAATAAGATCAAGAATCAGTAAAGACAGATGGCCAGAATCAGAAGCCATTAACAAAGTCATTAGTGACCTTAACTAACTCAAACACTGTCTCAGTGCTGTGGAGTTTACAGAATCCAGACTGAAGTGGATCAAAAGATCATTAGAGGAAGAGACAAGAAAGCAGTTAGAAGCCACTGTTTTAAAATTATGGCGAGGAATGGAAGATTAGAGATGGGGCGAAAATTATTCTGATTATCAAAGTCCATGTTGTTAGTTTTGGTACTGGGTGACAGGAGCAGTTTTAAGTGCTGCTGGCACAACACCGTGCACAGAGAGTTATTGATAGTTCAAAGTCAAAGTTGATACTGATGGGACATTTGGAGGAACACAAAGCCGCTCTGGCTGCCCAAGGATTTTCACAAAGTCTGGATCAACTATGTGAGAACAATCTGAGCAGTAGTCAGACTTGGAGTTCTATCAGACATAATTGCTCTGGCTGTACAGCTGGACTAAAGCTTCATCAAATGGATGTCAAGGCAGCTTTCCTGAATGGAGAACTAAAGGAGGAAGTGTACATGCAACTACCTGAAGGTTTTGTCGTCAAAGGAAAGGAACATCTAGTGTGCAAACTAAAATCACAGCATCTATGGGCTGAAGCAATCACTAAAGATGCAAACACTTTGAGATAAAAGACATGGGTGAGCTTACTCATTTTTCTTGGAGTGAAAATTGTTCAAAGTCACAATTCCAGGAGCAAACTGGAAAATGTGGATGGGTCAGACAGCATATGCAAAGATTTAGTTGGAGAAATTGAATTGAAAAATTCAAAGTCAGTAAGCACACCAATAAACATGAACTCAAAGCTTGTCAAACACTCTGATGACAAAGAAGGAGTGGATCCGACACAATCTGCTGTTGGTAGTCTGATTTATTTGTCGACAAGTACAAGACCAGACATTGTTTATACTGTGAACAAGGTGGTGAGATTCTGTGCTAAACCCACAAAGCATCACTGGACTGCTGTCAAACTGTCTCTGAATGTAGGTCTGCTGTATAGCAAAGAGAAGCCAAAGGAATGCATTGGATTCTCTGATGCACAATGGGCTGGAGACCAAGATGATCGTAAATCTGTTACAGGATACATGTTTCAGATCAGTGGAGCAGTGGTGAGCTGGAGAAGCAAGACACATGTGTAGCTCTCTCTGCTGCTAAGAGGAGTACATGGCATTGGCAAGTGCAGCTCAAGAAGCGGTTTGGATGCAACAACTATTGAGAGATCTAAAGCTCAACCAATCGGACCGCGCTGATGTTTGAGGATAATCAGTGCTATCTGTATGGCATAGAAGCACTATTTCATGGCGATGCCAAACACATTGACATCAAGTAGACTTAATTCAAGAGCAAATTGCAAGTGGAGTCAAAGACTTGAAATACTGCAAGACTGAAGACATGATTGCTGACATATTCACCAAAGGACTGAGTGAAGAAAAGTTCCGAAGCTGAGACAGTAGCTGGAGTGAAACCAGTTTTATTTGAAAAAATAAAAATACACCAGAAACATTGTTTTAGCTTAGCTGTTTAAGATAAGAAGCTGTCTGATGTAAAGTCTTCTTTTATGCTCTTTAAGACTAGCACTAGGTGGAGCCCTAACTATGTTTTTGTATGGATCTTTTACTGAAGAAGAATGTACATTTTCTTTGAAGAGCGCATTAAAGTAAAACACTATTTGTTCTGTTGTTCCATTTAACAAGGAAATCACTGCTCTCACTGTAAGATGTTCCAATAATAAATTAATTATTTTACAGTATAGTTACCGTACTTTGATTATGCCTGGACTATACGGTAATATTGTTTTGGTTGATAGTGTTAAAATGCAGTTTCTTTGTTTCTGTCTTTAGTATTAGTATCAGTAAACATCATAATAATGTTTATAATGTCATCTAAATTCTTACAGGCATGATGTTTTCATTCTCTATATATAAAACTATACCTATATAAAAGTAATGAGTGAACACTGTAACATGATGAATACTACTGAGTCTATGAATGTTCAGACCATGTTTATTATAATAATCTGTTCACAAATAGATTTTAATAACTTAAACAATAATAATTAGTTTCTCAGATACAAAACATCCTTTTTAAGACAGTACAAAGCATGTGTGAGTCTATGACTACAAAATCTCTATATATACAGATGCTCCTGATACTATATATATTATTATTATATGCTCACAAATGTTCAGCCACACTGCTATTCTTTGGTAAAACAAGCTCCTTGACTCATTTGTTTTTCCTTGAATCCATGGAAGGAAGCAGCAAACACCGCAAATACTAGCGTGGTTTACTTGTTTCACTTGTTGAACAGAATCTGTTTTCTGGAATGAGTCAGTTCACATCTCTGTGGTTAATCAGTGCTCAATAATGTGTCTTTGACCTTCACTGTGTATGTCTTGATTATACTGTGTTGTAATAAAATTCTAATCATTTAAAAATCTCTTCACATTCTGTCTTACCTGCCCCACAGTCACATGACTCACCTTGATTTGGTCAGGTCTTTGATGCGGTCTTAAAATAAAGGGTGCAGATCAAGGGATGCAATATGATTTAACTTCAGACCTGGCTTCTATTGGAAGGCATTACATATTTCTGGGTCTAAACCAATTTTAAAAAAAAATCTCTGTTTACATTGTTTGAATGCTTCCAGTATCCAATCACAATGGAGAAATGACTTTTAACTTGATCTGAGGGAGCTTCAGACATCAGACAAGACACCATGGCTCTGAAGCTTGAGAGAGCGAGGAGTAAGTGCCTATGTTTCATTAAAATGTTTATTTCTGTTCATGCCAGCCTAATACATTTTCTCTCAGCATAATTTGAACAATTGTTAATATTTCAAGTTTTTCTTGAATTTTCATTTCATTAAGTTATAGGATTTTTCAAAGTTTAACATCCATCCCAGTGGACATCAGGAGTCAAGATATATTAGCCAGCTCTCAGTTAGATCATGCAAAGACACAAAATACCTATAAGCATTTCATAGTTAAGATATGACTTTTATGCATATACACAATCTTCCCTTTAGAGCATACACACCTTGTAAACGGAGAGTTTTCCGATCTTGATTGCTTGGATTCATCAAATGAGGCAGATGAAAATGAGGTAATGATGTTGAGAGTATAGTACAATGTTTTATTCCTTATTGATTGTAAATGACAGAGAATGCATATGAAGTCACGAGTGAGTGGGAAAAGAGTTATTAATGTGATTGTTTTGTTATTGGACAGGACGAGGGACAGAGAGAAGGGACAGTGGAGATGCATGCATGCTTGAGGTGACAGAAAGTGTAGAGACAGAGGATCAGGAGGAGAGTACAGTGAACAGAGAGGAAGATGATCATGAGCTGATGACAATAACAGAAGCATGAGATTAACAGACGCATAGGCCATTCACCACAATAACCAATACTTCCCTTCAGAATCATCTGCTTTATGACAGACATCACATGAGCCCATACCAATGCTTCAAACAGTATGTGACAGATGCACTCTTCGATCTGATGTCTGAATGCTGTCCACACAACCATGTGTGTTGACCTTTCACACGTCCTATTTTTGCAGTGTATTTCATCACATTTACACCTATGTGTTGATGGATTTGGTTATTCACATATATTTAAATATATTTTCACAAGAAAGATAGGACTAGCTGCTTGATATGGCAGTATACTATCAGTAGGCTATATATCAATTTATTTGTCAACTATTAGGAGTTTGCATTATATATATATATATATATATATATATATATATATATATATATATATATATATATATATATTACAGATTTTTAACCACTCTAGAATAAACAACCATTCATTAAAACCACAAGTGTTTAAAATAGCAATGAAAATATATGTGTATTAATTATTAGACATATAGTATATATATATATTTTTTTTGTTTTGTTTGTTTCTTAATTGGTGTTTAAAATGCATGTTTTAATTTACGTTTGAAAAATAATTTATAAAATAAAATCTAAAACTTTTTTTTGTGAAGAGCCCATAATTTACCTAGCATTTTCCTATCAAAATAACTGCATACTAGTTTTTACATAGTCATTGTTAAAATGAAAAGGTACATCAAATACACACATTTCTATCATACACCCAATTTTCTAAATCCTTCCAAAATACCCATTTGTAATATCTGTATCATCTCTAAATGGACACAATGACGTCAGATGTATATACTGTAAATTGTGGGTGTTTCCCTGAGCGCATCGCTTGTGTTACCGTTGGGTTGTCCGATTCATTTGACGGTGTCGTTCTTGTACGATTCATTTCAGTGAATCGGTTCTTTCGAGTTTAAATTGATACCAGAATATCCACGAGTAGCATTTTCAATCTGTCTGTCATGTGTCAATCTCTGTGTGTTTTTGAAGTAAGTTATAATACAGATATTCGTTGTATTCAGCTTATATATCAGTACTCATCTAACACCAGCTTGCTCTATTCTTTTCTATTCTATCTGTTTTCTTATTCTTTTTATATTATTTAAAAGTCCTTGCTACGTGTTCTACGTTTAACTGAGACTTGTTATAACACTTAAATATAATTGCACCTTTCTTGATTTTGTATTATAGCTTCCATTGTGCTTATTAAGTCACTTTGGATAAAGCATCTGTTAAATGACTACATGTATAGAAATGTATATATGTGCCAGATACATTTTAACATCCCAAATAAATCATATTTAGTGGCAAAATGCATATGCTGCTCCAATTTTTCCCTCGCAGCATGTTCTTCGTCAAAGATCCAGAGAGAATCGGTTCGACCGAATCATTATAGAGAACCGAGTCAAACGAAAGACTCGCTTGTGAATCGAACACATCAGGAATTTGTGTGAACTTTGCAACATGGCGGCGGAGCACATCGGCGAGTTGGCAAGCATGGAGAGCTCCAGCCAAAGCGCTCGGCTCGGCTTCTGCAGCGACAGATACTCACTGCTGGTCATTGTTGGACAGCCCGGTCCGGCCGGATTCGTGGACTTACTAGTGTCAGAGATCGAGAGAGGTAAAGTTTCGTTTAAAGTGTGTGATGATGATTGAATGAGAGCCAGCGCGCTCCCCTCGCCCATCATCACTCTCTGAGTTCATGAAGAGAGAAACAGTGTACAGCTTCATCAGAAAATATATTTGTGTAGCTCATGTTGCTGGAGTTTTATTAGTATTATTGTTATTGTTTATTATTATATTTGTACAAATAGGCTTAATAAGTTCTTAATGAGATATAGACAAATCTTAATAAGTCTTAATACTATATGAGAGCTGTGGTTTCTAGTTTAAAGTTTCTACGACTAGTTTAGACATATTTTTTTAAACCTGAAGGACTGTAATGACTTGTTATCCAATATAAAAGCCTGACGATGGATGGCATGCAGAATTACCACTAAAAGTATCTTGAAAGCCGTCACATGGCATGAATGTAACCAAATATCAACTCAAGAGACTCCCTTTTGTTCACGTGACCTTGACCTCTCTTCATTTTGTCAGCTGAGAGGAACTAAAATGAGATGAATGAGGGCTCTCGGCTTTCAACACATCCCATAAAAGCTTAAATCGATCACGGGAAGTTCTTCAAAGTTGGACTCGACCACTAAATAACAGCTTGCCTCTGTTTATGTTCCTATAATGGTGTTGGTTTTCAGTATTTCCTGGTTCTTCTGCTAGATGTTTGGCCCCTGGATCCGAGGCACATAAAGAGACCCAGCCTGCTCTGCAGTTCATCAATAATGCAACTCATTTACTTCAGCATGGCTAAGCCGGCGTGACTTCCCGCTTCAGACGGTCGCTTGAAATCTCTCCAATCCTCCAATCTGAAGCACCCTCTTATGAAAGAAAGATAAGCGCATTCATACAAGCAGCAGATATGCGCTCTGGCTTGTTTTCTCTGTCGAAGGCCCTGAAAGCAAGCAGAACAGCTATATATAGCCAGCCTTGTGTTTGCAGACTCTCCTTCCTCATTGCGCTGGTTGGTTCATAGTCCATCTTTAAAATGCGCGATACATCAGCCTTGTTGAAAGGAACTGATTAGACTGGCGTAAGCTGGTCTTTTGCGTTTTAGACTGGGTTTATACACTTTCTAGTTGGTAAGATTTGATTGTGAGATAACTGTGTGTGCGGCTGGGATTGCTAACATCTGCTTTCCTTTGATTTTCCGTCTCTTTATCTGTGGTATACACAAGGGTGCGTGTGACCGATACGCACACATCCTCTTTGAGACTGCTGCCAGCGTTTCCTTTTCTTCCTGCAGCCTTCCACCTCGGTAGTCGGACAGGAATAAGATTTCTTTCATGTTTTGAATGCTGTCAGAGACTTTAAATAGGAAGCAATTCTGCAGTCGTGCAGTTCGTTCTCGTCCGCAGTGGTGTGTTTTCGTCACTTTGAGCGAGTGTGAGAGTGTTTGCACAGATAGTTCATAAATCATAAGCACTTTCTGAACCACTTTCATTAAAAGCTGATCAGCTCCACATTCTTTATCCTTATAGCTAAAACAAACCAGTCTGGAAATGTAAGTGTGCAGCATTTGACATGAATGACGAAGCGCTCTTTCAACATGCTAGCAAACACATACACTAACTTGGTATCAATCGCGATAGCTACCATTGTTGGAAAAGATACTTGAAACAAGCTACTTTGTTGAGATTGTGGTCACATTTACCATTGTTTGGCAAATTTTCACAGCATCTAGTTGTTTCAATAGAAATGCATGCGATTGGGAATTTCATGGAAAACTGTAAAAAAATCTTATTTTGATTGGTTGAATTGGTTAAACAATTCACCGTGTTGACCAACAGGAATGCTTTTGGTTTGAAAGTGAGTTTGAGCTGTGCTTTAACGTCATTACGCTTACTGAAACAGACAATGGATTTTTGTAAATGTTGAAAAATAATTGTCTACCCAAGAGCTATTTACCGACAACAAATGACTAAAATGGGAAAGATTTTACTTAATTTTATTAAAGATTTGATGTCAAAACTAACAAACAGTATTGTCAAAACTATTTCCATTCACTGGATGCATGAAAACACACTAAAAGCTGATATCAGGCCAGAGTAGATGGCGATGTCTCTTTATAAAGAAACACTATAAACACACAGCTTATAGACTGAACACAAAATTCAATTCACAAATTCATGTTTTCTATAGTTCAAAACTCCCACTTTGAAACTTAATTTTAAAAGTTTGCATTTACACCCAAAATATCATTGATCGCATAAATTAAATGTATGGCTAAAAGCGTATAAATGTTTTCACTTTTATGGAAAGCAGTGTCACGTAAACACCCAGTAAAATGTAGCTAAATACATTAGCGCTAATATAAAAGGTGGGTGGTATGTTTTAAAATAGATCAGACCGATCAATTTATGTAGTTTATATTATGAAATCGAGCAAATGTATGATTTTAGTTTTTATTAAATGGACTTGAGGTTGACTGACATTATGCTTGAGCGGATACATTTTAAATATTAAATCAACATTTAAACACAGAGTTTATAAAACCACAGCCTTTAGCTAAATATTTCAGCGAGGAATAAAATCGTGCATTTATTGATTTAAATCTTCTGAACAAGTTAATCTACTAAAATAAACAGGTCTTCAGAATGCAACATATGAGAGAGACATTAAGATCCAGTATTTCCTGAGCTGGCGTTTTCACATGTTTGTTTGTTTTTGTCATGCTATGTTAGAGGCTAGGAAAACGCATGAGTTCTGCGAGTATATTGCTACCATCCAAATTTGGGCATGCTGAGGAAAACCATACAGTCATTGCAGTAGTAGAGTTCTTCTTGAGTGAGTCAGAGAAAGAGTCACCTTATTTTGGCCCAGGGGAAATAATAAAAATTCCAGTTAGTTGTTGAATTGTGTATAACTTCTCCTGCTCTCTGTCTTTGCATTATATCTGTCCAGAGAACAAAAACTCAGACCGACTTTGACCTCTTGCTTGGTTATAAAATATGTAGTTAGAGAAGAGCTGCTTGGTTTCATGTTTTCTCATAAACTCTGAACGTGGTTTACTCATTTATTAGGCACAGTCACCGTAATCTCACCAGAAGGTTTCTAAATAGTCTGTCAGTGTCTCTTGGTCCATGGACCACAGGAAGCTGTCTGTCAGTAGAAGATCTCAATGTCAGTATCTTCAGTGGACAGCTTTTGCTCGTGTTGACTGCAGTCTGACTGGGCGCTTTCATCTTTGTGTAGGTGTTAGCTCCTGGGGCGTCGACTTGAGCCTGCAACATAGATGAACAGCTCAAACTCTTTATTTCAAGACACTCTGCTTTAGTCTCTGAAGACCTCAAAGGTAAGAATCAAACAATCTACATATGAACTATTTGCTCTTGTCTGTTTGGAGGAGATCTGTGAAATTGTGTGGGATTTATATTAATGTTTATTTGGAGATGTATCGACCCTAAAGGGACAAAGTGATGGAAAGGTATATGGATTCAATTATATTAGCGATGATTTTGTGTTATCTTCCAAAAAGCATTTAAAAAATAGCATTCCCTTGCAAAACTTTCTTTGGGAGTGAACAAAAGTTTTTTGACGAAGGCAGAATTTTCCTTAAGTGAGCATAACGTTTCTTTGGAGAATACAGAGATTTTATACTAGACACAAAAGTTTTTAAGGAAATCAAAAAGTTTGCAAGTAAACAAAGGTTACTTCTTGGAAATGCAAAAGTTTTTTTTTTTTTTTGAGAGAGAGAGAGAGAGACCACGAAAGTTTTGCAAATAAATAACGTCTTTTGAGTAGAGAATGCAAAGTTTTGCGATGTAAATGCAAGCGTTTTTGCAAGTGAACTCAAAGTATCTTAAGGAAACATTTTTCAGGAAATGCAAAGTGACTGAGCAGACAAGTCTTTGCAAATGAATTTAAAGTTTCATGGGTGAAATGCAAAAGTTTTTTGTTAGTTTTTGGGAGAATGCAATATATTAGCTAGATATTGAAAATTATATGAGCTCAATTATATTCCAGTGATTTCATGTTCTCTTGCAAAACTTTGCATCTCTCTTAAGAAATGTTGTGTTCCCTGCAAAGCTAACAATGTCCTGAATGAGGCTTCAGACTGGATTGGGGCAGCTGACAGAACAGCTGAAGTTCTCCAGGCCTAAATCATCTTTCCCACTGTCTATTAAACCTGTGCTTCCCAAAGGAGTCCTCAGGACCCTGTTTAATGTGTCTTGTGTTCCTCTCCTTTATCTCAAAGGCACAGTGATGTGCATAAGAGATGTTTTGATGCTGTGGGCAACCATTGGCTGGTCTGATTCTTCCCAACTTCAGCAGTGGAGAAACATTGGTATATATTAGTTATGGATAGATATATAAGTCCTTTGCCTGATGGATTTTCATCAGTGGATTAATAGATCTTGTCATGATAGATTAATTAGCTTGTGTTAGTGAAGTGTAGTTAACACACAAATGAAAGCGTCAAGCTATAGTTGGCAGTTCACCGGTCACCTGCATGTCAGATTTGTCAGCTCTGCTGAAGTAGGTCAGGATAGCGTCGACAGTATTTGTCTAAAGTAAGCATGGTTGTACAATGAGGGTTGAATCAGCAGCAGTGGCTTTTCTTTTTAGCAACCAGCTGCTGCCATCCTGTCTGTGAACAATTATCTGCCGATTATCGTCGTTTCAAAGTGGGTCTGACTTTGTTGAGGTGCTTATAATATATGATTAAAGGGAATTTCATGTCAATAAAGTTTACCGCAGTGCAATTGTGAAAGCCTTTGTTCATATTAAAATGTAGTTTAAGGTAATTAATTTCTACAAAAACAGCCATAATGATAGACACTGATGATAAGAATAAGATGAGCTTTGGTTCACAGTATCTTCTATCCTGACTTGGATGTTGAAGTGCATGTGAAAGCCTCTCTGATCTGAAGCGTCCCCTCGGGCTCAAACTGTTCTCTTCATGAGCGTCCCCTCACAGAGGAGTCTGAGACTGTAAGTGTCTCTGTGCCCAGAACAACACTGCCTTTCAGTGCCACACTCCTTTTCTGTGTGTTGTTCAAGAATTAATATTTTGGGCATTTATAATCACAGGGAGCTCGAGCTCTCCATGTTTTGATTTGCCTTGTACAATGAAGGCACTGTGTTGAAGCAGCAGGGTTTGAATACGATTGGGAAGAAGTTCAGTCTTCCACCCATAGGGAAATGTGGAATTCAGTCATAACATTAACATCCATTTACATTTATTTTTATGGATTTACTTTTCACTTCTGTATTTAGCTGATCACTTGGAAAATCATAATCTAGAATCTTGAATAAAATGGAATTTTCAATATACGTGAATCTCGTGGAATTTGGTGAATTTTGAATGAATAAATCAAAATTTGGGCTGTACACTTCACAGCGATATGGATGAATATTAAAAGCGTAAAACACTTTATTGCATTTGATTTAAAATTGTTGTCTCATGCATGCAGAAACTAAATTTTCTTTGGGACCGCACTTCAAAATAAAAGGTTGGTTTAACTTGAAGAAACTATGACAAATGTATTACTACTGCACTGTAAAATGAAAAGAAATACAACTATTATATATTTTCTTTATGGAATAACAACTTTTTTTTATCTGTTCTTTACCCGTCATTGTCCACTGTCCCTTTTAACCCGTCCTCCTGCCTGTACATCCCTGTACACCCTCCCAGTGTGTTCATGTAGGATTAGTTCCGCTGATTGTGACCGGTATACTGACCCAGTCATTTCCAGCAACACATGCTGACTAATCCTGACTAATCTTTGAGCAGCTGTTCAGGAGTGTCACTGGCACATCGCTCTGATCTCTGTCAGAAGAGCTTTCTCCTTCCTGTTCCTGGAAATGGGTTTATATCCACAGTGCTGTCTGTCTGATGGCAGGGATAGGCACGCCGGTCCTGGAGGGCCACTATCCTGCAGAGTTTAGCTTCAGCCCTCATAAAGCTCACCTGCCTGTATCTATCTAGTAATCCCAAAACACTGATTGCCTTGTTCAGGTGAGTTTCATTAGAGTTTGAGCTAAACTCTGCAGGACAGTGGCCCTCCAGGACCAGAGTTGCCTATCCCTGGTGATGTATAATAAAACACTTTTAAATCATAAAACTATCTATGACCACATCAGTGAGACTCCTAATCTCTCATGATGAGTTCATTTGAAAGAAGATGGAGTTTGTGTACACTTTGGAAGTAGTGAGCTTTTTGGCCCAAGGCAGTAGATACTAAAGCCTGTTTCTGGATCCCCTTAATCTAGAGAAGAGTTATTCCAGCACCGCTGAAGCAGCCTTTACCTGAACTCTTGAGCCCCTTTCACACTGCCGTCCGGACCTGGCAAATTGCTGGAACATTGCGGGTCACCTTCTGTGAAAGCAAACACGTCCGGATTGATTCCGCATTGAACCGGTCGGGGACCTAGTAACATTGGCGGGTTCAACCTGGGAGAGGCTGTGTGAACAAAAGCCAGATCTAATTCTGCATCCAGAATGATGCCGCGTTATCGGGTAGGGTTGTGTGTGAAAGCATCACTGGCAGTGTGAAAGTGCAAAATCTAGCGACCGGGAACAATTGCAGGAACACTTTACCCCTGTATTTGCCAGAATTGCAGTGTGAAAGGGCTTTGAGACATACATGCTACTCTGGGTAGGGTTTAGGGAATTTAAAATTCCAGTTGGTTTGATAACTCAACATTCAGGCCTTGTGATTTCCAAGCAGAAATAAAATTTTATTAATAGTAGAGAGTGGAATTTTAAATGAAAAAATAAATAAAATCAATTCGGTGAATGATTGAGAGCAATTCAATGGTTCATCTGAAATGAGATGCTTATCAATCTTGTCAAATATGCACAAAAACTATTGACACCATTTTGACTTGCTGATATATGGTCATGGAAGCTATGGAAAATAACTTTTCTTTCTTTCTTTCTTTCTTCTTCTTTCTTTCTTTCTTTCCATAAATTGCTTTAATACACAAAAATGTCACTATGTTGGAATCATTTACCTTTTTTGTATATTGAGGTTATATTAATTAAATTTTTTCTTTGTAGAAAAATAGCTGGTTTTAGTGTGTCGATTCAGTTTGTTTAATGGTGTCCCACTGTTTGAAAGAAAGAATTAAGAATAATAATTGAAAAGTTGATGTCCCCATGGAAGCTCCTTGTTGCTAGTAACTCCTAGTACTAGTTTAACAGCTATCAAGGTGTGTTTGAGCTGTGTCATGTGTTTGTGAGAGCAGATGGTCCCAGCAGAACGTCCCAGCAGCAGATAGATCAGATTAAACCCCTCACCCCTATTTACACAAATGACAGAGAACAGGACCAGCTGGAGTGCGTGTTTGTTCAAGGGCCTGCAATATGTTTGACAGCGTCCCGTACACAACATGAGTAGCGCTCTGTTTCCATATGCTGTTGTATTTCCGTGTCTGTTCTGAAGAGCTGTGTTCAGCAGCAGATGTGATGGTCTGTGCTGCAGTTGTTTGTAATGCAGTGCAGGGGAAGGGCCTCCTCAAACACATAATTACTGTTTGATAAGATCTGAGGCATCAGCTTCACTGGAGTTTTATTATGGTTGTACACAACAACAGTGCTGCAGGTTCTGCTTTCATGGCATCTGTTTCGAGCTGAGTTAGGATTTGTTTTGTCACGTGCACCAGCAGAGCTTTGTAACTTAGAAATTAGAAAGTTTCTGAAATCCAAGCTCTGAAGAAGTCTAGAATTATAGTTTCTTCTCTTTAAATGATAAGCCTAAAAAAGTTTGCAATGTCAATTCATGCAAGATATTGCTGCTATTTCTAGGCCATTAAATATGACTAATATTATTGGTAGTTGTGTCCTTTAACATTTAATTTAATGGTGCGCTGCCACAATCTCAACTAATTTGGTTTTGTAGATTGGTCTGTAGCCCTAGATATTGTTTCCCAACTTCTCTGCACTAAAGGCTGCAAAGATGTTGTCATAGCAGTATGTCTGCATACAGGAAGGAAAGAGATGCTTCCTACCATGTGTTTTCAACTAGTTCTGCTGCAGAGAGGCTAGAGTTACCATCAGCTCACGTTGCTCATTGTTTGTGGAAAAGACAGGAACATGTCATGACATGCAGCCAGTCCTAAACATCCTGTACTTCCTAATCCACTGCATCTAAATGATATTGTTGTCATGAATGATGAAAGTTATTGAGGAAGTCGAATAAAACTTTTGACTAGAGCAATATGATGCAGCATGATGCAATTCATATATGCAGCTGATCTGGTGGTCTTTGCACCATTTTGGCCGTGGTCTTGATGAAGAATTCAGTGATGGGACATTTTTAAATCCAGGTGCTACAGTATGCTGTGCTTTATTCAAATAAATGGCTTAGAACTTGCAACAAAGCGTCATTTGTACACATTTAATTTGTAGCATTTGGCATCTTTCATTGAAAGGTTCTTTAGAAAAGAGATAAAATGTGAAGAATTACTCAGGAATCTTCAAACTGTGTGTTTTGCTGTCATGTTTGTAACTATGCTGTAGCTTCTGCATGCAACATTTATATACTAAATGTAAAATAATTTCCCACTGTTATTGATCATACACAAACTTTTTAAAAGGCCACACTCTTTGCCTCTATCCACAGGCCAGAAGACCCTGCAGCCACGGGATGTGCTTGAGACCCAGGTGATAGTGAACCCATCTCATGATTTGGTCTGTTCAGAGGTGAGTGTTGAAGTGCTTTGTGCAGATTGCAATACACTAATATCAACTTACACTTACTTGGTATAACTGGTTTGCAGGCTTGAATTTAAGTATGGTCGGCAATACAAAATTAAGCAACATTGATCTTTTTATTGGGCTATTACATTTCTCAAATAAGATATCATTAAGGTGCTGTAACCTTAGACATTTTCAGTAACATTGAGCATGCAAAAAGCCCATTGGCAATAGCAGGAGTCAAGAAATCTGCATGATGAAATTCCTATTTGTAAGACTGGATTGGCCTTTGAAATTTCACAGAGAAGTGGTGAATGTGGCGCACCTTTAGACTAGTTTTGCCATTTTTAAGACTAGTAAGTAATTGCAAATATTATAGTTATACATTAAGAAATTAAGCCATTTTAGAAGATATATACTGTGTTAAATGTCATTGAAATACAGATTAACTAAACAAAAAACTGTGCATTTACATTTTTAAATCCCTCCCAGTTCTAGTTTGCATGTTCTAGATTATGTTTGAAACTTTGTATTGCTAGCTCTTCTTGTGTTGTACCCAACTCTAAATCAAAGTTGAATTAACATTTGCTTTATGGTATAAATTATACTGTGTACCTTGATTTCTGTTTTGTTTAAACTGTTAAATAGGTTATTGGTTTTGCTGTACAATTACTCCCTTGCACCTTCAGTTCCTTTGCTGTTCTCTTTCCACTGCATTTCTTTCCATATAAATGTATGAAAGCTATTTGACTGGTATTTGGGCTACTTGGCATTAGACTGTAAATACAGGGAAATGTTGACACATTCCTTGAAATACTTTGTTTATATCTGCTCTTAATTATATATTTTGCTACTATCCAAAGCCAGCCATGTGTCCTCTATTAATCCTCTTAAAATTTAGTTATAGTTAAGGTCATGATTTGAGGGCTGAATACTGTTTCTATGATTTAATGTGAGCTTGTTTATACTCTTTTAACAAGATTTGTTAAGGTTAACAATCATTGCACATTTTAATTCTCTTTATTTTCATAGGTTAGCCGGCTTATTTCTGATCGTCTCTTCACAAGCTGCTAATTCTTGCTGGACAATGTGTTGAAGAGACTGGAGATCTTGTGTTACAAGAAGGGTCTTTTTCACTAAATGACTTTATCCAGATATTTACAGATGAAGAGGTCAGTCAAGCATTTGTAAAACAAGTTCTTTATTTTGTCATTTTACCTTTTATTATTCAAAACAATTAACAATTTTCACTGTAATTAGGATTTAAATTCTGATTTCTAACAGTAAGTGTTTTCCTTAAAACAGATTGGAGATCTTCTAAGCTCTGCAGACCCTGCTCAGAAAGCCAGCTTAACTCTGAGCTGTCCCGAATCTGGGATGTGGAAAAATCCCAGTTAGAAAAGCATAATTTGCAAGATTATATAGAAATTAAAACCAATCCTCCGTATTGCTCCCAGAGATGGAGGGCCTTCAGGAGTTCACAGAGTATCTGTCAGAGTCTCTTGAACCTCTTTTGCTTTTGATTTGCTTGAACCACCCAGTACAGTTGGCTTCCTAAAACTGTCTCGCCCTGCTGCTATGTGTTTCCTGGAGGAAGAGGTGACTGTGCCTTCTTTGGGTGAATGGTTTTAACGTCTTAGTCAATGGGGGTCTGATTCTGATCCTGTTTTGGAAACTGGTGAGACATCTAGACCGAGTTGACTCGTATTGCTTACCCATGCTGGTGTGGATAATCTACCTGGTATAAACAGCCTATTTAACAGAAAAGCAGCTGAACAAGAAGAGGTCCACTGGATGCAGAGCAACAAGACTGGCAGAGGAATCTGATATCTCCTGAAATAGGTGTTGTATTTTTCAATGCCTCAGAGAGACTCAAAACATTACAGAGTGACTCCAGGGTCCTTCGAGAGTTGTGATCAGGCTTCCCTAACATTAAGCATTTAGAAAGGTTGTCAATTTTTCCAGAACAGATCAGTCAGCCTGCTGGGCCAACTGTCGAGCGGTAATTCTTTTCCAGAAGATGGGTGTAGGTCGACTGGATCTTTATGTACTCAATCCCGTCAAAGGTAGCAAAGAACTTGAAGCTTTCTTGCAAACTTGGCCTGGCAGCACTCCAAATATAAAACCTCAGAAATCCCTCTAGAGTGTATGGTGTCCATATGTGCACTGTTGGTGTGGCACCCAGCTAATCCTACAGAAAAGATCATTCCGTGTTCTGTTTCCTGGCTGCACTCCAGAATCCAAGATCTTTGAAGGTTTAGAGAGACTAAAGCATCTAGAGTTCCTTAAACACCCAGTAGTTAGTTTGAAGGACCTTGAGGCACCAAAATTGGATAAACAGCCAAAGCGTGCGAGAGCAAGGAAAGCCTTAAGAGTATTTCCAAAGAATCTCGATCTAGTAGTGCCACACTCAAAGACAAGTTAAGCAAAGTAGATTTGAAAAAGCTAGACACTAAAACAAAGACTAAACCCACTAATGAGCTGTTCCAAAAGAAGGGAAAGAGAGTGAGGAAAAGCAAAACCAAAAGATGATGTGAAACCAAGAACTTCTAAGCCTGAAAAGCAAGTGTCTAAGAAAGAACCTGTTAAAGATGAGAAAAGGAAGTTAGAAAGAAAGAGGAAAGGCCACTGACAAGTATGACAAAGAAAGAGCGAGAATGTAGAGAAAAGAAAGAACCATGAAAAAGATCTTGGTGCAAAACCAAGAAAGATATTAAACCGAGCTGAAAAAGGAGATTAAGAAAGATGTCAAACCAGAAGACAAAAAATGACCAAACCTCTGGTTAAGGATGTTAAGAAAGTAGCTGGAAATTTGCCAGGTTTGCTGAGTCTAGAAAGCCAATGGGCAAGAATGGCTCACTAAAGAAAGACTTTATGATCCCAAAAAGGATTCTTTAAACAAAGGGAAGCCAAAGCCAGACAAAAGGAGCCTGGCAATTTGAAACCCTCAAGTGCAGAGCAGTCAAAGATATCTACATCTGAGGACAGTACTGCCAGTTGGAAAAAGTTGGGGATGGAAAATGAACATGGGCCATTGCATGATGTTGAAGGCAACCCTTTGATTCAAGAACTGAATGTGCCTCTGGGAACAATGACAATCAGGTGAATGGCTCTACAACAGGTACTGATGAAAGTCCAGAGAAGTTTCAGAGTATGGATGGGGCCCCTGGCCCGGAAAGTGCTATTGGACTTCCCTCCCACTTTCAAAGACACCAAAGAGTGAGAAAAGTGTTAATTTTGATATCACAAGAAACAGAGCTCGATGGATGCCTCAAAGATGATGGCTGTAAAGCTCAGAGGAAAAAAACCCTTGTGAGTTAGTTTCCCCACAGACCTCTGGGAAGAACGGTTCCAGGGCTTGAAGATTGCAAGGTAGGTCTCCACAGCTCTGGTATTGGTTTTAGAAGGCGGTCCACAAGTCTGCAAGAACTCAATGGCAGGTTGTTCAAGAGGCAATATGAAAACAGCTCCATTCGTCACAAGATAGACAATCAAGCTTTCTCTCCTCAACTTCTCTTAAAGATACTCTACCGATGGCTCTTCCCAGCATCCTTCGTTTCCTGCAGAGGTTGGGTCTCACACTCCACGAAGTAGATGATTCCTATTCGGTTTCCTTTGAACAAGTGCCTGTTTGTCATTCACAGGAAGAGATGATCAGCTTGGCATACACTAATGGACATTTGGCAGACCGTGACTCTCCAAAACAGATATGTCTTTACCTTTAAAACATCTCATAATAGTCACCACACTTATGATGAATCTGAGAATCACCTCATTGGACCACAGATTGACATCCTTCCACATGATGTTGATCTATGTCTGGTTTCACCTTGTGAATTTAAGCATCACAAATCTCCAGAGAATCACAGGGACTCTCCTCTGAGGGTGGCTGCCCCAAGTCCTGACCACTCTCTGGAGCCAGTTAGACAGTGCAGTAGTAGCGATCATCTGGAAAGTCAGGAGCGACGTCCTCTGTCAACGCCTCTCTCATCTCGGTTTCTGATTCTGATGTGCCACCAGCCACTGAAGAGTGTCCCTCCATTACTGAGGACTTGGACTCTGATGAGGAACCTAGTGACTTTCCACCCAACCACCCTCATGACCACCCTAGCAGCCATTGGTCACCACAATTCCCAGCATGTCACTGAAGACCCTCCACCTGCCCCAATGAAGGACCTACCACCACTGCCATCCCAGCCGGTGCTTGCATGGCTGACCCAGAGGCTGATGGTCTGGGTAAATCTTCCAAGAATGTAACATCAAAGAGCAAAAAACAGCACCAGTGTCCACAAAGACTGCATCTGCAAGCATAATAACACAGAGTGGAAAGACAAAGACTGGTGCTCCGTGTCTCCACTGGAACTATTGCCAACATCCAGTCTGGACACCAGACCTGCTTCCCGAATGCTGTCAGTGGATCAAGACCAATGCTTCAAAGTCCTCATCTGGTAAGTGCTCATTGCTCCTTCTAGAAATATGACTCACACATATGTTGGGGATCGTTTAGGATATTCACCCAGTCAATTAGCGAGACTAATTTTTAGAGATGATAAACTGAAAGGAATTAATTTAAAGGCACAATATCTCTGACGGATTTTAACATGTTAACTATAAACTTTTGATTTTCTAATAGGTTGCATTTCCAAAGCTATGTTAGCATTGTCAGTCCATATCCAATTATTTGTGTATCTGCTTGAATTCTGATCTTAATGACCGACTGTCCTCATGTGTATCTCAACTGTTCAGTTGCGATTTGTGTCTTGTGGCACTGTAACGTTTTACTGAATATCTACATTGGTTTCTCGTAAATTAGGGCTGCTCGATCACTATCGGCTGATCGTTAATTTGCAACTGAGAAGATGCGCAAATCCACGTTCATTCTCAGCGTTTATTTGCGCATCTTCTCAGTTAACAACGGCTCTGTGTAGTAACAGCTGCTCTATGTGAAATCACAGCACCTGATGCAATTAACGCTGATTAGAAAACCATCTTTACTGATGAGATGCGATTAACGATCGGCCGATCGTGATCTGAGCAGCCATAACGTAAATTATGGTGCATAGGTATGCCTACGCTAAAAAAAAAAAAAAAAACATACGGGGTTTGCAATACAGATGTTGTATTACAACACCAAAACATGTTGTGATTTCGCTGGATTATTTTGTCTTGTGGCAGTGGGAGAAACCTAGGAAGATGGAATGCATTGTGTAGACATGGAGGTATTTGTAATTTTTCTCTCAGCTTTCACTTCGACACAACCTTGTTTCTACAATCAGAATCTGCTTGATGTGGTAATGCGTTTTACGTTGCATGAGAAGGTGACATAGGCAAAAGGCTATCCAATTTCAATGAGAGTGGCCAGACTGAAACCGATTTCCAGAAATGTGTTTAGAGTATGATTTCATGTGATGTTTTTTGCCTTTCACTCCTGCAAAATATAATCAGAGATGCAAAAATTGGATTTGGACTGACAGTCCAAACAAGGCTTTATGCCCTTAAAAGTGTCACTGCTCTCTGAGATTATCTTGTCCATTTGTTAGTTCACTGGTGTTCGGTGAACATCTTTAATTAGAATTCTAAAACTTGAATCAGACCAACCAGCTCCAGTGCAGCAATACATGGCAGAAACAAATGGTAAAGCTTCCATTATATCGAATGGATAAATGGAAGGACATTTGCTTTGAAGTCCAAATGTCATAAAGTTCTTGCTTTCCTTTGCAGGTTCTGTCACTGCACACTCAAGTTCAGTACCCATCTGTTTGGACTTGGCATATTTGCCCTCTGGCTCAGCAGCTTCCACTGTGGATGTGGAGTTTTTCCACGCCTCGCTCATCCTGCTATATAATTAGTGGAGATGAGCCGCTACAGAAACAGTCATGAGATCTATTCTCGACTCCCTTTTAGAGGGCAAAGCATCCTGGCCAGATGTTCAGGTAAGTAGATGTTTTATTTATTTACATCACCTTTCAAACTCAAAGTGCTCTATAGCAGTAGGACATATTAAGTCATACATGCCCAATCTCTACAGAGGTTGAAATTCACACAAACCACAGATAGTCACTTGACCAGTACACTGATTCAATAGCTGTTTAATAGCTTTTCTGTGACATTTCAGGTGACTTTGATCCCACGTTTGATTGCTGACCATGCACAGCTGGTACCAGGAGACCCACGAGCGGCAGAGATCTAGCGATCACGGTGCTTGGGAGCAACAGCACCAGTAGCCATGCAGGACAGAGACCTTCCCAGCATGCAAAGTGGGTTTTAAACACACCGAAGAATCACACCCTGCCTGTCACTAGAGCACTTCTGTTCACTTTCAAAATGTCGTCCTCAGTCTCTCACGCTTTACCCTGAGCAGCAGGACGAAGCATTTCAGTTCCATCGTGGAATTACTTCTCTGTAATGTTAACACTTCTGCACATCTACACCCGCTGCTTGTTAGGATTCTGTGTGAACAGAGGAGACAGTTTTGCCATTTCTTTTCTTTGTGGCTATTCTTAGCAGTTTTACACTTGTCCATGTGATTTTATTAATTGCATCTTGTTGATTATCTAACATTCATCTGATCAGTTTACCATATCTTATGGTCCTAATTGCTTACATTTTGCACAGTTTTGATCGCTTGAGCTTTGGCAGAATAGAGTCAGACATGCAGGTTAACACTTGATATTTTGTTAAGGGCAGATGTATTCCTGTATTTCACTGTGCAGATCCTGCACTCCACAGTATTTTTATTTTTTGGGTCTGTCAGTGCAACCTTTAGCAAGTTGATTTTCTTCTAGAGAGAAAATGAAGGCAATTCAAATCTCATGTTTACTAGAATTGCACCACTTTTGTCAGTACATGATCAGACATCTGGCTAGATAAACACTTCTCTAGTACAGTCATTTGTACCAAATACATTTCCAGATTTATACATTCAGTGGAAAAGTGTGTTTTGCAATGTAAGAAAAATACAATTTTAGTGCATCAAATGACTTTGTGTGAACACTCAGTAGCAAAGTAAAGTGTTTTTTGTGAAGCGTATATGAAAATATACATAGTGACAGCCAAGAAACATTTTAATTCTGCATTTATTAAGAGTGGAGAATATTATAATCTTTGTGTTTTTTTGTTTGTTTCTTTGTCCCACATACTTATAGAGACACATTATGTGTACAAAGCTGAATGCCTTAATGTTCTTGCAATCATCGACAAACACTAAAGCAGCATGTCATTCCACACGTAATTTGAGTTCTGAATACTTTTGCTGATCACCTTGCTTTCCTGATATTTATCTTTAGACAAGCTCGACAATGTGTACGATGTCACCGCAATGGCTGCTAAACTTTCTGAGCAATAAAAAGTTTAATTGTGATCAGGTGGAGACATTTCCACACAATTTTCTTATTAGACATTTTCTTATTTGTTTGTACTTTATAAAGCCGTTAATACAACAGTTAACCCTCTGGGTTCTTCATTTATGAGTCACACTCAGGACCTTCGGTCAAAAATGACCCAGAGGCGGATTCAGGTATACTTTTTTCAGTAAAATCAATCAAATGTATTTTTGTTCAATATATTTTTCTTTCTTTTTTGTGTTTTGAGAGAATTTTATGATAATAATGAATTTTTATGCAATAATTATGATCCATTTTTTCCCATTGAATATAATAGAAAATTTATATATATATGTATTTTATTTTTATTTTATTAATGCTGTATTTTATTTTAAAGTACAGCCAAGGCCTATAGAAAACAATTTTTGAAATTAGATTGTGCCATCTGGTGGACAAATTAAGCATTTTATCATGCAATAGCACATTTTACCACTAGAGAGAATGTACAGCTCTCTGTAGAAAGGCTTGTGAATTCTAGTGATTTTTGCACATATTTGCCTATTTATTTCAGGTTGTGGATTTTAATATATAATCACAGATTCTCAAAGACTATTTTTGTCAAGTTTTTTTTTTTTGTTTGTTTGGTTGATTTAAATGGTAATTTCAAGTGCCAGTTTTACTTTATAATACAGTCAAACCTGAACATTGCACTAGAAAGAGAACAAATGGAAAGCATTTTGTTACCCATTGTTTTAATTCTAACTTAATAAAAAAATTACATTATTTAAATCATAACATATTTTTATTTACCTTTTATTATAAACATTTCCATTAAAATTATTTTTTGCAATTCAATGAAAGTAACTCTTCAAAATTGCCAACAGCAATTATGAACAAAAAACAAAAATAACAGCAAACGATATAATCATTTTCAAACAGTACATGTAAATGGAAAATAGAAAAATAAAAAAGTGTCACAGCTGGGCCTGGTGCTCGAATAGGCCTGAGGTTACTAGGGAAGAATTCCATCCTTGACCTTACTCTGTTTGTGCGTAGTATGATGCAGCAACGTGCTTGTGTGTGTGTGTTTGTGTGTGTGTGTGTGTGTTCAAGAGAGAGACATGGTGTGTGACTTTTGCATTTTGGATCCAATGTCTCCCCTTTATTTGATTCATTGATTTTATTTCACATATTCTCATATATCTCTGTTACAGTTTCACCAGTCTCATATTTCCCTATGTGTGTGTGTGTGTGTGTGTGTGTGTGTGAGTGAGGTGTCTATTTTGCAACCTTGATGGCTTACAGCCTCATGCTTTTATTGCTGTGCACTTTATTTCTTACATTGATGAATAATTTCTTTTATTTCACACATTTCCCAAAATTAGCTTTTGCAATGATACTTTCATTTGTGTGTGTTTTTGTGTGTATAAGTGTGTGTGTGTGTGTGTTGTGTGAATTTTTTGTCTGTTTTGCACTCTTGATGTTTTAGAGATTCACCCCTTCACTGTTGTATGCTTTTTTTCTGCATCGTCTGATTTGTAGATTGTACACACAAAAAACTCAGTATTTTCATATTTTGCAAATTCTCCCATTCATTTCTATGTCGGGTCATTTTGACCAAGACCCTGAGTGTGACTATTTTTTACATCACTTAGACTTTTAAAACCTGTCCCCAATTTTTGGGTGTTCATATACCAAGTACCAAAAGTCACCAAGTTTCGGACCATTCGATGAAGTTACGATTTGTAACATTTTTTTAAAAATTTCGGTCATAAATGACCAAGAACCCCAGAGGGTTAATGTCGCATGTTTTCAAAATTGCACTTATTTTTCCTGAGCCGATAAAATTAAATTTCTGAGGTACAAGTACTGTTTAAACATTTTTTTTTCATACGTTTTCTTATAAGGAGAAACCAGCCAATCAATAAATAAAGTATCACCACAAATGTGTTAAATGTCACTAACAGGCTTTTAATGCTTTAGTACTTAATTAAAAAATGTAAGCTTATTTTGAAATGTTAAATAAAATTGATAAATTAAGAATGAAAGCACTGTGTTGGTTTTGTCTTTCTGCAGTAGCTTGAAAAACTCAAAACTGTATATATATATATATATATATATATATATATATATATATATATATATATACACATTGATAAAAATCATTATTTGATTAAACTTTATTTTAACTCAGATGAAGGCTTAAGTTAAATTAAATGAACGATATTCATCATTCAGACCAAACATTTATTTGTGCAAGGAAGTGCAAAAGTGAAATAAACTCCGTCTGAAATCTGATTGGTCAATTCGGTTGATTTTATTAATCAGTAGAATAACAGGGATCTTCTGGAACAATATGACTTAGAGAATTGACTGATAAAATAACGTCTTGAAGACGTGAACTGTTTGTTCTTAGTATTTCATTCTGTCGATGATGAGTTATGCTGGCTTGTCTGTCTTTAATCTATGAAAAGGCATCCCTCTACTGGCCAGATGTCAAATTTACACAACACACAGTTTCGTTTTCTCAATATTGAAACATTCACTTGTTGCCTCGGCTGTCTTTCATGTCATTGTCGTAAGTATGTTTTAATTTGATTTGAGTGACCTACTGTACCGAGTTACTGTGTTCCTCACAGAAATACCACGGTAACAGTTATAACTGATAATTAGCCATTGAATGAGTGAGTTTGAGAGAAGAGAGAGAGAGAGAGAGTCTCGAATGCTGCCGCTTACATTTGTTTGTTCTTCAAGGTGTCTCAATAACGAGCTCTTATGTTGTTTAAACCATAGCCTGTATTTTCTCGTAATAACGAGACACTTTGTGGTTAAAACGACATGTTTTCTCTTAATAACGATACATAAACGACACATATTTTGCCCAGTGATGGCAACATTGCTCACGAAGTTGCCCAGTGTATCATCAGCCTCATGTAGCCTAGTTAAAACTGAATAAAAGCTACATTGTGTACCTCACAAAAATACCATAATGAAGTCTAGTAGGAATTATACTGAAAATGTCTAACTGGTCATATTTACACCCCTAAAAAGACTTTACTAATATATATGTTGTAATTTTGATGTCAGTAGTAGCCTAAAATCTTATAGTCAAAAGTATGTCAATAAGGAATATACATCACTAGCCTAAATATTACAAAATGTAGGCCTATGTTTTTGTTTTGTTTTTTTAGGAAAAGAATCCAACATTATAATTTTAACACTAACATATGTGACCCTGAAGCACAAACCCAGGCAAAGGTTTATTTGTACAACATAGCCAACAACACATTGTAAGGGTCAAAATGATTGATTTTTCGTCTATGCCAAAAAATCATTAGGATATTAAGTAAGATCATGTTCCATGAAGATATTTTATGAATTTCCTACCATAAATATATCAAAACTTCATTTTGCTTAGTTATATGCATTGCTGAGAACTTTATTTGGACAGCTTTAAAGGTGATTTTGTCAATTTTATTTTATTTTTATTTTTTTTTTGCACCCTCAGATTTTCAAATAGTTGTATCTCGGCCAAATATTGTCCGATCCAAATAAAACTATGCATCAATGGAAAGCTGATTCATTCAGATAAAACACCGACCCTTGTGACTGGTTTTGTGGTCCGGGGTCACATATAACTCTTACAGTATAGATTTGATATTTTTATATCCTCAGTAATCTTTATCGGTCCTGTATCTGCTAGTTTTTGATTCTAGACACATCAGCGAAAGCATTCCTTCTCTGATCAAGAATGAATAGAGGATTCGGTTTAAACGCCTCATCTTTTGGCAAACCCCAGCAGAAATGTCACTTCATCCTCAGCTGTTCGCTCACACTGCATTTCAAGCCTCCTCTTCATGCATCAATGGTGTTAGCAAACCTGAAAAGCGAAACCGCACCTGCACCTCAGTTTACTTTGAAGGTATCTACACATATTCAAACATGCAAATGCTCCATGAATACTCTCAGTGCTCAGTTCATGACTGTTATTTTACACCTTAACAAAAGCTTCATCCTTGCTGGAAAAGCGAGTGGAGAAAAAGCGGAGTGGAGTGAAGAGTAAGTAGGACCCACCTGTGTGAAACTGGACTTATAACATCCTGGTATCAGCTGCATTCTAACAGTGATGTGTTCAGGTGAGAGAGGCACCGAAGGAGACGGTCAGGTCATTTAAACCAGCCAGTGAGACGGTCACTGAAGCACGGGTCCTGTGCTCGTCCCGTCGGTGCGGAAAGTCCAGCTTCATCAGCTCCGCTCCAGTCGGCTCTTCTCAGGACGGTCTCACAAGCCATGGTGGCCTCGCCCCTCCACCAGCTTCACCGGCAATGTGACCAGATCTGCACGGCATCCTGTGTTGAGTTTTTCCAGAGGCTCAAGCTTACATTTTGCAGTGTGCTCTTCTTGTGTTCCTCAGCTTAGCACTCCCATCAGACGAAAGCAGGAGAGAGACCAGCCCACGGCTCTGTGTTGTGTGACGATGGGTGTAGGGAAGGAGAAGGCACTGACTCACTCTTCACATGCACCGTCTGTCATTAAAGGCCACGCCAGAGGGACACCAGGTATTGTGTTTGTGTTTGTTGACCCAGTGTGTTTAAAGCACAGTTGTTAGTAAAACACTGCGCTTGTCTTTCTAGTTCAGTCCGAGCAGCCGATCTCAGCCGACTGTGGTTTGCACAGGAAACCGGCACTAATGATAAAGTGCACTGTGTGGTGTTTGTGATCGACGGATCTAAAGTCGGCTCCACGCTAAAAAGCTTTGGTGCCACTTTCCAGCAGCCACGAGAACACATCAGCAACTTAGGTGAGTTGTGTTTGGAGAGGGACCGTATGTGCTATACATTTACTTTAAGTAAGTGTAAGACAAACAAAGGCACTGACACTTTTAAGATCTGTGCAAGTTTCTCGATCAAACAGCTCAGAATTGCTTGAGTCTGGGACTAGTCTGTGAAAGAGGGTTCGAGCTGTGAAACGCTTCATCATCACTGTGTGAGTTGCAGGTATGCACCAGTGCGTACTGACCCATGTGGACCAGGTGTAACTACCAGAAGTGACATTACCCAGGTTTACAAGAGCAGGCCGCTCAGCAGGCCGTATGTCACTGCCGATTATAATCTTTACATCTGAATGCTTGACGCTACGCGGTCCTGCTGTTTGAGCGCCTCATGGTTCTCTCTCTAGATGGAGAGAGCGGCAGCTGCGGGAATGGCCACATCCTACATCGTCCGTGAAGAACTACTGCTCAGAGCTGGACCTGACCAAAACACTGATGTCCTGCTGCTCAAAGCCTGTTGATCACATCTTACAATACGAATCTGTTCTTTCAAGACGACACTGATTAAACTTTCTGTCTCGATCAAACCTGCCTGCTTTGTAACTTCCTGAGTGATCCTGAAGACCCTAGTTGTTTTGTTCGGTGTGTTTCATATAAGTTTGGAGCTCAACTCTGCAGGGAAAACGGAGCATCGATAAGAATTCACACTGCAAATACAGAAGTGCCAAAATGAGTTCATCTCAGTTTTGTCCCGCTGAAATGATAGAGGCCAAAACTTGTTGTTCTTGTTATTGTTCTGTTGAACTGTCACAAATGATCTGAATTAATTAAATGTCAGTAATGAACAATATTGCATATTCCTATCCCAAACGTGCAGTAAAGTGGATAAACAGTATAAAACACCCATCAGTTATTCAGGTCTATATTACACTTGCTGCGAAGTTTTGTAACTTTTGTGTTCTGTCGAGATCACTTGTGAAAATTAATTAGTTATAACGAGAAACCAAGAAAGACACAATAATGATCGCTGGTCAGAACTTTAATATGACAGGACTTTCCTTCAGAGTGATTCATTGAGCAGGAAAATGTTTTGCGTTGGCGGAATCGAACCCGGTCAACTGCTTGGAAGGCAGCTATGCTCACCACTATACCACAACGCGTGCTTACTAGTGCGTACTACAGACAAAGACATACTCAGACTCAAGATCACATCGAGACAAGTACACAGGGAATCTTCCTCATAATATAATACGCGAGCACTTCTGTAGAAATTACTTGTGTTGAATACGGTGTTTTAGCCAGTGGATGTTGAAAGGAGAGCAGATGACAAAAGGTTGGTGAATTTAGTGACCACTTGCGTTTGAAATTACAAACGCCTTCCAAAGATGGAACAAAACAAATTCTGTATGTGAATGTTCCTTCTGATTCTGATTCTGATACCGACTGAGTAATAATTCGAAAATCAATTTGTTCATCAGTTGATGCAAAGTTCAAACACTTGACCCTGTATTTCTGGTCAGTGTCAAGACAAAACTGAAAGACTTTCTGATTCAGAGGAACATTTAGAAAACAGGTGACTCCAGCTCCTTATTCGCCAGTCCTTGCCGAACTATCCATTCCACTTAAAATGTCTAGTGGTTGTTAATCCTTCCCGTCAGTGCTATTGGTTGTATTTTTTAAAGGGACAGTTGCTCAAAACTGGCTTGCTTGACAGCAGTTAACAATGAACGGTAAAATATAAAGTTATGTAAAATGTATTGTATGTTCAATACATACTGCACGTGACTTAATGCAAGTTCTTTTTATTTAACCATGCCACTCAAGTCTTTTTTCAAATACCCTGTATGAATAAAACAAGATAATTTGTTTGCAGCTCTTATGTTCTTTAAGAATGTTCCATTATCAATGTGAAAGACTTAAATAGCTTATACGATTACATTGATGAACTGCACACAAATTCTATGTAGCCTTCTTAAATACTGAAGTTTCCTGATTCGAGAGGAACATTATGAAAAAGTTGGCTGAATCGACTCACTGTTAATTCGCTGTGCTACTATTCCCGTAACGTTTCACTTCTGTCACGAGTCTCAAAAATATAGGATTAACGTGAACCACCTCATATATTCATCTAGTACGAAATTTATAATACTTGCGTTTCTTACAGGTTATCAATGACGAAAAGTTTTATTAGAATTTTGAAAACATACGTACTTATTGCATACGAAATCACTGTATGCAGTAATTCCTCTTTCTGATGATTTTATATAAACATGTTAAAAATGCTTCTTCAATAGTTAATGCAAACAAGGTACATATTAGTTTGCATGGTATGCTTAAGCAATAAAACTGTGATTTCTGAAGTTCTAATAAACATACATGCCTATAAGGCTTCAAAGTATTCAATCTTTATGCTGTTGAAGATCCCAATGTATTCATTGAACTTTAGGTCATGTCATGTTTTATTCATGAGTTAACAATGTAGTAAAATATTAAAAAGCGTATCAGGGCAATACATACTCTCAATAATGCAGTTTTATTAGAACGCATCTTCTGTTCTTTTTTTATGAAATCATTACCCGACGAAGAAAAGCTAAGAGTAATTCACTCTTAACGAAATCCTGTATTAGAACATTTTTGATGTTTTATTAAATATAACCCAGAGCAAAATTGCTGATACTCAATAATCTGGTATATGAGAAAGCGAAAGATGTTTGGCATGCTCATTTTCTTGTTTCAAAGGTTCTCAAAAAGGGATCATGTAGAGAGGCAAGAGTAATTCACGTCTCTAACTGTGGGATCCTCGCATTAGAACATTTTCTGATGTTTTATTATGGAAAAGACCCAGAGAAATACTCACAAGCATCTGTATAACAAAAGCATATTGGCATGCATCATTTTCTTGTTTCAAAGGTTTTAAAAAAGAGAGCATGTAGAGGGTAAGAAATTCTTCTTAACGAAATCTGCATTAGAACATTTTCTGATGTTTTAATTTGGAAAAATACCAGAGAAAATGCTCTCAATAACTTCATTGGAAAAAGCATATTGGCATGTCATATTTTCTGTTTCAAAGGTTCTCAAAAAAGGAGCACGTAGAGGCAAGAGTAATTCCCTGTCTCTAACAGATCCGCATTAGAAATTTTCTGATGTTTTATTATGAATATACACCCAGAGAAATGCTCCAAGCACCTAGCAGAAGCATATTGGCATGTCATATTTAGTTAAAAAAGGAAGCATAGGCAAGAGTAATTTTACGAAAATCTGTTCAACATTTTCTGATGTTTAGGAAATAATGAATTGAAAAATGCTCAATAAGAACTTATAGAAGCATATTGCATGGTATTCTAGCCAAGGTTCTAAAGAGAATGAGAGGGCAGATATCTCTCAACGAACTCTGCATTTAGAATTTCTGATGTTTTATTATGGAATATAACCAGAGATATTCCTCAAAGCAATGTAAAAAGCATAGGCATGAATGTTTCTTGTTTCAAGGTTTAAAAAAGGAACATAGCAAGAGTAATTCACTTTCTGAAATTGCATTGAATTTGATGTTTATTACCTAGAGAAGAATGAGGCTACAGAAAGTTTTTCTTAGAAAACAAGAGGTGTAATGCAGAATTCACAGCTATATCTAGGATGATTCAGACGATTTTTTTGATTTATAAATGACCAAAGCAATGCTATCTAAGATATAGCGACAACATTTTTTTTTTAGTTTTAAAGGCATGGCAAGAAATTCACTCTCTTATGAGATCTCGCATTAGAACATTTCAGTGATTTATTATGGAATATGACCGAGAAATGCCCAGCAACTGTATAGAAAAGCATTAGGTTGCATACATTTTTTTTTCAAAGTTCTCAAAAAGGAGACAATAGGCAAGAGAAATTACTCTCTATGAAATCCGCATTTGAACTTTTGATGTTTTAATATGGAAAATATGACCAAGAAAGAAAATGCCCCAAAGCATTTGTATGATAGTGTAGTGGGAATCACAACTTAAATATGCAGGATTACATTAGAGAGTGAATTACTCTTGCCCTTTACTGCTCCTTTTTGCTATTGAGAGCATTTCTCTGTGTCATATTTTGAATAAAACATCAGAAAATGTTGTAATGCAGGATCTGAGAAAGTGAATTACTCTTGGCCCTACATGTTCCTTTTTCAGAACATTTGAAACAAGAAAATGATGCCATGCCTAATATGCTTTGCATATACAGTTGCTTTTGAGGTAATATTCTCTGGGTTATAATTCCATAATAAAACATCAGAAAATGTCAATGCAGGATTTCATTAGAGAGTGAATTACTTTTGCCCTACGCGTTCTTTGAGAACCTTGAACAAGAAAATTATAACATGCCAATATGCTTTTTTCGCCATAAAGTTGCTATGTGAGCATTTTCTCTGGTCATATTCCCATATAAAAACATTAGAAAATGTTCTAGGAAGGATTTGTTAGAGAGTGAATTACCTCTTCTCTCCCACTGTTCTTTTTTAGAACTTTGAAACACAAAATTATGACATGCCAAATATGCTTTTGGTCATAAAGTTACATGAGTGATTTTCTCTGGGTCATATTCCGTAATAAAACATCAGAAAATGTTCTAATGCAGGACCAGTAGAAAGTGAATTACTCTTGCCCTTACATGCTCCTCTTTTTGAGAACCTTTGAATAAGAAAATGTTGTCATGCCCAATATGCTTTTTTTGACATATGCAGATGTTTGAGGGCATATTTTGGGTATATTTCCATGATAAAACATCAGAAAATGTTCTTATGCAGGATTTTGTTAGAGAGTGAATTACTTGCCCTCTACATGCTCCTTTTGAGAACCTTTAAAACAAGAAATGATGCATGCCTAATATGCTTTTTTCAGTATACAGTTGCTTTGGAGGTAATATTCTCTGGGTTATAATTCCATAATAAAACATCAGAAAATGTTCTAATGCAGGATTTCATTAGAGAGTGAATACTTTTTGCCCTCTCACGAATGTCTTTTTGAGAACCTTGAAACAAGAAAATATAGACATGCCAATGCTTTTTTTGCCCATAAAGTTGACTATTGAGAACATTTTCTCGGTCATATTCCCATAATAAAACATTAGAAAATGTTCTAAGGGGAAGGATTTTGTTAGAGAGTGATTACTCTTGCCCTCTACGCTATTTTTTTGAGAACCTTTGAAACAAAAATATGACATGCCAAATATGCTTTTTCGAGCATATACATTTGCTTTCGAGGGCATTTTCTCTGGTTATATTTCCATTATAAAATATCAGAAGATGGTGTAGGGGATTACATTAGAGAGTGAATTACCTGCCTCTACGTGCTCCTTTTTGAGAACCTTTGAAACAAGAAAATTATGACATGCCCAATATGTTTTTTGGTCTAAGTTGCTATTGAGGCATTTTCTCTGTGTCATAATTCGAATAAAACATCAGAAAATGTTCTAAATGCAGGATCTCGTTAGAAAGTGAATTACCTTGCCCTCATGTCTCCTTTTTTTGAGAACCTTTGAAAAAGAAAATGTTGTCATGCAATATTTTTTGACTATGCAGATGCTTTGAGGCATATTCTCTGGGTTATATTTCCATGATAAAACATCAGAAAATGTTCTTATGCAGGATTTGTTAGAGAGTGATTACTCTTGCCCCTACATGCTCCTTTTTGAGAACCTTTGAAATAAGAAAATGTTATGCCCAATATGTTTTTGAATAGCAGATACTTGGAGGGCATATTCTCGGTTATATTTCCATGATAAAACACGAAAATGTTCTTATGCAGGATTTTGTTAGAGAGTTAATTACTCTTGCCCTCACATGCTCTTTTTTTGAGAACCTTTGAAACAAGAAAATGATGCATGCCTAATATGCTTTTTGCATATACAGTTGCTTTGGAGGTAATATTCTGGGTTATAATTCCATAATAAAACATCAGAAAATGTTCTAATGCAGGATTTTGTTAGAGAATGAATTACTCTTGCTCTCACATGCTCCGCTTTTGAGAACCTTTGAAACAAGAAAAATTATGCCATGCCAAATATGCTTTATCGCATATACTGTTGCTTTGGAAGGCATTTTCTCTGGATCAATTTCCATAATAAAACATCAGAAAAATGTTCTAATGCAGGATCTCGCTTACAGACAGAATTACTCTTGCCCTCACGTTACTCCTTTTTTGAGAACCTTGAAACAAGAAAATTAGACATGCCAAATATGCTTTTGTCTCATAAAGTTTCTATTGAGAGCATATTCTCTGGTCATATTTCCATAATAAAACATCAGAAAATGTTCTAATGTAGGATCTCATAGAGAGTGAATTACTCTTGCCCTCTACATGCTCCTTTTTGAGAACCTGAACAAGAAATGTTGTCATGCCCAATATGCTTTTTCGGCCATAAAGTTGCTATTGAGAAGCATTTTCTCTGTGTCTATTTCGTAATAAAACATCAGAAAATCGCTAATGTAGGATTTCATTAGAGAGTGAATTACTCTTTCCCTTTACATGGTCCCTTTTTTGAGAACCTTTAAACACAAAATGATGACATACTTATGTTTTTTGGCATATACAGATGCCTTGAGGTCATATTCTCTGGGTTATATTTCCAATAAAACATCTGAAGATGGTCTAATGCAGGATTTCATTAGAGAGTGAATTACCTTGCCCCTCACGCTTCTCCTTTTGAGAACCTTTGAAACAAGAAAATATGACATGCCCAATATGCTTTCATATTTCCGTAATAAAACATCAGAAATTGTTCTAATGCAGGATCTCATTGAGAGTGGAATTACTCTTGCCCTACGTGCTCCTTTTTTTTTGAGAACCTTGAAACAAAAAAAAATTATGACATGCCAAATATGCTTTTTCAGCCCATGAAGTTGCTTTTTGAGGGCCTTTTCTCTGGGTCATATTTCCATAATAAAACATCAGAAAATGTTCTAATGCAGGATCTCGCTAGAGAGTGAATTACTCTTACCCTCCTACATGCTCCTTCTTTTGAGAACCTTGAAACACAAAAATGATGACATGCCAAATATGCTTTTTTCGGCCTATAAAGTTGCTTTTGAGGGCATTTTCTCTGGGTCATATTTCTATAATAAAACATCAGAAAATGTTCTAATGCAGGATCTCGCTAGAGAGTGATTCCTTGCCCTCACATGCTCCTTTTTTTGAGAACCTTGAAACAAGAAAATGATGCCATGCCTAATATGTTTTTTTCGCCCATAAATTGCTATTGAGAGCATTTTCTCTGGGTCATATTTCCATAATAAAACATCAGAAAATGTTCTAATGCAGGATTCGTTAGAGAGTGAATTACTTGCCCCTACATGCTCATATTGTTTGAAAACCTTTCAAAAAAAAATTATGACATGCCTAATATGCTTTTGTCAAATACAGATGCTTTGAGGGCATTTTTGTCTGGTTATATTTCCATAATAAAAAATCAGAAGATGGTCTAATAAAGGATTCGTTAGAGAGTGAATTACTTCTGCCCTGTAGGTAATCCTTTTTGAGAACTTTGAAATAAAAAATGACATGCCAATATGCTTTGTCAGAATACAGTTGAGTAGGAGACGCGTTCTTCAACAGCACATCAGAGATTGCAGTAATACAAGATTTTTGTGTGACAGTTAAATAATGTATGTTCATATAATCTTTTACAGTAATGGATACATTTTAATAAGATTACATAAGAGCTGCAAACAATATTATCTTGTTTTATTCATACAGGGTATGTTAGAAAGACATTGGCCTATCTTGCACCCAGCGAATTGACTTTGTACACCGACGCATGTTCATTCCTATTTTGCACCAGCAAAGCTCGCTTTTCCTCCACAGAACGCATCGCTAAACTAGTGAATGAACTTAGCGCTCCCTAAGGTTCAAGCAAAAAAGGAGAGCGTGTTCAGTAAACAATCCCTGGTGCTATTTTTGTTTCCATTAAACAATTTAGCACTGACCAGAAAAAACCTAGTCTAAGTCATTGGGCGTTGCGTTGTTCATTATGCTATTTTAAGGCATTCTTGACCATAATGTATAGGCGTGCACGCGCATACACTTTGCTCATGTAATCTACATAGATGCAACAGTTATTTTTTGCAAATCATAAATTGTTACACTAAAAAAACATTAACACATGGATGAGGAAATCATTGTGGTGTATTTTTTGGGTGGGTTTCTCATCCCCATACAACACAACTTCTCTGTCTTTCACTGCTCTTACAAGAACATCAGTCTCCTCGGCTGTGAACCGCTCCTGCGTCGCCTGGTAACATCGCCATAATAATAGCAATCCTAATGGAACTTAGCACCTGCTTTTAAAGGGAATGTTGGATGGCCTCTGATTGGTTTATTTCCGCTTACGTCAAACCACACCTATGAATAATGAAAGCTACTTTAGACCAACCCACTTTAGATTTCGCAAGGATAAGAGCCATTTATCCCTGGAAAATAGCACAAGCCGAGACCCAACAAAGTTATCTTAGCGCTTTGACACTTAGGTTCAGATCTGGTTAAAATAGGGCCCATTGAGTAAGGCATGGTTTAAATAAAAAAGAACTTGCATTCAAGTCCGTGCATATGTATTGAACATACAATACATTTTACATAACTTATATTTTACCGCTCATTGTTAACTGCTGTCTGAAGCAAGCCAGTTTTGAGCAACTGTCCCTTTAAAAAATACAACCAATAGCACTGACAGGGAAGGATTAACAACCACTAGACATTTTAAGGTGGAATGGATAGTTCGGCAATAAGGAGCTGGCTAATAAGGAGCTGGAGTCAGCCTCAGATCGCTTAACCCATACAGACGTAACTTAAAATTTAATCAAACAATATTATACTATTTTTTGAGTCTGATTGTAAATCTATATTTTCCTACATATAATCAGCCAGCTCTGCGTATATATATATATATATATATATATATATATATATATATATATATATATATATTAGTTTTTAATAATGTAATACATTAGCCCTATTCGCATCGGGATTAGTGTTATCTTGTGACCTTGTGTGGTTTTGAAATTACCCCCATCTGAATTCCGTGTGGTGCATTCGCACGGGATAAGCGAAGCCTGTGATTTTTTTATTCGAATTTACTGATTTATCTCCCGGATGTCAAGGCTTTGAGGGTCTCGCTCTATGGTCCGGTTAGATGGGTTAAAAAAAGAGAACAATATAGTCTCGTGCGCTTTGTCATTTACATTTCACCATGTTAAAGTAATATCTTACGGAAGTTCTAATCGGCCATGCATTATAAATTTTTTCCTTATTGTTTTCCCGTTATATGCTTGATTTTTTGTTAAACATTAACCTCAAAACCTTTTCAGATTTCTCTTCTGCGAATTGTATGATATGATGATATGATAATTGTAGCGATATGACAGCACCAAAATATTATCAGACACTACAACACAGCTCCTTTCTTCTGGAAAGATAGATGTAAAGGCGCACAGATTACCGATGTACTTGAAACTAAGTATGTGTAGTGTGTAGTATGCACTAGTAAGCACGCGTTGGTGGTATAGTGGTGAGCATAGCTGCCTTCCAAGCAGTTGACCGGGTTCGATTCCCGGCCAACGCAGAAATATTTTCCTACTCCAAACATTGAAGAAAAGACCTTTCATATGGAGGTTCTGAGCGGCCATGCATTATTATTTTTGTCATTAACAACTTTATTTTCTCGTGATCTTAACAGAACAAAATTTACAAAAGTTACAAAACTGTGCCAGCAGGTGTCACTATAGACCTGAATATAACTGATAGGTGTTGTATACTGTTTATTCAGTTTACTGTACCTGTTTGGGATATAAAATGACCTTCCTCGTGATCGCAGAATTGTTTATTACTGACGTTTAATTAATTCATAAATGTTAAATGTTTGCGAGTATGATTATTTTGTTTATTAAGTTCTTGTTAAATGAGTTTCACTAACGCTCTGTCAGAAGCGCAACCTCGCTTCCTCAGTGAAGCCAATAAGGAAGTGACTAAAACTGTTTAGCTTTGTTAACTAGATGTTAGGGATGTGCCAAAAAATCAAATGCGATTTTCATGTGCATCTCGTCAGTAAAAACGCTCCTGTGATTATAAGTACATCTCCAGCACATGCTCCTGCCCATTTGCTTCTCAAAACTAGTCCAATCACGCTTAGCAGGAGGGCAGCGCGGCTCAGCTGCTGTCTAATCACAAGACATGAACTGCTGGCACAATCGAACTTGTTACGTATTTCTGAAGGAGAGAACAAAAACAATTTTCAGCCAGAACAGAAATATAAACCCTTATAGTGCAGTGTGATCTTCATTCAGACAAAACGAGGACGTTGATTGAAACTTAATAATTATTTTAACTTTATCTCAGAAAAAATATTTCTGCGTTGGCCGGAATCGAACCTGGGTCAACTGCTTGGAAGGCAGCTATGCTCACCACTATACCACCAACGCGTGCTTTCTAGTACGTACACAGACAAGACATACTCAGATTCAAGATCACATCAGCTATCTGGTTCATAATATGATACGCGTCGATCTTTCTGGAGATATTAGTTTTGTTGGATTATGTCTATTGGTTAATCAGTTTAAGAAAACGAATGGGAATTTAATTTCAGAAACGTATTACTGCAGATACACCAAAAAAAAAAAAAAACTCTTCAGACATTTTGCGCACGCGCTCTGAACACCACGTACGTAACAGATAGTTGCGACGTCATGACGCAAGGAACGAGAGAGATGAGCTGCGTCCGAAATCGCGTACTATGTGAGTAGGTACTCATTTAAATTAGAACGTACTTCACGACCGTTAAAAAGTACGTTCTATATAACGTTAGTATGAATACGGGTAGTATGAATGGAGTCCGAACGTACTACATGCGCCATATTGGAAATGTCACGTGACATACGCTGTCACCAGAGCATGTCACGTGACATCATAACAGCGAAAATTTAAAGAGCCCATTCCACTGACTGCACCAACTGCGAGCGATGTTTTTAGTTCTGCTTTCTGCCTTCATCGGCGTTTTTACGTCGTTCGAGCTCACAGTCCAGAGGAGGCGTCGGTCAGCTACTCGCAGATCACGCCTTCGTCGAGAACTTTACGGAATTCTCAAATAACGTAAGTATCATCATTTATTTAGCTAATAAATTTTACCTCAGAAAACACAAAAACCGTGAACGATGACATGTTGATTTTGGCAAGGAAAAAGTAATTTATTTGCTTGTGCTATTATCATCGATGAATAAACATGATATATAATATAATTCTAGGAGAAAATTATAACTTCATTATATTTATAATATATATATATATATATATATATAAAATATAAACACAAACATATTTTCAAATACACCATGCATAAAAAAATGGATTGTATACATAAATACAGACATACTATATTTATAAATAAGCCAACACAAGAAACAAGTATCTTGTTAATTAAAGTTGTATTCTAAAATAAAACTATATACATGTTTACAGATTGTGAGCCCTACAACCTACTGCCACTTGAATGCTGCTGTGCCAATTCTTCGGATGTATTTTGAAGATGGAGCTGACCTCCCCAACCTCACGACTTTCACGGCAGTCCATCCAGTCCTTGATTGCTGCAGTGAAACCTGAATGCACCATGGCTGGGAAAAGGATGTTGAGGTGCTCGTGTTCCTTTACTGGCTTGCCCATGCAGCATCATACCGGGTAGTGTCACTGCCTTTGACATCCGAGTCTACTGTGCACGACATTGTGCACAGAATGAGCAAGGCAGTCATCGGATTTTGAGGCAGCTCATCGCTTTCCCCAGTGCGGATGACCTGGAGGTGGTGGGAGCAGGTTTTGCCCAGCTGGCAGGGTCTCCAGCTTTCAAAGTAGTATCTGGTGCTATAGATGGCTGTCACATCCCATCAAACCACCAGCAAGTGATGTGCGCAGTGCTACTTTAATCGAAAGCTCTTTAACTCTGTACAGCTGCAGGCCATCACTGACCACCAGGGAAGTTCCTTGACGCTTTTGTGGTATCCTGGGTCTGTGCACGATGCCAGGGTGCTGAAGAACAGCCCTGTGTACACTGCGCCTGTTTCCACCTGCAGGAAAATGCATCCTTGGAGATGGTGGGTATCCTTGCCTGAGTGCGCCCATCTGCCTCCATGACGTCATACAGAGAGCCTGTACAGAATGCTGTACAGGCTCCTACAACAGGAAGCATTCTCTGCACGGAACATCGTGGAGAGGGCCTTGGATGCTGAAAACGCTGGCTGCTCCATTTTTTCAAGGCACTGGAAGTCAGCCCTGCTTTTGTGCCAGAGGTCATTGCATGCTGCACGGTGCTCCACAACCTCTGTCTTATTAATGGGGACATAGTTGATCCAGAAGTTGCAGAGGATGACGATGGCCCACCTGAACCCTGCAACACAGAAGCCAGCGCAGGAGAGACCGTGCGGGACAATTTAGCTGCAGCGGTGTCTGCACCTGGCAACTGTGTGCCTGCTCTTCATGAGCACGATTACCTGTAGGACACTTAACACAGGTTAAAATCAGTTCTTGTTCTTAGATTGACAGTGTTCCAGCTTGTCTATGTTAGTTAATTTGTAAATAGTTAGTTGTGTGTGTGTGTGGCACAGCCCACAGGGTGCTGTGATGCTAGTGCAGTAGTAGTAGTTAGAGAGTGCATGGCTATCTGTGTGCATCCCTCTGTCTTACAGCTTACTGTCAGCTGGACAAAGCCTCTCCATCACCAAGACTCCTGTCGGCCTCCTCGGCTGCACATGGTAACTGGGGATATTACAGACCCAGGCTAATCGACAGGGGATCTCGAGCTACAGTGGTCCCCAGAGGTGACACCCACCAACCACTGGCACACTGCCTTAGGCTGTGTGTGAATTTGTATACCAAATCTTTGACATCATAACTACATATCACATACTTGATCTAAATTACAAATTATTTACTTTAAATCCAAAATTTCCCAAGGTGTAAAGTCCTCATCTTGTACACATGCTTTGAAAAGAACATACATTGAATTATTTTAAAGCGATGCCCTACAAATGAAATTGCTAGTATCAAAGTCCCTTTAGAGCTTTAAGAAACCTGTGAAAATTACCTTACTGAAGCTGCTGAAGTTAATTTTCTTTCCTCATCATGACACTATGATAAAAATGTTTTTAATACTTTTCCTTTTGGTGGTGCTTTAAGCTCTATTATACTACTTTGCCAAAATTATGTGATTTTGTTTTAAGCTTTGTATTGTGTATCCATTTAAAAGTTAAATACACAAAAATAAAACAAATACATTTTACCGGTGTCTGGAGGTGTGGGCATTTATCTACAGTGCTGACACTTGTTTCAAAACCATCTGAATCTGCTACAAAATACACATACAAATCACTAAAAAAAATATTAATTACTCAATGCCACATATTAAGCACTTTACAACTGGCTAATCTAGCTACTGCAAATCCTGAATTAGTGTTTTTAATAAAACTTGCAAAACCAGCATGACACAGTGAACTTACTAACAAATAAATTAAAGAGAGTGTGTACCATTTGATTCCTTTATTTTTTGAATTATTTCTAAGAGCTGAAGAAATCTTTCTCTCTCTCTTTGTCTCCTTTCTCTCTCTCTCACTTCTCGGTTCTTTCTTTCTCTTCTCTGGCCTCCTGTTCTATGTCTCTTCTCATGCTCTCTTCGTTCTCTTTCTTTTCTTTTCCTCCTTTTCCTCCATCTCTCTCCATCGCTTCTCCTCCCTTTCAATGGCATCTCTTTCTTTCAGCTTCCCTCCCTCCATCTCTGATCAACTCCTCAAAATCTTTCCTTTTCCTCCCTACTCTTTCACGTTCTAACCTCACTGAGGATGGAGAGGTAACAGCAACATCCGGGCCAGATGAGGCAATAGGGTGGGTGGTGTGATGGAGGTCTGCCCCTATTGCCTCATCCATGGCAGAATACCATTTCCAGGATGCTGCTGTAACCCCCCATCCTCAGTGCTCACCCCAGTCTGTGGACATTTCAGATCCTACAATATTTGAAAACAGAATATCAAGACAGTCAATTACATTGTAAACATATGATTTGTTAAATGATCACATTACAGGGCCAAACATCAGCATGATTCAATCATGACAATTCTCATTTAGGGTACAATAATAATAATAATAAAATATCTTACTTTATATTTTTGTTTCAGGTTCTCCCATTTTTTTTGATCTGAAGAGCAGACATTTTGCCCTCCAGCCTTTGCTCTGTGATAAAAACTCTGCAATAAATGCACAGAAATCAAGCATAACATGAATGCAGTAAGAGCTTGAGTAGAAATTGTAACATCTACAACGAACTTACTATTGAATCTACACTACAATAAATTAACATAGGCTATTACATTTGTCTTGTATAACGTTACAATACTTACTCAAAACCTTTAATTGCTGCATTTTTTTCCAGTGAAGAGGGCTTCATTAGCCACTCTCCACTGTATAAGAACACGGGTGTGTTCATCAGTCCCTACAAAATCAACACAGAATTTAACGTGATGAACCATGGTAAATCTATTAATGTTTCATGGAAAAGCTGAGGTAACGTTAACTTGTTAACAGTTGTTAACAGCAGCTTGCTATGTAACGTTAACCATCAAATATTTCATATTAGGAGAAATAAAACTTTTATCTCATTAAACTACTAAACAACGAACTTCTTTGTTTAAAGAAAACAGTGTTAGCTAGCTGATTTACATCTGATCGGACTATTCCTAATAATAATAAAACTATTTTTTTCTGAATTGGCTGGAAAAGGACACCCTCAATTTACATTTTTTAACAAGGCAATCGTTTACTTATATGATGTTAAACAAATAAAATGTAACCACAAAGAAACAAAAATGCTTTATAAAGTACTTACACTTGAATAGAGCCGCGTCTCCGCTTTCCGCCATTTCCGCCATTTTCAAATATAACGACGAAAACTCCTCCCCGTGGCATCATGGGATAGTAAAGTGTCCATCGTATGCGCACTTCGGAATCTCGCCGGAAGAAGTAGGTCATCCGGGTACTTTTCGCCTACTGTTTTTCGAATTCTATGATTTCGGACATACTACTCTGCTCGCGTACTGTTTTTCGCATACTATATAGTAGGGAAGTATTCGATTTCGGACGCAGCTATGTTTTCGGCATGATTGAGCATATTAAGTAAGGGAACGAGTTCAGCAGAAAACCCTGGAGCGAAGGTGAGTTATACATCACCTCCAGATATCTATTAAAGATAAAGACGGTGTTGTTTACTGATTAAGGCTCAGATCAGCCGCGAGCTCGCGCCGAAGCAGGTGAGTCTGCTGTTGATGGACAGAATTATTATTAAACACACGACACGTCAGTAGAAACATTTGTTTGATCTGAAACAGACAGATTTGTAGTGCAGTGATGTTTACACTATAAAGAATCGATGTTGTTTTGTTTTCCTGCCATGTGTGATGATTACTTGTGTTGACAGTTAAACCAGATTAGTGCACGTGACACAGTGATATTTGACCTGTGTTTACGAGAAGACAGATGCTTATAAAAACCTTCTCAGAGTGAAATAAACGCGCTGTTCCTTTAGTAGAAGAAGTACATGTGGTTGATGGTGCCGTGACTCAAGTAAAGGTCAGGGGTCAGATGCATAAACAGTGACTAGATCAAGACAGCGATTTGCTAATAAACGAATCTGTCTAACTAGCAAAAAGGCAAGTCTTTTACATATTACTTTATTTTAATTTCATGAATAAAGTTACTTAGATAAATGTTTTATAGTAAGGTTAAAAAAAGATGTATCATCACCCGTCTTTAAAATCAGTGGCTGGTTGCATAAACTGCTTAGGCTTGGGTTACAAGTCATCTTTTTTCTATCTTTAGCAGGTTGTAACTTTTCAAGTTTTTAGATGAAAATGTAAACTGGTTTTATACAGATGTTTAATGGACAATAGGTTGCAAGTTCAAACCCCAAAAGCCTGAGTGTCTTAACTAACAAAATATTTTGAAGACTATTTAAAATATTTTATAAAACAAATTATATAAAAAATGCATATATATATATATTTTTTTTTCAGGATTATTTGAATATAAAGTTCAAATGAACATAATTTATCTGAAATAGAAATATGTTGCAATGTTTATGAATTACAAAAATAGAAATGTATCATAAGCTGTCACGCTTTGGTCAATTTTAATGCATATTTGTTGAATTAAAGTATAATTTCTCACCTTTGTAACACAGTTAATAAGAGCTATGGTTCATGAAAACGCACTATTCATAAATATAATGATATAATGTTAAAAAATGTTAAGTAAAAAAAAAAAAATCCTAAAAATGCCCTTCAACAGGCACTATAAAAATTTTTATTTAATTTGTATCTATTTTAGGGTAAAATATGGTTGGAACATTTAAAAGTCACACATATATGGCGTGTATGAGAGTGTGTTTTGGTTAATAATAAATGGTCTGTCCCCAGGACAGTGGGCGTATGTTGCCTGATAAAGATGGACCGAGCGGTGGCGGAGGGGTCCAGGGCGGTCCCGGGACAGAAGACCCTTCAGTGACCCTGTTCAGAGAATACCTGCGGCTGAAGACCGTCCCACCCAGAGCCTGACTACGGTACCTCAGAGACCCCTCTACCCCGTCCCGCGGTAGATAGAAGGGCAATATCACCTCCTAGGTTTATGACTTTAATTAACCTTTGCCCAGGAACACAGGTTAACCCACACAAAGTCTAGAAATTGTGTCTACGCTTGGCAGTTTACTAGTTTTAAGACTTATTTTGCTGTGAAAGGTGTTCTAATGCATTACCAATGACATCTGATGATTGACAGCCGTCTTTTGTAGCGTCGGCGACCCAGTCACACTTGGGTTAGTCAAAATAAACTCTCTGTAAATATTTAGTCGTCATATAATGTAAACTGCACTTAGCTGTTGCAACCCTGACCTGGACTTTCCTGCAAACATCCCCGGAATAAAGGATGCAGATAGGGATATTGTTTATATATTTAGCGAACAGATCAGAAAACTGCAGTGTCTGGTGTCTTTTCACAATGGATTGCATTTACATTATTCAATTACATTATACTACAGATGGATATAAATGGAAAACAACTGCTGTCTCTGAAACTGAGGTGTAATGATTGTATGAAACACAACCTTTGGTTATCAGAAATGAACGGTTGCTGACTCTCATGTCTGGGTTCAGTGAAGTAAATCTCGCCTGTCAATCCCTCACTGTCAGATGCTGCTATAAGGTTTCTGGAGCGATAGCGGAGGAGCTGGCTTTACCCATGAAGAAAGTGGAGGTATTGATGCTAACTGCTAGATCTGTCTAACTCTAGTCATGTTTATCATGGGTCACATCCGTGTTAATTTAAAGCTGCCCCTCAGGTGTGTCCCGGTCGAGTATTCGATCATCTCGTGGTCGGCAGCCGCCCGAAGCTGAAGTCTGTGGTGCTGAACTCGCACACTGATGTGGTCCCGGTTTATGAGGTACTGCTGTCACACACCAGTCACTGTACAGATCACGCAACGAGGGTCGATCTCACTCAGAAACCGTGTGACTGTCTGCTTCAGGAACACTGGAAACATGATCCATTGCTGCTGTCAAAGATGAGCACGCAACATCTACGCAGAGGATCTCAGGACATGAAATGTGTCACATACAGTGAGTTTAAAACCAGCCACAAACTAAACATTACGTTAAAGGGTCATACGAGCGATCACAAGTCTTCCTTTTGTCTTTGGGAGGTTACAAGCTGTTCATGCATGGATAAGATCCCTAAGTTTCAAGTGAAGTCTCAAACCTAAGGGATATCCTTTATAAAAATTTAAACTCATCCATGACCCTCCTAAAGCGCCTCCACATGTCTACGCCACTGTGTGGGAAGATTTGCATAACACCAGACAAATGTTTACGCTAAAGAAAGGCGCATGACTTTGATTCTATAGTATTGTTGCTGCACTGAGTGTCGTGGAGGATGCTGTGTGTTTCCAACATATGGTAGAGGTGGCATTGATGTCACATGCATGAGGTGTTCGCCAATCACAACGACTAGATGGCTGGCCAATCAGAGTACACCTGCTTTTCAGAGCGATGAGCTTTGTAAAATCAACCCATTTCAGAAAGGTGGGACATAGAGGAAAAAAATAATGTACAGTATGTGGAAAATGTTTTTTTTTTTTTATACCTTAGACCACTAAACACACATTGCATTAGACAAATAAATAAAATAATGTTCTTTTTAGCAGCCGCCATATGACCCTTTAATACCTTTGACCTGGCAAGCCGGTGTTGTAGTAATTGAGGTCTACTGTAGTTAGTTGCAGTTAAAGTTGATAGTTTTATAAATAGTGGTCAAAATCATGAACGCTTTGAGATGAAGTAAGAACAGTTTGAAATCTTTTGAAGAATTATAGTCCGATATTTTCAATCATCAGCTATGGTTTGGTTGGGTCAAACAAACATAAGAAAAAAGCATAATAATTTGTCATCTATATTAGATATGGAGTTTGCTGGTGAATTGAAGTTTTGTTTCTCTACAGGTACATTGAAGCCATTCGCAGACTGAAGGCGCTGGGAAGAGATTTCTGTACTGTCCATTTAACATTTGTCCCAGGTCAGCTCACAACATACTCTAAAAGGCTAGCAACAGACCTTAAATGGGTCATGAACTGCCTCTGTTTTAATTTTTATTTTGTACTGACCTCTGAGTTCCACTTATAATGTTATCAAGATTTTTACATCAAAAATCCTAATATAGAGTAATAGGTGATTTTCTGTCTTGTTTAGTCCATCCATTCTTTTGTAATGTTAGGGATCAGAAAGAAGCAATGCAAAACTTGCATTTCTTTTTTCCACAGCTTGGCTACACCACATCTTCTGTTTTCAGTGCATCTTTATCGCTTTGGTTTCTGTGTAGACCTGCTTGTCTGTCTCTCTTGTTAACACTAAGCTACATGTGTGAATCAGTGGGCAGGGCTAAACCGCAGTGATTTAGAATCGGTGGGCGGGGAAGTCATGACCTAATGGTTAGAGAGTTTGACTCTAACCCTAAGGTTGTGGGTTCGAGTTTCAACACCATACTCACGACTGAGGTGGCCATGAGCAAGGCACCAAACCCTCAACCATACTTGGCTGCTAAACGGCAGTTATTTAGAATATGTGGGGGCTAAACAGGCAGTGATTTAGTATTGGGGTGGGTGTTAAACCTGCAGTCATTTAGGATCGGGCTAAACCTGCAGTGATTAATAATCGGTGGGGGAGTTCTTACCTAATGGTTAGAGAGTTTGACTCTTAATTTGAGTCTCGGCACCAATACCATGACTGAGGTGCCCTTGAGCAAGGCACAACCCTCAACCATACTTGGCTGTATGTTACTCATCCATTTAAATTATATTAAACCTTAAAGTTCTGTATAGTTAAGGCTGGTCACTTGAGTGACAGTTGGATTCAGCTGCTCACAGTCCCTGTCAGCTAGGTGGGTAGGGTTTTGCTTTGGCAACCAGCTCCCACCTTTTGCCCTATGTTGATTGGCCGGTAGAGTCGGCAGTGCCAAGATAGGTGACGCCTGCTCCGCGATACTTTGAGCTCCAGTGTTTGGAATAACGGTAGTTTGGTTAGGTAACTTGCGTTATTTTTTCAGTAACGGCCGTAATCTAATTAATTATTTTCCTGTCGTTACAACGCCGCTTTAACATTACTGGACATAATGTGGTGCTACTATGCATTGATTAAATAAACTGTGTAATCCGAACGCAACCCTGGCTCACACAGCTAGTGAGGACTAGGTGGGTTAATAAACGAGATAAGCGATTATGTGTGTCGGCGTGGAGCTTGTGTTGGCATGCGGTAAAAAACACTGGCTCTAGGACCAGTGTTTTACGATGCCAGCACACCTGCCAGCGCTCCACACACACGCAACAGCTAAAACAGATATTCGCAGCAGCAGCAGAGATGGCAGTCAGGAGCACTACTTCAAATTCATTGTGGTCAAAGGCAAGAACTGCATGTAATGTGTACACTAAGTCCAGGAGCTAAGACTTTGTCGACATCCGCTGTGTAGCAACTGTAATTTAATGAAGCATCTCACAAGCACACACGCATCTACAAAGCTAACTGCCAAAAACATTTTTCTTACAAAGATAATCTTGGAAGTGCAGGATAAAACTCTTGCAGTCTGTTGACGGCAATAAATATAGAAAGTTATGTACAACACCTGTCTGTTCTACTCATTTCAACTGACTTGTTAAAACTGCTCAAAAAAAATACAAATTCTTTGACATATAGAACTTATTTATTTTTTTTAAACAGTAATGCAACATAGTTACTTTCCCTGGTAACGAGTTTCTTTTATTATAGAGAGTAATTCAGTTATAACTCAGTTACTTTTTGGAACAAGTAGTGAGTTACTATAACTATTACTTTTTAAAGTAACTTTCCAACAGTGTTGAGCTCCAAAACGCTCTCAGGAGTCTACTGGTGACGTCCAGCAGATACCTACGCCATGTTTTTATACAGTTTATGGTCACCTCACACGCCATCATCACTTAAACGGGCAGTGATTTAGAACCAGGGGCGGGCTAAACCTGTCATTTAGAACCAGGGGAGGGCTAAACCTGCAGTCATTGTCATTAAATAAGTTTGTGATAATCATCTGTAAATTAATACTTATGTATACCGTCAGTATATTTATATATATATATATATTAGTAATCTAATTTTTGTTTTTTTTTTTCTTAAATCTACCTTATTTTTGGTTGAATGGATGTAGCTGTTTGTAAATTTAATGTGTGGCTTCTGGTCTCATCCACTTCCAGCTATTTTTAGCTGCATAAAACGAGCTTTGATATTGCACACTGGTGTTTCTTACCATATTATGTTAATGTATAGTCTAAATTATAAACACACTGGTTTGTAGTGCAAACAGTTTTACTGTTTACTCCACTTTGTTATTCTTCACGTTATTCACGTCAGTGACTAATGAACCGTATAGTCTTGCACATTCACAGAAAGCAGCTTTTCTGTGTTAAAAATAAGGTGGATGGTCAACGTGGTAAAATTGTCTCTGAATTGTAGTTAACTATAATACAAGTTTTCCTATATTGCAAACTAAACACTTCTGAAGTAAATGTGATTTTGAATGGCATTTCACATGGTTTTATGTAATGTGTAATTTCACAAACATGTTTTCCTGAGTCTTTTGTATATCTTTGTAGCAAATTAAACATTGCATAACACAGATCCATTGGTGCTTTTGCTTCAGTTATTACCAGTTCTGCACAAACAACTTGGTGTTTTAATGTTTTGCCAGATGAGGAGGTCGGTGGTCACAAAGGAATGGAGACATTTGTGAAGCACCCTGAATTTCAAAAGCTGAACATTGGTTTTGCCCTTGATGAAGGTAAATAAACCTGTAGATTCAGTCTTCTAGTTGATGTAGTTGTTTAGTATTCTGAGGTTTCTCAAAATTGCAGACTTGATTTTAACAGAGTAAGGGGTGAATTCATTAAACGGTTAAACGTTTAGCACTCCTTTAAACAGAAAGACACACACTGCTCCCTTATACTTAAGCTCATCCGGCCAAACAGTGTAGCATTCAAATACAAATCAGTACAATTCAGTCTTCATAAAATTCAGTTTTTAAACTAATGCACTAATATTGAGTTTCTGCCTGTTTTATTTGTTCACAGGTTTAGCAAACCCAACCAATGCCTATACTGTCTTCTACGGAGAAAAAGAACCCCAGGTGTGAGTATCACATATGCCACAAGCCACATTTACTGTTCATTTGTGTGTGTGTTCATCTGTGTGTGTGTTAACAAATGTGCTGTGTCCTGCAGGGATCACAGTCCGCTGTCCAGAAGTCCAGGTCATGGTTCCAGGTTTGTGGAGAAACAGCAGCAGAGAAACTAGTGAGTGTGTTCAGAATGAATGTGGCCAAAAAAAAAAAATTCTCTAAGGATATATATTTTTTTAAATCAAAAATAAAATTTATAATGGTACAAAACATTTATATTTCAAATAAATGCCATAAAATATTAGAACTTGAAAAATTTGAAATATCCAGCTGTGTGACTGTTCTCAACATTTCTAATAAAAAAAAAGTCTGCCATTTTCTTCTTCTTATATTGTTGTATTTAGTTTTCCCAAAATTCTTCTTAAGAATGTTCTGATCTTTTTTTTAAGACCATGTTTACACTAGTGCATTTTGTTTTAAAAGCGATAACTTTGCTACTGTTACACTAATCTTTACACTACTCCAGCGTTTTCAGTTCCTCAAAACTGAGACTTTGAAAATGTTGCAGACCTCGATATAGTTAGAAAACTCTGGGGTTGTGTTACAGTGTAAACGGACCAAAATTGAGACTCTTTGAAAACGATGTCATGGCTGCTTTCACTCTGCGATCCTTGACGATCATTTAAACAATAACATCATGCACGCTTATTTGTGCCCATGAAGGGTTAAGTGTGAGTGATTTACATGTTAAAGTCAATGCAAAGACGCGAATAGACATCGACTACTGTTTACATGCAGCCAATAACCCGTTCAAAACCGGGATATTAGCAATACATCGGCGCGCTATGACGGCCATGTAAACACCGGCAAAAACACGGATATGCTCATATTTTTAAAACCGGATATTATACCTGGGGAACCCCTTTTCTACCCCGAATATTTGGTCTTGTAAACGTGCTTTGCATATCCCCATCAAAATGTGTGTTCTGTGCATGTTAAATTCGCAAAGGAATCTTGGTCTTTTTTTTAGTCTTTGGATACAGGAAGAAGAATCGAAATGACGATATTGCGTCTTACGCCCAGACGCTACACGGCGCGCCCGTTTAATCGGGATATTGGCGACTGATTACACATTCCATGTATACAGGAGTAACTCTTCTGCTCACGCATGTAAACGGGTTATCCCGAATGTTTCAGAAACCCAAATAGTGACCTTAACCTCGACCATAACCTGAATTTTAACAGCTTGTAAACGTAGTCATCCTGTGGTGCAAAAAGGCAGTACCAATTGAGCGCCTGCCTTTTTTGGCGATGAGATCGCCGCATATCAGGTAACATGAGCACTGAGCTCCCACTGATCGCAGATGAGTTGATAGCTCTCAAATCGGTAAACACATTCTTTAAGGGGGTGAAATGCTCGCTTTCACTCAATATCCTGTTAATCTTGAGTACCTATAGAGTAGTACTGCATCCTTCATAACTCCAAAAGTCTTTAGTTTTATTATATTCATAAGAGAAAGATAGTATGTACCGATTTTCCGGAAAGACACGACCGACTGAGGCGTGGCGTGTGGGGAGTAAAGAATCACGAGCCAGTAGGCTTTGAGTTGAGAGCATGTGGAAGCTGTGACATTACGTGAGGAAAACCATCATCAAAACAAACCATGGCTTACAGTCAGATTCAGCCGTTTATTTATGATCCAGAATCAGATCCAGAGGCTGAAACGAGCGGCAGCATCAGCAACGACTTCGCTCGGCGGGCTCGAACCGGTCTCCGGCATGGGAGGGGCGCACTAACAAGGAGGCAGAGATATTTTAAGCAGTTTTACTCACGCCTGCGGTTCCAACACTACGATCGTGACCCTTTTTTCGTTGGGATTGCATCATCCTTAAGAAATAACGATCGCCAAATCCATCGTCCAAACTGGGCCTTGTTTGTAAAACAAGCATCTTAAATGCAGGGAACAAACACAAACACTTGCACAACTCCGTGATGCTCTGTAAAATAAACTCCATCCACTGGTCCCTTAATGCTGTTTTCTTTGGTAATCTGTGCAGGGTTGTCTTGCCCTGGCAACCAAAAACACACTCCTTTGTGACATTCCAGCGCCTCGCTCTGATCAGTGAAGTCTGTTGTGCTCTCAGTGCTGTGCTAGTACAGGGTGCGCTCTTCGCAGAAGTGCCTCAGGACCCATATAAGGAAATTCAGCTCCATCTAACGTCACACAGAGCCATCTTCGAAAAAAAACTTTCGAAACTTGTGACAAACCGGAAGGAGTATTTTGGAACAAAATATACTCCTTCAAACATACAACAATTTTGAAACTGTCCATGTTTAGCATCAGAATCCAACTCTTTAACAGTGTAAAAACTCGAGTATGCATGAAATAGCATTTCACCCTTTAAATAGGCAGTCTTTATAAATAAACTGCATATTTGAGTTTAAAACAACTACATTCTCACCTGAAATACTTTTAAAACAGCATTTCATGACACATAACAGTAATATTTTGAAAATTATCAGAATAAATGGTGGTTGAAATCACAATGCTGCGTGAACTCAACTGGTAGAAGCCCCTCCCATGATGCAATTTGCGTCTGTTGTGAGAGTTAATTTCACTTGCTGAATGAAGCAAATAGTGTCAAAATGTGCAAGTGTCCAACTATTGCAATAAGCGCAATTTATTAAGGCTAATGCATCTGTGGATGCCCCATAAAAGTGTTAAAAACACGGCATTAAAATGGCAGTCAAGCTGGTTGCGATGAAAATAGTGTGCACGCTTATTATGATTATTAGTATAATCTGCAGGAAGGGCAAAAAAAAACAATCCTTGAAGTGTGAGATTATTAGTGTGTCTTCAGCCATTTATTGATCAGATAAAACTGTACATTTCTTCTTGGGTAACATTTTAAGAACAAAAATTGCACTTTCCAAGTTTGTAAGAATATTCTTAATTTATTTCTTAAGATGGTCTTCATGAATATGTCCCCAGATATGTTTCTTGAACAGCAAATCAGAATGATTTCTGAAGAATCAGAATATTTTCTCTTATTTGTGAGGACGCAGATACAGACGTTGAACTATTTGAAACAAAACTCTTTCAAAATGTATAATAGTTGTACATGACAGTTACATTATATTTACATTTAAATTTATTCATTTAGCAGGCAGCTTTTATCCAAAGCTGACTTACAAATGAGGACAGTGGAAACAATCAAAACAACAAAAGAGCAATGATATATGTGCTATTTTTTTAATGTGCAGTTAATACAATCATGTTCAATCTCCTATTAATTTACAAACTACATTAAATATGTGTACTACAAAAAAAAACAGCAATATTTAAAATGAACAAATGAAGGCAAAAGGTTGTTTCTATTAAATTGCAAGTAAATATCCTGAAGTCTATTTTTTGTCCTATTTCTGATGCATGTGTCTGTGTTGTGTCCACAGCGTGTTATAAACTCCTTCCTGGAGTTCAGAGAAAGAAAACCGGTGAGCTTCATTCTCAATCTGTATTATACACATCTGGATAAAGGAGATCTGTTAAATGTGAAACTACACCTGTGTGATTTCCAGGCTGAACACCAATGAGGTGTTTTACTCTGGGTGATGTCACCACTGTGAACATGACCATGGTGAAAGGGCGTGGCTTACAATGTGGTTCCTGCAGAAATGGATGTCAGTTTGACTTGAGAATCCCACCCACCGTTAACCTGCAGGTGTGTATCTGGATCATTGCATGCAAGTCTCTTTTATTTATTCAATTATTTGGCTTTGAACTGATTCTGTTGCCATGTCTCACTACCGATTCTGTTCACTGTACAGGAGTTTGAAGAAAGATAAAAGCCTGAGTGTCAAGAAGCTGGTGAGGATGTGACATATGATTTTGCACAGGTCAGATTTATTTTTACACATCAAACACAATTTCATCTGTCCTGATCTCATATCTGGTAATTGTATGTGTCTGCCAGGAGACTATGGCCACATACACACTGTAGAGATTCAGGAGTGACACCTGCATTTAAATACAGGGGTGAATTATCTCAATTATCATCACAACTGTCTAAGCTCTTGAGCGGTTTCCATGTCCACTTATTATAGCGATGCTTATTAAACATCTTTGGGTTTTGTTGTTTGGGCTCGTCCTAAAGTGATCCAGTTTATGGAGTCAATAAAGTAGGCAGGTGCAAGTGGCAATATTTATTTATTGATTTATTTATTTCTAGCAAGATCTGGCAACACTTCTGGTGAAAACCTTCCCTGATGATTCTTGCACCCACATTGAGTAAAGACACAAGCGACTAGTTGCTCAGTTTGTTTCGTTATACATTGCATACATGTGTTAGTTGGGGAGTCAGTCTTCCTGAAAATTACTAAACTGTGTGCGTCAAGAGGCTCATGATTTGGTTTTAAATTTGTTGCTTTTTTCTGCTCTTCAGAAACACATGGACCAGAATTTCCGTCCACAGAGGGAGAGCGACCCCTGGTGGCAGGTTTAGCTCCACCTGCAAAAGCCATGTGAGGGGAAAAGTAGTTTGTTGTAAAGTTTTGTGAGCCTCTAGTTCTAGTTAAACACATGCAGACATGTGACTTTGTGCATCTCTGACAGGAACATTACTCTGAAAAGGAAATCTTCCCTGCTGCCACAGACAGCGCTTCATCAGGGAAGTAAGTCATTTCACTTCTGTCTGCAGATCTAAACAACCTCACACATCGTCTGAAAAATCTGAAATATACCTGAAGATGCATTTATTTCTGTGATGTAAAGCTGAATTTTCAGCATCGTTCCTCCAGTCTTCAGTCACATGATCTTCAGAAATCATTCTAATATGATGATAGCTGCTCAAGAACTATTTCTGTTCATTAGTTTTGTATGTTATATCCATCAGTTGGTGAGTTCCTATTGTGTTTTTGTAGGAGGGTCTTCCTGCCATTGGCTTCTCTCCGATGAATCTCACTCCCATCCTGCTTCACGATCATAGCAGTATCTGAATGAGCAGGTGTTCCTGCGAGGCATCCAGGTGTCTGGCGTCTGGTCCGGCTCTGGCCAGTGTGCCGCCTCTGAGCGAGAAGAGTAGAGGATCTCAGCTCCTCCTCTCCTGCTTCAGTTTCTCACAGCTGCTTCTGCTCCTCGCGGTTCTGAGTAAAGGGGCAGATTTCCTCAAATGTATCTGACATAACACCAAAGAATGGGCTGATCCCATATAATGAAGATCACCTTTATGTTTGTTTTAAATTAACTCAGGAGCTGCTTTCTTTCAATAAGCGTCTTAGAAATGCTTTTAAGTCTTATTTGTTAACATATATCCACAATTAGGACTGATATGAACTGTTGTTTTAATTCATAAAGTGTACATTTAAGCTGTACTTAAATTAGGCAGTTTGTGTCTCCATATATGAAAAAAGAAAATGATTTCAGAGACTGAAACTGAATAGCTGTGCTTGCCAGTAGATGTATTGTATTTTTTAATACAAATGATTCTGATCAAACATGAATTTGTTTACTGAAAATGCATATTGGTCACTTATGAGACTTACATTGCACGTAAATTCAACTAGAATGAGTCACATTTCATGCTTCTTATTAAAATATTTTTTGACACAAATCAACATTGATGTGGTTGTCTGGTGCTACTTGCCCTGATTTAAAAGTTAAGGGGTAATGTATCTGAAATGTTAGTGTTATTTTTATTACACATAGACTGACTTCATATAATAAATAATATAGCTTGAAATGTGATGTGTATTTTCCCCGCTTTCCATAGATGGATAAACATATACTATAGATAGAAAATATATTTAATACAGACCAAATGTCTGTCAACCATACTTTTCATAAACAAACAGCCTTAACTCTTCTGATTAAACATTTCCAGTATTTTATATTGACATTAACAGGAATAAAAATTTATCTCTCTGTTTTCAAAAGTAATATAACAATTTTCATGGGACAACCTTGTTTGAACAAATACACATTAAAACAAGTTGAAACCCACCAATTGTCTATTTCGAGCTCCTGCAGCACCGCATTACAATGTGGTTCTCTTTCAAGAATTCACTCTACATTGCAAAGCTTCCCTTCTCAAAATCCTGAAACCTCACAAGTTAATGGTAGTTCAGTAACTGGCCAATTGTTGCTAGTTGTAGAGGTTACTACAACTTCTTCACTGCATCCGATGGCTACGGACCAGTACAAGCACTGCATCACCTGCCTGGGTCTGGCCCATGCTGAGGCTGCTCCCGGTGTACGATCATCCGGGTGAGAAACAAACAACTTTCTCATGGATCTTTTCCTCATTCAATCTTTTCTAACAAGTAGAAGATTTAGTGTTTCTATTGCCAACATAGTTCATCCTCACGCTCACTTGCATGTGGGGTGCCACAGGGTTCAATACTTGCCCCAGTCTTATTTTATTTATAAATGCTACTGAAGGGTGCTTTCATTAAGAATTGTGGAGTGTTGTCTTTTTCCTTTTTTCCCCTTATTAACATGTATGCTATTGATAATCAGATATATTTTTCAGCTTCATTCTCTAGGTCAATGAGCGTAAATTGATCATGAATGTAAATTGGTTTGCACATATCGTTGTCTGCTGTTAGTAGCTTTCCTTTCAGACTTCACGTGATGGGCATCAGTGCTGCTCAGTTCATTATCCCACCATCTGCTACTGACTGTTCACTTGCTGCCTAAAATTTCACCCCTTGACAGATGCCATTGTAACTATATAATCAAATGTTATTTAAACTTTCAGCGTTGTGGCTGATCTCTGTGTGTGTGTGTGAGAATATACTACACATTGTTTTAAATCTCATCTATCTGTCTGTCTGTCTGTCTGTGTCTACTCTACCTGTCTATCTAATATTCACTAGATAGATATAGACATGTATTGACAGACAGACAGATATGAATGCATAAAGATAGATGCATACATATACATTCAGTTTAGAATAATGGTAAATTATGTGAAAAATAATGTTGCTTTTTTGTTGTTGTTGTTTTAACTAAGCATTAACACTGCACCCCATAAACACGATCAAGCCTAGAATAAAAGCAGTCAACCACCCCTTTAAAACTCACATCATAAGACTGCTGTAAAATAATGCAACACTAACTCAGAGATAAGACTCAGATGAGATCAGTGAATCAGACCACTGATTTTCTCTCACAATTTTGCTATAACAAAAGTGCTTTAGAAACACATTTTCAGCAAACAGAGAAAAACTGACATTAAAAAGTCAAGGTCAGCAAATAGTGCTCAACAATGGCACTTCAAACTTTTTTCAGTAAAACATCAACATCAAAACCTCTACTATTTCTTAATTAATGGTTTTGTATTAAATCATTAAAGTCTGGATTGTAATCGTTGAGATCTTGAGAGATCTGTTAGTGTTTAATGTTCTGTTGCTGCTATTCACATTACATTTTTTTTTTTTATAGTTAAGGTGTTTAATCATAATACTTCAGAAAATACATGTTAAATATACAGTGCTTTCAGCTTTTCAAAGTTTTATTTTATTATTATTGTGATTAATTCAGATTATATTTTGCACGTTTACATAATACATCATAGTATGGTAAAATTGATTAAGATCATAGGATATTAAGATCATGTTACATGAGTAATATTTTGTAAATTTTCCTACCAGTAAATATATCAAAACTTAATTTCTGATTAGTAATATCATCATTAACTTAATTTGGTCAACTCTAAGGTTCATCTCATTTTAACACATCTGTCCACAGTCTGGCATGACGTGCTAGAATAGTTTCTGTATCAAATGAAGACCCTTGCTTCTGAAATATGATAAAATGTGCTGGTTGTGATTGGTTAGCTGGGCCAGTGTGGTTGTGATTAAACTTTCGTGCCATTCGTAATTAATTTTTTCATAGACAGTAAAGAAATAATACATGAACCCATTGGATTCATACGAGGCTCAGAGTGGTCTAAGTCTGAAACTATAATGTTCTTCGGATATATTTCCAAGGTTAGGAAGGCATCAAGATGGCAATGATAATATATGTCAGCCCTCAATTTCCTGCCTCCTGAGATGTCTTCATCTTGTCAGGTTTTGAATGTCAGCATAGATGTATCCTTGCTCACACAATCCTGATTGTTCCATTCTGTGACAGTTAAGCAAAAAATAAAGATGGCGTCTGAAAGTTGGGACGGTGTTCAGTTATGGTGCAATCTGAATGTTTCTGAACAAAATTTTCCACTAGATAATTTCTATGCGAAAATATTGACTTAGTTATCACCAAAGCTCTCTATATTTTGCTGTAGATCATTAAACCATTAATCTGCCTCAGAAGGCTGTCCGAAATCCATTTCATGAGGTGGCTTAGGGCAAAAAGCTGCCTGCAAAGTCATTGCCTGATCAGATAGTAAGGCAGCAAGTCACCTGCCTAAGTTTTGGATGCAGCCGTGGAAGTCAATTAGAAGCACACACTTCCTGGGGGTCGAGTACTCGCAGACTCAAACTGAGCTTCGATGACATAAATTTCACGTGAGCAACCTGTCAACTACATAATTGTAAGTCTTCTAATCACTGTGCCAAGAGAAATCTGAATCACCCACGAATCTTGCTGAGAAGGCAGCTTGAACAGGACAAATTTTGATAAGTATTCTGATCAATTATCTCCTTTGACTTTATGCCTCCACGCCCCTGATTGCCTCATAGACAGTAAAAGATTGCCTCGCGAGCTTCTCCTCCTGTCCATATGGTAATTTCTCTACTTCAGCGACAGAGAGTCAGCTGGTTATGACGATCGTTATCCTGTTTTTTTTTTTACAAAACTGCTTCTATGGGACCATAACATAAGATACAAGTTAATGGATTTTTGTCATCGGATTGTTTGAATTATACAGTATTTCCAGTTGACATGTGTGCATTCTTTAACTTCCATAGATGTTTAACTTCCACCTGAAAACAAAGATGAGTGGCTCAAACCCCTCATGTTAGAAGAAAACCGCTGTGTTTAAAACTGTGACGATGAGTACTTATCAGGATCAACTAAACGCCTGGGTTCAAAAAAGATATGAAAATATTTAAAGTTCCAAGCATGAATCTAAAAAAAAAAAAAAAAATGAGAGTTTTACATACCGGTCTGTTATTGTGGCGGCATTTCCATGCCCGAAACGTGACGATAAACGAATGAACTGTGATTGGTTGTTTGACATGTCGGTCAAACGCTTCATGGGCGGTCCTTGGCCAATGAAAGCTGCCATAAATAAATCCCAGACCTTCAGTGCACTCAAACTACCTTTATATGAACACTCAGACTGTGAGGGAAATACATTCATGGGTTATATAACTTTAAATAATAAAGAATGAAACCTCATATTAATGGGGAAACCCTTTATGTTTTGTTTTAGGCACTTAAACTCCTCCTAGTCATGTGACTCATGAAAGTGTGATTTAGCACAGAACAGATTGTATTTTGTGTCCCTACTGTCATCATTATGACCATAAAACATATTCTATTACTACACTACACTTTTAAAATAAATTGATTTCAATCAGTTATTTTTAGGTTTATAATAGCTCTGGTTCTTACCTAATTTATATAAATGGAAATGTAGTTTCTGAATAGCTGCACATTATTTCATTATACTTTCGGCTGTCTCTGTAAAAATTTTCTGATACATATAGAGTGACAATCAATGCACGTCATAAATTCTAAATGAATTAATATTATAATTATGCAGAATACTAGTGAAGTTACCCATACATGCCCTTGTGAAAAAGAAGTGTGCTTAATTGTATTAAAAGTGTCATTTTTGTGCTAAATCTTAAAGTATACTTTTTTAAAAAGTACACTTGCAGAAAATATAATAATTTAATTTAAAGACCACTTAGAGTGTACCTCCCACACTTTTTTTCACTTTCATTTAGAGTACAATTTAATGTATAGGTCTTAACATGCCAAGTGCATTTTATAAAAAGCACTTTATGATAATATCTAATTAAGTATTACTTAAACATACATTTTACATGAGTTATTTAATAATTAAATTGAATTAAATAATTTATTGTTGTTTAGTAAAGTAGCTATTTTGATATATTTATCAGTATACTAAAGCACAGAGTAAAATAATTTTATTTTAATTTTGATTTAAGTGTGTTATCAAAATTACATTTGTTAATGTAATTTAATGTATTAATGTTTAGTCTATAATGCGTCTATGTGCATTCATGTAATTAATATAAATAAACTTTTACACTTTCTTATACAGTATACTCAATAAACCTGCACTATTAACTCTATAGGTTTATTTTTACATACTGTTTGATATCATTAAACACATATTTAAGTGCATTTATTGCAAGCAAAAATTAACAAATCTAAACCAAATTAATTTAATTTAATTAATTTTAAAAATGACTTTAGTTAGGTGAATAAAAGTCTAACCATAGTCTTTATGAATTAGAACAACTTAAATAGAAATGGAAAACTTGAAATAATATGTAACTACACAGTGTCTCTTTTGTTTAATCGCATGCGTCAAAATACGATCAAAAATTGGCTGCTGAAATTACAATATTTTATTTTTTAACCAAGCAGGATTAAGATCAAATTTAAGCTACTGAGACAAAATTCAAAGATCTGATCTTATAATATGTAATGAATATAATCAATATTAAAACCACCAGTAATATTTAATATTATAGCACACCTCTAGAAAAACTGCTGCTGTTTCTTTTCTTTTCTTTTTTTTTTCTCTTTTTTTTTGCATTTGAAGAGCGAGATGTTCCATTACTGCTTTGTTTGTAATGCAATATTTTGTACTTATCTGGAGTTTTAAATTCAGGTTTTGCAGGATCCAGTACAGTTTGTTACTATAGATACAATGTGAGACATGCACAGACCAGTGCTCAAGAGATGATGTTGAGGCGTTTTTTAATGGAATTGTTGACCAGTCAGCTCACCCGGATGACTCATGACAAAGCTAAGAAGTGCTATATTAAGTCAGTATCCCTATGGATTTGAATTGCTTTGAATATTTTCCATTAGCAAGTAATATATTCCCTTCTGTGCATTTACAGAACCCCTCTAATAAACATATATTTTAAGGTAACAAACCAAAGGATGAGGACAGTACCTTTACTGTGCCAACACATGGAACATCAGTAAGATCCTTCATGGAGATGTGTGAGAGAAGCTTCAAAGGCAATATTAGTTTTATTTTATTTTTTATTTTATTTAAAATACATTTTGAGACATTTATCTATTTTTGGTAATTGATAAAGTTATGTTTATTACCTGTAATATCGCAGATAAACACACTTATAAAATGTTATCTATTTTTTAAGCCAGTGTCAGTGAAGATGGTGTGATCAGAATTCTGCTGTTTATGGAATCTGAAGGAACATCTCCCAGTATTCTATCACCCAAGTTGCCTGATGATTGGGGTATGCGTTAATTCAGCTCTTAGGTGATGCGAGATGTGGTCAAGTTTACACACCTTGCTGAATATACGCTTCATCAGGAATTAATTGCATTTTTTATTATTATTTTGTCCTCTCTACCCTACTGCTAAATTATTAACATTTTGCAGATACTATAATGTGTATATAAACTTTAGACTGCAACTTGTCTATTGCTTTCACTCAACAGAACCATTTATAATGACTGGATATGTTTAACTGGTTTTCTTTTTTTTTCTTTTCTCAAGGAATTTTTGGACTTTCCAGCCTCTTTGGATCATTTCCATTCACACAGACTGTGGAGAGATTGTGTGCAGCTTCATAGCATGTGAGTTTAATTGCCAACTTAAGTTTCTGGGAAACAGACAAACAGCACTTCCCATCAAAGTTAATTTGGGTTATTTTTTTATTCTTAATTTATTCATTTAGTCAAACTTACATTCCCTAATGCTGGAGTAAGATTTTAAAAGAAACTTTTCGGTCCTGTTTAATGTTGGTGCTAGTAAAGGTTTGAGAACTAAGGACTGGTTTCACGACAGGGCTTAGATTAAAGCCAAGATCATAGTTCAATAAGGGCCGTTTATGTCATTTTTCATTTAACATGCCAAAAAATTACTGAGATTGTGCATCTTGAGGTCAAGAAACAAGGCACTGAGTATTTTTAAAGATCAGTCAGTGCAATTTCAGTCTGGGCTGGTCTTAAGCCTGGTCTGTGAAACCAGAGATACAAGTAACCCCGTAATGTTTTACAATAAGGTCTCATTTGTTGTACATGGGATGATAATTTCCTTTTTTTTTTTTTGTATTAAGTATGTTTGTGTATTAGTTATCTTTGACTCCAGAAGGATAGTAATACCAGTAAATTTGACACTTGTGGACATTTTGAGGTCCCAATGTGGAAAGCGGTTATACCATCTTACAGAATGTTTTCTGTAGCAACGATAGGTACTTTTGTATGTAAGTGAGTTTGCATTTTTCTCCAGACTCTTTCTAATAAAGCCCTTTCACACTGCACGCGGACCGGCATATTGCGGAACATTGCCGGGTAAGCCTTCTGTGTGAAAGCAAACACATCCGGTTGGTTACGGCATTGAACCGGTCGGGACCTAAATTACGGTTCGACCGGACGGCGCTAAGGAACAAAGCAGATCTAATTTCAATCGAGGATGATGCCGCTTATCTCGTGACTTTTTACGCTGTTTTGAAGAAGATCAACATTTGACAAAAAATGTGTGCAAACTGTATGAAGCAGAGATCAGTTGTTCCTTACTTTCCGTGCTGGCGGAGATCCTTTGCCTTCAGTGAAGTTAACGCGTTCAGCGTGTCGACTCATATTACCGTCCAGCGCTGATGTCCGCGTTACGGGATCTTCAGGGTTGTGTGTGAAAGCACACATATACGGGTCAACACTGGCAGTGTGAAAGTGCCAAATCAGCGACCGGAACATCAGAACACTTTACCCTGTATTTGCGGAATGCAGATGTGAAAGGGCTAAGTGATTGAAGTGTTGTAAATGTGTATAGTGTTGGGTTTTCTTGGCATCAGCAAAAAGCTTTTTGATGTTAATTGACATTAAAGTGTATTTTAGACACATTCCTTTTCAGTACATTAGTAGTCACTTTTAACCATATTTTAAAGACACTACAAGCAATTATGAACATACAATTTTACATATAAAGATGTATAAAAGTCCCACTTAAGAGGTTTAAAATAATTTATCAAAAGTTCAACTTATTGGTTTCATATAACTTTAAAATGGGATACATTTGAAATTAATTACAAATATAAGCATTGAAATAACATTTCATTTTGACTTATGTGTGTTCTTTAAATATATATTTTTTTCCACAATAAGTATACTTTTATAAAAGTATACTCTAAGTGCTCTTCTTCTACGGGTGATGTAAACATGGTCTGGCCTGGAAAGTTTGTGTAAGTGTGAGTGCATGCCAGTGGGGTGGGGATAATCATGTTCAGGCTCAGTTCAGACAACTGTGCCTAGTGTGAGCACACCCTAAGAGAGAAAGCACAGTGAGTATCCGATTCCCATTCATCTTTGATATCAATATAGTCTTGACTGGTTAAAGTTAAGTAAAACAATAAGCAATGTGAGATATTTTGAAAGTAATTTAAATGACATTGGAGAAAGTCTGTAAAATGTTAGATTAAACGCTATTTCAGTTTAAGTGCTAGTCTAAATTTGTTATGATGTTTGTGTATATTTGATGTGTAAATGTCAAAAATAAACTTTTAAAGTCAGTACTGATGTCTTACTTCTGAGTTTTAATCTTGATTCATAACTGACTCATGCATCAACATCTGGATCTGCTTTTAGATAAAACATGGCCTCCAGAATGAATCTCTGCAGAGAGGAAGACTCTTCTGTTGAGTCCAGGTGAGATATTATGAGTGTCATATTTACTGTGAGATGTGGTGTGTTATGGATATTGTCACCAGCGTCTCTGCTGCTGGATGGTTTTGTGTCTCTATCTATATGTGTGTATTGGTCCATTTTATTCTGTAATTTATGAATGAAAAGAGAAACATGGGGCAGATTCCTTTATTCATAGAAAATAATACTTTAATATTTAACTCTAAGTCAAAAATTCCTCAAGTGAAAGATGAACATTAAGGGAGATTGAAACAGTGAATTGTTTCTTGTCAGAGCAGAGAGATTACAGAAACCGCTTTATTTCTGTTATTTCAGTCTGTGTCAGAATGAATCTCCTGAACCCAGCTGTGTGTCCATCAGAGTGACCGGTCAATGAGTCATCCTCCAAGAATTTAGCTCGGGACACATCTGCTGATCGAGGTGTTTATTTAACAGTAATAAAAATATATGATATTTATGGTATTCATTCATTTACAGTGTATAAATACATTACTATATGTTAAAAAATATTCAATATTTGTTTAACTACAGTCAAAAACATAAGGGACTGGAATCACATACAACAAAGAAGAACATAGACTCCATTTTAAGGTGGTTTTGATGGTTTGTGTGTGTGTGTGTGGTGTGTGTGTATGTGTTACATAGTGGGGACAAAACAACTTGAATCAGGGCGCTAAAGGCCTAGTTCAGTTTTTTCTTTCTTTCTGAATCCTCCATGAACAAAACCTGGATTTCTTTGTGGGGTGTGTGGCAGCACTGCATAACAGCCTTGTATTCTGACCGTGGACTGTTTCCACATACACCCTGTGTATACGCCATGAGTTCAACTTAATTTGATGAACGTAGTGAACATTAGTGTATTTAATTCATTCACGGACCCAAACATACACAAGTTTCAAATCCACTGGCTCAGTTAACATTTGTAGTATAGTGATAATAGCAGTGTAGATCTTATTTCCATATGAAGTGATATTATAAATCCTGTAAACATATAGAGGTAATATCTGGACTTCTCCAGTTTTTCTGCACTGACTTTAAGCACAACGGAATATCTACACACTTTCAAGACCCGAGATCAAGATGGGGAGATATTACTAACCTATAAAACCCCTTTCACACTGCACGTCGGACCCGCCATATTGCGGAACATTGCGGGTAGCCTTCTGATTAACAAACATCTATCGAGGGATTGGTTACGGCGTGAACCTGGGTGGGGACCCTAGGTAACATTGCGGGTTCAGTCGGGCGAGCACTAATGGGAACAAAGCCAGATCTAATTCCGTTCGAAGTGATGAGCGTGTCGAAGTTACTTTTTACCGGCTGTTTTGAAGGAAATGTGTGCAAACTGTAATGAAGCAGAGATGAGTTAGTTCCTTACTTTCCGTGCTGACACAGAGATGGTTTGCTACTTCAGTGAAAGTATAGCGTGCCAAGCGTTGTCGACTCAGTCATTACCATCGCGCTGATCGCGTGTGCGGTCACGGGATCTTCAAGGGTTGTGTGTGAAGTGCAAAATCTAGCGACCGGGAACAATTGCAGGGAACACTTTACCCTGTATTTGCGGAATGGCGGTGTGAAAGGGCTTAAGTGAGTTGAAGTGTTGTAAATGTGTATAGTGTTGGGTTTTCTTGTGCATCAGCAAAAGCGTTTTTGTGTATTGTTAACTGACATTAAAGTGTATTTTAGTACACATTCCTTTTCAGTACATTAAGTAGTACACTTTAACCATATTTTAAAGACACTACAAGACAATTATGAACATACAATTTTACATATAAAGATGTACTTAAAAGTCCACTTAAGAGGTTTAAAATAATTTATCAAAAGTTCAACTTATTGTGTTTCATATAACTTTAAAATGGGATACATTTGAAATTAATTACAAATATAAGCATTGAAAATAACATTTCATTTGCACTTATGTGTGTTCTTTTAAATATATATATATATTTTCCACAATAAGTATACTTTTATAAAGTATACTTAAGTGTCTTCTTTTTCACAAGGGTGATGTAAACATGGTCTGGCCTGGAAAGTTTGTGTAAGTGTGAGTGCATGCCAGTGGGGGTGGGGATAATCATGTTCAGGCTCAGTTCAGACAACTGTGCCTAGTGTGAGCACACCCTAAGAGAAAAGCACAGTGAGTATCGCGATTCCACATTCATCTTTGATATCCAATATAGTTCTTGACTGGTTAAAGTTAAGTAAAACAATAAGCAATGTGAGATATTTTGAAAGTAATTTAAATGACATTAGGAGAAAAACAGAGTCTGTAAATCGTTAGATTAAATGTTTACTTTCAGTTTAAGTGCTCGTCTAAATTTATGGCGTTGGTGTATAATTTGATGATGTGTAAATTTCAAAATAAACTTTTAAAGTCAGTACTGATGTCTTACTACTGAGATTGATTGTCGCTGATTCATAACTGACTCTGCGATCAACATCTGGATCTGCTTTTAGATGAAACCATGGCCTCCAGAATGAATCTCTGCGAGAGGAAGACTCTTCTGTTGAGTCAGGTGAGATATTATGGCGTCATATTTACTGTAGCTGTGTTGTGTTATGGATATTGTTACCAGCTGTCTCTGTTGCTTGCTGGATGTGTCTGTGTCTTTATCTATATGTGTGTATTGGTCCATTTTATTCTGTAATATATGAATGAAAAGAGCACATGGGGCAGATTCCTTTTATTTATAGAAAAATAATACTTTAATGTTTAACTCTCAAGTCACAACAGACTCCTCAAGTGAAAGATGAACATTAAGGGAGATTGAAACAGTGAATGTGTTTCTGTCAGAGCAGAGTGAGATTTTCAGAAACGTTTGTATTTCTGTTATATTTCAGTCTGTGTCAGAATGAATCTCTAGAACCAGCTGTGTGTCCATCAAGAGTGACCAGTCAATGGGTCCTCAATTAAATTCAGAGACACATCTGCTTATCTGAGGTGTTGTTTATTTAACAGTATAATAAATATATATGATATTTATGATATTCATTCATTTACAGTGTATTAAATACATTACTATATGTTAACAAATATATTTGTTTAACTACAGTCAAAAACATAAAGGACTGGAATCACATACAGCAAAGAAGAACATAGACTCCATTTTAAGGTTGGTTTTTGTGTTTGTGTGTGTTGTGTATGTGTTACATAGTGGGGACGAAAACATAGCTTGTAATCAGGGCGTTGTTAATAGGCCCTAGTCCAGTTTTTCTTTCTTTCTGAATCCCCTCCATGAACAAAACCTGGATTTCTTTGTGTGAGTGTGTGTGGCAGCACTGCATAACAGCGCCCTATACTCTGACAGTGGGACTGCAGCCTTTACACACCTACAAACCACACCAGCGTTAATCACCATTAATCAAGGTCAATCAATCTTTAAGCGCATTTTCTACCAATGTGCACTTTAAAAAAATAAAAATAAAATGCGCCATTGACTTTTAGATTTTAGACCAGATTTGAGTTGGTCTATGGCACGTCTATTTTCAGCTCCTTAAAACAGCAATGCGCCTGAGACACACCTCTTTTTAGATCCAGCATGCCATGAAGCAAAGTGGTAGCCTAATGGTTAGAAGCAGTCGGGACTCCCAATGAAGGGTTGTGGGTTCTAGTCGGGCGGGACGAGTTGTGGTTGGGGAGTGCATGTGGTTCTCTCTCACCTTCAATGCCGACTTAGGGTGCCCTTGAGCAAGCATCGAACCCCAACTGCTCCCAGGCGCAGCATAAATGGCTCCTACTGCTCGAGGTGTGTGCTCACAGTGTGTGTGTGTGTGTTCACTGCTCTGTGTGTTGCATTTGGGATGGGTTAAATGCAGAGCACAAATTCTGAGTATGGGTCACCATGCTTGGCTGAATCACTTCACTCACTCAAAAATAGGCACAAATGCATTTGGGTAGTTGAAGTGAAATCACGGAGATTATCTCGTCACAGGAGATAAAAGTAATTTATTTCACATTTTCATCATTTAGAATACTGTAAATGGTTAAACATTTTGTTTTGTTTTACATTAATTTGTTGTTTTAATACCAGAGTTATTTGTATTTTTTTTTTAACTTTTATTGGAGGTAGACAATATTATTTCATAAATATAACTTTATAAATAAAGGACATTTTGTTGAAAATCTTAATGAACACTCCTGGCCTAATTGTGCAATTGTCTATTTCACTAAGTGGCAATCACTTTTCCTATACATACATTTCTAAAAGTTTAGGAATTTCATAAAGTTTATCACAGAAACAAAAGGTCCTTTGGTGTTATGCAAGAAAACCTGATATAAGTTGAGCAATATCTGGACAACTACATTTAGTTGAAGACCCCTTTCAAGGTCACTGTGACTGAAGACCCCATGAAGGCCATGAGCAGTGCACATGGTAAGTATTTCTCTCAAATTGTTCAAGTATTTAACTATGTAATTTCTAGATCACTGAAGTTGTTAAATTTTTCTTCCTTTGGTCTGACAGCTAATTTCTTTTTAAATTCAAGTTTTTTTGACAGAATATAAGGTTGGATCAACGGACACCACTTTACTGAAATTAACCATGGTTTTACTACAAATGAAACCAAAAACCATGAGTTACTGTGGTTAAACCATAGTGACCACAAATTATACATGGTTTGCTACTATAATCTTTCCTAGTTTAACTCATGGTATTTGTAGTAAATCTGTTGGTTTTACAAATGGCAGTCAATATGAACCATGTTACTGTTTTACTATAATAAAACCATGGTTCTTTTTTAAGTCGAGGGACTCTTACAGTGCCTGACAGGGGTTCAATACTAAGAACAATTTGGTTGTCTAAAGGGTAGATGCTATGAGGATTACTTGCATATTGTTTAACAAATCCAATGAGCTGGTTCGATATCAAGTCAGAAAATCTTAGTGCAGTCATTGTATTTGAAATATTAAGTGTACAAAAAAATAAATTGAATTTCCTGTGACGGTGTACCCAGATGAGTGCCATGAATCAGCGATATGGCCATTGTCAATCGTCATCTTGTCAGTGCGTGAGATCGGCGATCGCATAGCTCGATGATGTAATGGTGCTTGGGTGGAGGAAGAGAGAGACTCTGTTCTTGTCTATAGCTTGACTTTTTGCTGTTTTTGAACCATGCAGGTGAAAGAAAGAGAGCCTGTGGAATCACTGATAGTCTAAAGAATATATACTTTCAGATGCACTGTAAACTGATGTTAAATATAAAGTACTATAGTTTAAAACAGCTGGTTCATATAATGGTACAATCGGTCATCTAAACTTGTCTTGTGAAAAATTTGTGCATCTGCACAGGAAGTTATCTATCTAAATGGTCTGCAAATGGGTCAATGGTGAAACAATGCTGGTTTCATTTAAAGTTCACCAATTAAACCCTAATATGAAGTGATAGCGTAAATGTTAAATATAGTATTCAAAACAGGTAAATATATTTGGAGTAAAGTTTAGTTGACTGATGCACATTGGTAAATCGCACTCCGGACCGCAGCGCCTCATGATGAGACCGACACAACACCACAGAAACAAGAATGAGATACATTCCGACATAACTGTGGCATTAATCTTAGTTAGTGAGGGCTTGTTTTAAAATATTCGCATACCAGATTACTTGTTACAGTGCAATGAAATACCTTGTATCTGCAGAGAAGATGCGTCTGTTTGTGGATTGAGACTTCTTCACCACCTACAGGCTCAAATCATCACCTTGAAACGCGGGCAAGCATGAAATGGAATACTGAGACAGTTTGGTAGCTGAATTATAGTACCACTAATAATGATAATAAAATACAATAATGGGAGAATGAGTCTAATATCGTCTTGACTATAATCGATCATTAATACTATCACCACCACCTAGGATGAATAGGCATAACTTTGAAGCAGAGGTGATGTGGAGCTTTTGCCAGAACAGAACCGCGACCGTGGAATGATGAAAAAAAGATTTTTTTTTTTGTGAGGAGATACAGAAAAGGCTCCTGCAGGAGACAGACACCTGCTGACAGTGAGGGAATACAGAAAAGGCTCATCTGGGAGCAGACAGTACTGCGACAGTGGGGAGATGACAGAAAAGGCTCTCTTGAGCAGAGCACTCTATGACAGTGGGGAGATCAGAAAAGAGCTCCTGCGAGGAGCAGACACTGCTAGACGAGTGAGGAGATCGATTAAAACAGATAGAGTAAAGGGGAGACATGAGAAGAAGAGGAGAGATAGCTGCTTTGGCAGCCTGCTTGAGACTTTAGCCGACTGCTGTAGTTGTTGAAGGTGAAAAAAAAACCTAAATATGTATGTAAAGTATGATGACCCACACTCATAACTTCGTGCTATGCATTTAACCCATCAAAGTGCACACACACAGCAGTGAACACACGCACCATGAACACCCTCCGGACAGTGGGCAACTTCATTTATGCTGTGGCCGAGGGAGCAGTTGGGGGTTGGTTGCCTTGGTCAGGACACCTCAGTCATGTATTGCCAGCTTGAGTTGAACCCACAACCCTAGGGTTGGCTGTGGGAAGAGTAGACAGGTTAGTAACATTGTGATGGGGCAACCTAAAAAATTAATAGTAGCCTACTGTGTTGCCAGCTTAGCAATTGATTGCCCTAATTTGACGATTACTTAAGCCTTTGGTCCACATTGAGATGCGTTCCTGTTGGAAAAGCATCATTCCTTTTGTTTTGGCCTTCGGCCTTTTTAAACAACCTTCAAAGCGGATAAATTTGGAACACTGGTTTCATGGTGTAGTATGAGACTGTGGAAACAGAGGCTTCCGAAAACAATGAATATCATTTAGGTCTTGTAAAACATACCAATAGACATGATTATAGCAATAACATTAATTAGCGGTTATGTGCTATTATTCACTTTAAACAGATATTTGCATGCATTCTTCTTTCTTATTACAGTCCCTGAACAGACAACAGAATTTTACTCATGCTTGCTGTCCTGTGGGAAACAGAGGGTAGTGGTGTATTAGATACATTCTAAGCCATCCGCCAGTAAATGGTGAAATATGTCCCTAAATAAATTGGTCCTACCGAGAATAATTGCATGAAACTTATGTCTGTACTAACCTCAGTGAGGTTTAAACATGCACGGTAAGGCAGATAATATCTTTGGACATTTCAGTGTGGATGCGACTCTGGAAAAATGCCTTGGCTTGAGTGGTAAAAAATGGCATGCGATCATCCAACAGAACTACATCCACCTTCCATGGAACACGACATTTGGACCACGATTGTCGTATTTCTTTCTCTAGGCAGTGGTGCAGAACTTTCAAACTGGTGGTGCAGCAACTGTTACCTTGCATGTTCACCATGGTAAAATTAATAATTTTGAATGACTATAATGCATATAATGTATGAATACATCGATCACAAATCAGATGACTCCCAAAATAAAAACAGTAGGTTTTATGGGGCTAATCACGTAAATAATGGTTTAATAATTATTCTCCCATAATTAGTTATAAACCACCATTTTACATAAATTGTGTTTAAGAATAATGTTAAAGTTAACAAAATATTGGTAATTCTGACCTCGAACCGATAGATTTGATTAGAATACGTCACATCCGATTCGAGGCGTTAGATACGTCTAGTCCAGAAGTTACAAATATTTGAAAGCATCCGAGGTTCAAATCGGATCTGAAATCTCGCATCAGTATGTGATCGAACTCCCAGTCCAGCACTACTTTCACCGTGAACCTGATTAGGTCTTCACCTGAAAATTATTGATTGCGCCGGTCGTTCACGAAGGCACCTCAACTGTCCTGCGAAAACCGCGTAAAGCTTACTGCGGTAGAACTGAAGTGCTGATTCATGCTGGGGAATCTATCGGTCACTTGCAAGCGCTAGCTGGCTGCACTAAGGCTATTGCCAAGACGTGTGACTTCGGCGGAGAAAGATCGCGGATAAGTTGTGATGCCACGGCCGGTTAATGTCAGGTAAGCAACTGAGAGTCTGAATCCGGTATGGATCTCGGGAAGGAACTATGGTCTGTGATAATATGACGGATCGAATGAAACGTCATGGGACAGTAGCAATCAGCTGTGATTTATACCCTAAGGTTGATTATTCTTAAGTGGCACCACCTGTGCTAATTAGGCTAAGTATCTGATGCTCCTCCCGAACCTTGTTATGAAGCTATGTATAGAATGCTGTCACGCTTCGTGGACCTTTCCTGATCCTCCGCTCCCTCTTTCCCACTTAAAGTCCTGTAAAATACAGTAGAAGAATGCTGTTTCTGATGCAGACACACTTCTACGGTTTAGCGTTGTGGGGACCGGTCTATAAGTAATGGTTTAAACTAATATTTGCTTCATCTTTATTATAGCCTTCTGTTAGTTAGTTCCAGTCTTAAAGTCAAACAGCATCTTTTTAAAATTATTTTATGTTATTTTCTTCTTAAAGAAAAAAAAAATTATTGTTAATGTTGTTTTAGTCTTGAGGTCAAAACAGCAGCATATACACACTGTTTCTGGTGTACGGATGGGTCCCAGAGTGTTAATGGAAAGTCATGTGAAAATTGACTGAATACACACTGTAAGGTTTAGCCTTGTGGGACCCAGTCCTATAAGTAGTGGTTTCAACAATATTTGTAATATCCCATTATTCTTCGGTGTGGGTGATGAAGTTATGACAGCTGGAGAACTGCTTTGGAGCCTATCGGAGCTACACAACTTAAATTTGGTCATTTACACTTCTACTAGACAAAATGAGCAATATTCTCTTGGACCTTGAAAATTACGCTTAACAATTTTAATATTTTCCTTGATAAAGATTGGAATTTGCACACAATTTAAACACTAAGATCTTTTGCATCCGTTCTGAGCCACTTAAAAGTGGTTTAAATTAGATACATATCAGATATCTGGACATCTGACCGCGCCTTAATGTATAAATCTGATTCCATTAGAAATACCACCATACGAGTGTGACACGTTGCTTTTAAAGTTAAAGTTAAGAAGCAGGTATTGCTTTAAACACTGCAGTGTGTATTGTACCAACGCAATGTTTCAAAATATTAGCATAAGTAAAACTGATTTATATAAAATAATTATTAGTAGATGCACTTACTTTTGGAGGTCAACCGATATTGGATTTTGCCGATACCTATAACTAGGTTTAAAAAAATAAAAAATAAACGGTCCGAAACATATTAGTAGTAGTAGTAATAATAATAATAAAAAATATGGTAAATGTTGAAATTACCACACTCTAATAGGCCCTATGAAATCAGTTTAATTTTTTTCTAAATTCCATTTTATTTATTTCCCAAATTCAGTTATTTAATTTTTTCCGATTCAGTTTTTCCATTTTAATTTTTCTCCACTCCACATTTTAATAGTTCAATTAAAGTTTTAATCATAAAGCAAGTCTGATTAATTAAAATCATGAAACATATACATTTTCAATCAAATTAAAAGTTTAACAAAATTACATGATTTTTTTTAGTTTTTCTCACCATATTTTTTTTTTTTTTAAAAATTTGTTTTAGCATTTAATTTTGAATGCAAAAAAACCTTTTTTTAAAGAACCCTAATGAGTTTTTTTCCCCTTAAAATTCTGGTATTACAATTTTATTATTAACAAATGAAGGCAAAACTAAATTTTACTTTTAAACAAAAAAGCACCCAAGGGGACCCATTTCCCCATCCATCCATCATCTTCCCATCCGGGGGTCAGGGGCCAGCCCAAGAGACTTCCCCCAGCTCTTCCGGAGGACCCAGGCTTCCCCAGCCGGCATATCCTCCATGCCCGCTCCCGGGCCTCCTCCCGGTGAGCCCCGCCCCCTCCCCAAGGCTCCCGGGGCCCCAAAATGCCCCACCCGCTCCCTTTGAGGGAGGACAACGGCTCACCTGAGCTCCCGGGACAAGCTTTCCCACCCTATTCCTAAAGGAGGGCCCCACCCGGGGAGAAACTCATTTGCAATGAGACCGTCCTTTGCGCCCAAGTTGACCAGGGTGAGAGAGGAATGGGATTGACCGTCGGCTTTGCCCCTGCCAGCTCCTTCTTTTCACAAAGACCGAAGCAACGAACTGCAAAATGCACCATCATTCTGTCAATCCCCGTCCATCCCTTCCCCACCTGAACAAGACCCCAGAACCAACCCTCCACGGGCAGGAATTCCCCCAAACCCAAGGGGCACCTCCCCTTTCCACGAGAACCATGGCTTGGGGGGGTTGTTTCTCCCGCCTTCCACTGGCAAACCGGCCCCAGTGACGGGTCCTGGGGAGGCCCACAAAACATCCCCAAAGGAGAAATCAATGGTCCCAAACCACATTAATTTCCCTCCGCCCTAAACGTCCTTAAAAATATGAACAGAACCGGTGACAAGGGGCAGCCCTGCCGGGCCAAATCACCAACAGGTCGACTTTGCTGGCAATGAACCAAGTTTCTTTTCCGTGAAGGGACCCAAACCCCAAGTAGGGGAGCCCCCATACCCTGGAAAGACCCTCCACAGGATTAAAAACCTGTCAAACCCTTCCCAAATCCAAAACTTTGAACGTTGGGAAACTCCCAGAACTCCCGACCGGAGGCTGGTCCAGTGTTCCGCAGGGCAAAACCACCGCCTCCCCGGGGTTCCACATGGGCCTTCCCTCTCCCAGTACCCTGGCATAATTTCCCAGGAGGCTGGAGAAGGTATCCCCATGGGGAACACACCTCCCCCCCCTTCTTGGAGGGACCCCACCCGGGTTGCCAGTCCAGGCAGCCCCAATACCGATGTTGTGGGGTGCCCAAGAAGCCCCACAACACCAGGACCTTGGTGCCTGGGCGACCCATCCACCCCCTGCCGCCAGGGCTTTTTAACCCCCAACTTCCCATGGAATCCCCTCTGGGTCCCCAGCCCTCCCCCAACAGAACAAAGTCGGATTGGGGAGACCCGGGTTTCCTTCCACCCCGGGAACCCAGTTGAGGTCAACAAGTGCCCTTTACTGTAAACAGTGGTAGGGCCCCTTCCCTTTGGTAAAGTTTGCCAGCCTCTTCGAGGCCAACCAACCTTTTCCCATGGCCCTCACCGAACCCTCCCAGGCCCCATTTTTTGCCTCCCCAAACCTGGGCTGAGTCCGCCTCGGGTCCTGTAACCCCGAGTCCCACAAGCCGGCCCCAAGGGGCCTTCTTCAGCTTGACACCCCTTACTTCCGTGCCACCCGGGTTTTCCCACAGGCCCGGAGACCTTACGCCACAGCTCCCAGCAGCCAGCCAAGGAGGTGGAGAAATGCCCTGCTAATCTCCAGACTCCCTCAAATCAGGTTGAACCGGGGGTGGGAGTGAAATTCTCTACAGGTGGTGGGCCAATTTAACAGACCCCTCACGTTTTTGGGTCTGCCAGTCTGTCCAGCCCCCCCCAGGGATCCAACTACCACCGGGTTGACAGCTCCGCCCTTCTCTTAACCCGGGCAAGACATGGTCAAGGTCTATACCCACCACAAAGCACCTCCGCCAGGGTCCCCTTTGCCTCCGGGTGGCACCCTTAGCGCAGGGCCCAAACAAACCCAACGAAATCCAAAACAGAACACCGCCGGTTGTCGGGGCCCTCCCCCAAAACCCCCGGTTCACCCTTTCACGCCCAAGGAAAGTCCCCTAAACTTTCCGCCCTCCCAGAGATCCGGGGGGCTCGACTGCCGTGCCTGTGGGCACAACCAGTGAGAGCCCTTCCCCCACTGGGCCAGGGGGCACCCCCCTGTCACCGGGGAATCCCAACAGGCGGCTGGGGGGAACTTTAGCCCACCCGCCCCCCCTCACCATGGGCAACCGGGGAGGGGTCCAGCCCCCTCCAAATGGGTTCCAGGCCCGCTTTGGGGGGGACTATTCTAGTGGCCTCCACCTCATGCACAATAGGCTCCTCCCCCAATAGGTGACATTCCCCGCCCCAAAGCCAGATTCTGTGTAGAGGGTTGGAGGGTCCTTTCCCCCACCCCATCCAATATGCACCGCCCCCACCCACCTCCTGCGGTAGTGGGCCAAAGGGTGTGGCCCCAGTCCCCCCCGGCTGAGCCCGGCGGACCCCATGGGGAACCCCACCGGCCCCAGGGACCCCCAACCCCAGGCCGGTCCGGTGGGGCCGGCTGGCCATCCTGGCAGCCCGGGTCCTTGAATAAATTTTGACATGGGGTTTTGAAACTTTTTGACATGGGGTTTGTGAACTGTTCTTAGTCTGGCCCATCACCGGACCGTTTGCCTTAACCCACCAGGAGCATAAGCCCGAGACAACAAGCCTCAGAATCACCAAATTCTCCACCAAAAGGTGACAGTTCAGAGAGGGGTGTACATCTAAGGGGATGCATTAAAAAAAAACATGGGAAAAATGGAAAAAAATTTTGTTTTTTAAAAATGTTATTTTTTTTGTAAGTGGGATTTGAATCTCTGAAAAAATAATTTCAAAATGACTTTTATTTTTCAGGTTGCCCCCACTTTAAACGGGGCTGGATATGAGGCCAAATCAAAGACTTTCAGATGCCAAAGCTCGTGCAGCTGAAATTTTTCATTTTTTGGCCCTATTTTTATTGAACGGCAGCGTATAAAACTCAGTTAAATTGGAATCCTTTTTATAAGGATTCGGGATTCCCCCCATTTTCCCGGCCTTTCAAAGGTTAGCCAAGTAATTCTAATTTTTAACTGTTTAATTGGAAACACAAGTGATTATCTTATCAAAATAAAGAGCAGCACTGAGTCTTAGGAGAACTGGTGTAGGGAAACATTAGCTCAGTTATTTTGAGAAGAATCAAATCTATTAAGATTCGAATTATTTATTTGAACTGATTCCCAATTTAATTCGTTTATACTTTTATCACGGTTCCTCCAGCAGCGTTAAAATCAGTATATCTTTGCAATTCTGTTTAAATTGATGATTATAATACAAACAGGATGATAATTTATACGTTACGAGCTAGTAGCTCAGACCTGGGCAAGTTTAATCTTAAAATACACCACACAAGACAATACATCTTTATAAATGAAACAAGAATTTATTGAGCTAATCTATTACATGGATTTAAAACCTAATGGACACACACACACACACCACACACACATATGTACCCCCACACACAACACACACACATACATACCACACACAGTTACTGAAGAGAATGATAATGGATTTGAATGAAGTCCCAGAATCAGGTTTTAGTTAGATCGATCAAGAAAATCACAAAGGCAGAGATGTGTCTTATCTTTACTGCTTAAGATCAATTTGCACCTATTTCAGCAAGAAATTAAGTTTGTTTATTGCATTTGCTGAAAAGCGGAGTTAGCGATTAGTTTTTTATGCCTCGTCTCAGGGAATCCCGTCTCGGATTGGATGAAGATCTGGACGTCTGTATGGCGTATTTTGGGAAAACTCTCCCTGGTGATTGTTTGGTTGTCTGGTTATGTAGAACTTCTGAGAGTTTGGATTGTTTCACTGTCACAAAGTTTCAATGGAGTGGTTTGAGTTCTGGATAGCAAGAAGCTAGCTAGCGTTTGAGTTGAGTAGTTCAAGCCATGAAGAGACACGAGACACACCTGCCAAGAGAAGCGCAGCTTAGAGACTAGACTAGAATTAGTTCAAGCATTGGGGTTTTATCGAAGCAGATTTGGTCCATCCCGATGTGATCTTCCAATGGGATGCTGTTGTATAGCTTAGACCATACTGTTTCTCGATTAAACATGATGTGGCATTGTCATGTGAGATGGATCTTTGGGTTAATACTAGGGCTGTCAAAATAAGCGTTAACGGCGTTATAGTTGTTTGTCGTTAGTTCGTAATTTTTTTTTACGCATTTCCATCGCGGTGTGACAAATTATTCAGGTCAGGAAAGTCTCGCGATCTCTGAATTCTCAAGATAGTAAAAACAGCGGCAAGCCCATCGACGAAAACACCGAAGAAGCTTAGGTTTTACCCCAGTTCATCTCAAATACATTTATGCTAAGCTCGATAAACAGAGCGTCCTTTGGTAGTTTGGTAGTTTGGTAGTAGCTTCTTCCTGTTATAAGCGTCCTGTGTTTCACACTGCGCATCAGCAGAACGCCTACATGCAATGCAGCGAAAATTACAGCTGTTTGGAAAAGCATATACATTTTACTTGGTTTTACTGGCACCTGAAGCCTTCAGGAATGTGAAAATATCGATCCTAAAGTATTGTGGCAGAGCAAATGAACACCTCCCAAAAACAAGAGTGCCCAGAGTGCAGAGGGGCATGTTTGTGTTTCTGAGTTCATTCTTTCGAGTTTCTCTATGCATAATTTCATAGATATTTGGTTATATTTAACCAATGGTTCACCTAAAACTCTTACACTATCTGTAGCTAAATGGCATGGTTTGATATAGTGCTCAGGTACATTTGATCTAAGTAAATGTTAAACTTTTGAAATTCAGAAAAAGAACCACATATTGATGAATCAATACATGAAAATTATGTATCTGTTATTTATCTTTTGGTATGTATTTCAGAAAAAAAAATGGTTAGGATTCAGGTTTAATTGCAAATAGTGATTAATCCACTGAAAATTCTGATTAATTTGATTAAAATCTAATTATTTTTGAAATTTTAATCATTTCACAGCCCTAGTTAATACCTTATAAAGTGTCATAATATGCACACAATACAGAATCTGGAAATTTAATTTGCTCCAAGTTCAGGTAAATAACATGAGCTTTCATTCATGTAACGGTGTCTGAAGCTGGAATCGAACTCAGGTCTTCTAAGTCAACTGAGCTCCCTGTTTACCACTGGGCTATGGTGAGTGATAGATATCCGTTGGACCCAAGAGCAGAAGGATAACAAGCAGGCTTTGTCGATCAAACAAAAGGGTTTTACTGTAGGCTCCAAGTTCCCAAAGAACAACATAAGAGAAGCGTGCTTCCTCAGTGAAAATACAAAACAAAGAAGAACAGTAACAAAACCAGAAGTTTAACAAACTTGACTTTCTAGGCAAGGATTACACTAGGTTAGATCAAGATTGAACACAAGTCTAAGGAAGAGGCACACTTAAATAGGCAGAACACCAACAAGATAATGACCAGCAGGTGGTAGAAATCAATTCCCTAATTAGTGATGACCCAGAGAGTTCTACAATGGCTGGGCCACCTAGCAGATGGGAGAGTCATTACACCTCATGAGTGGCAGCCAACTAATGGTTGGGAGAGTCATTACATGGGCAGCAACTAGAGGCTGGAGCCTTACAGGAGCCCCTCCTCCGAACGCTCCCTGGCGTTCCCTTAGCGAGTGTTGACCATGGCGGAACTCCCTGATGAGATCTGGATCGAGGGATATCTCGGGCTGGCACCCAGGACCGCTCCTCTGGGCCATCCCTCCCAGTCCACAAGATACTGGGTCTTCCCACGGACCTGGCGAGAGTCCAACAGTGACTCACGGTATAGGCGGCTGACCCCAAATGATCGAGGAAGTGGAGGGGTTTCCTAGATGGGGACAAAGGAGAAGATTACAGGTTTTAAGCGGGAGATGTGAAAGGTAGGGTGAATGCGCATGGACTTGGGTAGGAGGAGTCGGTAGGACACTGGGTTGATCCTCTTGGAAAATCTTGAAAGGCCCAATGAGCTGGGCTAATTTCAGACTCAACATGCAGAGGTAAATCCTAGTGGATAGCCACACTCTCTGTCCTGGCCTGAAGGATGGTCCAACTCTCTAGGTGCTGGTTCGATGCCTCTGCTGTTGTCGAGTGGCTCTTAATGGGGCTGCCTGGCTCTCCTCCAGCCTCGACACCTCTGGACCGAGATGAGCCAGCTGGTACACGGACCTGGGATCTGGTTCAGGGAACAGAGGGGGTGGGGAACCAAACTGACATTCAAAGGGGACATGCCTAAGGAAGAGTGATGAAAGTGTTGTGTGCAAACTCAGCCCAGATCAACTGAGAGCTCCAGGCGGTCTGATTGTTGACACCAGGCATCTAAGAGTCTTCATCTCCTGGTTGACACTCCAGTCTGTCCATTTGATTGGGGTGAGAAATCCAGAGGACAGGCTAATGGATGCCCCAATGAGGTTACCGAAAGACCTCCAGAATCGGGAGGTGAATTGTGATCCCGGTCAGACACCATATCTTGGGGAAAGCCATGGATTCTGAAAACATGTTGCATCAACAATTCGCTAGTCTGGCCTGCTGTGGGAATCTTGGGTAATGGTATTGGTGACAGGCTTTAGAAAATCGGTCTACCACCACCAGAATTACAGAGTTACCTTGAGACTTGGGTAGACCAGTTACAAAGTCCAAAGATGTTGTGGACCAGGGCCTAGGGATGGGTGAGTGGGTGCAACAGGCCTTGAGGGTGGCTTCTGGGTTCCTTGTTCTGGGCACACACAGCACATGCAGCAACAAAAGCCGACGTCTGTGCATGTTGGGCCACCAAAACCTTCTCTGGATGAGTTTCAATGTCCTTTGTGCTCCCAGGATGGCCGAAGAAAGCAAGTGGCCCCACTGTAACACATCAGACGCTATGTATCAGGTACAAAAAGGCCCAGGTGGGCCATTACCTGGGTCAGGATGTTGCTGTTGGGCCCTCTTAACTGCGGTCTCAACTCCCCACTGAATAGATGCAAACCACTCTGGAGCTGGGTAGGATAGGCTGGGTTGCCTCCACTTCTGGTGGATCGATGTCTTGAGAGGGCATCAGGCTTTGAGTTCTTAGAACCAGGCGATATGAGAGGGTAAAATCAAACGATTAAAGAAGAGGGCCCAACGAGCCTGACGTGAAGTTAACCTCTTGGCCTCACGGATGTAGGTGAGGTTTCTGTGGTCTGTCCAGATAAGGAATGGGTGCTTGGCCCCTCCAGCCACTGTCTCCACTCCTCAAGTCCAGCTTTACTGCCAAAGTTCCGGTTACCAATGTCATAATTCTTCTCAGCTGGGAGAGTAGGTGAGGAAGTAAGCACAAGGGTGAAGCTTGTGGTCATTTCTAGCCCTCTGTGACAGAACAGCTCCTACCCTAGCGTCCAAGCATCCACCTCGAGGAACAAATGGCAACTCGGGATCTGGGAGAGTCAGAATGGGTGCAGGCGTGAAGAGCTGCTTGAGTCGGTTGAATGCCTGATCTGCCCTCTCAGTCCAGTTAAAAGGGCTTGATGTCTTCTTGGTAAGAGCGGTCAGGGGTTGCAATAGCACTAAAGTTCCTAATAAATCTCCGGTAAAAATTGGCAAATCCCAAAAGCGTTGGACCTCCTTGGAGGAGCATGGTTGGGGCCAATTAAGAACTGCCTGGATCTTGCGGGATCCATCTGGAACTTGCCACTAGAGACTATAAAACCAAGGAAAGATACAGTGGGGACATGAAATTGCTCTTCTCTAACTTGACAAAGAGTCCATTCTTCAGCAGTCGGACAGGACAGATCGGACATGTTGAACATGTTCTTGATAGGAACAAGAGAAGATGAGAATATCATCGAGATATACAAACACAAACTTGTCAAGCATATCCGTAGCACATCATTAATAAGTGCCTGAAAACTGCTGGAGCATTGACTAGTCCAAAGGGCATTACCTGATACTCATAGTGTCCTTTAGGTGTGTTAAAAGCAGTCTTCCATTCATCTCCTTCTCGTATCCTTACAAGGTGGTATGCATTCGAAGATCCAACTTAGTGAAAATGGTTGCCCCTTGAAGGAGTTCGAAGGCCGTGGTCATTAGTGGCAGTGGATACGGTTCCTTACTGTGATGCGATTAAGGCCCCGTAGTCAATGCACGGACGAAGACCACCATCCTTCTTCCCACAAAGAAAAATCCAGCCCCTGCTGGTGATGTAGATGGACGGATAAATCCATTGTTAAGTGCATCACTGATATATTCTTCCATGGCAGCTCTTTCTGGGGCAGAGAGGGAATAAAGTCTACCCTCGAGGAGGGCAGGTACCTGGTAGTAGATCTATGCGCAGTCATATGGTCTGTGGGGTGGCAGTGAAGGCGCTGGGTCTTGCTGAAAACTTCACAGAGGTCTGCTATTCTGAGGGGACTCGAGACAGCTCGAGGAGGAACCACTGGGGCCGGAGGATACAGTTCTTAGCTTGGGGATCATTAACAACTCTGTGGATTGGGCTGTTGGCTTGAGAGGGATGGGCAGCAGCTTGGAAGTGGTTGGGGAGTCAGACTTGGCCAGCAACTTCGGGAAAAATAACAGGAGAGAGACTTGAAATACCACAATTAGTACCCCAATCAATCACTGCCCTGGCTGTCCAATCTATATGTGGATTATGGAGGGACAACCATGGGGAAAACCAAGGATTAAGGGGAACTCTGGTGAATGAATCAAGAAAAACTGTATCCTCTCATTATGACAACCGATTTGGAGATTGAGGGGTGTAGTGCACTGACTCACCTGACCAGAGCCCAGGGGTCTCCGTCCAATGCAGTTATGGTCAGGGGTTCTTGAGAGAGATGGGCTGAATTCTTAGGTGTCTGGCTAAAGTATAATCCATAAAATCTCCAGCAGCCCCTGAATCTAGAAAGGCCCGAAGCTTATGATGGTGGTTGCCCCATTTTAGTGACACATTGAGTGAAACCCCAGAAGCTGTTGGTTGGGGAATGTGATTACTCGGCCCCAGCCCCCTTCTCGGACGAGTTGTCTTTCCCATCAGCTCAGGGCAGTTGGACCTGAAGTGGTCTGGCTTACCACAGTACAAACAGCACTTCTCCCTCATGCTGCGTTCCCTCTCGGCTTGTGACAGTCTGGTCCTCCCCAGTTGCATGGGTTCCTCAAAATTCCTGGGAGTGGAGGTGCATCAAGGGTACTGCTACAAGCTTGGGGCTCGGGCAGCCGGACCTCCCCACAGCGTTCCCGTCTGCCTCGAATGCGGTTGTCCACCCTGATAGAAATGTCAATAAGGGACTCTAGGTCGGGAGCCGGATCCCGGAAGGCCAGTTCATCCTTGAGTTCAGGGGACAGGGCGTGGTGGAGACGTTGCTCTCAGGGCTCAGTTGGTCCCAAACAGCCTCAGTGGCTAACGATGGGAACTCATCAAATTCAGCTACACTCCTTGTCCCTTGAGAGATCTGGAAGCAGCCTGTGATCAATTTCTCCCCACTAGCAGGGTGATGAAAGACCCTCCTCATCTCAGCAATAAATTGGTCAATTGTCAGTAAGTGGGGATTGTTGTTCCCACAAAGCCGTAGCCCAGTCCAGAGCTTTTCCAGTGAGCAGAGTGATGATGTATGCAACCTTACTGCTCTCCTGAGGGAAACTGTTAGGTTGTAATCCAAATACTAGAGTGCACTGGTGACAAAGCCCGACATCTCTCAGGATTCCCATCATACCTCTCTGGTGCAGGTAGTTTGGCTCAGACAGAAGCCCAGGAACTGGAGGTCTTGGGTCTCTGAGCTGGAACATTAAACACTGGAGAGGTTTGAGACTCAGCTCAGCTCACCTAGAGCTTGCAGGATCTCAGTTAAGATCTGCTCATGTCTGTGAATGGTGGAGGCTTGGCCAGACAAGGCAGCTAATATACGATCCACATTGGAAGCAGGTGGGGCTCCTTCTGCTGGGTCCACTTCCATTGTTCAATCTTGCTGTAAGCGGTGTCTGAAGCTGGAATCGAACTCAGGTCTTCTAGTCAACTGAGCTCCCTGTTTACCACTGGGCTATGGTGAGTGATAGATATCCGTTGGACCCAAGAGCAGAAGGATAACAAGCAGGCTTTGTCGATCAAACAAAAGGGTTTTACTGTAGGCTCCAAGTTCCCAAAGAACAACATAAGAGAAGCTGTGCTTCCTCAGTGAAAATACAAAACAAAAGAAGAACAGTAACAAAACCAGAAGTTTAACAAACTTGACTTTCTATGCAAGGATTACACACGATAGGTTAGATCAAGATTGAACACAAGTCTAAGGAAGAGGCACACTTAAATAGGCAGAACACCAACAAGATAATGACCAGCAGGTGGTGAAATCAATTCCTAATTAGGTGATGACCCAGAGAGTTCTAAATGGCTGGGCCACCTAGGGATGGGAGAGTCATTACACCTCATGAGTGGCAGCCAACCTAATGGTTGGGAGAGTCATTACATGGGCAGCAACTAGAGGCTGGAGCCTTACAATTCAACACTAAACTATCCATATCTTACACACATTTAATAGCACTATCTGTTAAAGTTATAAAAAACCATACATAAAACATTGGTAAAGGTGCACCGATTACCTTGAGCACATCCAAAATATATAAAGACATAACACATTATTTGTGAATATAGTTAAACCTCCAGATTTCTTAATGGTTGTCCTATTGAGATAGTTTGTTGAAAAGTGAAGTTCGAGAAAAGATTTTCAAGCAAGCAGGAAGCAGAGTCGTGGGATGGGTCTTGTATTGGTTCTTTGTATTGAGGTCCATTATATTAATGATTCCTGTGGCGTTTCCATACATTGTGACCATGTGATTCTTCTGGATACACAGGGTCCTTGTATCTTGAAAAGAGGGAGTTAATGTCATCAACTTGTTTAGTGGAAATCAACACTGCTGACAGGAAACCAACACAGATGTTGATGTCATGTTTAGCTCAAAAGGTGGAGAGAGATCCTATGGGCAATACTGTTGAGGATAGCTTCTCACAGGCACGCGTGGAAGGTCTTCATGATATGGATTTAGTTGAAGATGCGTGACTGAAAACAGTGGGACTGGTGTAGGATGGATGTCTGACTCTGGAGCCAAGAATCTGAACTTTGAAAAGAAAGACGAGACAGAGAGTCAGCTATGTTGTTGCGGTAGTCCGAATGTGGGTGGCTCAGATATAATTGGTGTTAAGCAGATATTAGAGTCAGTCTGCAGACAAATTGCATGATGACTGGGGAATGAGATCTGCTTTTATTAATGATTTTGACTACTGTGGAGTTGTCAGAGTGGATAAGTATAGTGTGTTTAAACCATTCATGCCCCCAAAGGATGGCTGCAATGATGACTGGATATATTTCATGAAGAGTGGATGAGGGCGATACTGATTGCTGAACAAGATGGTTAAACTTCGGGTGGCCATTCAGAAGTGAGCTTACAACAGCCGTAGTACCCTAAATCCGGTGGAAGGTGCTGCATCGGTATACAGTTGGATGTCTTCAGGCTAAGTGATGTAGTCATTATAGAAGAAGGATATACCATTCCAAGAAGACAAGAATTTCTGCCAGAGGTGCATCTCCATCTTACAGCCTTCATCCAGAGTGACTATGTCATGAAGAGAAGGGATTGGAGCTGTTTTGTTAGAAGGTAGGAGAGAAAGATTTCCCCTGGGGAATTATTCTGATGGCTGAGTTGAGGTGACCGAGGAGGACCAAAAGCTGCTGCTTAGTAGACCTATCTACTAGAAGGTAATTTGATAGCAGAAGTGAACACGTGTACTTTCTCTGGAGGCAGAGATGCTTGCTTTTGAGAGCCATGAGTTGTGGCTTGCCTGGCGGATGAGAGCATTGCTTGTTCGATGGTAGCGTATTTCATGGAGAACTCTGGGGCAGGGATGATGCTATTAATGGTAGGAATAAATGTGCCGTAGAGGGAAGACAGGCGATGATTAATCTATTTTCCCAGAGTATTTACTTAGTGGCGATTCCTATGGGGCTGATTCTAAATGGGGAGAAAGGAGGTTCTTGAACGGACCAATCATAAATCCTTCTTGAACTTCTTTCATTATTAATGCATCAACAGTGTCTGGCTCGAGGAGAAAGCAGACTGAAGGTTGTTGGAGATATGAGAAGTGTCTGGCTTAATATCTATACCTGGATGGAAACCATTTTGTAAGCCATTGGTAAGAAAAATCTACAAACTCTTTATTGGGGTGGTTTAATAAAGCGGAGATTAGGGCTTTAACCTTAAGTCGGAGTGCTAAGGTACTTTAGTAGTCATTGAGGTAAGCGGCTTGGGCTGTGGGGCTGGAATTCCTGGCATGAGCGCTGCAGCAGAAGGAGCAGACATGAAGGAGTCTGCAGCTGGAGAGCGAACACGAGGTCATTAAAATTATTGCAGATCATTCTGCCTCCTTTGTATAGAACCGCCATCCCCTTTTGTCTATATTTTTGGGAATTGGGACGTTGACTGTGGGAACCCATGATAGCATGATTACATATCAAGGTATAACGCAATAATCTACTAACTGAGCTACACGAAGCAAAACCAGAGGGCAAATAATAGAGTACAAAACATTAATATGAAAACGACCTTTGCGATAGAGGCAGCATTGTAGTATACTCTGATGGGTCATTTTAGGGATTTGGACAAACGACCATACAAGCGTATTGGTTGGAGGACAGGTTGCCATGTACATGGAGGCAGGATTGACAGGGCTCCACAAAACAAGAAAAAGATGCGACAGTAAAGCTCCTACATCGAGAGTGCCCCAGTATGTTCCTTGGTTAAACTGCTGTAACCGACCTGCTGCTTGAGTAGCAAATAAAACATGGTAGTTATAGAAGCCTGTCCTTCCAAAGCGAACCATCCATATTTAGAATGATAGATAGGTAATCGTTCTGAGCTTGGACCTTCGGTCCGGTAAATGGAACAAATTATTTATCTGAAATTCGAGAAGGCTAAAGCGAATTCGGTAGAGGTGAGGTCTTTGAACTAGGATTTATGGTATGGCTAAGCTGCATGATGCCTTGCTGGTCTGAAGCTCTCTGGGGTGGCTAAAATTTATGAGGGCTGCTGAAGAAGGTGGGCTAGATCAGTGTATTACTGGATAGGATCTGAAGATGTAAGGCTTAGGAGATGGGGAAGGCCAATAACTGATGAAGCTGGCTGAGGAGGAGGCTACTGCTGTGCCAGGTTATATGTGCGCTGTTAGATGGCATGATATGAGGGTATATAAGAGGAGGGACTAGGGAAGTGAGGGATGAGTAAGGGTAGGTGAGGAGGGAAAAAGGATAGGTTAGTTGGAAAAGGAGAAGGTACCGAGGGAGTTTGAAAAGGTCTAGTGGTGGAATGAATCCGGAACCAGAAGTAACAGAAGCTGTGTTGGTATTGACGGCTGAAGAATCGGTATAGGAATGGAAGATGAGATTACAGGATGAATGAGTGTTAGGATTTGTGGTGGTTTGTGAACCTAAAGATGAGAGAAAATATGTATATTTGAGATTGTCATGCTGTCAGTCTCTGTTTTCCTGGGTGTTCCCTAATGAGCTCACTTCTCCTTAGGGCACTTCATCATAGGCACTTTAATTCCTCTAGTCTGGTCATGTCTTCACAGTAATTGCACTCCAATTAAACGCACAGGTGCTGCCAATCCTTTGTCCTTAGTCTCCCTATAGAGCTGTCCTTCTCTGTTGTCTGTGATGGAGTCCTTACCCTATGTGTTGATATGTTCTTGTCTCCTGAGACTTCCCTTACCTTCTCGCTCCTCCGAGTTGCCCGTTCATCTGGTTCCCTCTTTTGGTTTTGTTTGTCTCTGAAGACTGTTTATTTTGTATTTCCCTTTTGCTCAATAAATCGTACCTTGCAATTGGATCCTACCCTCTCCTTGTGTTTTCCCTAAACCCAACCGTCCACAGAGATAGTTCGAGGTAGAAAGAGCTGGGGTAAGTGGTACATGCATTTGGTCGCTGCTAGGTGAGCGGATGCTGGATGCTGAGGTCACTGAGTGGTGACTTCAAGGATGAACAAAAGGCATAGATATGTTTGAAGTTCAGTGTTTAAAAAAAAGCGGAGCAAACGGAAAGAGCGATCTGTATTATAGCTCTATAAATAAAACATATAGACAGAGACACAGAAAGACAACATTTAAATGAAAATTCTCAATATACAATCATTATGTACTTTAACAACGATTCAGGCGTAATATAATGTAATTTAATGGAAAACTATGTGAATGACACTTTGTGGCTGGCAGGATTTTCTGTCAGCTGCATTTAAATATGAGTCTGAAGTTTCTTGCTCTGTTAGCGTGCAGCATCACGCTAAACAAACAGCACATCCTGTCTGTGATTTCAGCCACTAGAGGCTGCTCACACTGTACAATGAAAACAGACTCTTCTCAGCTGCTCCAGCAAAGAACGAAATGCTGAAAACTATCAGCATGGATTTTTGGCGTAACCGATTGTTCCAGCAATCAACTATCAGTGCTGATTAATTGTCAAAACCAAAACCAATACAATACAGCCTGCCTTTGAATACCTGTATAGTTTGGAATCTATCTATGAGTATGTCATGATCTATGGTGTCACTAAGATCAAGTAAGACTACAAATGAGATGCAGCCTTGATCTGGCCGCGAGGAGCAGGTCATTTGTAATTTTAACAAGTGCAGTTTCTGTGCTATGGTGGGGCCTGAAACCTGACTGAAATTCTTCAAACAGATAATTTTATGCAGGAAGGTGCTCAATTGAGCAGACACAACTTATTCAAAATTTTAGACATAAATGGAAGATTTGAGATAGGCCTATAATCTTGCCAGTACACTAGGATCTAATTTTGGTTTCTTAATAAGAGGTTTGATAACGCCAACTTGAATGGTTTTGGGACATGACCTAAAAGAAACCAGAAGTTAATGATATTGAGGAGCTGTTCTTCGCTACAGGTAACAACTCTTTAAGTAATTTAGTGGGTACAGGATCTAATAAACATGTTGTTGGTTTAGATACAGTGATAAGTTTATTTAGCTCTCCCTGTCCTATAGTTGTAAAGCACTGCAGTTTATCTTTGGTGCATGGTTTAAACTGAAGTGTTAGACGCTGTAGAATCTACATTCGCATTGTATTTCTAATGTTATCTATTTTATCAGTGAAGAAATTCATAAAGTCATTACTATTTAACGTTGGTGGAATATTTGAATCAGGTGAGCCTGGTAATTTGTTAATTTAGCCACTGTGCTAAATAAAACCTTGGATGGTTTTGGTTATTTTCAATGAGTTTGTGTATATGCTCTGCCCTAGCATTTTTAGAGCCTTTCTATAGCTGGACATACTTTTTTTCTATGCAATTCTAAAACTTCCAAGTTAGTTTTACTCCATTAGCATTCAAGACTACGAGTTACTTTCTTGAGAGAGTGAGTATTACTGTTATACCATGGCACAGTACGTTTTCTCTAACCTTTTCAATTTGATGGGGCAACAGTTTCTAATGTATTAGAGAAAATAGTGCCCATGTTGTCAGTCATTTTGTGTAATTCATGTGTATTGGGTACAAATAGCAGTTGAGATAGATCAGGCAGGTTATTTGCGAATCTTTCTTGGTGGCTGGAACAATAGTTCTGCCCAGACGGTAACGCTGAGACATATAGTTATTATCAGTTATACGCAGCATGCATGATACAAGGAAATGGTCTGTAATATCTTCACATTGTGGTACAATATCTGTAGCAGTAAGATCGATTCCATGAGATATAATATATCTAGTGTATGATTAAAAGCGATGAGTGGGCCGGTGACATTTTGCTTTTACTCCAAAGGAGTTTATTAGGTCAGTAAATGCAAGTCCTAATGTATCATTTGTATTATCAACGCTTTATATTAAAATCTCCCATGATTAGCCTTTATCAACTGTAACTAGAAGGTCTGAGGGTAGGGCTGGGATAAACAATTATTTTTTAAACGATTAATCTAGCGATTATTTTTTTCGATGCATCGATTAATCTAACGATTAATTTTTTTCAGACCCGATTGATTTCGATTTTCTCCCCATTAACTGACTACTAACAATTTATACATGTTGATTTACATATCTGAATGAAAAACATGAAATCCTTAACATTGCAATATATGTTTATTGCACTTAAAATTACAAAATAAAAGACTGACTAAGAATGCATTACTTTGCACTTGTTTATACAGTATTGTTCAAAATAATAGCAGTACAATGTGACTAACCAGAATAATCAAGGTTTTAGTATATTTTTTATTGCTACGTGGCAAACAAGTTACCAGTAGGTTCAGTAGATTGTCAGAAAACAAACAAGACCCAGCATTCATGATATGCACGCTCTTAAGGCTGTGCAATTGGGCAATTAGTTGAAAGGGGTGTGTTCAAAAAATAGCAGTGTCTACCTTTGACTGTACAAACTCAAAACTATTTTGTACAAACATTTTTTTTTCTGGGATTTAGCAATCCTGTGAATCACTAAACTAATATTTAGTTGTATGACCACAGTTTTTAAAACTGCTTGACATCTGTGTGGATGGAGTCAACCAACTTGTGGCACCTCTCAGCTGTTATTCCACTCCATGATTCTTTAACAACATTCCACAATTCATTCACATTTCTTGGTTTTGCTTCAGAAACAGCATTTTTGATATCACCCCACAAGTTCTCAAGTGGATTAAGGTCTGGAGATTGGGCTGACCACTCCATAACATTAATTTTGTTGGTTTGGAACCAAGACTTTGCCGTTACTAGTGTGTTTTGGGTCATTGTCTTGTTGAAACAAACCATTTCAAGGGCATGTCCTCTTCAGCATAGGGCAACATGACCTCTTCAAGTATTTTAACATATGCAAACTGATCCATGATCCCTGGTATGCATAAATAGGCCCAACACCATAGTAGGAGAAACATGCCCATATCATGATGCTTGCACCTCCATGCTTCACTGTCTTCACTGTGTACTGTGGCTTGAATTCAGAGTTTGGGGTCATCTCACAAACTGCCTGTGGCCCTTGGACCCAAAAGAACAATTTTACTCTCATCAGTCCACAAAATGTTCCTCCATTTCTCTTTAGGCCAGTTGATGTGTTCTTTGGCAAATTGTAACCTCTTCTGCACATGCCTTTTTTTTAACAGAGGGACTTTCTGGGGATTCTTGAAAATAGATTAGCTTCACACAGACGCCTTCTAACTGTCACAGTACTACAGGTAACTCCAGACTGTCTTTGATCATCCTGGAGGTGATCATTGAGCTGAGCCTTTGCCATTCTGGTTATTCTTCTATCCATTTTGATAGTTGTCTTCCATTTTCTTCCATCCTCTGGTTTTGCTCTCCATTTTAAGGCATTGGAGATCATTTTAGCTGAACAGCCTATCATTTTTTGCACCTCTTTATAGGTTTTCCCTCTCTAATCAACTTTTTAATCAAAGTACGCTGTTCTTCTGAACAATGTCTTGAACGCACCCATTTTCCTCAGCTTTCAAATGCATGTTCAACAAGTGTTGGCTTCATCCTTAAATAGGGCCACCTGATTCACACCTGTTTCTTCACAAAATTGATGACCTCAGTGATTGAATGCCACACTGCTATTTTTTGAACACACCCCTTTCAACTAATTCAACTAATTGCCCAATTGCAGCCTTAAGAGCGTGCATATCATGAATGCTGGGTCTCATTTGTTTTCTGAGAATCTACTGAACCTACTGGTAACTTGTTTGCCATGTAGCAATAAAAAAATAAAAAACCTTGATTATTCTGGTTAGTCACATTGTACTGCTATTATTTTGAACAATACAGTAGATAGCATTCAATAAAACCTTGAAGCCTTGAAAACACATAGCTTACTGAAACAAGCTTACTGAACACATAGGGCCTAGTTTACTGAAAAAAGTTATTCTTTCAGATGAAAATAACAACAACTTGATGTCTAGCATTCATTAAAAAAGGTCACCCAAAATACTTGTTTAGAGCAATTGAAAGAATACAGTTACCAATGTAAACTTGAGGGCTTTAAGCTAATACAGAGAGTGCTTTTTCCAAAAAATAAATAAATAAATAAATAAATTTAACAGTGGGAGCCAGCAGCCTGTCATGGAGAAAAAAAATCTTAGAATGCTACACGTGAAACTTTGCGTTCCTGCCTTTTCTATCGTTTCTAATGATTTTGGTTAATATGCACGGGGAGAGAGAGAGAGAGCAAGACAGCACTCGTAGTTTGAAGACTGTGAGTCTGAGACAGCGATGAAACTTTGGTGTTTCAGCCCTTTTCTATAGTGTTTAATGATTTTGATTAATATGCACAAGGGAGAGAGCAAGAAGCTCGTGTTGTTTGAAGACTGAGTGCAGCAGCCAGGGCTTTTCTGATACGCCTGTCAGGCGAGCAGTCACCGTCAAATAAGGCTTTGACAGTCGCCAAAAAAAAAAAAAGATCAATGCAGAAAAACCCTGGATTGGTTATATGGACGCTTGGACAGAATGTTGATCCGCCACCGCTGATATTCAGCACATAAGGTAAACGCTTTGCAAAATTTTTAGAGAAATAAAAACAGGTCGACGAATCGATCGCATATTTTTGCGTCGGCGTGTTGTCCCAGCCCTATCTGAGAGGAAATCTGAGGAAAACATTGAGAAATCACTATATATTGTTTCAACACCTCCGCCATCGCACCAGTCTGACGGGCTCATGCTTATAACAGTAGTTTGGTGGAGTAGGCTCATTTAGACCAAAATAATCATTTGATTTTAGCCAGGTTTCAGTCAAGCAGAGTAAATTAAAAATATTATCTGTGATCATTTCATTTACAATAACTGCTTTGGGTGTGAGTGATCTAATATTTATGAGCCCAAACTTTAAAAATTGTTTTGTTCATTTACTTTACATATTTCTTGTTTAATCACAATAAGATTTTTTCTAGATCCTACATCATATTTAGGCCTATATTTTGACCTCACTATTCGGGAACAGACAGTCTTAATAGTTTTTAAAGCTAGTACTTTTTCATTTAAGCGGTGGAACAAAGCTCATCATAATAGTTATCTGAGAATTGTCTTACTAGTCACATGGAGCTGAAGTGTCCTGGAGATGTTGTCAGAGAGCAGCTCGGCCTCCGATTCTGCTGGGGCAATCCATCATTGAAACAGCCTAGGACGCCCCAGAAAGATTATTTATTAACAAATAGCAGTTTCTGTTCTTTACACCATGACAACAACCATTCATTTAAAGCAAAAGTCTACTGAACCTTTCGTGTCTTCCTCGATATGTGGGCAGTGGTCCTGACATGATGATCGTGCGGGCATCGGTGCGAACCCTCTCTATCAGGCTGGTGAAGTCCCTCTTCAGTGTCTCCGCTGCCGCAGCATGGTAGCGTTAACCCGCGGAAGCACGACCGCTCTGGGGCTCTCGTCGGACTTCAGGATGCGGGAATCTGCGAGAACAATCGAGAATACGAGCACCAGGGAAACAATGAGTGAGTACTTTACCTTCAGCTAACGTAGACGGACGCGTCGGATGATTGAGTCTCTGATGATCACATCGTCCCGCCCTGCAGAGGAAGCGCGGTTCCGGATGGAGAAGTCATCACCCTGGGCCAGGCTCGCATCCTCCGCTGTGGATGCACCCATGGTCCGTGGTGTCCCGACGCCGGAGTGAAGGACATCTGGGAAGATTCAGCCCTGGGCACCGGGCCTGTGCAGAGAAACACACAGAGTAGGACGTGGTGGGACTGTTAACAGCACGCTGTATACTTACCCGGACTTGTGAGCGTCCACCGGATGATTCCAGTGCGGCTCCCTCCTCAGCTGGGCCCGGACCAGGGAGATCAAAATAAAACTAGTGATAGCTGAGGCTCTGATTGTTTTTTTGTAGAATACAATAGAGGATATATTCACAGTATATAAACCAAACTAAGGTGTATAAAATTGATTATTAAGTTAAAATAGTGAAAAAAAGAATATAGTGAGGAGCTCAAACGCAGCACAGACGCACAACAACAAACAGGAAGTGACTGAACAAGTGTTGAGATTTTCCATCATCACAGCAGTAATGACTTTATGAACTACTTTACTTCTAAAATCGATACTATTAGAGATAAAATTGTAAACCATTCACCTGTCAGCTACAGTATCACATCAGAAAGTGCACTATAGACCCTCTGAGGAACAGATCCACTCATTCTCTACTATACGATAGGAAGAATTGTATAAACTTGTTAAATCATCTAAACCAACAACATGTATGTTAGACCCTATACCATCTAAGCTCCTAAAGAGGTGCTTCCAGAATGTCATAGATCCTCTTCTGTCTATTATTAATTCCTCATTGTCATTAGGATATGTCCCCAACACTTTCAAACTGGCTGTTATTAAGCCTCTCATCAAAAAAAAACAACTTGACCCCAAAGAACTAGTTAATTATAGACCTATCTCGAATCTCCCTTTCTCTCCAAGATACTAGAAAGTGGTATCCCCACAATTATATTCCTTCTTAGAGAAAATTGTATCTGTGAGGATTTCCAGTCAGGATTTAGACTGTATCATAGTACTGAGACTGCTCTCCTTAGAGTTACAAATGACCTGCTTTTATCATCTGATCGTGGTTGTATCTCTCATTAGTTTTATTGGATCTTAGTGCTGTGTTTGACACAATTGACCACAACATTCTTTTGCATAGACTTGAACACTTTGTTGGCATTAATGGAAGTGCATTAGCATGGTTTAAATCTACTTATATGACCCCATCAGTTCGACAGTGAATGAAGATGTATCATATCGATCACAAGTGCAGTATGGAGTACCTCAGGGCTCAGTACTATGGCGCTCTCTTCATGCTTTATATGTTACCCTTGGGAGATGTCATCAGGAAACATGGTTTCATGGAAACATTAGCTTTCACTGATGCTGATGATACTCAGCTCTATATTTCTTCAGGCCTGGTGAAACACACCAATTTGAAAAACTAATGGAATGCATAGTCGAAATAAAAACTGGATGACAAGTAATTTCTTACTGTTAAATTCTGAAAAAACAGAGGTGTTAATTATAGGAACCTAAAAACTCTGCATGTAATAACCTAGAACACTGTCTAAGACTTGATGGCTGCTCTGTCAATTCTTCGCATTAGTTAGGAACCTAGGTGTGCTATTTGATCACAATCTTTCCTTAAAAGCCACGCTTTCTAGCATTTGTAAAACTGCATTTTACATCTCAACAATATATCTAAATTACGCCTATGTCTCAATGTCAAATGCAGGAATGTTAATCCATGCATTTATGACATCAAGGTTAGATTATTGTAATGCTTTTATTGGGTTGTTGTTCTGCATGCTTAGTAAACAAACTACAGCTAGTCCAAAATGCAGCAGCAATAGCTCTTACTAGAACCAGGAAGTATGACCATATTAGCCTCGTCCTGTCAACACTGCACTGGCTCCCTATCAAACATCGTATAGATTTTAAAATATTGCTTATTACTTATAAAGCCCTGAATGGTTTAGCACCTCATATTTGAATGACTCCTTTACATTATACTCCTCTACATCCGCCACGCTCTCAAAACTCAGGCAATTTGATAATACCTAGAATATCAAAATCAACTGTGGGTGGCAGATCCTTTTCCTATTTGGCCTAAACTCTGGAATAACTCTACCTAACATTGTTCGGGAGGCAGACACACTCTTGCAGTTTAAATCTAGATTAAAGACCCATCACTTTAACATGGCTTACACATAACATACTAAAATGCTTTTAATATCCAAATAATGCTAAAGGACATTTAGGCTGCATTAATTAGGTAAACTGGAACCGGGAACCATTCCCATACCACCGATGTACTTGCTAAATCATTAGAAGAATGGCATCTACTCTAATATTAGTCTGTTTCTCTCTTATTCCGAGGTCACCATAGCCACCAGACCAGTCTGTATCCAGATCAGAGGGTCACTGCAGTCACCCCTGATATAGACCAGTTGGTGGATCAGCACCTAGAAAGGACCCTACATCACTGAAAGACAGCGGAGACCAGGACAACTAGAGCCCCAGATACAGATCCCCTGTAAAGACCTTGTCTCAGATGACCATCAGGACAAGACCACAGGAAACAGATGATTCTTCTGCACAATCTGACTTTGCTGCAGCCTGGAATTGAACTACTGGTTTTGTCTGGTCAGAGGAGAACTGCCCCCCCAACTGAGCCTGGTTTCTCCCAAGGTTTTTTCTCCATTCTGTCACCGATGGAGTTTCGGTTCCTGTCGCTGTCGCCTCTGGCTTGCTTAGTTGGGGTCACTTCAACTCAGCTGATATCATTGACTTGATTGCAAATAAATGCACAGACACTGAGATGACATCACTGATTTCAATGATGAAACTGCCTTTAACTTGTCATTTTGGATTATTGACACACTGTTTTGCTAATGAATGTAGTTCAGTTGCTTTGACGCAATGTATTTTGTTTAAAGCGCCATACAATAGCTAAATAAAGGTGACTTGACTTGACTTGACTACACACACATAAAGCCAGGTTCACATTACTCTGTTTGCAGTGTGTATGTGGTGTGTTTTTCCATGCTAATGTTAACGGATTAAAGCGCTCACACTGCACTTATGGCTGTAGTCTGGCAGAGTGTTTAGGAGTGGTGCGCCTGCAGCAGTGCGAGATCATTTCCACATTGAGTTTATTTTGCTGCACATGCTGAATTAAAGTAACTACTGTATTTTCCGGACTATAAGTCGCACTTCTTTCATAGTTTGGCTGGTCCGCACTTATAGTCAGGTGCTACTTATCAAAATTAATTTAATATGAACCGAGAGAATGGACCAAGAGAAACATTGCCATCTACAGCGCAGAGGGGCTCTATGCTGCTCTGCGTTCCTGTAGCTTACACTGAGCAGAATAGAGCACCCTCTCTCGCTGTAGATGATAGTTTTCTCTTCTCTTGTTTTCAAAATTAAAAGCATGCAATAATTGATGAAAGATTTTTTACAGTATTACTGTACTGTGTAAAAAAAAGAATCACAATGTTAAAAAAGCATTTTGAGTAACAATTTAAAATCAAAATAATGGATAAATGTGTTTGTGGTAAACAGTGGTGGATCAGGAACAGACTCCTGTGTGAAAGCTGCTTCTGTACCACACATGGACTAATACACACTGTAAAAAAGAGTGTGTGTGAACTTCACATACAACTCACACAATCAGGCTTGTGCTGTGTAAGCTATTGTGCAACAATTACATGATTGTAAACACAAAAATACAATGCATGATCACACAGTTAGAGTGAGATAAATCTATATTTCAGAAAAAGAAAAAAACTGCCCCTCCACCCCTCAAATGAAAAAAAAAAACTAACAAAACAAAAAAAATCCTCTCACAAGAGTCACCTAAGAGAGGAATTAATTTTCAGAAATGAAATTCCAGCCCTGAATAAATGTTGAAAATCTTGATTGAAGTTATATTTTATTATGTTGTGGTGAGTCTGCATTTCCATCCCAGTTATTTCATGTAACTAAATGTTTACACAGGTGTTCAAGAGTCATACAGTTGTTTGTTGTAGTTATGGTACTAAGTTTTAAGAAACCATTTAGAATGTGTGCATGAAAAGGTTCATCATTTTAGTTTGTCTTTTTTACACTTAAATGAGTGTTATTTTTGAACACAGGCATTAAAGAGTTTATGCAAAAAGTTAATTGACTTGCTGACCTACTAATTTATTGCTTTTGAGAAACTATTTAGATCACTTGTTTTTAAATGTTAAACATCTGTATTAAATAGAACATCTAGAACACAAAAACAATACCATTTTTTTGTTTGAGCTCCTATTCTCAGTATATTCTCTTTACAAACTGTTTTAAAGATACACATTAAAATGTGTTGAGATCTGTTAACTTATTTGTGATAACTTTACACAGATTATGAAATGAGTTTGAATTAAGTCCCACAATGACCAAAACTGGTTGTGTATTTGCCAGGAGCCCAGATATACTCAAATAACTTTTGTAGTGAAATATTTGTAATCCGAGTTATACTTTAAAAAAGGCTTTTAGTTTGTATCAAACAATTTTTTTTTAGGTCTGTAGGATCATAGGAAAGGGTGGTCCCCAATGTAGCAATTCTGAAGGGTGGCCCACACAATGCATGAAACCAAGTTGGTGTGGTGTGTGTTGCTTGTGTGTCTGTCAACACAATAATCCTCTGGGTAAAAGTATTAAGAAATTGAGAAATTTGCAAAATCCTCTCTTTATAGTCATATTTACTTTCCTCCACATACGTAAGATAAATTGTAGGCCACTATAAAGCAGATCAGTGTCCACTAAAGTAGAGAAGATGAATCCATATGTAACCTGACTGCTGCACAAAGATGAACATCAATCTAACAAACAGCCAATCCAGTCAAATCTCTCTTTAACCTCAGTATCTGTAGACTGATGTTTGAGCATACAGTGAAGTTATTAGCAGGTCTGATATAATTCAGTGATGTTTATTAATATTCATGCTTTAACTCTTGTGTATTGATCCTTTGGTTCACCTTCTCTGTGACTGAATGCAGGTTTATTGTTTGAATATTTACTATGATTTCAGGAGCTTGAGCACAAAATCATCTCTGAGTTAAAAAAGCTTTAAGAGACTCTGAGTTCAGATTACCCAGAATGCTCTGGAAAGAGACCGTTATGATGATGAGGGTCATAGCAGAGTCAGAGAGGGTCTTCTGAAGATCACACTGCTCCTCCTGAGGAAGATGAACCAGACAGACCTCGCTGACACACTACAGACCAGTAAGAGCTCTGGATCAGCAGATTATAGCCTGTGTTTTATTATCAACCTTCTGTCTCTCAGTCACTAATGTTCTGAATGTCACATACAATCTAATATCTAACAATCAAACCTAAAAATACATTTCTAATATATTACTCTGTCAATAACAAAATTATTCCTTTGCTCAGAACTGATGTCTGTGTATCAACAAAAACTGAGATCCAGACTACAGGATAAATATCAGAGAGTGAAGGACTGTCCAATCATGGAGACTCAACACGCCTGAATGAGATCTACACAGAGCTCTACATCACAGAGGGAGGGAGTGGAGAGGTCAATAATGACATGAGGTGAGACAGATTGGAGACAGTGTCCAGGAGACCAGAGACACAGGAGACACCAATCAACCGCAAATGACATATTTAAACCCTCACCTGGACAAGACAAACCCATCAGAACTGTGCTGACTAAAGGAGTCGCTGGATTGGAAAAACAGTCTCTGTGCAGAAGTTCATTCTGGACTGGACTGAAGGAAAAGCCAATCAGGACGCTCATTTCATATTTCCACTTCCTTTCAGGGAGCTGAACTTGATACAGAAACATCTCAGTCTTGTGGATCTTCTAAACCACCTTCATCCAGAAACCAAAGAATTAAAATCAGCAGATTATAAGGACTAAAAGTCATGTTATATTTGATGGTCTGATGAGTGTCGACTGCGCCTAGATTTCCAAAACAGTCGGAGCCTGTCTGATGTGACAGAATCAGCTTCAGTGGATGTGCTGCTGACCAACCTCATCAAGTGGGAACCTACTTCCTTCTGCTCTCCTCCTGGATCACCTTCACCAGCAGCAGCCAATCAGATCCCTCCTGAGTGTGTCCACCAGGTCACCAGAGGTACGAGATTCAACCCACCCTCAGAAGGAGGAATATTTCAGGAAGAGAATAAATGATCCGAAGTCTGGCTGAGAGATCGTCACACATCCATCATCAAGAAGTCTGTTCATCATGTGTCACATCCCAGTCTTCTGCTGGATTTCAGCCGCTGTTCTGGAGAGGGATGATGGGTAAAGCAGAGAGTGCAGAGATCCCTCAAGACTCTACACAGATGTTCACACACTTCCTGATCTTTCAGACCAAACTGAAGACACAGAAGTATGATGGGAAATATGGAAATCAACCTGATCAGGCTAGAAAGACTATTATGTCTCTAGGAAAACTGGCTTTGAACAGCTGGAAAAAGGGAACCTGATCTTCTACGAGGAGGACCTGAAAGAGAGCTGCATTGATGTCAGAGAAGTGTCCGTGTACTCAGGAGTTTGTACCCAGATCTTCAGAGAGGAGTTTGGACTGCAGTTGGGGAAGGTGTTCAGCTTTGTTCATCTGAGTATTCAGGAGTTTCTTGCTGCTTTATTCAAGCTGCTGTCCTTTCTGAACAAAAACACAGGACTGAAGAATGAATTAGGCCACCAATAACCAGTTTACTGAAGAGAGAAGTGGACAAGGCCTTACAGAGGAGAATGGACACTGGGATCTTTTCCTCCGTTCCTTCTCGGTCTCTCTCTAGAGTCTAATCAGACTCTCTTACAAGGCATCCTGAGAAAGACAGTAAGCAGCTCTGATATCAATCAGGAAACAGCTGCATACATCAAACAGAAGATCAGGAAGAATCCCTCTCCAGAAAAATCCATCAATCTGTTCCACTGTCTGAATGAACTGAATGATCGCTCACTAGAGCAGGAAATACAAACATACCTGAGCAGAAGAAGTGACCATTGTCTCTCAGGAGTCAATCTGTCTGCTGCTCAGTGGTCGCTCTGGTGTTTGTGCTGTTGAACTCAGAAGAAAAGCTGGATGAGTTTAAATTGAGTAAATATCATCATTCAAAGAATGTCTTCTGATGCTGCTGCCAGTCATCCAAGCATCCAGAAAGATTGAGTGAGTATTTTACTGTTTTCTTTCTTTTTTGACTTTATTTTATACAGTAGGCCTGTGTTTTCTTATTTGACACACTCAGCTAACATCACAGATCGCTCGACTAATGATCTGATGAGTTGAAGTGTGTTTGATAGGAGAGATTTAACCAAACTGTGCAAAGTTGAGGTGTCTTCAGGAACAGGGTTGTGACTCTGATTTTACAAATTTTGGATTGCAATTCTAGAACCCATCCCAACCTATCCCACCCCTTGTAGACTTGAGTATAAGAAAAATAATAAATAAATAAAGTAAATCAATAATAATAATAATAATAATAATAATAAATGAAGTAATATTAATACATAAAATACAGTAAAATAATATTTACAAAGATTTTAGAAAAGATGACACAACCTTAAAAGATGATTTCCATAGATTAACGTTTTCACATTAGATCCATCTCTTGAAAGTTGAGAGTTCCATCAAAATAATGTCCAACAAATAAACTTCCCAGGTTAGTCTGTCCATTGTGTGAGGAGGATTCCAACGGTTGACTAGCAAGCCTTTGCTGCAGTGAGAGCAGATTATAGTAAACATCTTTGTTGAACAAGCAAGGTGAGGTCCCAAAAGTCATTCATGAAAAATGTCCTGGAGTCAAAATATATCAGTACCCAACAAACACGAAAGGTCCTGTGAGAGCTGGGTCCAAAGAGGAGAGAGAGAGAGGGGCAGAGTGTTTACTTTATGATGAGTCCATTGTGGACAATGGAATGGAGTATTGCCTGACAAAAGATTATTATTATTGTGGAAAATTGGTGAATGATTATGCCAAGTTGTAAACGCTTTTAACATCCCTCCATGTGGAGAGCAGAGCAGAGTTACAATGGGACCAAACCTAGATTTACACTGCCTAAGTGGAACCCCAAAAACAAGATGCTTCAATTTATATGGATAAACAATAGATTCCTCAATTGTTCTCCAAGATACAGACGGATCAGGGTCAAACCAAACAGATAAAGGGTGGAGGGAAAAGGTTTGAGAATACAGTCTAAAATTATGGAAAAGACCTCCATGTAATCTTCTTCGCTGTAAGGTAGTGTTTAATAACAGTTTTTCCTAACATGTGTTCCCTGGGATTCAAACCCCCAACCTTGCACTTGCTCTACCACTTGAGCTACAGGAACATATGCATCAAATTTGTTCCAGTGGCCAATAGCATATAATTTAACATCAGTCCCTATCAAAGAGAGTGGCGGTAACTAGAACAGGAAGTCGGATCTTTATCTTTTTTTAACAAGAGAAAAATAACAGCTACAGTATATTAATAGATGGGTGAAATGAGCCTTGATTAACTGAAAAAATTATAATCATATCTAACATGATAGGGCCTAAACCACCAAAAGTAGTATACAATCGAATGGAATACCATCTTAAAACCGAGGATTTCTTCTTGTTCATAGATGGTTGTGACTCCAGCTCTTGAAGAGTAATGGTCAGCCAGGTAATCAAACCAAAGCCTAGGTAAATCAAGTTGGACAGAAAGATGCAAGAGTCTAGATCACCACAGCAGAAGTAGTATAATGGTTAGAGTGAATAAGATCGAAACTAGAATATTATGTCTTGGGTCTGTCGATATGAGCCCAGTCTGAGGATTGTCACTGCGAGATATTAGCAAACTTTTCCAATTGCGATTCTTAGGTAAACAGGTGGACATGAAGTCAAAGAGTCAGGTCCCTTGAGAAAAGTATAATCTGCTCTTTGAATCAGGAATACTGCCCTGATCTCAGTAGTGATTTAAGCCCAGACCTTACCACCAAAATTTAGATGTTTAGAGTGTATTGTTCGAGAAACAAGCGGATTGTCTTTAGTCAGATTTTGGAGCTGTGATTTGAATTCTAATGTGATTTAAATCTTTTATGTCGTTTTTTTCTGAAGGAAAGAGGCATATGGAATTGAGTTATTCCTTATAAATCCTTTAACTGCATTCCAAAGTGTTATCGGATCATCCACTGAGCCTTGGTTAATGTTGTTAAACTCAGAAAATTATTAATTCATTAATTGACTGCAAAATGTATCATCCTGTAACAATTTAGGGTTAAATCGCCATCTAGTCACACAACATGACTGAGGGATCAAAGATAATCTGCACAAATTTCCATTATGATCTGACAACGATAAGGAACATATATCGGCATCACAAACAGCGAAGATAAAGTGAACTGAAAATATAATCAATTGTCGAATAAGATTTATGAGTAGCGAAAAGAAAGTGAAAGACTTAGCACAAGGATTTAATAAACACCAACTATCCACAAATGAAGATGAGGTTACACTTGCCTAAGTTTGTCAGAACAGAAGGTTTGAGAGTGTGATTTCTTTGGTCCAGATCTATCTAGGATATGCAACATTACTGAATTTGTGTCTGCACCCAATACAATTTCAAAATCTGAACATTTTAAAAGATGTGTAGACAAAACAGAGAAAAAAGTAGGATCAGGAGTGCAGGGGCATAAACTGAAATAAATACAATATTCCTAGTCTCCACTTTTGTTTTTATATGTGTTATTCTATCATCTGTATCACAACCTTTATCTAAAAAAGTAATATTTAAAGTCCTCCGCACCAATATTAAGACACCCTTGGTTTTAGCATCCAAGATGAATGAGATACCACTTCATAAAACTTATTATTACACCTGTGTACATCCTCCTCTTTCAAATGGAATTCTTGAACTTACACTATATCAATCTTTCTTCTTCAAAAAAATCCAGAAAACCAGTACATTTATGTGGGCTATTAAGGGCATTAATATTAAAACTTAGAATATTAAGGTCAGTCATAGGTATCAAACATATTACTGCATAATAAGACAAAATACAAATTTGAGAACAAAACCAGTTAAGTCTACTATCAAACCACCCCCCCCCCACCCTTCCCATCAGTATTCAAAAATACATAATCACATTTCTATGAACTATGGCAGATCAAACCAAGAACAAACCTTGATCTGCCATCACCCCCAATATACTAAAGACCTGCACATTACAGAAGCACCAACATTGGCCCCAAAGTCACATATAGACTAGATAGTATCTCTGTTGAAAAATAAATAAAATTAAATAAATAAATATAATAAACAAATAAATGTAAAAAAAAAAAAATTAAATACTGAAAGAGGGAATACAACTAAAACATAAATATTATACCACCACAATCAGCAAGTGATACTGTATGCTCAGTGAAACCATCTAGTAACTATAAGTTCAGAAGTAAACACTAAGGTGAACAGTGAAAGACACAGTCGCCTAACCAATTAGAGCATCTCTTCTCAGATTTGATAGCAAATGCCCAATGGAAGTTCACTGAGAGTTGGTAGATGAATAGGATCTGAAAACAATTTAGGTTCAGTTTAGGAGTATAACAATTTAGGTTCACCTTGATTGAGAATGACCTTCAGTGTTGCAGGATAGAGAAGAAAATTCTGGATGCCTGCCTCTCCATTTCTTTCCTAACTGGCAAATGCACTTCTTTTGAGCTGACCGGAGAAAAATCTGGAAAGAAAGACAGCATTTCTCCGTCGGGTGTTTTCAATGGGGTGAAGTCTGGTGGCCCACAAAATGCAAAATCTGTCCATGTACCGCAAAAATTTTAAGATGAAAACCCATGGTTTAGTGTGATCTGAGGAGAGCCTTGTGTACACACAATGTGCTCATTCCACTTTAATCTCTTGTCTTGCCAGAGAAGGGAGGCACGCCGGTAACAATCTTTTAAGAAGCCCATAGGATCGTCCTTTCAGACCCTTCAGGCAATCCAACCAAACGCAGATTACTACGCTTTTGCGATCCTGTAAATCAACAACTTGTTGCTCGAGCTTATCTGATTCAGACAACTTTCTTTTGTTCTCTCATCTCCCAGTAAGAAGATCCAGTTTGGAGCATAGCGACTGAACAACTGACATGTGAGAGGATGCCAACCCAGTTATAAGAATGTCTTCAAAGTGCACAACAGTGTTCCCCATTTTATCCACCATATCATCCGTGGTTTGTTGGGTACTGATTAGGGCTGTGAATCTTTGGCAAGGCAGGATTCGATTAGATTATGATTCATAGGTTTTCGATTTGATTCAAGAACGATTTTGCAAATTTAGAACGATTGATACTCACAATTAAATTCGATTCGATTCCATTATAATGATTCATTCTGCATTCTTTAAGTGCATTCACGGATTATTTAAATGCTTCTACTAAATTCTTTAAATGCTTCATCAGGGGCAAATTACAGTAGCATTTATGGTTAGAGAACCATAGGTTAGAAAAAAAACAAAACTTTTGTCCATTGTTAAATGCTAGTTTAATGATGCACATGGCATAATTAAAAATGTTTGTGAGCCAAGTTTTTAAAAAAGAGCTTAAAGAGTATTATGTATAAGCTAACATTTTGTCACACCAGGGCATAGCCATAATTTCAGAAGAGACAGAAATGTCAAATACAATCATTTTATGTATGTAGCCTATATAATAATAATAATAATAATAATAATAATAATAATAATTATTATTATTATTATTATTATTTATTTATTTATTTATTTATTTTTTACAACTTTTTTTAATTTTAATTAGCTGTAATAAATCAAATACACTGCTGGACAATAATCAATCATTTGTAATTAATATTTTTTCCTAATGGCAATTTTATGATTGTTTTATATACTAGGCTACATTTAATTAGCAATTATTTACATTTTCTGCACAGAATAAGGTAGAAAATATACTTTATAGTTTCTGTACTGTAATGAATGTAAATTAGCACTGCATCATTCATAAATTGTTTGTGTTTTTTTTTTTAAACTTTCATGCATCTGATTATCAGATAAATCTTGTGCTCATATTTCAAGGTCGTTGTTAATGCTGTGGTTAATTTTAAAAGTTTCCTTCAGATATTCAGTTCATCCGCATTGTTTAAAAACATTTATCATTCAATGGATCTGTACATTTCTGCTCCATCCATGCAATAAATACATCTGTTGACGGCTCCGGTAACTCCGCGGTAAGAGAGCCATTGACAAACTACAGAAAAATAAAACTACTCCACGATAGCATTACTGGCCATGAGTCCTATAGATCACACGTCCAGCTCGGCAGAGACTAACGGAGCGTGAGCGCAATCCTGTGACAGTCTCGGTGGTAAACAGTGGAGCGCGTGAAGGACAGATAAGAGCACGATTCACGAACAATCTTCAAGGTCTCCATTAATTTTAGCGTGTAGTAATTTAATGTGTATACATTTTGAAAGCATTGAATCGCTATAGAAATCGCGATTCATTCGATTCTTACCATTTTGTATCGATTACTGTCCAAGATTGGGATTCACGATTCAAAAATCATGTTTCAAGATCGATGCATATGAAACGACAGGGTTTGTAATCGATGCTCGGGAAAACGAGTGAATCGTTACACCCCTAGTACTGATATATGGACTCGGATTCTTCTTAATCGGAGAACGATGGAGACATCTCCTGTTGTTTCTGATTGTAAGCCATCAAGAATATTATTAATAATGTAGTAAACTTAAATTAAAATGAAAAAAAAATGGGGATATATATATGGGTCAAAGACGGAAAAGTGTTTAAGCATAAAAAGTGTAATACTGCTTTAAATTGTTGTAGTTTCCCCAAAAAAGTTTTATTTCATTGCAATTTTATTTTCGCTTTTCTGAGCAAAAAATAAATATCATACATTGTCCCCTGATATATATATATATATATATATATATATATTGTCTGTTCAGCTCCACTATAAGCAGGCTAAATACAGATTAAAATAGAAAATCATCTTCAATAGTTAAGGTCCAAGCACCAACCTCCCACCTCGTGAAGCCAACAAGGAAGTGACTAAAAAGCAATTCATCGACTGGCGCTTGAAGCTTTGCAGCAAAGGTAGTCAGTCCCATAGACTCCCAAGTTAAAATGTCCAACTTTACAGCAGAAAAAAACATGTTTACAATCTGATTCAAAAATGATTTTGGACTATATAGCTAATTTTGCCCTTCATGACAACTGTTGTCACGTTCATTAGCTGGAGTGCCCACAATCTTCAGTAGAGGGCACTCCACTCAGGACCATTCCACCCATCAACCACCAGATGTCACCATATCACTTGGACATTAGCACCTCTCATCTGTTGCACCACACCCAAACTATATCTCCCATGAGCCTCATTCATCAGCTAATCTTCTTGCCACACCTGCACCTCATTTACACACACATATAAGCAGCACTCACACACAGCCACATTGCAGTCTTGTTTAGCCAGTCTGAAATTTCAGAGCGTTTTCCTTATAAAGTTCTGCATATGGATTCAACGTCTCGGTCTCATCATTACAACTGTAAGTGGGTTAATTTTTTTACAACGCTTAAATTATATTAAGCCTTAAAGTTCTGCATAATCAAGGGCTTGGCCACTTGAGCAACAGGTGAATTGCTGCTGTTGACACTTCCGTCGAGCTAGATGGGCATGGCTTTAGCAACCAGTTCCCGCCTTTTACCCATTTTTGATTGTCCGAGAGATCGTCGCGTGAGCGATCCAAGTTAAACAATGGCCTGCTCTGCACAATTTAAGCTTCAAAAATTATCTTAAGGAGTCTACGGTTGACGCCACGGATACTCAAGGCCCATGTTTTTATACAGTCTATGGTTAAGTCTCAAGAGTTAGCATATTTATGGGATATTTATGGGGATAGTTGGGTCCTGTTTGTTGAGTTAAATCTGAAGCATTTCAGTTTGAGTCTGAAGTCTATTAAAATGAGACTTGACTCTGAGTCCCTCTCTGTGTCTAGTTTTATAATTGATATCTATAATTTGTATTATATCTGTGTTTTCAGCAATTATACTGGACACAGGAGTCAAGCTCTAATAACGATTTTTTCTGTATATTCTCTGCAGTCTTTCCAGGTGTAATATTACACAGAAAGGCTGTGCTGCTCTGATTTCAGCACTGAGATCAAACACCTCACACCTGACAGAACTGATTCTGAGTGGTAATAAACCAGGAGACCCAGGAGTGACACTGCTCTCTGTTCTTCTGGAGGATCCACATTGTCAACTGAAAAAACTACAGTGAGTCTCATCACATCTCCGTAACTATAAGGTTTGGAGTAAAATAAAATCTCAGATATGTAGAAGTGGTTTTGTTTGCTGCCCTCAGTTCAGACCCTTTAAACCAGGGTAACCAACCCTGCTCCTGGCGTATTGACTGTCCTGCAAAGTTTAACTCCAACCTAATCAAACACACCTGCCTTTTAACTTTTAAGTTAGCCTAAAGACCTTAATTAGTTGCTTCAGGTGTGTTTGATTAGGGTTGAGCTTAAACTTGCAGACAGTCGACCAGGAAGCAAGGTTGATCTACCCCTGCTTTAACTCTCAAGCATCGTCCTTGACAAATTTGGGCAATTTTTTTTTTTTTATATATATATAGTTTCCTTAATCTGAGCTGGTACAAGCTTTGGTTTCTTTATCTAAATTTGCCCCTGAAACACACACGACACAAAAATGGACTCAACAAAGTTTTATGTTTTATGAGCCTTTTTTATGGGGACACAGGAAGTGTCAGTCATAAATTTATATTTTTTATTTAATTGAAAACCTGGATATGACATTTATAAAAAATGGGATCACTGCTGAGATCTTTGGTGGAAAATGAAGAGCTGCTATGTGAAAGATCTATCCCTGTGCTGCTAGTTTGTCATGTTGGGATTGCTTGTGTGCCTCTGTGAATCAGAAGGATATATCGGTGGAGGTTGACCCTCAGTAGGTTCAACCATGCTGGGCAGGTTTCTAGAGTAGATGCCAAATGAAATGAACCAACTGGAACTCCAGGTTAGGGGTTGGGTGTTGGGTTATCTATCCCATTCTGTAAGAAAAATCCAGTTACAGAAATGTTGGCGAATAAAATAAAACCAAATCACACACACCTGGCTGTTTGTAGTTTATTTAGAATATATTTAATTATCCCACAACATAATTTAAATGCTCATTTTCACTCAATCTACTGTTAATCTTGAGTACCTATAGAGTAGTACTGCATCCTTCATATCTCCAAAAAAGTCTTTAGTTTTATTATTTCTAAAGAAAAATAGTCTGTGCCGATTTTATTTTTTTTCGAAAACGCTGAGCATGGAGGCGTGACATGTGGAGGAGCTAAAGAATCATGAAGCCAGTAGGCTTTTAGGCTGAGAGCGTTGGAAGTTGTGACATTACCAGTGAGGGGAAAAAAACATCATCCAAAACAAACCATGGCTAACAGTCAGATTCAGCCATTTATTTATGATCCAGAATCAGAAACCGAGGCTGAAACTGAACAAGAGCAGCAGCAGCAGCAACGACTACAACAGGGCGTCTCTATTTGGTATGTATTGAAAGCGGTATATCTTTGCTTATGTAATCCCTCTCTCCTTGACGCCTCCCTTTTCGCTCCAAGCGGGCTCGAAACCGGGTCTCCGGCATGGGAGGGGACGCACTAACAAGGAGGCAGAGAATATTTTAAGCAGTTTTACTCCCCCTGCGGTTTCAACAAATGATCGTGACCCTTTTACGTTGGGATTGCATCATCCTTTAGAAATAAAGCGATACACAATCGGTCAAACTGGACCTTGTTTGTAAAACAAGGTTCTTCAAAATCAGAGAACAAACAAAACACATGCACAACTTACGATGCTCTTTAAAATAAACTCAGTCCACTGGTCCCTTAATGTTTTTTTTTTTTGGTAATCTGTGCAGGGTTGTCTTGCCCTCAGCAACAAAACACACTTTTGTGACATTTTGCTCTCAGCTCTGATAAGTGAATGTCTCTGCTCTGCTATCTGGGGCGCTCTTCCGGAGGAAGTGCCCTTAGGACCCATATAAAGGAAATTCGCTCCATCTAACGTCCACACAGACCCATACTCGAAAAACCCGAAACTTGTGACAAACCGGAAGGAGTATTTTTGGAATAGAAATGCTCCTTCAAGCATAACTTAATTTTTGAAACTTTGTCCATGTTTAGCATGGAATCCAACTCTTTAACAGTATAAAAACTCAGTATGCATGAAATAGCATTTCACCCCCTTTAATATCCACTTGGGGAGATTTAGGTCTCTGCAGAGCAAAGTAGGCGTTTATCACCATGTGGGTGTTTTCAAACTGCTGGGTGTTTCTAAATCATGCAATCTAAATGATCCCCTACCCAACCCCACCCCTAAACCTACGCCACTATGATGTCAACCAATCAGGTATCATGGTGTAAAACACCCTGATCTGGTAACTCCCATTACTTTCCTGCAGAGACCTATACTTGCTTGGGGAGCAGTTAAACCGTTTATTAGGAACAATCAAAGCTGACTTTCAAAGCTGATTTTTTTTTTTTTTTTGTATCATTACTCCAGTCACACAATCTTTCAGAAATCCTTTAAACAATCTTATTTTCTGCAAAAAAAAACAAAAAAAACATGTATTGTCGTCATCATCATCATATCATCATCATCATTATTATTATTAATGTTGAAAAGAGCTGAGAATATTTTTTCAGGTTTTTTTTTTTTTAGGGGGATAAATTGAAAGAAAAGCATTGTTTGTTACATTTTTTTACAGTTACATTTGTTACATTTATATTATTTACATCAAGCTTTTCAATTGTATAGTATTGTATATTATTGAAACTTTATAATGTTTCACTTGATTATACATTTAGTCAGGAATTATAGGTTTGAAAAGCGTGTTTGAACTAGTAAAATGTTAACAAGTTATTTAAAAACTAGTACAAGTATATAAATAAATAAATAAAAGAGACTTACTCATGTTTTATAATCTCTGCTGAATAAAGTGCTTCTTCCTTTTTTTTCTGAGGAAATACAAATCTCAAATCCTCAACCACATCACATCTTTTGGGTTGAATTATGTCTTATTCCTCTCATCGCAAGCAAACTGTAAAATAAATAAAATCTTGAAGAAACAGCAACTGAACAACATTCATTAGGAAAACAGTGTGTCAATGAAAAATGATAGTTAAAAGCAGTTCATCTCTGTTCAGTTAAATAGTGTCTGTGCATTTATTTGCAATCAAGTCAACGATATTGCTGTAGATGAAGTGACCCCAACTAAGCAAGCCAGAGGCGATAGCGCAAGGAACTGAAACTCCATCGGTGACAGAATGGAGAAAAAACCTTGGGAGAAACCAGGCTCAGTTGGGGTGCCAGTTCTCCTCTGACCAGACAAACCAGTAGTTTAATTCCAGCCTGCAGCAAAGTCAGATTGTGCAGAAGAATCATCTGTTTCCTGTGGTCCTGGTTGTCCTCTGAGACAAGGTCTTTACAGGGGATCTGTATCTGGGGCTCTAGTTGTCCTGGTCTCGGCTGTCAAGGTGCTGATCCACCATGTGGTCTGGATACAGACTGGATCTGGTGGCTACGGTGACCTCGGAATAAGAGAAAACAGACAAATATTAGCATAGATACTAGGGTGTAATGATTCACTCGCTTTCTTGATGCATCGATTACAAACCCTGTCGATTCATATGCATCGATCTTGAAACATGATTTTGAATCGTGAATCGCAGATCTTGGACCGTAATCGATTGAAAATGCTAAGAATTGAAAGAATCGCGATTTCTATAGCGATTCAATGCTTCAAAATGTATACACATTAAATTACTACACGACAAATTAATGGAGACCTTGAAGAGTGTTCGGAATCGCTTATCTGTGCCTCATCTTCACTGAGACTGTCGATTGCCGCCGTCCTCTGATGCAGCTGGACGGTGATCTATAGGACTCGTGGCGTAATGCTAATGTGAAGTAGCTTTACTTTTCTTGTAGTTTGTCAATGGCTCTCTTACCGATGGAGTTACCGGAGCGTCGACAGCTGTATTTATTGCATGGACGGAGCAGAAATGTAAGGGTCTAAATCATACGCAGACAGATACATTGAATTATACATGGTTTTAAACAATGCAGATGAACCAATAACCGGCACTTTTAAAATTAACCACAGCATTAACAAAACCTTGAAGTAAGAGCAGAATAATCCGATGCATGAAAGTAGCGCTTTGTTTCATTTGCAAACAGACTTCTGACGCTTTTCCAGAATCATTACATGATGGAGAGGAAAAGAATAAATAAAAGAGATGAAGACGCTTTCACACTGAAAGAGAAGTGATCTCGCTCTCATAGACGCGTGCAGGCTATATCTGCAACTAAACTGAAAAAAGCAGAATGAACTGATGAAACTAAAAAAAAAAAACCACAAACAATTTATGAATGATGCATTGCTAATTGGCATTTATTACAGTACAGAAACCATAAAGTATATTTTCTAACTTATTCTGTGCAAAAATGTAAATGATTGCTAATTAAATGTAGCCTAGTATATAAAACAATCATGAAATTGTCATTAGGAAAAAAATATTGATTACAAATGATTGATTATTGTCCAGCAGTGTATTTAATTTATTACAGCTAAATAAAAGTAATTAAAAAAGAAGATTATTCCTTGTAAATATTATTATTATATAGGCTACATACATAAAATGATTGTATTTGACATTTCTGTCACTTCTGAAATTATGGCTACGCCCTGGTGTGACAAAATGTTAGCTTATACATAATACTCTTTAAGCTCTTTTTCAAAACTTGCTTACATTTTACTATGCATGTTGCATCATTAAACTAGCATTTAACAATGGACAAAAGTTTTTTTTTTTTTTTCTAACCTATGGTTCTCTAACCCTAAATGCTACTGTAATTTGCCCCTGACTAAGCATTTAAAGAATTTAGTAAAGCATTTAAATAATCCTCGGAATGCACTTAAAGAATGCAGAATCAGATCGTTATAATCAATGAATCAATTTAATTGTGAATCGAATCGAATTGAATCGCTGCCTTGCCAAAGATTCACAACCCTAGTAGATACTATTCTTCTAATGATGTAGCAAGTACATCAGGTGTTATGTGAAGTGTTCTGGTTTACCTAATTAATGCAGCCTAAAAATCCTTTAACGGATTTGATATTAAAAGCATATTAGTATGTTATGTGTAAGCCAGGTTAAAGAGATGGGTCTTTAATCTAGACTTAAACTGCAAGAGTGTGTCTGCCTCCAACAATGTTAGGTAGGTTATTCCAGAGTTTAGGCCAAGTAGGAAAAGGATCTGCCTGCAGTTGATTTTGATATTCTAGGTATTATCAAATTGCCTGAGTTTTGAGAACGTAGCGACGTAGAGGATTATAATGTAAAAGGAGATCAGTCAAATACTGAGGTTCAAAACCATTCAGGGCTTTATAAGTAATAAGCAATATTTTAAAATCTATATGATGTTTGATAGAGAGCCAGTGCAGTGTTGACGGACGGCTAATAGGACCGTGGTCATACTTCCTGGTTCTAGTAAGAACTCTTGCAGCTGCATTTTGGACTAGCTGTAGTTTGTTTACGGCTGCAGACAAACAACACAATAAAGCATTACAATAATCTAACCTTGAGGTCATAAATGCATGGATTAACATTTCTGCATTTGACATTGAGAGCACAGGCGTAATTTAGATATATTTTTGAGATGGAAAAAATGCAGTTTTACAAATGCTAGAAACGGGCTTTCTAAGGAAAGATTATGCGATCAAATAGCACACCTAGGTTCCAAACTGATGACTAAGAATTGACAGAGCAACCATCAAGTCTTAGACAGTGTTCTAGGTTATTACAAGCAGAGTTTTAGGTCCTATAATTAACACCTGTATTTTTTTTTTTTTTACATATAAATTTGTAACATATAAAGCGTAAAGAGTAGCGCCCTAGTACTGAGCCTTGAGGTACTCCATACTGCACTTGTAATCAATATGATACATCTTCATTCACTGCTATGAACTGATGGCGGTCATATAAGTACAATTTAAACCATGCTAATGCACTTCCATTGATGCCAACAAAGTGTTCAAGTCTATGCAAAAGAATGTTGTGGTCAATTGTGTCAAACGCAGCACTAAGATCCAATAAACCTAATAGAAAGATACACCCATCGTCAGATGACAAGAACAGATCATTTGTAACTCTAAGGAGAACAGTCTCAGTACTATGATACGGTCTAAATCCTGACTGGAAATCCTTACATATACCATTTTCTCTAAGAAGGAATATAATTGTGAGGATACCACCTTTTCTAGTATCTTGGAAAGAAAAGGGAGATTCGAGATTGGTCTATAATTAACTAGTTCTTTGGGTCAAGTTTTGGTTTTAGATGAGAGGCTTAATAAAGCTGTAGTGTATTTTTGTCCGCCATGCATCTGAAGAATCAGCAGTCCTGGGGTTTTGTTTCCAGAAGATGGACTTTATTTCAGAGAGAAGCAAAGCCGACATATTCTCTGTGAGAAGATCTCCCAAATGCTAGGTAGCATCATTATAACCTATACAGGGCGTCTAAAATAGTCGACTTTTCCTTATGTTGCATATTTTGATACCTCCTAGAGAAGGGGCCCTACTTGTTTTGGTATAAAGAAATGGCCTTTTGTATATCTGTACCATATGTCTTCTCATCAGTTCTGGTACATTCCAGACACGTGAGGCATATTCCTTTCTATCCTTTACCTATAGGATTAAAATGGAAAAACAACTAGCAACAAAATATGGCTAGATTCACATTGATTATTCTTTGATTGATTAAAATCTTATTAATAAAAATCTTCCAACAGCCTAGTTTGAGTTTTGGACCTATCCAATGACAATGAGGAATCATATGTCAGAAGAGGACCTATGACTTCGAAGCACCTCTTTGAAGCTTAGATGGTATAGGGTCTAACATACATGTTGTTGGTTTGAGAGATTTAACCATTTATAAAATTCTTCCTCTATAGTAGAGAATGAGTGGAACTGTTCCTCAGGGGTCTAAAGTCACTGTCTGATGTGATACTGTAGCTGACTGCTGAATGGTTGCAATTTTATCTCTAATAGTATCGATTTTAGAAGTAAAAGTACTTCATAAAGTCATTACTGCTGTGGTGTTGGGAAATATTAATACTTGTTGAGGCATTATTTTTCGTTAATTTAGCCATTGTATTGAATAAATACCTGGTTATGTTTGTTTTCTTCTAAAAGAGAAGAAAAGTAATCGGATCTAGCAGTTTTTAATGCTTTTCTGTAGGAAAGGTTATTTCCGCCAAGCAATAGAAATACCTCTAGTTTTGTTTTCCTCCAGCTGTGCTCCATTTTTCGTGCTGCTCTCTTTAGGGTGCAGCATGCTCATTATACCATGGTGTCAAACTGTTTTCCTTAACCTTCCTTAAGCTGAAAGGAGCAACTTTATTTAAAGTGCTAGAAAAGAGAGAGTGCATAGTTTCTGTTACATCATCAAGAGGTTTTGGATATGCTAAGGAATTTGGATACATCAGGAAGATAACTAAAAAAAGCAGTCTTTGTGGTAGAAGTGATGGTTCTTCCATACTTATAACCAAAACTGTAAATTTACTTCTAGTTACATGAAGTTTGCACAGAATTAAATAATGATCTGAGATATTATCACTTGGCATAATAATTTCAACACCATCAACATAAATTGCATGTGACAGTATTAAATCTAGAGTATGATTTCGACAATGAGTAGGTCCTGAAAGCGTGTTGTCTAACACCAATAGAGTTCAGAATGTCTATAAATGCTGATCCCAATGCATCTTTTCATTATCGACATGGATATTAAAATCACCAACTATTAAAACTTTATCTGCAGCCAGAACTAACTTCGGATGTAAAATCACCAAACTCTTTAAAGTCTGTAGTGGCCTGGTGGCCTGTATACGTAGCCAGTACAAACATAAAGGGGATTTATCATTAACATTTGTTTCTCTGGATACTGTTATATGTAGCACCATTACTTCAAACGAGTTATACTTGAAGCCTGCCCTCTGAGAAATCCTGAAAACGTTGTTATAAATTAAAAGCAACTCCTCCACCTTTGCCTTTAGAGCGCTGCATGTTTATAACAGTAATCTTGGGGTGGACTCATTTAAAATAATGTAATCATCAGGTTTTGCCAGGTTTCTGTCAAACAGAGTACATCTATATTATGATCATTGATCATATTATTTACAAAAGTGTTTTCGTAGCAAGGGATCTGTTATTCAATAAGCCAAGCTTTATCATTTGTTTATCCACATTGCATCTGTTTATTATTTGTTGAACCTCAATTAAATTGTTAATCTTAACTTGGTTTGGACGCTTTTTTGTAGTTTCTAGTTCGGGGAACAGACACAGTCTCTATAGTGTGATATCTAGGTGAAAGAGCCTCTATGTGTTGAGAATTAACTGACCTCGTGGACGGAGGCAGCTAGCAGGCGTCGGTTTTGCCAGTCTGTCTGTTTCATGACCTGGGTCCCAGTTAGTCAAGTATAAACTCTAAGACTATTTGCCATATTTCTAGAGAGAAGAGTGGCGCCACCCCAGGAGGGATAAAGACCTCTCTTTTCAACAGGTCAGGTCTGCCCCAAAAGCATGTCCAATTGTCTATGAAACCTATGTTATTCTGTGGGCACCACTTAGACATCCAGTCATTTAGTGATGACAATCTGCTATGCATCTCGCACCACGGGTAAGCAGGGAGGGACCAGAGCATATTACAGTGTCTGACATCGTGCTTGCAAGTTCAAACACCTCTTTGATGTTATTTTTAGTGATCTCCAAATGGGAAGTCGAACATCATTAGTGCCGGCATGAATAACAATCTTACTGTATTTTACGTTTAGCATTAGCCAGCACTTTTAAATTTGCCAAGATGTCAGGCCTGGCTCCCGGTAAACATTTGACTATGGTGGCTGGTGTCTCTATATTCACGTTCCATACAATAGAATCACCAATAACTAGAGCACTTTCATCAGGTTTCTCAGTGGGTGCATCACTGAGTGGGAGGAACCTGTTTAATGTTTTGATCGGAACTGAAGAGCGTCTTTTGACCCATGACTACGCTGCCTCACCGTCACCCAGTTGCCCTGCTGCAGGAGCTCTGTTTCCGAACCGAACAATGTAAAGGAATCCCTGAGCTAGACTCATCCAAAGCAGTATCTAGTGCCCTAACATTCTTACTGTCCTCAATTAATGTTTGGATGCGTGTCTCTAATTCTGAAATCTTCTCTGCGCTAGGGTTGTCACGAATATTCTAAATTTGAATATGTATGCAAATAGTAAAAAAAAAACAATTTCGAACGTGAAAATTTATATTCCAATAAAAATAACATGTGGAGAAAAAGGCCTGCGTAGTAAAGGCATGGTTGTCTGCTTTGTGAGAAAAAGCTAATGACAAGGTAACGAGTGCTAACGCTTTGCAGGTGTACTGCACTTACAGATATAAAAAAAGGTTAACAATCAAAGTTAATCTGATAAGATTGATAATATCAGACATATGGTGTAGATTAAGTTATATTTTATCACTTTAAAAACAGAGAGTGATAGTAAAATCAGACCACATAGCAGATAGTAAGCACAGACCACATACCAACTCTACACATCATCATTGTACAGTCCAATGGAACACGTCCCTGTACATGAACTTCATTGACTTTGAAAAACATTTGATAGCTTAGACTGGACAACACTATGTAAAATTAATGGAGCATTATGGAATCCTCACAAAGATCATCAACCTTATCAAGAACTCCTATGATGGTACTGTGTGTAAAGTCATGCATGCAGGCCAGCTTTCCCAGAGCTTCAAATCAAGACCAAGTCAAACAGGGATATCTTCTCTCACCATTCCTCCTCCTTCTTGCAATTGACTGGGCCATGAGGGAAACAACTGAGGGGAAGAGAAATGGAATCCAGTGGAGCGTGGGGCAGCTGGATGATCTGGAATTTGTGGATGATATAGTTATCTTCTCACATACACAGACACAAATGCTAGAGAAGATAGACTTTCACAAACTGCAATAAAACACGGTCTCACTCCCAATACAACAAAAACACAAGTGATTAATATCTAGTCCAAAACCAGAAATCCCATTTTCTTGAACCGCCTGCTCTAAAGGAGGTAGAAGCTTTCTCCTACCTAGGCAGTGTTGTGGACACCACCGTAGGGATGGAGACTGACATCAGAAGCAGGATTAACAAGGCCAAAGTGGTGTTTAACATGCTCAGAAAGATCTGGAGCTCCAAAACACCAAAGAAATGCATCTCAAATTCCAACATGAAACAAGTGATGCTGTATGGATCAGAAACATGGAGAACAGCAAAACAGACAACACACAGGCTGCAAACATTTATCAACACCTGTCTCAGAAGGATATTAAACATATGGTGGAAAGACAAAGTCAACAATGTGGACCTGTGGAAAAGGACAAGCCAAGAGCCAATAGACTTACAAATCCAAAAGAAAAGTGGAGTTGTATTGGACACATCCTCAGAAAACTGCCACAAACATCACCCGACTACCCTGTGAAATGGAACCCCAAGGGAAAAGGAAGCAAGGTCTCCACAGGAACAGCTGGAGAAAAAGTGAAGAGGCAGAAATGACCAAGAGTGGATTCAACAGGGAGAGCTTGAGAGAAAAGGCTGAACAGAGTGAAATGGAAGAAATTGCTAACGCCTATGCACTCCAAGGAGCAAAGCACTTAACTTACTTGCTTTACTCTATGAAGGATGCTTGAGGGTTAAGATAAATGTAATAAATAAAAATAATGAAAATGCATCTAATTCATTGCAATATTTTGATGGAGCCTTTTATAAAACCAGCACTATATTGTTTTCTTTAATATCACAGCTCAGTGACTGCTAGAATCTAGAAGTATTAGAGTACAATCAGGATAAAGACATGAGTCCCCTCAGAAATTTCAGCCAAATTAATATTAAATTCAACATCCATAGAGATATAGAAATATATAGAAAAATATGAAGTGCAAGAATTACCTTTTATCTCACACTCAAGGATAAAGACTCACCAATATAGCAAAAGGTCTACAATATTGATAAAATATTTCAACTAAAATAATATTTTGCATAATATCCAAGTTAATCATTGTCTAAAACAATCCATTCAGCAATGTTTGTACCATATTCTGCTTTGATAAATTAATTTACTTTTATTAAAGGAGTACATTGCAAAATAGTTTTATAAAACAAAAATACAGTAATGTTTCATTATTAAGAAAAAGAATGTGAAAGATTCTTACTGTGCTTGAAGATTTCATAGTGGCTTAATATGGTTTACGCATCTAAATTGAAAGACTTTATATTTTGTGGGTGATATCATATTATAAATATGATGTTTCATTAAAAATATTGTGATTATCGTTTTACCCCAAACATCATTCTTTTCATATCTTTCAGTTATTGAAAATCTGTTGATTTAATGACTTTGAACAAAACTGAAAACACTAACATGACCTTTGATTCAAATATAAGCCTGTGATTTTAATGATTCTCATTTGCTACATTAGTCTATATCAATTTCAAATGTGCCTTTATGTGAGTCCATCTTTAGCCCTTTGTAAACTACGGACACCAGTCACAAAGTATAAATTCATCTGTTTGAAGAGTACAGTGTTCCTGTAGCTCAACTGGTAGATTTGTTATTGGTATCATTGTGTTAGCAGCTAAGGTTGTGGGTTTGATTCCCAGGAACACATGTTACTAAAAAAATGTTGCCTGAATGCTATGTTATGTTTTTTTGATAACAGCACTTATAAATGCTACATTGACCCCTTATTCAGTGTGAGATAAAACGAGGCTGATTTCTTTTTTCCAAATATACCTGCCCACTCAACCTCCCACAATCTTAAACCCCAGAGTAATATGTCATAGTTATACTGTAATGGTAAGTCGGCCTAATGGTTAGAGGGTTGGACCCAATCAAGGGTTGTGAGTTCAGTCCGGGCCGGATGGAATTGTGGGTGGGGGAGTACATGAACAGTTCTTCTCCACCTTCAATACCTACGACTTAGGTGCCCTTGAGCAAGGCATCTAACCCCAACTGTCCCTCGGCTCAGCACATAAATGGCTGACCCACTGCTCGGTGTGTGCTCAAGTGTGTGTGTGTGTTTCACTGCTCTGTGTGTGTCATTTCGGATGGGTTAAATGCAGAGCACAAATTCTGAGTGTGGGTTACCATACTTGGCTGAATGTCACTTTCATTGTCACTTTCACTTTTGATATTTTAACATTTATTGCATGTTTAGTACTACCAAAGGTTTGAAGAATGAAAATGATAAACTATTTCATTATCGTGAATCATGTGTATAGAGTTGATTTTCAATTAGTTTCTTAGCTTGTGCTAGTGTTGGCTATTTAAAATCTGTATAGCACTGACCCTTTTGTTTAGAAAAAAGTATTACTCATACAAAACACTCTTACACTAAAACTTAAACACAGTCTCAGAGATCATTCTTTTATTTTTTTTTTTTACCTTTATTTTACCAGGAAATAATCATTAATGTTCTTCACTCTCTGCAGTCTGTGTAACTGCAGTATTGGAGGAAGGATGTGCTGCTCTGATTTCAGCTCTGAGATCAAACCCTCACACCTCACAGAACTGGATCTGAGCTTTAATAAAGCAGGAGACTCAGGAGTGAAGCTGCTCTCTCTCACTGGAGGATCCATACCTGTAAACTGGAGAAACTATGGTGAGTGTTATTATATTATTAAACACAACAAACAGTGTGAAAATAATGCCAAACAAAAACATTTAATGTTAACCTGTTAACCAGACCCCACATTATGGGACTCACAGCTGAAAGTGCCTTACCCAACTTAAAATTGAAGTTCCTTACTTCAGTGTGTTACACACATCATTTTGGTTTATTTGGAAAGAAAACCATTTTGAGCTTTACTTTTTATGAATCGAGATGATAATGCTCAAAATATGAAAAGTTACAGACACTGAAGTGCCTTGAATTTTTTTTTTTACCACTCTGAATTTTTAAATTTAATCCTTGTTATGTTAGTGGTCAATTTGACCCATTTAGATTTTCTAGTTGTTGGAAATACTGGTTAATCTATGTTTTTTTCTTGATATTTTGTGACTTTTCTCATTAATCATCATGAACATGCTTGAAGTTTCAACATGCTGGTGTTTTTGACATATACAAACAAAATTACTATTCAGGATGTTCGGTCAGTTTTACCGCGATATTTTAACACTCTAAGGAAACTGTACTGACCCATAATAATAACATATCTTGGTTATATATATATATATTTTTACTACTTTATGAAGCTAAAAATTTGATTTCCACACTTATTTCAATACAGAAAATATTTTGTCAGCCACAGATGGTAAAATGACCTATTTTTTCAAGCTACCTGGAATAATATTAAACATTTTTCTTTTCTTGATATTTTATTGCATGCATGCAAAGTTTCAACATGCTGGTGTTTTTTGACATATACAAGCAAAATTACTATTACTTTTGTGATGTTCGTGGTCAATTTGACTCTCATAGGCAGCTATTCAAAAGAAACTGTACAGACACAAAATAAAAACATTTATTTCATGTATATCAAGGCATCAACCCAGTTGTAAAATGTACATCTATCTAAAAGTGCTCTAACCCTAACCAAACACACTTCAAAAGCTTAATCATGGTGTTCAAAATTAATGGCAAATTACAAATGACAAACCTGAGTTACCAGAAAGATTCTGAACATGGATGGCGGCAACATGCATCTGGAGTCAGACCCACATAAAATAAAGGAGTGAACACAGATGATAGGAAAAAATGGAAGAGATGTGAGGTGTGCCCATCCAAGCGACAGCAAAACCAGCACCATGTGTGTGTGAAGTGCAAGAAATTCATATACCAAAAGCACACAATTGCTGTGTGCTCATCATCTCTAAAGTAACTGCTAGACTTTATGAAATGAGTTTACAAAACAGCCAACTTAAGAAAAGTAAATATTTTCAATACACAGCTACATTTAATTGTTCAGTTATGATGTTCTAAGAAAAAGAGTTAAAAAAAATGTATACATAAATTAAGTCAGCATACTGTTTATTTTCAAATTTTGTCATAACAAAACAGTTTTAAAAATGGTTAAACATTTTCATTATATCATATCTTCAGATATATTTTTGGGAATATTTGACAAATGTTGATAAGAAAAGTTTGTACCTGAATTTGTATTGTTTTTCATAGTGTGATTTTTGAGGAATTGAATTGAATCCTATTAGGGTCAATTTGACCGCTCCATAAAGGGTGTACACAGAAATACAAGGCTTAATATAAAAATACATGAAATCAGTCCTCGAGCATAGTGAGACTATGACAATGATAGCTGTGATTACACAGTAATAGCGTTCTGATTTGCAGTCAAACAGATGGTAATCATGCAGATACAGGCACTTTCCCCATAAAACTCATCACACATACATGAAAAAATGTTGAAAAAAAATAAAAATAAAGAAATCGTCGGTGCTAAGTTACACCTCTGCCAGATGACAGGTGCATCACAGCACGCCATGAGCCGTCATGAGAGCGGCAGAATTCAAATAATCTTCCGCCTATCTTTAAAAAAAAATTTAGTGGATCGTCTCATTCTATTGGTGACACTCTATGCTACAAAACCATGCAATTTTTACTACCAAGGCACAGTTTTCTGAGCATGAGTTATTCCATAATGGACACAAGCAATTCTGTCTGAGGAACTGAAATGTAACCAAAGGAATTATCATCCATATTACAACTTTATTGCTTCACTGGACTAAAGCGTGCTCTTTGGGATGCCATTCAGTAGATCCTTACCTTCCTAACTAAACTGGAATTTACAGCTGTGGATGTGTTTATCACTCGTATTACAACAAATCTGGTACAGAACATAGAGCTAAACATAGAGCTAAAATAAAATGTAAACTTGATCCAAATTAAATTAACTTTAAAGAAGCACAAGTAAAATATATGTCATCGTTATACTATAATGTTACTCTTATCTTAGCATTATCACCTATAAAGTATTATAAACTAATTCAGCATCACAATTAGGAATCTTGTGGGTAGAGTGGATTTAAAATAATGTTTTAGCTGCTGGCAATTTGAAGGAAAATGCTACAGTTTTTCCATATTCCACTATGTTCTCCCCTCAACTTTGGAACCTTCCAAGTGAGAACTCTCAGAAAGACTCATCACAAATAAACTTATAAGGGAGGTCTTCATTGACTATTATGGACTTAACCAGACTTATTTGCATTAATGTTTATATCAAATATGTCCCACAAAACCATCAAAACAGTGAATCAACAATTGAAGATATGCATGCATGGTTTCTAAGTTGACATAGTGAAAAGGATAAATGGTGGCAAACGTATCTGGTCTTTGTCCATACCACTGGCACAGATGAAGATGGGGATTTGTCAAACAAAGAAAAGAGCAAAAAGTCCAGTAGTTCATTTCATATTCTAGCTTCAGTCAATCCAGGCTTCAGTTCAGCTTACATTGCAATAATGGTGTCCTTGTAGCCCTCAAACATTTCAAATCTCAGTTGATCCAAGTCATCAAATGATGATACTGGCATGACTAATTAGAACCCATTAAGAACCAGTATAGCATAGGATGGAAACATCAAGTAGAATAAGAAGGATAACTCTGTAGATGAGGTATCTATGAGAAGTCCTTCTAAATAAAAACATACAGGCTAACATTAACACCAAACATATTACATGAAATAACATAACCCATCAAAACAATGATAACACTTACTTGGATGAGCTTAAACCACAGTTTCTCAACCCGGACTCTATACATAAGGATAGCAGAATGGTGTCAGGGTTATGCAAGGAGGAACTCAAGTGCAGACAGGGATTCTTAACACAAAGGGTTTATTACAAAGGGAAAAACAAAACCCAGAGGGGAAAAACACGCTAGGCCAGAAACAAAACAACTTAACAGGACAGGATTGACATGAAAAACAAACTCTTAAACACTAACTACAAACAAACACTCACGTTAATACAAAGACTTCTCAAAGGGGTTACAAGGGTAAACTTCTCACAAGACTGACCAGTGGGAATACATATGTGAAACAATGAACCGACCAAGACAGAGCACACTAGGAGATCTAAATAGGGGAACAATCAAGACATGACAGGTGGCACAGATGGGACAATCAAGACACGACTAGGTTAACAAGGGGAGGCAAGGAACGAATACACAAGCACATGGCCCAAAGACAAGGCCTAGCGTTGTACACAAAACATGGGTCTGTCATGATCCTGCCTCAAGACTAGGAACAATCAAGGACACCAGGGCAGAATCAGACAAATGGGGCCATGCTTCTCCAACAAAACAATATCAATCAATCAATCAATCAATCACCTTTATTTATATAGTGCTTTAAACAAAATACATTAGCGTCCAAAGCACTGAACAACATTCATTTGGAAAACAGTGTGTCAATAATGCAAAATGATAGTTAAAGGCAGTTCATCATTGAATTCAGTTATGTCATCTCTGTTCAGTTTAAATAGTGTCTGTGCATTTATTTGCAATCAAGTCAATGATATCGCTGTAGATGAAGTGACCCCAACTAAGCAAGCCAGAGGCACAGCGCAAGGAACCGAAACTCCATCGGTGACAGAATGGAGAAAAACCTTGGGAGTAACCAGGCTCAGTTGGGGCCAGTTCTCCTCTGACCAAACGAAACCAGTAGTTCAATTCCAGGCTGCAGCAAAGTCAGATTGTGCAGAAGAATCATCTGTTTCCTGTGGCCTTGTCCTGGTGGTCCTCTGAGGCAAGGTCTTTACAGGGGATCTGTATCTGGGGCTCTAGTTGTCCTGGTCTCCGCTGTCTTTCTGGGAAGTAAAGGTCCTTTCTAGGAGCTGATCCACCATCTGGTCTGGATATGTCTGGATCCGGTGACTGTAGTGACCCTCTGATCTGCATACAGACTGGATCTGGTGGCCACGGTGACCTCGAACAAGAGAAAACAGACAAATATTAGCTGAGATGCCATTCTTCTAATGATGTAGCAAGTTCATAGGGTGTTATGTGAAGTGTTTCCGGTTCCGCTTACCTAATTAATGCAGCTTAAAATCCTTAACGGGATATTAACCAATTTGGATATTAAAAGCATATTAGTATGTTATTTGTATGCCAGGTTAAAGAGATGGGTCTTTAATCTAGATTTAAACTGCTAGAGTGTGTCTGCCTCCAACAATGTTAGGTAGGTTATTCCAGAGTTTAGGCACCAAATAGGAAAAGAATCTGCACCTGCAGTTGATTTTGATATTCTAGGTATTATCAAATTTCCTGAGTTTTGAGAACGAAGGACGTAGATGAGTATAATGTAAAAGGAGTTCATTCAAATACTGAGGTGCTAAACCATTCAGGGCTTTATAAGTAATAAGCAATATTTAAAATCTATATGATGTTTGATAGGGAGCCAGTGCAGTGTGGACAGGACCGGCTAATATGGTCATACTTCCTGGTTCTAGTAAGAACTCTTGCTGCTGCATTTTGGACTAGCTGTAGTTTGTTTACTAAGCGCAGAACAACCACCCAATAAAGCATTACAATAGTCTAACCTTGAAGTCATAAATCCATGGATTAACATTTCTGCATTTGACATTGAGAGCATAGGCCGTAATTTAGATATATTTTTGAGATGGAAAAATGCAGTTTTACAAATGCTAGAAACGGGCTTTCTAAGGAAAGATTAGCATCAAATAGCACACCTAGGTTCCTAACTGATGATGAAGAATTGACAGAGCAACCATCAAGTCTTAGACCGTGTTCTAGGTTATTACAAGCAGAGTTTTAGGCCCTATAATTAACACCTGTGTTTTTTTTCTGAATTTAGCAGTAAGAAATTACTGCTCATCCAATTTTTTATATTGACTATGCATTCTGTTTTCAAATTGGTGTGTTTCACTGGGCCATGAGGAAATATAGAGCTGAGTATCATCAGCATAACAGTGAAAGCTAACACCATGTTTCCTGATGATATATCCCAAGGGTAACATATAAAGCGGAAGAGTAGCGCCCTAGTACTGAGCTCCTACTCTACTTCTTCCTGCCTTTTATCTAGAGAAAGAGTAGTCTGGAAAGCCCCTAGAGCATGGTAGTGGTAGTAAATGCTCTAAAGGCGTACAACTTAGATTTGATACATACCTCTCCCATCTCAGACTGGTAGATTGTAGAGGTGGGTATCTACTGTCTAAGTTGAGGGAAAACATAGTGAAATATGGTATAATGTTGGCGTTTCCTTTAAAACCCTATAGCATTGATCCTGGTGTATAGAAAAGTAGTGCTCATACAAACACACACAAAAACACATTGTTCACCCTTAAACTTAAACACAGTCTCAGAGATCATTCATGTTCTTCTCTCTGCAGGCTGATTAACTGCAGTATTGGAGAGAAGGCTGTTCTGCTCTGATTTCAGCTCTGAGATCAAACCCCTCACATCTGACTGAACTGGATCTGAGCTGTAATAAACCAGGAGACTCAGGAGTAAAGCTGCTCTCTGCTCTACTGGAGAATCCATACTTTAAACTGGAGAAACTATGGTGAGTGTTATTATATCATTGAACACAGCAAACTGTAAAAATAATGCAAAATTACAATTCTGTCATCACTTTACTTTTCTTGTGATTTCATTTCAAAACAGTAGACTTTATTTGTGGAAAATAGAAGAAGATATTTTGAGAAATGTTTGTCCACACAATGAAAAGCAATGGTACCAAAACTATAGGTTGCCAAAATATTTATGTGTTCATGTGTTTATTCATGGTTTCACAGAAGAAATAATTTCATACAGGTTAGGAATGACATGCAGAGAAGGAAATTATGAAAATGTATATTCAAATACAAATGATCAAATACAATGGATTATACTGAATGTGCCCAAAACAAATGTACATTGGTATATACACTTATAGACCATTGAACAACAAAGTACAGTACATAAGTGTGATCCAAAATTATAGAAATTTGCAGTAATTAAATAGCTGTAGCTTCACATATAAAGTACTGTATATTTTGTTTATTTATATTTTCCTGTATATAGGATTACAGTGTAATGAGTATTGTCCTGTACATTAAAAGTAAAATATTGGAGGCACATTCCTGTAGTTTTGTACTGTAATTTTACAGTTATTTAGCCACTTTACAGTGTTACTGTAGTACACTAAATTAAACATAAAAATAAATAATTACAAAAATTAAAGAATGACCATTCTCCTCCAATGCGTGAATTACAGATGTATTAAATAGCTCCAAGTCTTGAACATTTTAATCCATTTGAAGAGCATTTATATAAGAGAACAAACTACACTTTTTGTTCTGAGCAAGCGGTGAGACAAGCGATTTAAAGAGAAGTTAACCTTGCACCTCTAAATAAGTTCAGATCTTCGACCTCTGGTCGATGTGAGACTCAATTGTGACAAAGGGTACCTGGTGAATAAATAATTGAAAGTATTCACTTTATTCTACAATGCAGAAGTAAGTCTATGGGTGAAACTTCTAGTTCATTAGCTACTATAGGGACAATAATGACAAGAATTACAAAGGGAAGTAAACTTTAAAACTGTTTGCACTACAAGGCAGTGTGTTTAAAATTAAGATACATTAAAATGGTAAGACACACCAATTTGTAATATCAAGCAGCAAAACAAAGCGGTTTTGTACAGCAAATAAAAATAGTTGGAAGGAAATGAGACCATCAAATTTACAAATGGATGGGAAGTCCAGACTAATCCAATATCTCAATGAATTCTAACCAATATTTGTGATTAGTTACTTATTAGAAACACATTCTAAATTTAATGATCACTTGAAAATTAGAGTCAGATTAAACATAGTTACAAAAAATTAAAGTAAATTAAAGTAAAAAAGCACAAGTAAAATATGTCATAGTTACACTATAACGTTACTTTCTTATTTTAACATTATCACCTTTATAGTAGGGCTGCCTGATTATGACAAAAATATAATTGTTGATTATTCCCTTAGAGAGAGAATTATGCTACACCACTTCTCAAAAATTTTAATGGGTTGATCTTTGACTGTATGCTAAGCAACATCTGTTTAAATCTGACTGAAGGGACTTAATCTGCACTTATCTGTTGTCATGCTAGCACAGAGGTTTTAGGTTTGCCAGAAAGAAAAAATAACCTGTTGTCTGGTTTAGTGGTATTTTAAAACACCCCTTTCTTAAAACTACTGGGTAAAACATATTTGGTAGCATGGTACTTACTTCATCATGTATTGATCATCATTTATTAGACTGATAAAAGTAGCATGAACCTTTTTAGAAATAATAAAAGTAAATCTTATAAGTTGCATTTGGTAACCTAGATTTAAAAAAAAAGTATAAAATGCACCATATATCGCTTTGGGGAATAAGTTTAAAACCAGCATTTAGAATTTTTCACCTATGGCCAGACAGTGTGACCTGGACTGCTGACCCTCTGAATGATGTCATTGTGTGTGAGTAGTTTGTGTGTGTGTTGAGCCGCCAGCTTCCACCGCAGGAACTATACCCAGGAACTAGGGACTTTGGCCTGGTACTTGGTGTGTTTCACCGCAGGAACCAGGAACTAAATAAAGTTCCGGTTAAAAATGCCCTCTCAGAAAGTCCCTGCTGGCAGGTGGTACTTTTTCAAAGTTCGAACTTTCGAGGGACTTTGCGCTAAACATTCTGATTGGTTGAGTTCAACCACCATTTATTCAATCAACATTTTCAAAATATTACTGTTATTGTGTCATGAAATGTAATTTTAAAAAGTATTTCAGGCTAGAATGTAGTTGTTTAAAACTCAAATCTGTGGTTTATTTATAAAGACAGTGCCTATTTAAAAATGTGTTTCACGATCTCAGAGAAGGTAAGCTCCACTCGATCAGCGGGAGCTCAGTCCTCATGTATCCGCAGAGAGCAGCCTCATCTCGGCTAGATCTTCTGATATGTGCCGCTGGCTCTGATGTCTCTTTAGTGGTTAAACATAAAATATAATTCAGCTGCGGGTAAATCTAACAGGTTTTCTTTGGTCTGTATTCAATTTATCTATATGTTAAAATGAAAATAAAATATTATAATATAATATTATAAATATAATATTTCGCTTTCATTGTAATGGCTGCATATACACATATCCCTGAACTAAGTACATTTCTGCAGCTGTTATTATGCTTAAATGAAACCAAAGGAGGCAGTGGTATTTTATATCCTATTTCGCTTTTATTGTAAATATACAGAGAGGAAAATTACAGGATTCGCTAGTCGCTGACATCACACTCCCCAGTCGAATGCACGAAGTCAGAACTAACCATGTCTATGGAACTAACTACCAATGATGCACGCCCAAAATCAGCTGACTTTTTTTTTTTTTTTAAATCAGCGGTACTTTGTATTGAGAAACACGCCAGACCCACGCCACCAGTCTATTTGCCTAATCTACCCGGATTCTTTACACGCGGTGGAAACGCAGAAAGCAAGGGGTCTGGGGGAAAAAGTTCCTGGGAAAAAAGTTCCTGGGAAAAAAAGTTCCTGGTACAAATGTTCGGTAATTTCGTGGAAACGCCTGGCATTGTTTCTCCTCCCTAACCCTCCTGTCTCACTGTGAGGGTCTGAAGCAGACTGATCAGCAAGTTTCAAAATGGAAAGGCATGGGACTGTGAGTTTTGTTTCACCTTCAAGCATGATTTAGCTTAAACTATTTATTCTTATTTATTATATTTATTTATTTGTTTGCTCATGTGTAAATCACTTATCCATGTTTGGACATCATTATGTAAAGTTCTTCCCTTAAGCAAACTAATATATATATATATATATATTTTTTTTTTTTAACTTTTTTTAATAAAACAAATACTAAAATATAACTTAAAATAAAAAAGAATAAGAAATAAAATACTGCTGCAAAGTTCTCCACTAAATAAAATACTCTCAGTCTCAAACCAATATTATATAATAAAATATAATGAAAAATATAAATAAATAACTATGATTACAGTGCAGCATTATCAATCCCATCGCCAATACTGTAGACGGTGTCCTTTATCAGTAGGCTTTTATATTTATGCTCAACATGAAGTATAGATATTGTTGTTGTGAAGACAAGATCCTGGTCTGTCGGGGGTCTCCCTCTATGTCACCTACAGCAGCAGTGTCATATTGAATCTCGGTCATTCGACACACATGCACTGTACCGAAGCCCTGTACCTAGGGGTGTAATGATTCACTCGCTTTCGATGCATCGATTACAAACCCCTGTCGATTCATATGCATCTATCTTGAAACATGATTTTGAATCGTGAATCACGATCTTGGACAGTAATCGCATTCAAAATGCTAAGAATTGAAAGAATCGTGATTTCTATAGCGATTCAATGCTTTCAAAATGTATACACATTAAATTACTACAAGCACGTAATTAATGGAGACCTTGAAGAGTGTTCGTGAATCGTGCCTCTTATCTGTCCTTCATGCGCTCCACTGTTTACCACCTGAGACTGTCACAGGATTGCGCCGGTTCGCTTGGCTCTGACACAGCTGACATGTGATCTATAGGACTCGTGGCCAGTAATGCTAACTGTAAGTGTCTAAATCATAGCAGATCCATTGAATGATAAATGTTTTTAAACAATGGATGAACCGAATATACAAAGGAAACTTTTAAAATTAACCACAGCATTAACAACGACATCTTGAAATAAGAGCTGCAGGATTTATCTGATAATCAGATGCATGAAAGTAGCGTTGTTTCATTAGCAAACAGACATCTGGAGCGTTTCTCTCAGAATCATTCGCTGATGGAGAGGAAAAGTTAAATAGAGATGAAGACGCTTTCACACTGAAAGGGAAGCGATCTACCTCATAGACGATGCAGGCTATATCTGCAGCTAAACTGAATAAAAGCAGAATGAACTGATGAAACAAAGTACAGAAACTACAGGGAGTGCAGAATTATTAGGCAAGTTGTATTTTTGAGGAATAATTTTATTATTGAACAACAACCATGTTCTCAATGATTCCAAAAACTCATTAATATCAAAGCTGAATATTTTTGGAAGTAGTTTTTAGTTTGTTTTAGTTGTAGCTATTTTAGGAGGATATCTGTGTGTGCAGGTGACTATTACTGTGCATAATTATTAGGCAACTTAAACAAATATATACCCATTTCAATTATTTATTTTCAGCAGTGAAACCAATATAACATCTCAACATTCACAAATATACATTTCTGACATTCAAAACAAAACAAAACAAATCAGTGACCAATATAGCCACCTTTCTTTGCAAGGACACTCAAAAGCCTGCCATCCATGGATTCTGTCAGTGTTTTGATCTGTTCACCATCAACATTAGCGTGCAGCAGCAACCACAGCCTCCCAGACACTGTTCAGAGAGGTGTACTGTTTTCCCTTCTTGTAAATCTCACATTTCATGATGGACCACAGGTTCTCTATGGGGTTCAGATCAGGTGAACAAGGAGGCCAATTCATTAGTTTTTCTTCTTTTAGACCCTTTCTTGCCAGCCACGCTTTGTCCTGCATGAAAATCATGTTTTTCTTGAAGGATGCAGACTTCTTCCTGTACCACTGCTTGAAGAAGGTGTCTTCCAGAAACTGGCAGTAGGACTGGGAGTTGAGCTTGACTCCATCCTCAACCCGAAAAGGCCCCACAAGCTCATCTTGATGATAGCAGCCCAAACCAGTACTCCACCTCCACCTTGCTGCGCCTGAGTCGGACTGGAGTCTCTCTGCCCTTTACCGATCCAGCCACGGGCCCATCAAGACTCACTCTCATTTCATCAGTCCATAAAACCCTTAGAAAAATCAGTCTTGAGATATTTCTTGCCCAGTCTTGACGCTTTCAGCATGTGTGTCTTGTTCAGTGGTGGTCGCTTTTCAGCCTTTCTTACCTTGGCCATGTCTCTGAGTATTGCACACCTTGTGCTTTTGGGCACTCCAGTGATGTTGCAGCTCTGGAATATGGCAAAACTGGTGGCAAGTGGCATTTTGGCAGCTGTACGCTTGACTTTTCTCAGTTCACGGCAGTTATTTTATGCTTGTTTTCCACACGCTTCTTGCGACCCTGTTGGCTATTTTGAATGAAATGCTTGATTGTTCGATGATCACGCTCAGAAGCTTAGCAATTTTAAGAGTGCTGCATCCCTCTGCAAGATATCTCACTATTTTTGACTTTTCGAGCCTGTCAAGTCCTTCTTTGACCCATTTTGCCAAAGGAAAGGAAGTTGCCTAATAATTATGCACACCTGATATAGGGTGTTGATGTCATTAAACCACACCCCTTCTCATTACTGAGATGCACATCACCTAATATGCTTAATTGGTAGTAGGCTTTCGAGCCTATACAGCTTGGAGTAAGACAACATGCATAAAGAGGATGATGTGGTCAAAATACTCATTTGCCTAATAATTCTGCACACAGTGTATAAAGTATTTTCTACCTTATTTTGTGCAGACAATTTAAATAATTGCTAATTAAATGTAGCCTAGTATATAAAACAATCATAAAATTGCCATTAGGAAAAAAATAGATTAGAAATGATTGATTATTGTCCAGCAGTGTATTTGATTTATTACAGCTAATTAAAAGTAATTAAAAAAATATTCCTTGTAAATAATAATAATAATAATACTAATAATTTAGGCTACATACATAAAATGATTAGTTTGACATTTCTGTCACTTCTGAAATTATGGCTACCCTGTTGTGACAAAATTTTAGCTTATAGATAATACTCTTTGCACTTAAAGAATGCAGAATCAATCAGCTATAATCAATCGAATTTAATTGTGAATCAATTGAATCGCTCTAAATTTGCAAAAATCGTTGTATTGAATCAAAACCTATGAATCGTAATCAATCAATCGCTGCCTTGCCAAAAATTACAGCCCTACCTGTACCAAAATGGTCCAGTAAGAATACACACACCAGCTACATTCCCTTATAAATATATATATATATATATATATATATATATATATATATATATATATATATATATATATATATATATATATATATATAGTTGGTTGGTTAGCTTGCTTTCAGACTGTGTTGCTAGGAATTGATTTACAACATCCTGTTGCTTTTTTCTGGAATTTGGCTTCTCATGTTTCAACCATGCTCCTGATCAAACCTTTCATTTTTCTGGTTCGGTCTGATACACTACATCCCACCTTTCGATCGGTGAGGTGTTTAGCTGAAGACATCATTGATTGCTGGAGAAAAAGGCAGAAGAAGCAGACAAACACCGGAAAAACAAGACAACACCTCCATGACAGTACTATACTGGTGCAGATATCAGGTTATTTAGGTACATGTGGTTAAGTTCAATTAGTCAGTGTAGTTAATGCATTTAGGATAGTTTGGATCATTTTGGAAATTATGTTGATTGGTCAATCAAATTTGTGGTTAACTTTGGTTCTTCTAGATCTTAATTTAAACGCTACCGTAAATGTTCTAGTAACAACATTTGCAATTAAATGAATCAACTAACATGCATAGAGCTCTTTGGCTTCCATTCAGTTTAGAGTGGCTGGTGGATACTAGGGCTAGCGAAGTCACCCTAATATCAGATCCTTTGTCCTTGCAGGGTGCCTAGGCATTTCAGCTACTCCGAAAGAGGGAAGGAAAAGGATAGGTAAAAGAAGAACCAAACAAAACCAAGCTGCTGTGGGTTTCCTAGCATGGCTTGCAACCAATATTAAGATAGTGTAGGATGTCAGTGCAGCTAGTGTGTCATGTACCTTAACTCAGTGCCAGGTGTTCTACATATTGTGAGGATAGCTGCATGTTTCTTCATGGTGGGTATATGTAACTTTGTTATAGTAAAATTTAGATATTCTACCTGTGGGAAGACAACATATGTTGGAAGTGTTATCAGTAGATGTGGTTACTTCTGGTGTAGGTAATATTGTGTATGTTAATGGTGTAGTGTATGTGTGGTCAGATCTGTTTTAGTCCCCTTTCTTTTGTCACTGAAGACTGGTTCTCTGCATCCATGGGCTGGAAGAGGGTGTGTCCATGGTCTCAATCAGTCCAGCAAGGCAGAAAGTTCTTTTAGCAGATAGTCGGAGGTAGTTTGGATGGCTGTGTGAAGCTGGGTTTCAAAACTTTGTCTACTATGTTGTACTCTTCTGGCTGTGGCAGACTTTCTGACCTTCTGTGCTCTCTGGTGGTTGCTGTGCAACAGACAGGAATGTGGTTCTTGGAGTTGGAGTTCATTTGACAGTTTGTAAGTGAGTGATGGATGACCGTGGAAGTCTTGCTCGTCCCGGTGGTTGTTGAAAAGGTGCTTGTCATCTCTGATGTGGTGTACCAGGTGATCACAGATCTTCCATTCTGTTGCTCTTCACAGTGAGCATGGCTCAACTTTGTAGGTCATAAGTTTGAACCTTGTCTTGAAGGAATTCTTTCAGTTGTCTCATGACTTGTTCCATGTCTCTGATGGTAAGCTGTCATGTTTTAGTGCATACTCAAAAATGTGCATGTTTAAGTGGCTTGAGTTGGATTTTATTGTCGCACCCACCCAAGTTGTCTTGGATGAGTCAAGTGATTGCCTTTGGATGTCTGGTTAGGTTTCCAGTTATTCTTATGTTTTGGGTTTTTGAGAAGTATGGCTGTCATATTCTCTGTGCTCTTGATGGAAGACTCTGGTGTTGTGATGCCACTGGGTGTCATCCAGTGCAAGGCTTTATTCTTTGTTGATATAGTTCAACAGTGTGGATGTTTTGTTACCTTCTTTGAGGCCATCTTCTGCTTGTTAAAGGCCTTCTGTGTTAGGTCACGCAACTGTTGGATGGTCATGGGGCACAGACAGGCTATGATGCCTTGATGGTGTCTTCTTTAGGAAGAAGCTTTTGAAGTTCACATCCTCTTAGGTCAGGGCTTGCTGTGTGCAACTCAAATAGTCTTGTCGGAGTCAGTTGTAGTAACCTTGTGGAGTCTCTTGTCGAATCTTGTTTGGTTTCCAAGGCAGTCAACAGTCCATGTTCAGACTGTGGGTCAGTAAACACTTTAATCTGGACCTCACAAAATCGCTGGTAGTTTGACTTTGTTTGATTGGGCTATTGATCTAGAAAGTTTCATACCTCAGGAATGGATGTGGCTCTAAGGATGTTACATGAGGTCTCATTTCTGGATGAAATGCTATATCTTGCAGGTAAGCCTGGATTTCATGGCCCCTTTGGAGTTCGGGTTAAACCTGGTGATGTTTTCAGACAGCTTGTTGAGGTCTCTTCATGGTCATCCGCTGCAGTTCCAAGGTCTGCTTGGATGGAAGGTTTTCTTTAGTTGGCAGGAATGGGTTGTGTGACTAAAGAAGGTGAAGGTTGGAGTTTTTGGAGTTGGGACTCTGCTATGCTCAGCAGTGATAGGACTCAAGAGATGTTTCTCTTTCTTGGCTCTTGTTTCTACTCTAAAGCATATTTGTTCTTTTCTGACCATGTAGAGCTCATCGTTGGTATTGTCCACTTGTTGGGTCAGATTGTCCATTTCAGTTTAGTATCCTTCAAGGTGGTCTTCCAAATCACTGATCACAACGCCTGACAAAACACAAGACACTAGGACGGCAATATATAGGGATGAGTAATGAGTGACAGCTGTTGCTGATGACAATTAGCGAGACACCCACAAGAAAACAATCAGTGCTGATGCATAACACACAGACTTCACCCACATAGTAGAAAACCCTGAGACAAGTTTTAGACAGGCATTCGAGGTCAGACTTGGAGACAAAGCAAGCATTACAAAACTTAACTCAGAACATGAAACTCTCAAATGGAAAAGAAAAGAAGTGAAGTTTAACGAGACCAGGTGGTATTTCATCTCATGCAGGTATGTAGCAAAAGACAGTTTCTGTGCCATTCTTTGACATAAGGACATTCTGTGGAGACCAGAGGTTAAAAGGGCCCTTAAAGGAATTTCAGTCTGTTTTTTTGTTTTGTTTTTCTTGTAGGTAGGGAAATCAATCCAAAGATCTTGTGATCATGATTACTATCATGGGTTTACATGTGATGGTCATGCTGTACATCTCTTGGACCATAAATCTTGATTACTTGCCCCAAATTAGACAACCTCTTTTCTAGAATCTGAAATTGTCAATAATTGTTCTAATGATGTTAATGTTGAAAGCTGTTCTGTGAAAGAGTTGGTTGGTTAGCTTGCTTCAGACTGTGGTGCTATGAATTGATTTACAACATCCTGCCTTGTCTTTCTGTGGAATTGCCCTTGTGTTTCAAACCATGCTGCCGATCAAATTTTTTATTTTCTCTGGTTTCTCTCTCTCTCTCTCTCTCTCAACAACACACACACACACACACACACATAATGTTGCCAAAGTCTTTTTTGTATGTTTAAAAATATAAACTAAAAATATTTAATTTACTTTAAACCGATGCGAAGGACCTTTTGTTTGTCACAGCACAGACAAGGAAGTTTAGATGAAGTTAATGCATGTTTTAGAATATAAAGATTCTTTATTTAAAACATTTAAAATATGATTAAATTATGTTAATTATTAGAACTAACAATTGATATTCTACTTTATCCACCATAACCTTACAAACATAACATTTCAAACATGTACTGAAGTCATCGATTTGGCAACAAAGACAAATTTCTAAGCTGAATGCATGCCTTGACTCTGGGGTCAAACAATTAAAATCAAGTCAAGAATCCTGGTGTGATTCTGGTGTAAGAGTCCTTTTTTCTGTTTAGTTGTGCATTTACTGAATGAGCACTGTGCTACGATGAACTGGTTGCACCCATTTTATTTAAAACCATTTTCTATTCATTAACTCTTTTCATTCATTTTAAATCATTTAAATTCCATGATTTATTGATGTGATTATTGTTATTATAATTATTTTACTTCCTTTTATGTAATGTGCTGTGAATTACCATTGTGTATTAAAAGTACTAAATAAATAAACATGCCTTGCCTTGCCTTGCCCAACAGTCCTGGTTATACTAAATACTAGTTACAGTCAATGAGAAGAAGACATTCAGAGGTAGTGAAACAACAAACATACCCCTTCAGGTCATAATGCACCCCTGTCTAACACAGCACACATTATCTAGAATGGGGTAATGATGGTTTCATTATTTCATGATGAAGACCGCTAGATGGGACAGACAGAAGGGACTGTTTGATTTTTCTTCAAAAACACAACCAAATCTAATAAAAAACAAAGGCTGATCAATTACAACATACAGGGAGTGCAGAATTATTAGGCAAGTTGTATTTTGAGGAATAATTTTATTATTGAACAACAACCATGTTCTCAATGATTCCAAAACTCATTAATATCAAAGCTGAATATTTTTGGAAGTAGTTTTAGTTTGTTTTTAGTTGTAGCTATTTTAGGAGGATATCTGTGTGTGCAGGTGACTATTACTGTGCATAATTATTAGGCAACTTAACAAAAAAACAAATATATACCCATTTCAATTATTTATTTTCAGCAGTGAAACCAATATGACATCTCAACATTCACAAATATACATTTCTGACATTCAAAAACAAAACAAAAACAAATCAGTGACCAATATAACCACCTTTCTTTGCAAGGACACTCAAAAGCCTGCCATCCATGGATTCTCTCAGTGTTTTGATCTGTTCACCATCAACATTGCAGCAGCAACCACAGCCTCCCAGACACTGTTCAGAGAGGTGTACTGTTTTCCCTCCTTGTAAATCTCACATTTCATGATGGACCACAGGTTCTCTATGGGGTTCAGATCAGGTGAACAAGGAGGCCAAGTCATTAGTTTTCTTCTTTTAGACCCTTTCTTGCCAGCCACGCCTGTGGAGTACTTGGACGCTGCGGTGATGGAGCATTGTCCCTGCATGAAAATCATGTTTTTCTTTTGAAGGATGCTTCCTGTACCACTGCTTGAAGAAGGTGTCTTCCAGAAACTGGCAGTAGGGACTGGGAGTTGAGCTTGACTCCATTCTCAACCCGAAAAGGCCCACAAGCTCATCTTTGATGATAGCAGCCCAAACCAGTACTCCACCTCCACCTTGCTGGCGCCTGAGTCGGACTGGAGCTCTCTGCCCTTTACCGATCCAGCCACGGGCCCATCCATCTGGCCCATCAAGACTCACTCTCATTTCATCAGTCCATAAAACCTTAGAAAATCAGTCTTGAGATATTTCTTTGCCCAGTCTTGACGCTTTCAGCATGTGTGTCTTGTTCAGTGGTGGTCGCTTTTTCAGCCTTTTCAGTCTCTGAGTATTGCACACCTTGTGCTTTTGGGCACTCCAGTGATGTTGCAGCTCTGGAATATGGCAAAACTGGTGGCAAGTGGCATTTTGGCAGCTGTAGCTTGACTTTTCTCAGTTCACGGGCAGTTATTTTGCGCTTGGTTTTCCACACGCTTCTTGGCACCTGTTGGCTATTTTGAATGAAACGCTTGATTGTTCGATGATCACGCTTCAGAAGCTTTGGCAATTTTAAGAGTGCTGCATCCCTCTGCAAGATATCTCACTATTTTTGACTTTTCGGAGCCTGTCAAGTCCTTCTTTTGACCCATTTTGCCAAAGGAAAGGAAGTTGCCTAATAATTATGCAACCTGATATAGGGTGTTGATGTCATTAAACCACACCCCTTCTCATTACTGAGATGCACATCACCTAATATGCTTAATTGGTAGTAGCTTTCGAGCCTATACAGCTTGAGTAAGACAACATGCATAAAGAGGATGATCAAAAATACTCATTTGCCTAATAATTCTGCACACAGTGTATACATGTCAAGTCTGTTTTATCTTTGGAATATCATATTAGTCTTGAATATAATCTTTTTGTCTAAATATGTGATTTTTTTTAACAAAGATGTTACATTTATCATGTGTAACTAATCATTCAAACGCTACAGACTTCTAGGTCAGGAAACTACAAATGCCAACATAAACCTAAGACTTCAAACATGGCCAATACCCCACAATACTCATACAAAATACTCATACTAAAATTGTGGACTTCTAAATATACACATGCTCAAAAACCCTATATAAAAGACTCAGATATCTGCACTATTTGTATAGTATACAGTCCATCCCTGTGAGCATGCTACAATTTAGCAATGTTAGTAATGCAAAGGCTGATTCATTTTGGCAAACCGATTCTTTCGGAGTTTGGATCAATTAACCGCTTTCAAATAACTTATTCGTTGATCCTTTAGTCATCAAGAATGATGATTCAGTCCTTTTGTTCAGTCAAACCACACACACCGTAAACAAACACCCAGAGCAGCTGGCAACCATTTATTCTGAGGCTCCTGGTGGTAGTGGGGGGTTCGTGCCTTGCTCAAGAGCACCTAAGTCGTGGTATTGCCAGCCTGAGACTTGAACCCACAACCTTAGGGTTAGGAGTCAAACTCTCTAACCATTAGGCAAATGTTTGTTCAGTTTAAGTATTAGTTTATAGCCTCATTACAAAAGTGCCAGGCATGAAGCTTATATGTATTTTTAGAAATCAAAATAAAGTTACAGGCTTACGGTAGATGGGCAAACACTTGATGGTGTGTTACTCAAACAGTCCTCAGCGTATCTTTAATAAAATATTTCATTGAATGTCACTAAGACAAATTATGTAACAGCTTTAAAATATGTCTGATATTTATGTAAACATACAAATATTTATAATGACAATGTGCACAATACAGCCTAACAACACATAGCTGTACACAAATGCTTGTTCTAACTCTTTCACACACTAATCTTATTCCTGGTAAATAAGTCTTACATTGCTAGATATCTTGATTTTATCCTGAGTGTTTAAAGGCACATTATGCATTGTCACACCACTGTGAGATATAGAACTAAAGTTTTTCATAGGATTACAGTTTGAAACCAGAATGATTTTTTTATGTTTCCATGATTTTGTTAGTTCTTTCTGTTTGAATTTAAGATAAGATGGTAAAATACTACAAGAGTGACAAACGTAAACAAATGTTTCTTAGTTTTATTAAATTATTTATATTTATTCATCAAGCTAAACATTTTTATTTCTTTATTTTCAATCAATATACATGTTATGTATTTTATAGAATAGGAAATATAAATTATTTTATAGAACCAACAGATTATATGGTGATCTGTTCTCAAAAATGTTTGATATTGTTTATTTATTGTTGACCTAAAACCAATATCTTAAGTTATATATCCAATATCTTTCATTGCAACCGATATACGGGCCCCTATTTATCTAAGCAAATGCGGGGAAAACCCACCTGAGGGACCATAAAATATTTTACCCTAAGTTGCCTATCACCGGATGGTCACCCACAGACAACATCTGTCTTTCACCCTGAGGACACCTGTCGCCAGATGGTCACGCAGAGAAAACATATGTCTTCTGTAACAGACAACATAACTGCTATCTTTTTACAAATATATCACAAACTTTATATAGCACATCCAGCTACTACAACAACAAATCAGCAGCTGGAGTATACTCGAGGTTCAGCATCTGTATTACAAACAGTTGACTGTAAAATTTGTCACAAGTTAATACCTAATGACATTATATATTTCAAAACAGATTTCATATCACAGCGGTCAATCACCAAGGATGTTGTAAATATTGAGTAATTTCAGGGCTGATGACATATAATATATGTAATACATTATTATTATTAATTATATATATATAACATATATGATTTATTACAAACAGATGGTCATATCACATGTCATAACAACATCTGTGACCATTAAAAGGTCAAAGCCACATGGGTGGTCTTTTATTAATTATGATTAGCACAATTTACATTGAATGATGTTTATACTATTGTTTGATGCAACTGCATGCCATATTTTACATGAAAATAAACAAGCTGAAAACACTCTTAACTTGAAATCTTTTAGTGATTTTCTTTAGTATTATGCCTCCAATGCCAACTTCATCGGTTTGGTTTTCTTTTAAATAAATGTAAAAAAGGAAAATATGAACCGTATTAAAGTGTTATACTGAAACTAAAACAATGTAAAATGGTTAAGAAAACATGTAGAAAAAAAAAACATCTTAAGCACGCATAATAAGAAGTGGACTTTGAATGAATAATTGCTGATTTGAACAATTACGTAATTGTGGTATACATAATTGTAATTGTGATTAAAATTTTTATTAATTGTGCAGCCTTATTATATAGTATTATAAACTAGTTCAGCATCACAATCAGGAATCATGTGGGTAGATTGCATTTAAATTAATGTTTTAGCTGTTATCAGTTAAAAGTTAAAATCTCTACAGCACCGCATCCTGGTGTATAGAAAAAGTAGTGCTCATACAAACACACACACAAACACATCTCTACCATAAGCTTAAACACAATCTCAGATCATTCCTGTTATTAAATCTTTGCAGGCTATATAACTGCAGTATTGGAGGGAAGGCTGCCTCTGGTTTCAGCTCTGAGATCAAACCCCTCACACCTGACAGAACTGGATCTGAGATGTAGACAATGCAGGAGACTCAGGAGTCAAGCTGCTCTCTGCCTACTGAGGATCCAAACTGTAAGATTAGATTAGATTAGATTAGATTAGATTAAACTTTATTGTCATTGTACATATAAGGTAAAAGGCAACGAAATGCAGTAAGTCATCTAATCAGGAAGTACAAGAGTAAGTACAGAATATACAGTGCTACAATGTTACAAATGTACAATAAATATACAGATAAGGCAGTACTGTGTTCATAATTTACAGATTTTTAAATACTATCAGCATGATATACAGATAGTTGTACTCATGAACATACTATACAGATTAATTATTTATTAAGTGTATGTACACCTATAAGGAGAAACTATACAATATGAACATCATTTTACCCATGAGGAGTATGTAGTGGTTTGTGTTTGTGAAGGGGTGGTGGGGGTCAGTGGGCAGAATTTAGTTATGAGACAGCTGTAGGCAAAAAGCTGTTCCTGAGTCTAGTGGTCCTTGTCCGAGGCTCTGAAGTCCCTCCCCTGAAGGCAGGAGGTTAAACAGTCTATGTTCAGGGTTAGAGGAGTCCTTCAGAATGCTGCAGAGCTTGATCGTGAGGCAGTGTTCTTTGGATGTCCTCAAAGCAGGAAGTTGTGTCCCTGTGGTCCTTTGGGCAGTTTTCACCAACTCCTGCAGTGACTTGCAGTCAGCAACTGAGGAGTCATACCAGACCTGGAGTACAACTGGTCAGGAAGTCCTTGATTGCACACTGGCAGTCTAACTCTGATGAGTCCAATCACCATGGTGTCATTCTGCAAACTTAATTATGGAGTTGGATCCATGTCACAGCCTTGCAGTCGTGGGTGTAGAGGGAGTAGAGCAATGGGCTGAGCACACAACCCTGTGTTGCACCTGTGTTTAGTGTGATGGTGGTGAGGCAGGTGTGGCCTGAACATGCTGATGTCTCTTGGTCAGAAGTCCATAATCCAGTTGCAGAGGGAGGTGTTAATGTCCAGGTCTCCAAGTTTTTCTGTCAGCTTGAGGGAATGACAGTGTTAAATGCTGAGCTGAAGTAAACAAACATCATCCATGCATATGTTTCTATTGTCCAGTGTTTGTGTAGCAAGGCGCACAGTGCATACTGCATCCTCTGATAGCTACTGTAGGCAAATTTGTGTGGGTCTAATCACCTTTGATCTTGCCGAGTCATCTGCTGTCCCTATCTGTCGAAGCGTAGCATCTGGCTAATTCAATAGCATTGTCAGGTACATTGCGTATAGCCAGTTTCTGTGAAAACCAATCCAAGAGTCTCTTACTGTGGGTGAGTCATAACTTTGCATTTTGTTCACCAATGACCAGCACATTTGTGAGGAAAATGTTGGGTAAAGAGAAACGGAGCGTGTTGGTTTAGCTCAGCTCTTAGACCTCTGTGTTTCCCTGCTTTAGTTACGATCTCAACGCTACCGGAGCACTTCCACCCAGCTGGGTAGAGTTTAAAGCTTTCTGGATGAGTCAAGGACTAGCGATAAATTGGAAAAGTGCACACCAATATCAAAAGCTCCTTTCAGGTGTAAGATGTTATAGCAAAGCTGTTCAGTATGAACAGACTGGAGATGAGCAGGAAAAATACAGCAAATTGCTTAAAAAGCCATGCAATGAATTATGATAACAACAATACAACGGGTGACTTCTTCCACTGGTTGATGATTGTAAAAGATGGTGTGAGGAAAGTAGCAGGAATCCTTTTCAACCATGTAGTATTTGGACCAAAGAGAAAAACAATTTTTCATTTGATTTAACAAATCAATTATTCATTAGATTAACAAATAATCACAGACCCTCTAAACATACTAGGCCAGGATGTTTGATAATTTTTATGACCTAAGAGTATGTAGAGAATCTTCCTCCCAAGTTCTCTCTGAATCATACAGCTATAATATATCTTCTTTAAAGGAGTCATGACATGGGTTTTTTATTTTATTATTATGTCCCCTAGGGTGCAATTATAGTATTACTATAGTTAAAAAAATTAGTATGTATGTAGTGAATTATGACATTTTCCCACCCTGTTTCTCATCCTTTGATTCAAACAGTCTGTTTTGGTTGTTTCCCTCTAAGAGTTCAGTCTTAATCACTGTTATGATTGGCTAACAACATTTGACTGAAAATTTATGGATTGAGCGTGAACTGTTTAGTAGCGGTGATGCATTCAAGCAATGGCTCTTGCAATGATAAAACCTTATATGTTTGAGCCGAATCAGATGAGGAATCAGAGGAAAATGAACCATCACCACAACAACGAAGACTGGATCAGCCCGTGTCCACATGGAAAGTGGAAACCTATTTTGAATTAATGAAAAAATGTAACCTCGGTAGACACTTTAAAACGGATTATTGTTGCATAATTATTCTATAGGTTAATATGCTAACAGTTTAACATTATTACCTAATTTCAATGAAATGATTGTGTACCGGACAAAAATCGCATGCACAGGCCATATTTGAAGATGCAGCTTGATAAGGCAACATTTTTAATCTCTATTACATGTAGGCCTACTAGAAAGGCAACATATTTTCAAGATTCTCTTATACAAATGTGTTTATATTAGCCAGTGATTAAAAGTATATTGTAAATACCCTTAAATGACAATTCTACATTTCCCCTGACGCCAGGATCTTTCGGCAGCGTATTCAAAGATGTGTTTGTCCACAGCCAGGAAACAGCACATCTGCATGGCATTGTAATTTTCCTGTACACAGACCCACTGCGCTGTCCGTACCTGAACAACTTGTGAGGCGCGCTCGCATAACCGATCCTGAAATGAGCCGTGAAGTTGTCTTGTGCTGGAGGCGGTCATATGCAATGGTTGGAACGCTCACTTCGCACCGCGGACGCTCACTTCTTACCATGGATCCAGAACAGCTGTATTTAGAGCTTAATTAAATAAATTGTCTCGCTTATAATGGGAGGACGCCTTATGCTAAGGAAACTTGCAGGACGCTTTAATGGTACAAAGACCTCTTATATTCCAAAAGATCAAGGCAAATTTGATTTCTCATCTTCATGACCCCTTTAATTAATCTCATGGAAAACCTTTCTTTGAATGAACACACATATACTTCTGGTCATTGTGTATGTTGTTACTGTTCTTGTATATTGTCTTTTGTCTTGTATACTGTTTTATGCATGCTTATGATATGAACCACTCATTCATGTAATATTACCATGTTTATTATCTATGAATTTGTCTTCTGTAGAATTCCTGTTTATAATGCAAATACAAGGATTTAGATCAATTCGACTTGGTATAAGGAGGTGTGAAGCAAATAAAATTAATGTTGACTTTGGTGATCTCATCATTCATAGGGCTACAAGGGGAAGAAAGTCAAAACAATAAAAAAAAAAAATAAAAAAATAAAATGACACATGCAAGTGTAGGAAGTGTCACCGAACAAAGAAGAAACCTGGAATAACAGCACAATATGAAAGGTCCCCTCTCTTTATTTAGTGTGTAATGTTGTTGTTAGAGTATAAATTATATCTGCTAAAATTCCAAAGCTCCAAAGTTCAATGCTAGCTAGATATTTTATTTAACAGAATTGCCTACAAAAGACCGCCTGGACTACAGCCCTTAGTTCCTGCAGTAATGACATCACTAAACAAAGTTTTTGACTAACCTCCACACATGAATCTCACAAAAGGGGCTGGTCTTGTATGCCCGACTGGAGAGAAGAAGGAAGAGCTGCATTTGTGTTTGCTCATGTTGTTGAAAACCCTGTTATTTTCATCCTGGAGTCCAATCATCTTTTTGGCTTCCCAGTGACACTGTACTTGAGATTAATGGTTACAATTTATGTTTAACTCTGCTTCCCAAAAATTTTTATCCACATGTAAAACTATGTGCAGCACATTTTGCTGAGGACAGCTTGCTGTGGACAACTTCCTCAATCTCAATCAGTTTAATGCCTGATTCGCAAAAGATTATTCCTTGAAAGATGGAGCAGTTCCTCTTTGTCTAGAGAAGGCGCTGTTTATGGACCATAACCGCTTAAGTGTATTTTATTATTTCAGTTGGTGCTGCTTAACAGTTTCTGCAACTTATTATACAAAGGGCAACACTGTTTAGCTTTGTTTACTAGGATGGTAGGGCTGTGCAAAAACGAATGCGATTTTCATAAGCATCTGCCAGCAAAAAACGCCCTGTGATTATAAGTACATCTCCAGCACATGCTGCTGACAACTTGCTTCCCAAAACTAGTTCAATCACGCTTCAGGAGGACAGCCTGCTCTAAGCTGCTGTCAAATCACAAACACAGGAACCGCTAGCTCCAATCAGAACTCATTACGTATTTCTGAAGGAGGGACTTTATAGAACAAGGAAGACATCAGCCCGCTTTTGTGACAGTGAAAACAGCGGTATACAGATAGGTGAAAATACTGTGTTTTTACACGAAACATGAACACATTATATTGCACACTGTAAACACAATCAAAGCTCAAAAAGCACAAAAAAATGGGACCTTGAACTTGAGAACTGTAATAAAATTATGCGGAAACAGGAAACTATAAATGTAAAATATTGAAGCTGATAAAAGAGATGGCTGGCTGTGACAGGATTAGTCTGGAGCTGCAAGCATTAATGGTGACCTAGAATTAGTTACAACTTAAAGCTCCAGTTAAACAAAGATAAGAGTTTCAAATGTATAGTTTTTGATCACACCCTATTGACCCCATATCTATAGGTGTTGACTTTAATGGTTTGAAGTTGCTATGTGCTTTGCTTAGGAGCAGGTAGAAAAGGGGTGATTCATTTTACAAATGAATTTGCAGAATGGAACATCTACCTAGTGTGCTAGCTTTTGCTATACTCAACATGCAGGTGTGGACCTGTGTGGATTAACACTGGAAGGCCTGCAGCTATGCTTGAAAGGAGCTATAGATGGTGTATATATATGACCAGTTATGTTCTAACCACCCCTCACAGTGTTTCCACATCTGAACTTTGACACTCTGTTCTAGACTGTTATGAAGGTCATGTACAGTGTGTGTGAATACATGTGATAACCAAATAAGAAGTGATGCAGAGGTTTAATGCAAATTATATGCAAGAGCTCATAAAGGCCAGAGAGTATTGAGTTTGTGGTCACTCTGTGGTGAAGACTTCCTCACTGTTACATCTATTTTGTGTATTGCTTATGAGTTATTGTCTATAAATAAAGTGAAGCCATTCAAATGGTGATGCCTTAAACCTTTATTAAAAGAAGAGTCTCTCGGTAATTTATTTATGAGTAACATATTCTTCTGAACTGACTAGTCAATCAATCAATCAATCAATCACCTTTATTTATATAGTGCTTTTAAACAAAATACATTAGCCAAAGCACTGAACATACATTCATTTGGAAAGCAGTGTGTCAATAATGCAAAATTATAGTCAAAGGCAGTCCATCATTGAATTCAGTTATGTCATCTCTGTTCAGTTTAAATAGTGTCTGTGCATTTATTTGCAATCAAGTCAATGATATCGCTGTAGATGAAGTGACCCCTAACTAAGCAAGCCAGAGGCTGACAGCTGCAAGGAGCCAAACTCCATCGGGTGACAGAAAGGAGAAAAAAACCTGGGAGAAACTAGAGCTCAGTTGGGGGACAGTTCTCCTCGACCAGACGAAACCACTAGTTCAATTCCAGGCTGCAGCAAAGTCAGATTGTGCAGAAGAATCATCTGTTTCCTGTAGTCTCTGTCCTGGTGGTCCTCTTAGACAAGGTCTTTACAGGGGATCTGTATCTGGGGCTCTTGTTGTCCCTGGTCTTAGGGTGATGTGAAGGTTTCCGGTCTCCTGGTTTACCCATATGCAGCCTAAAAATCCTTTAACTGGATTTGGATATTAAAAGCATTATTAGTATGTTATGTGTATGCAGGTTAAAGAGATGGGTCTTTAATCTAGATTTAAACTGCAAGAGTGTGTCTGCCTCCAACAATGTTAGGTTGGTTATTTCGAGTTTAGGCCAAATAGGAAAAGGACCTCCGCACTGAGTTGATTTTGATATTCTAGCTATATCAAATTGCCTGAGTTTTGAGAACATAGCGACTTAGAGGAGTATAATGTAAAAGGAGCTCATTCAAATACTGAGGTGCTGAACCATTCAGGGCTTTATAAGTAATAAGCAATATTTTAAAATCTATAGATGTTTGATAGGGAGCCAGTGCAGCCAGTGACAGGACCGGCTATAGGTCATACTTCCTGGTTCTAGTAAGAACTCTTGCTGCTGCATTTTGTATTAGCTGTAGTTTGTTTACAAGCTGCAGAACAACCACCCAATAAACATTACAATAATCTAACCTTGAAGTCATAAATGCATGGATTAACATTTCTGCATTTGACATTGAGAGCATAGGTCGTAATTTAGATATATTTTTGAGATGTAAAATGCAGTTTTACAAATACTAGAAACGTGGTTTCTAAGGAAAGATTGCGATCAAATAGCACACCTAGGTTCCTAACTGATGACGAAGAATTGACAGAGCAAACCATCAAGTCTTGTGACAGTGTTCTACTGAATTTAGCAGTAAGAAATTACTCGCATCCAATTTTTATATCGACTATGCATTCCATTAGTTTTTCAAATTGGTGTGTTTCACCGGGCAGGAAATATAGAGCTGAGTATCATCAGCATAACAGTGAAAGCAACACCATGTTTCCTGATGATATCTCCCAAGGGTAACATATAAAAGCGTGAAGAGTAGCGCCCTAGTACTGAGCCTTGAGGTACTCCATACTGCACATGTGATCGATATGATACATCTTCATTCACTGCTACTAACTGATGGAGGTCATATAAGTCACGATTTAAACCATGCTAATGCACTTCAATTGATGCCAACAAAGTGTTCAAGTCTATGCAAGAATGCTGTGTCAATTGTCAAACGCAGCCTAAGATCCAATAAAACTAATAGAGAGATACACCCATCAGATGATAAGAGCAGATCATTTGTAACTCTAAGGAGAGCAGTCTCAGTACTCATGATACGGCTCTAAATCCTGACTAGAAATCCTCACATATACAATTTTCTCAAGAAGAATAGAATTATGAGGATACCCACCTTTTCTAATATCTTGGACAGAAAAGGCAGATCTCGAGATTGGTCTATAATTAACTAGATCTTTGGGGTCAAGTTGTGTTTTTATGAGAGGCTTTAATAACAGCCAGTTTGAAAGTTTTGGGACATATCCCTAATTAAATGAGGAATTAATAAAGTCAAAAGAGGACCTATGACTTCTGGAAGCACCTCTTTTAGGAGCTTAGATGGTATAGTCCTACTTAGCCTCAAGAGGCTCACTCAGCTGAGCAGGTGTAGTGTTGGGATGAATCCAAGGCTTCATGGTCACATATCCAAGTCTCAGATGTAAGAGCAAATGGTTTATATCTGCAAATGAGAAATGATGGAATGTGCATTAGATAATATATGGAAACCCCTCACTAATAAAACACAACAAATCTGGATTATCTAAATGAGAGTGTATATTATATGTTGATACCTATGGAATATAGTAGTGTTCTCTAGAATCCTTGCTAGTTTGTATATCAACTTCTGATCCAGTTACATATGCAAATTCACGGGCTTTCACACAAGGGTTGTAAACTCCCCAATATTTATAAACCCTGCTTGGAATTTAAGCCTCTATCATTGGAAAAGCCCTTCGTAAGAGGCATGAACCGTCTCAGAGTTTAAAAGGCTCACCACAGTTCTGCCTTCTCTTTCTCTCTTCCTTTCTTCTGCTAAGAGTGTGTGAGCTGTGAAACGCCTTTGGTCCCCTAAGTCCCCTAAGCCTCATGCCTTGACTTTCTATGTAACAAAGATCTTAAGTTCTCAGCTGATGTCTCTCTCAGCTCTTTTCACTTTCCACTGGGAAGAAACTCATAATCACCATCGAGTCATCTTGAATTCATCACTTTCAAAACCAGAAAACCTTGATCGTGACTCCTACACCAATCGGACCTTTAAAACCATCAAGACTTTTCATTCAGATGCTCATTCCAGACCAAGGAAATGCAAGTATCATACCTTTAACCCTTATGCATTGTTGGAGACGTTTTCTTCCACTAGGGTAAAGTTGAGTCTTATTTTGGCCACAACTTTCTCTTGTTTGACCTAATGGAATGATTTTGGATAAATCTTATTTTGACCCATATTTTGGGAAAATGCTTAGACATTTTTCAAAAACGAACGATACACTCTGGCAAATTCACTACCCTTTCTTTATGTTCGTGGATGAAAAATGCACTAAATTAAACTGCTTTTAAAACGATCAGATATAATGTTTTTTTTTCCAATTTTCTTTTTGCATAAATCTATTAATCAACCTCAGTCCTGATCAAAACTACCAAATGTTAAAAAAATCCAAGATTTTAACTCTTGAATTACCAAGTCCATAAATGATGTCACTGATTTTGGAAAAAAACACACAAAATTCAATTCTCACTTCGGGAACTTCAAACTGGTCCTCTATGGCCGCTTTGGGAACACCTCGCCATGACCCATGTTTGAAGCATACATTGAAAAAACACCAACATGTTGGTCGGCAACAGCCTCCACGCACCTACCTGCACGACTATAAATCAGCTCTGGGAGAGCACGCCATTATGTTCATCATCTTCACTGACTCTTTTGTTTGAAGCGCATCGTAAAGAAACCAGTAAGGGCGATCTTTCTGTTTATCATGGCGATAACTAGCAAGCGTCTTAAATGATGTGTGCATCCATGTTGGCGTTATTTGACACCGATGACATCGCCGATCTTTGCATCATTTGTTTGGGTGAAGAGCATGCACGCATGTCTTTGAGGAGGCAGTCTGCGGAATTGTGAGTGTTTTTTTCAATGGAAAAGCCTGCTCTCGCTCTCTGCCTTCCTGAAAGAAAAGTACAAAAAACAAAAGGCAGCCTTCTGCTTCCAGCGGTTCAGGATCTATCCCACTGAGGTGTGGAAGAAAATGAGCTTGTGAGAATACAGGTGATCTGTCTGATTGGTTTAAAGGCGGACTTCCCTTTCAGCTCATAAAAAAAGGGTGGCGACAGAGAGAGCCTCGGGAGGATGATGTTACATCTTTAACAACTTCTGATATGAGGTTAGTGCTCTGCTGGGTTTTTACCCAGGAAAAGCAGGAGATGTTTGAGGATGGTGAAGAAGCTGAGGCTGAGCCTCTCTCAATTCTCCTGCTCTCATGCACGAGAGCTGCTTGGAGACTATTGAGCTAAAATTGCCTTTTGACCATAGCCCTCCAGCTCTTGCTTTCATTTGTGCATGATCTCCACTACAGAGATTAAAAATTGGTTCTCGCATGAAGTAATCTGCTGACATCGAGGTGATGCTAAGTGGCTAGGGGAATGCCCCTTAGAAAGAGCTAAAATCTTTATAAATAATTTATAAATAATTTTTATCTGTGAAATTTTTTCTTTCTGCAGGGGAAACATCCTCTCTTAATCTTCTCTTGCCATCTAAGCCCCTTCAGAAAATCATCTCCTTAAATGGTCAAGCGCACACTAGTAGCAGGTCAGGCTGTGGCTTTTATTACAGCACAATGCTGGTGCTTCAAGCATATCAGACTGATCTGCTAAGAGACCTGATAGAGGCAGGGGCCTTTTCTGATCAGGTAGCTTAGCTGCGCTTGCACCACGGATCTCTCTCCTGCTACCAGCAAGCCCCGCCATGGGCAGGACTATTGTGGCCATGGTGGCAGCAGAGACATCATTGGATGAACATGGCAGACATCGGGAGGAAAGAAAATGCTTTCACTCGATGCTCAGGTTTCCCTCTGAACTTTCTGTATTTCCATTGAGACAGCAATTGAGAAGTGCAGGGAGATGAAGGGCTTGCCTGCTTCAGATCCTTCGCTCACCTAAGGTCCAGGTCTGAGTCCCAAGAACATAGGGGTTCCTGGCCTGTCTCAATCTGAGGATCAAAGATGGGCACAGAAGGTTAGTGTCGCGAACTGCATGTCCTTCCCCACCATGGCAGGGGGGTAGAGGAATCGTGGGTCACGCAGGAGGTAAGGCAGAACCAAGGGGTAGGATCTAGACAAGGCAGTGTTCTCATCCTCAATCGGAGTGATACAGAGGTATCTACTGCTCCCTTTGGGATTTTAACCCTCTGGAGTCTAAGAGGTTATCAGGAGAAAATAGCCTCATAACGCGTAGGGTTTATCCTACCCTTCCTAACTCCCTGTAACCACCAGCCTCCACCTGATCGAGGTTAGGTGGAAACCTCTCGCATAACTGTCTCCATGCTGGACCTATAATGTTTTTATGGTTCTATGTTCATAGCAAACCACCTGAATGATAGTCTAGACTGAAATGAGGTGCCCCTAGAGCAGGAGGGTGGGTGAGTAAATGTAACTCTCTGTACATACTCTATGTGTCATTTAATTGCTGGTGGCTTATGTGTCTACCAACAAACTCCTGTGAGTTTCCTTTGCAGTGCTCAGTTACAGTGTTTACTAAACATTCCAGCAGCAGCCATCTGGTTTCATGTTCCGACTATTAGGTGGCTGGAGATCACAGGTTTCTGAGGGAGCCTCCTTGATCATCAGGCCTCAGGCACAGCACTGCAGGGAATTTCATGGATGTCCGCCAGGTCACCCAGAGGAGTCTCCCTGCCCACTTAGGGCTTAGGTCGCGATCTACCGGAAGTGGAGGTGGCAGTTACAGAAGTCTTCTTGTATATGCTGCCTCAGGTGATGCTCCCTCGCCAGGTTTGTAAAATTGAGCTTGCCTCTCCCGGATTCAGCACCTCTGCAATGCTTAGGGAACCTTTAGCACCATGCTAAGCTTTTGTGTACTTTCTCAAAACCACATGGTGATCAGTGTGCACGTGGAACATTTATGACTTTGTAAAATCTCATAGGTGGTAAGTTTGCACTCAAGACTCTGCAAACTTTCTGAAATCTTGTACGATATGAGGTTACCGCACTGCTTCGCTCCCTTTCTTGAGATGATTAGACCTTGGTTCCTTGGGTCTCCATTCAGCCAGTGTGTATTTGTTTATACACCCTCAAGCATCGCCCTTCAACATGAGGGGCTATTTGGGTGATTCTCGGTAATTTAGCAGCACTCCCCTTTTTCTAATGAGTGTGATTCTCTGAGCCCAGAATTCTCCTCGCATGAGACTGAGTTCTCTGTTTTTCAAGAGTGCTCCACTATTGTTTCCATAGATTGAGTTGATGACTTCAATCATACTGTTTCACGAGTTCACATCTACGTGATATATCCAGTAAGGTTATGCGTATTTGGCATGCTCCGGTGGAGGTCTCCGAGCTCGGATGTGGCCCAACCCAGAGTACTCCCATGTTGTGGTAAGACCAGATGGATCTATAGTGAGGAGAAATGGGATGGAGGAGGATGCTGAAAACTGTCACGAACAGAGGTAGGTTCTGCTTGCATTTATGCCTTGTCATGAGCTGATTACTGATTGGTCTCCACTTGTGTTAATCAGGTTAATGAACTCAGTCCTGCTTCTCCGAACTTTGTTATAAAACTGCATTTTGAGATACACTATTCCATCTATGAGCTGCTCTATATGAGTGCCACAGAGCCCTCCTTTGCTATCCATGCTATGGTAAGTGTGCACATGAAGTCTTTGCAAACTTTCTGAAATCCACACTGTGGTAAGTTCTCGCACGCCTAGTATTCTCATGCCCTTTAAAATCCTATATGGTGAGGGGCTTCCGTGCAGTTGCTCGTCCCTTTCTTGAGTGAGCAAAGCCCTGCTCATCTTGGGCCTCCACTCCACCCATGTATCCTCGGTTACCCATCTAAACAGGGTGTTGCTACTAGAGAACTGTTGAGACAGCTCTTTCAGCAAGCTTATGCGTAAGCTAGCAGTAGCCCCTGTGTGACAGGCAAGACTTGGTACAAATGCTAGGTTCTTAGCTGTATCCCTTTAAAGGAATCTTTCCTGATTCCAAGCCTTCAGTTTCACCTGGCCAGGCCCAACAATTAAGTTGGTATGTAGCTTAGGCCTTTGGCCATAAGGGTAATCTGGTCACAGACAGCCGCCTAAACGTCCCAGGGCAACTCCCATGGAAATGGTAGAGTTGGTACTTAGTGCTCGCCATGATTCTGGCCCTGCACTCCTCTCAGCATGCTGGCGATGTGGGTATACTGTTCCCCAAAGCGCCTCCTAGAGGATGTGCAGTTCGATGTTCCCCTCAGGGAACTGTCTCCAGGTTACGATAAACTATAGTTCCCTGAGTAGGAACGAGACACTAATTATAATGCATATTATAAATGCCATTATAATGACATTTTTTTTAAAGCCATGACACCATATAATCATGCATTCTTGATTGTTTGTGGTTTTCCTTTAAAAGGTAAAATTTTTTTATTTTACAGTTACACATTACCATTAACCCTTTAGAAGGCCTGTGCAAATAAAGGCTGTTTGTTTTGCATGGAGTTAAGGAGTATCAGCAAATTATAGTGTTTGTGTGGTGGTGAGATTCTTGATTGTTGGTGGTTTTCCCGTAAATTTTTTTTTTCAGCTGATCACTAGATAGCCCCCTTAGATAGCCGTAAAGGGTTAGTTTCTGGCTTGTATGGGTTATATAAAACAGCAAATTATAGTGTTTGTGTGTTGGGGGGGAGAGAGAGAGAGAGAAAAGATAGAGAAACCTTTGAATTTATTGGGATTGGAAAAATCCAAATATGCACCCCAGCCTCAGGGAGTAAACAAAACAAAATGAAGGTGTTTATGCACCGTACCTTTGATGGTGAAAAGAAGGATGGTCTAGGTGAAATGTCATCTTTTCTTGATGGTAAAGCCAGTTCAAACCCAAAAATCCCATAAAAAAAATCACTTTGATCAAATTTATGAACATAATGTTTATGAACCAAAAATGCAAACCAATTCAAAAGCGCAGCTGGGGAGGGGTCAAGCTGTAACATTTTTCAAAACTTTCACACTGTACAAGTGCCCCTTCCTCATTTTGTTGTGCTCTTTCCTCACAATTAAATGTCCAACATGGAGCAAGGTTTAAACCATTATTTGTTTGTTTTCATATTATCACCACCATCAAAAGGCAGGGTGCATAAATAATTTTGTTTACTTCCATGTAGTTCTGAGGTGAGGTTACATTTTGATTTTCAAATACATCGGTGGCAAGGCCCCCCCCCTCTCTCTCTCTCTGTTTCTCTCCCACAAAAATAAATATGCTTTTTTATTTTTTATATACAAGTCAAAACTAAGTTTTTTTTTGACAGGCCATCTAAAGGGTTAATTTCACATAGTGATCAACTGTAAAAATAAAAAATTTGACTCTTCCCAAAAGGGAAACCACAACAATTAAGAATGCATGATTATATGGTTAATGGTTTGAATCAAAAAATTTTTTATAATAATCAATGGGGCAAACCCGCCACCAACAACAAATTGGGAGACACATTTTAACTAATTTAAAAAACTAAAATGATCAAAGCCAATTTTGTTACTAACTTTGAAGCCCAAAACTGTTATAAAGTAAAAAAAATCCATCCACTTACTTTTATATTGAAAAATAAGTAATTTGTGTTTTTCCCCAAACGGGACATATTTATGAATTATTAAAGAGTTAACTTGATTTTTTAAAAACATTTGGTATTTTGAAAAGTGAAGCGTCGGTAGAACTCATTGAGATAATTGATGGAAAACTGGACATGCTTTTTTCAAATGGATTACTTTAATAAAGAATATTTTTTTGACATGAAAATTAATTTAAAAGTAAACATTTCAAGCTTTCATATATTAACGCTTTTGAGGTAGTATTCATAGAGATTTAGATTTGCATTATTTAGTTTTAATTAATTGTATTAAATGACTTAATGCAAAAAGTCCTGTGGGGTTTAAAACAAACCTTATTCTTATCTGTACAATAAAAAATGTTCAAAGAATTTTTAGTTCGTTAGGGTCATCAAGAATATTCGTGACAGACAGCACCATGGGGGTTCCCCCCGAGGGTTAATGTTCGGGAAGTCTTGTTCAAGATGTGTTTTTTTGATTCAGTTGTTTGGGCTTGTGGAGTTTCCCACGTCAAAACTGCAATAAAGAGAAAGAGAAAATCAAAAAGATTTTTTAATGAAGATAAAAATGATAGATCCACCTTAACTGTGCTCTTTACAGTGTGGATCCCTTCAGAAGAGCAGAGCGCATTACCCCCCCTGAGGTCCTGGTTTATTACTTTTGATCCAGTCCCTGTCGGTGGGAGGCGCTGATCTCAGAGTGAAATCAGAGCAGCACAGCCTCCCTTCCCACTGCAGCCCCTCAGCCGCAGGAGAGATAAGAACATGGATGATCTCTATGTGTTTGTTTTATTGTAGGAGTGTGTTTGGGGGTTTTGTATGAGCTCTACTTTTTCTATACACCAATCAGTAAAGAGATTTTAACCAGCAAAAAATTAATTTAAATTATTTACCCACCTCATTCCTTTCCGGATGTTGAATTAGTTTATAATAGTTAAAGTTGATAGAAAAATAGTTAACATTATTGTATAACATGACATATATTTTCCTTGCACTTTAAAGTTCATTTTAATTTGGATCAAAAAATTATTGGGTTGTTTAAGCCTTTTTAAGTAACTAATCACAATTTGATTAACCCTTTGGGTCAAAGATCATAACGGCCCCAGATTATTATTGTTTTACTTTCACAGCACATTAAACATCACTCTTTTATCTGTCATTTTAAAATAATTTCACCATGCATTCAGTCAGCCTGCAGAATTTATTTGTGCTACATATATACAATGAATCAAAAGGGTTTATAGTCAAAAGTTGCATATACAGAATATATGGATATTTTACGATGTTTACTTCATATTTCTCACATACTTCAGAATCATAATTTATATTCATTTTCCATTGAATTACGCCATCTGATATAATTTTCCCCAGTGCTGTAATTTCCTTCAGCTATTTTTTACGTACAAATTTGTTTTGGTTAAAAAAAGGTTCACCATATTATTTTTTTGTGTTAACCTTTTGAACACACTGGTTTGTAGATATTTTGTTTTTTTACCGTAACAAACTTTGTAATTTTCTTATTTCCATGGCTGATAATGAACAGAACCCCACTTACTTTTGCATTGAAGAATAAGGTGAATACTTTGAATTATTTATTCATCGGGAAAAGAGCATTTGAGTTCACCTGACTGAGGTTGGGACACTTTACAAACCTGTGGTCTGAACTTAGTCGGAGGAGCAAGGTTAACAAATCTTAAATTGTTGGTCTACGTTTTGCCAAACAAAAGTGTAGTTTGTTGGGTCACCGGCACAACTTGTTGCTGATGACAAAACGGTCTCTGATGATTTTCCTGCTGCTCATCATCCATGAGCCTTCAGCTGTTCTGGAAACATTTCGCCCCAAAATGATCTACTAGCTGATGAGTTCGGAGAGATCAAATAAATAAATATATATATATATATATATATAATTATATATATATAAAGGGGACTTTCAAAGAAAAAATATGAGTAATTTTCAAAAATAAAGGGCATACAAATTTTTATTTTAAGACCGTCCCAAAAGATTTGTGCATGATATTAAAATTTGTTCAACAAAAAAATTGCTGAAATTATTAAAATAACCCCCTAAAATTTTTAAAATTTTCCCTTTTAGTATTTTGATTTTAATGCACCTTATCAACTAATTTGAGGGATCAAAAACCTATTTAAAAGTTAAATTTTGGAAGGAAACAAGAGAAAAGAGTTTGGGGTGAAAACTTTGAAACCCATGAAGATGGCCAAATTTTCTTATTTGTTGAAATGTAATTTTTTCCATTTACCCCCTTCGTAAGAAAGAAGTCTTTATGTTCCCCGGCCACAAATTAAGAAATTTTTGATTCAAACCCAAAAAAGTTTTCACCCCCAGCTCTTAATGCATCTTGTTTCTGGAGTCAGTGAATGTTGAATTTTTTAGTTGTGTTTGAGTCCCTCAAATGTCCCGGTGTGAAAGGTGCATCTCAAAAATATTACTGCTGGAAAGGGTTCAAAATAAAGATTTAAAAACTAAAACGGGACCTTAAAGATTTTTCTAAGAACGCTGCTCAGTTTAACTGCAGCAAAAAGGGACTCCATGCACAACCATCACAAAACAGAAAGAATCAAGACATAGGTAACAGAACACAGTATTAAGAACCAAGGGTTCCCAAACTTTTGAGGTTTTAATAATTTCAGCAAATTTTTTTGTCTTATGGAATAAATGTTAAAATATTTTATGTCAAATCTTTACCAGGAAGTACTAAATAAAAAAAATAACATGCATTTATAGATTCTTTATTTTTTTAAAAACCTATTTTTCACAGATTCTGCAGCCCAAACTTTCATCCCCATTTAATTTTTGTCAAGTAAGAATTATATGTCAAATAATAAACAATAAGAACCAGTTCAGAGGTAAAAATACATAACATCAGTTGCTCAAAAGATGAATCTAAAGGGAAAGGGCATACCTGACAACGAAAAGTAGATCATAATGTGTTCCCTTACAGTATAAATATTTTAAACCAATAAAATATTCAAGACTTTGGCTATTGATTACAAAATCTTTATTTATGAATTGGAGAAAGAGGTCATTCTGTCATTTTTTGTAATTATTTATCTTTATGTTTAACCTCTGACTAGGGGTTTTGAGGGCCAGAGAAGTTTTGACATGCTTTTTCAGTTGCTTCAAAACATATACATTAAAATTGAAAACAATGTGTTCAGTACAAACGGTGCTATAATATTATATAAAAAAGCAAATATGTAAATTATTTAGTTTTGAGAAAACAAAGTTTCTGGTTAGTGAAAAACACAATTTTGAAGTCACTGAAATTTTGTGCCTTGAATTTTTGTTCAAAATGATGTGAAAATTATCTTGTTTACCACCCAGAAAGTTATAGATTGATTTAAATTTTCTAAGACACTTTTTGTTTGTAACCAGCAGGAAAGTAACTAGGCCAAATATCATGAATATTATTGTGATTTAACCTAAGAAAAAAGGCCCCGAAATAGCTGCAAATGAGCCTTTCAGTCAGGTGTAACTGAGAGGGAAATAAGAAAGAATGGAGGACAAAATAAATGATATATTTTAGTTTTAGTTTATTTGAAACTATTTCTATCCCCAAACTAATTTAGATTCACTTGCAAGTGCAGTTAAACAGTTTAGTGGTAACAATCAAAGCTGACGCTCAAAGCGAATTTTAGCATCATAACTCCAGTCATAAATCCTTCAAATCATTCTAATTGTCATGAACTTCAAACTCACTGACCACCAGAGCTCACCCACTCACATATTGACTTTTGCACCCCACCCACTGTTGATTTCACCCCCGGCAAAGTTCCCATCATCCATTGCACTGATTAAACGGACATAGCTGAATGCAATGATTCACACACACACACAGTATAACACTCCACCTGATACTTTCAAACTATCAAGTAAATTTGTTAGCCCATTATGGTGTCTCTAGAGGGGTGGCTGATGCTGCAGAACCTCTTGGGGTAGTGATGCTCACGTATGTTCTCAGAGGGGGATTCTCTGCAGATTCTCCAATGGTGGTGGCACCGCGCAGAACCTCCCAAAGCAGCGGGTTAGCTTCAGCTCATGGTATGGTGGTGGGGCCCAAATACTTTCAGCCCATCCTATCACGGTCAAAGTGATGGTATTGAACCAAGTCCCAAAAGGAGTTACTGAACTCTCCCCAGACTGATGATCCTACTGTGAACCTCAGAGGTGGCGATCCACTGCAGAACCTCCAGAGTTGCGTAGTACCCCTGTGAACTTCCTGCCCCCATGGCTAGGAGGCTTCCCCAAACTTCCTGAACTCTAATGTCCTGTCATCGCATGAAAGACATGAACACTTGTCGTCAGGGTCCCTAAACAAGGAGGGCCTGAATCCCCCCTGTCCCATCACGCAAGGTGCTTGAATGCCTGGTTTCCTGCCTTGGTCTCTAAGACCATGTATTACTGCCGTGTTGTCTGTCTTGCCTCCCATTGTCTCCCTGCCATGCATCCCGCCGGTGCTAGGTTTTGCTTGGCTGTGGTGGTCTTTGCCTGCCCTAGTGGGTCCACCCTCGCTCCACCCCCGGGCTCCGTTCTGTCTGCTTTCCTGGCAGACTCCAGTTCCACTGCTCTGGCCTGGTGGGCTTGTTCCATTTGTTGGCCTGGTGGGCATCAGTTCCCCCTGCTCTGGCCTGGTGGCCAGTTCCATCGCTTGCCTGGGGGGCTTTCACTCCACTGCTCTGGCCGAAGGGATTGTTCCATCTGCTTGCCCTGGTGGGCTTCAGTTCTGTCTGCATACCCCCGGTGGTGGCCAAACGGTCTGGAACTTTCCCGTCACCCCACCAGAGGTCACCGCTCAAAATGGACCCCGCATCACACCCACTGTGATTCACCCCGGAAATTTTCTTCATCATCCATTGCACTGATTACACACAAAAGCTAAAACCAATCACATTTCAAAACCTAATCGAAACTTTCAAACTGCTGAGTATTGTTTAGCCCATGTTGTCTTGTTCCTGTGTACCTTTAGGTTACCCTCTCTGCCTTGCCCTTTGATACGTTTGAACCGCCTAAACCTTTCCCCTTGTACCTGATTTTCCCCTATTTCACCCGTTGGATTTGTTTGCCGCCTCAAGTGCTCAGCATGTGGTCGAAGTATAATGAAGGAGATGAAAAAAAAAAGACATCACATTGTTTTCAAATTACTTTATCACAGAATATTTGTTTTCATTAGACTTGCTTAGAAATTAAACATGGAAGCTTTTATAGATATCTCTCCATATCTGTTTGAGTATTCACTGAGTTAAGTTTTAATGACACGCTTAAATGAAGATCCACAGACCAAGGCTGCGACAGCACCCTTGTTTGTTTTTTTATTTTAAATGCAAAAGTTTTTTGTTATTATATGGAAAAAAAATATTGGATTTGATTGATGTATTGCTCTTAACTACAATCAAAACTGGGTAATTTAAGTATTTTTCAGGGTTAAAGAAGAAGAAGCCCAACACCCATACAGTTAATGAGGATCGACTGAGGGTTAATGTAGTGTATTATGAAACTGAAACAGTAATTACAGTCCAATTTGTCTTAATTTTACAACACTCATTCCACAGTTTTCTATAACAAAAAAAAAATAAATATAATAATAAATATCCAAAATCATAACCTATATGAAACCCTTTTTTGGTCACAAAACATGATATTTTAAATTGTTGGAACCAAAGTAGGGCACCATTGTTTCCATTCTGTGGATAAAACATTTCTTTAACCACATATTTTTGAAATGCCTTGAAGAAAAGTAAAGGGATGACAGAATTTAAAGTTTAAAAAATGTTTGTTGGGAGTATTTACACTGTTTGTTGGTTCAAAATATAATAACATTCACCATAGTTTCTTCAGTTTACAGTGTGGATCCTCCAGAGAGAAGAGCAGGTTCACCCCGGTCTCCTGGTGTTTAAAGTCAGATTCAGTTCTGTGAGGTGTGAGGGTTTGATCTGAGCTGGAAATCAGAGCAGCACATCCTTCCTTCCAAATGCAGTTATGGCCTGGGGGGGAAGAACATTAATTTCCAGAGACTGTGTTTAAGTTTTAGGGGAGAGGGTTTTTGTGTTGGGTTTGTTTGTTTGAGCAAACATTTTCAACACCAGGATAGGTATAGATATTTTAATTTGCCAGCACAAGCAAAGCTAAGAAACCAATTGAAAACACTCACTAACATGATTCACAATACTGGACTAGTTTATAATTTATTCTTTCAAATATTTTTGTAGTACATACATGAATATCATTACAGTATTCCAAAGCATATTACCTGTTGTTTAAGATTGTTAGGTTGAGAGGGTGGTATATTTGGAAAATAAATTACTTTCATTTTTTTTCTACATTGAATTAGGGAAAAGTAGCATTTATAAATGTTACCCTTCAAAAAACCCTCAAACAGATTAAAAATATTCTAATCTTTTTGTGCCACCATGCACCTTGTATTCTAATACTTGGCAGAAATGATGAAGGACTTTGTTTTAGCTGTCAATGATGTGATATTGAAACACAGTGTTGTTTTAAAAAAAAGATTCCATCAAAATATTTCAATTAATAATAAAAAAAAAAAAAATAATTTTTTTTCCAGCACAAGCACAAGCTAAGAAACCAATTGAAATACACTCACCCACAGATTCACAATACTGGACTAGTTTTAACTTCTTCAAATATTTTGTGTATATAATTGCAATAATTAAATAATTTAATTAAATTATTTTTAAATTTTTACATTTATTTTAACATTCAAGATCCTTAAAATAGCCCCAATTTGTCATTTTAAGGTCTAGCTGTGATCCCATTTTGTAAATTATATCACTGTCTTCAAAAAAATAAAATATAAAATGTATGCTTTTTTAGTTTTTTATTATTATTACTTATTTAGCTCTAAAAAAACATTTTATGGAAAATATGTTTTATTATTTAAGATTTATTATTTGTTATAATCAAAAAAAAAAAAATAAGGTAAGCCCCAGAGTGCCAAAAAACTTAAATTTTGAGGGTTTTGGGACATCTGGGACATATGAGGGCAAAAAATATCAAAAATATCAATACCATATATGACTGTAGTACTCAATGGCTACATATAGGCTGAACTCTCTAAACCATTGCTTGTAATTAACTTAAGCTCTTAAGTTTTAGATTTTATCCTAAGTTTGAAGTGAAGAATAAAAATATATAAATAAATAAATTGAGTTGGTTATGATCATACAAAGATGCCAAAATATGCTTATAGACAAATCTGACCTGCTATAAGGAAAAGAGACAAAGAGGAGACAGAGTCAACATTAATTATGTGTATGTGTGTGTGTGTGTGTGTGTTTGCTTTTATTACATGTGGGACCTCAAAATGTAAGCACACTCACAGTGAGGGGACCAACAACATAGTTTGTAATAGAGCAGTCCTGTTCTACAACACCCTGTCAGTGATCTGTGGTCAGTGTATAAACAACCCACACCGAACGTTTTCAACTAACCATCCTGCAACTTGGATTGCAATGAAGAAAATAAAATATTGTACCCCACCCGCTTCCTGATCGCATTTTTTTTTTAGTAGGAAATGTGTTGCCCCTTTATATTAATTTAATTAATTAAACAAGCTATAGCCTAAAGGATCATAAGTATTATGTCCTTGACACATAAAGCTTTACCACAAGAACCGGTTAAAGTAATGTGCTAAATTAGCAAGGAGAGTTTTTGTTTAGTAAAAAATTGTTTAGTAATAAACTGGTGTTTTCTGTAGCTGCAAAGATGAAGTTGATGATGTGGACTCGCCGTGAGAACGCCAGAGAGAAATGCACATTTCATATGGATTACATAATCAGAGAGAGTAGCCTATTTATTTTGGTTATAATTTTTTTGTTTAAAAGTAGACATTTCAAGCTTTCTGTAATATATTGTCACAACTTCGAGTCTCGAGATCCAAGTCTGAGTAAAATGGTTTATTTGCACATCAAATAGCCAACAATGAAAGCGTGGGAAGAAGATGGCATAACCCAGATGACTCACGTCCAGACCACTCACAGCTGCAGTAACTCAAACCAGGCGCAGGGAATCCCAGGCGAGGGAATAAGGTCCAGAGAATACCAACTGGAGGAACAGGAACACAACTAGACAAGAGACAGAGCGAGATCAAGCGAACCAACAACACAACCAGGATGCCAAAGCGGTGGACTAATGGGTGGCACGGATGAATTCTCCTGTACCGGAGGAGTTTGAGGCAGACTGCCACCGGACTAATAATCTTGGTGACAGTAAATGGGCAATAAATTTGGAGCGCAAAGCTTATTACCGACAGATCGGGAGAAAGAATATTCTTTGATGAAAGCAACACTTTTGACCTATGGGTTGGGAAAAGATGGTTGATCCGACACATCAAAATACTGGAAAACACGTTCGATTTGATGTTCTTAGAACCTGAACGCTATAAGAAATAGAAAAATCAAAGCAACTGAAAAAGAGCCCACTGAGCCTGCCTAGAGTTTAATCTTCAGCGGACTTGATGTATTTAAGATTCTTGTGATCGGTCCAAACAATAAAGGAAACCCGAACCTTCCAACCAATGACACCATTCTTCCAAAGCGAGCTTGTCTGCCAACAGCTCTGTTACCAATGTGATAGATTATGTCGGCAGGGGACAAATGGTGAGAAAAATATGCACAAGGATGCACCTTACACGTCTGTGAGGGAGCGCTGGGATGAGAACCGCACAACCCCCCCTGCTCAACAAGTCAACCTCCACCACGAACTGCGGGAAGGATCAGGGGGCAATAAGGATGGGAGCTGAAATGAAAGCAGCGATTGAGTTTGGAAAATGCAGCTTCCACTGCACTAGAACACCTGAAAGCAGTCTTAAGGCTGAAAGTGCGATATAAACCGCTGGTGAAAGTTGGCAGATCCCAGTAACCTCTGCAGGGCCCTACTGAGACTCTGGAGTTGGCCAATTTACCAACCTGGATCTTGGAATCCATGCCCACCCCTTGGCAGAGGCGATGTATCCCAAAAGGAACAGACTGTGCATGGAAAGCGCATTTCTCCTTTGACAAAAGCCCATTCTCTAAAAGCCTCTGAAGCACTCGCTATGACATGTTGAACATGTTCCTAGAGAGAATGAGAAAATATCAGTATGTCATCAGGTAGACATAAATGAACTGATCTACCATATCTCTCAACACATCGGTTGATGAGTGCTTGGAATACCGAGCGTTACAAATGACCAAAAGGAAGAATCAAGATATTCAAGGTGCCTGGTCTTCCCATTCATCCCCTCCTCTCTTATATGAAACAAATGATAAGCATTAGGAGATCCAATTTAGGTGAAGAAGTTATACCCCTGCAGGCGGCTTGAAAGCTCACCGACATCAGCTGGCAAAGCATAAGTATTCTTCACTGTGATGTCATTCAACCCTCGATGAGTCAATACAGGGGCGAAGAGGCCATCTTTCTTTTTTCACAAAAAAAATCCTGCACCAGCTGGAGGAAGAAGGGTGGATGATCTTGGCTGCAAAGAGAATCAGAAATATATTTCTCCATGACCTCCCCTCTCCGGTTGGAAGCGATATAATTTACCTTTAAGCAGGGATGTGCACGACAATAACTCTATAGCACAGTCATAGGGATGATGAGGAGGAAGAGAAGCAGCCGAGACTTCACTGAACACTCTCTTCAGGGCGAGGTACTCCGCGTGGCACATTAGAGCAGGTCAGTGTGATCATCCTGAAACACAGAACAAGACACAGGGAGAACATGCGAGACAACGATCCGACAATATTCGGCTCCAGGACAAGACAGTATTTTTCCCCAGTTTATGTGGGGATTATGGAGCACCAGCCAGGGATGCCCCAAAACCACAGGGGCAGCAGGAGTGTCAGTGAGGAGAAAGTCAATGTTCTCAGTGTTTGCAGAGATGATGATGAGTTTTGGGAGAACTGCGGAATGTGTGAGGAGGAGTAGCAGCTGACCATTAAGATGGACTGAGAAAGTTCCACCAGTGGTATCTTAAGTCTTTTAGCCACATTAATGAAGTGTCAGCCTTACGGTAGCGAAGTGACAGAAGAGAGGATTTATTAAAAGTTGCTTCATCCATCAGTAATCTCTTACCTACTGACAGACACCGGCTTTTACTGGACATTGCGAGAACAAAGTGACTGGCGGCTCCACAGTACAAGCATAAACCTTTCTCTCTGCATCTCTACTTCTCCTGCTGTGAAGGCAAGACCTGCCCATCTGCATGGGTTTGGGATCATTCATTAGGTGACTGCAGCACACCTGCAAAGCGTTAGCACTCGTTAGCTTGTCATGTAGCGTTTTCTTTTCTCCTCTCCTCTCCTCTCTCGCCTGCAGTTTTCCACAAGTTCATCAAACAACCCTGGTAAGAATATTTCATCAAGCACGGTGAGTAATGAGCTCTCCTACAATTGTTATTTGCACCTCTTGCCACATGTACAGTTTATCTATCTCTGTAGCTGATGAGGGATTCACATGTGATAAATGCAGGGAAACAGTTAGGCTGACAGAAGATTTCAGAATTAGAGACACGATCCAAACTTTAATTGGGGACAGTAAGAATTTGGGGGATCTGGAAGGGCTTTGGGTTACTGGGATTCCTGTACTTTGTCCGGCCAGAGCCCCCGGGGCAACTGGGTGGGGGGCGGCGTAGGGTGGGTCAAAAAGCCCTTTCTGTTCGATCAAAACTTAAACAGTTCTCCCCTCAGTGTACCCACTAGAAACCTGATGAAAGGCCCAAATTTTGGATTCTTATCGGCGATTAGAGACACCACCACCATAGTCAAATGTTTCGGGGCCGAGCCTGACATTTGTAAATTTAAAGTGTGGCTAAAGTAACAAATCATAAAAGTTTTATTCTGCGGGCTTGATTTACGCCAGTGGAGATCACAAAAAATAACAAAGGTGTGAACTTGCAACCGAATAACACTAATATCTCTGTCCCTCCCGCTTACCGGGTGATGGTCTAAGATTGTCATCCTCAATGGCTGGATGTCTAAGTGGTACAGTAACTAGGTTATAAGACAATTGCCTTTTGGGGGACCGACTGTTTAAAAGATGGTCTTCATCCCCCGGGTGGCCCACTCTTCCTAGAAATATGGCAAATAGTCATGTTTATACTTAACTTTGGGTTTGGGTCAGGGGAAGCAGGAAAAGCAAGCTAAACCCAAACCGCTCTACTGCCCCCACGAAAGTCATTAATTCTCACCAGAGACTCTTTCACCAGAACCCTATAGAGACTGTGTTGTTCCACAACAGAAAATACAAAAACCCCAACCAAGTTAAGGTTAACAATTTAATTGAGTTCAACAAAAAAAAACAAATCAAATGGATAAACAAATGTAAAGATTGGCTTTTTGAATATGTCCATTTCTCTAAAAACACTTTTTGTAAAAATTGATCTGATCCAAATTGATGTGCTCTCTTGCAGAAAACCTGGCTAAAACCTGATGATTACATTTTTTTAAATGGTCCACCCCAAGTTTTTTTAAAAATGCAGGCGCCTAAAAGGCCAAAAGGGGGGTGTTGCTTAATTTATAAATACGTTTTGATTTCTCAGAGGGCCTTAAAAATCGTTTGGAAATAATGGGTGCTTCATCATTATCCAAACCAATGTTAAATAAATCCCCTTTTGTTTGTACTGGCTATTATACAGGCCACCGGGCACCATCGACTTTTTAAAAGTTTGTGATTTTTACATCCAAGTTAGTTCGGCTGCAGATAAATCTTAATGTTGGTGATTTTTTAAATCCATTGGAGTGAAAAAGATTATTGGGATCAGCATTTAAGACATTCGAACTCTTTGGTGGACCAACGGTTTTGGACCTACTCATTGTCAAATCCTCTGGATTTAATACTGTCCGGAATTGATGTTGATGTGTTAAAATTCAAAGGTATATCTCGATTTATTTGTTCTGTGAAACTTATATCCAAAATTAAATTCTCTTTTTTACAAATTAAAAATCCCTACCACAAAAGACAGCTTTTTAAGTTATCTTCCCAAATGTATCCGGTTTTAGCTTCCAAAAAACCCAGAACAAAGGGATGAGCAGAAACTATGGACTCTCTTTCTGCCTTTTCAGTTGCTCCTTTGCAAGGTTAAGGAAAACAGTTTGACACCAGGTATAATGGACCGCGCCCGAGGGAGCAGCCCAAAATGGGAGCTGGAGGCAAAAGGGGGTATTTTGATTTTGGCGGAAATGCATATCCCACCGAAAAGCATTAAAACTCTAGATCGTTCTTTCCTCTTTTAGAAAAAACAAACAAACCTTTTATTAATACGTGTAAATTTCAAAAATAAAGCCTCAAAAGGTTGACTTTCCCAACCCCCATAATGACTTTTGAACCCTTTTCCTAAAATCGATCTAGGATAAATTGAAACCATTCGGCCAGCTCGTTTGCTCGACATCCTTGACCCAGGAACAGTTCCACTATTCTCTCGGGAGGAAGTTGTATAAACTTGTTAAATCATCAAACTTACAACATGTATTTGCCCTATCCTAAGTCTTAAAGGTGCTTAAAGTCTGGTCCTCTTCACTTTTTAATTCCTCATTGTTGGGACATGTCCCAAAACCTTCAAACTGGCTGTTATTAACCTCAAAAAACCACCTTGACCCCAGAGAACTGTTAATTATAGACCAATCTCACCCCTTTCTGCCCAGGGTCTGAAAAAGGTGGTATCCTCACAATTATATTCCTTCTTGAGAAAAAATGGTATAGTGAGGTTTTTGGGGTTTAACCGTATCTTATGAGACTCCTCCAGGTTCAAAGATTCCTCTTATCATCTGATGGGGTGATCTCTTTTAGTTTTATTGGATCTTTGGGCTTTGCCTTGCCCACAACTTCATGACTTGAACCTTTTGTTGGCATCAGGGGAAGTGCATTAATGGTTTTAAATTACTTATAGCCGATCGTTTAATGAATGAAATGTATCATATGATCACAAGTGCATTTAGGTACCTCAAGGCTCAGTTCTAGGGCCCGCACCCCCTTTATATTTACCCTTGGGAGATATCATCAGGAAACAGGTGTTAGCTTTCCTGTTTCTGAGATGCCCATTTTCCCTCGACCCGGTGAAACACCCAAATTTAAAAACAATGGAATGCAGTGTTAAAATTGGATGCGAAATTTCTTACTTAAATTCAGAAAAAAACAGGGTGTTTCCTTGGTAAAACTTCTTGAAAACCTGAACCTCCCCAAGACATGGTTTCAATTCTTGGCATCAGTTAGGAACCGGTGTTCGTCAATCTTTCCTTAGAAAACCCGTTCTTTGTAAAACTGCATTTTTTCACCAAAAATATACAAATTACCCCTATCTCTCAATAAAGCGAAATGTTAATCCCGCATTTATGCTTTGGGTTAGACTCTGTTTCTTTTTGGGTGGTTTTTTCGCGGCGGTAAAAAAACAGCTAGTCAAAATGCAGCACAAGAGTTCTTACTAGAACCAGGGTATGACCATTTGCCGGTCCTGTCCACACTGCATGGCTCCTATCAAACTCTTATAGATTTTAAAATATTGCTTATTACTTATAAACCCTTGGTTTGGCACCTCAAATTTTGGAAAACCCACATTACTCCTCCAGTCCGCTTTCTCCAAAACTAAAAATTTGTAATCCTGAATTCAAAATCACTGCCGGGGAGTCCTTTCCTTTTGGCCTTGGGGAAAATCGAGTTGGGGCAGACCCTCTTGGTTTAAACGATTAAAGACCCATCTCTTTCCCCGGCTCACTCTCTAATAGCTTTTTAATCCCGGGAAAGGGTTTTTTGGGCTCATTTGGTAAATGGGGCGAAACCCCACATACCGTCTTTCTCATCATTGGAAGGAATGGCTCCCTTAATATTTGTCTTTTCCTTTGTTCGGGGTCACCGTGGCCCAGATCCAGTCTTGTCAGATCAGGGGTCCTGCAGTCACCCCGGATCCAGTATTATCAACAGATGGGGATCGCACCAGAAAGGACCTCACGCCTGAAAACGCGGGGAGACCAGGACAACAGGAGCCCCAGATACAGATCCCTGTGCCGTTAGGGAGCCCAGGACAAGACCACAGGAAACAGATGATTCTTCTGCACAATCTTTTGCTGCGGCCTGGGTGAACTACTGGTTTGTTGGTCAGAGGAGAACCCCCTCTAGCCTGGTTTCTCCCGTTTTTTTTCTCCATTCTGTCACCCATGGGTTTGGTTCCTTGCCGCTGTGCCTCTCGAGTTGGGGTCACTTCATCTAAAGGAATGTTATGATTCAAATCCAGACATATTTCAACTGAACAAGATAATGAATTCAATAGACCCCAATATTTTTATTTGGGAACTGTTTTCCAAATGAATTTGTTCTGCGGCGGTATTTTGTTTAAAAACACTATATAAATAAAGGTGATTGATTGATCGGGAAGAGAAACTAACTCTCCTCGTTACTTGGAGGTTTTATTGGCGCGGGGTTCTAATTTCTTCTGCTGGACCCCTCCTTCCTGGCATCCACGAATGCCGCCCAAGGTTTAATCCCCAGGGTAAATCGAGGAATAAATCCATCCGGATGGTTCCGAAAATCAGTTAAAACCTCCCAATTCCTCCCAATCCGTGGCTAAAGTATAAATTGAAGGGAAAATTAACCTGTTGATCCTTTCAGGGAGAAGTCTAGCCCTCTCTGCCAAAGCCCAACGATCAAATACCTTCTTCAGCTCCTCTGAAAACGGCTTGGAAGGGGGAGTATCTTTCCCCTTTGGTGGTTCCCCACAGGCGGGCCTGGAGCGGGAGTTATAATAAACCTTATCTTAGACTCCTGGGGAACATGGTTGAAGGAAAAATGGGGAGCATTTAGACAAACATGAAGGGCCCAAACTGGGGCCCCTGGAAATAAAAGGCTGGTGGTGGTAGGCGAGGCCAGAATGGGTGCTTTGATCCCGGCAGTTGGTGGATTGGGCGAGTGGTTGGGGAAAGGTCTCTAAGGCGACTGGTGGTTGTTCTGAAACCGAGGGCCGGGCAACCCCCCAGATCCTGGTCCTCTTGGCATTCCCAAATGCAGGTTACAACTGTTAAAGTTGAAATTTCGCCGGGCTTGTTTTTCTTTCTGGTTTGGTTTTGCGAACCAACAAACCGAAAGGATGCCAAAACTTAAAGGCAGATCAAATGGTTGCGTGGTGCTCCCTCTGTGTTAAACCAAATCAGACGAATGCAAAATAAATCACTAATTTCTTTTTTAAAACCCAAACAAAAATTTGGGTTCCTGCCAAAAATATCACCCGGGTTTTGCCTTAGCTTTTCAGAATCTGGAAAATGCTGGGGATAACTTTTACTGATCAGTAGAGGGATAAGAATGTGGTGTGTATGAGGGAAATGCTTTATTCGCTAAACTTTTCAGCCTGAAAGTTACCGTTTGATTTTTATGATGTTCTTTTTTTTCTGTATCCCACATAAAATGCAAAAAAGCTCTCTGCTTACCAAAGGGCCTTAACCAAGAATATTTTATGGTCCATTCTTAAGGATCACTTTTTTGGCCCCTGGATGGCTGTAACCCGCTAAAAACCTTGCTCTCCAATTTGAGATTTTAAAATGTTGAGGAGGCGTTGGGGATCAGTCAACAGTTTGATTGGCTACACCAAAAGGCTAAGCTTTTATTGCTCTCCCCAACTATTGGACCCGTTCGTACCTATGGACATACCCGTGTATTTTTTAGGCAGGACCGATCTCAATTTCATGAGGCAGGACAAGGGTAAAATTACTGTACAGTACAACCAAGTGGGACAGGGGTAACCTTTTTGCGTTATTCAAATAAACTGATCCTTGTTTTTAAAATTGTGACTATTTTTAAATTACAAAGGTTTAATTATCTTTACAACGACCCAAACCGTGACCCAAATATCGAAAAATTTTTTGGATGATTGTAACTGGGGCCAGGTGCCCGGCCCCATTCATTTTGGATAAACTCCCATCACCCCCCGTATCTTGCCAGGAACCTGCCCACACACACGACAGCCTGCTCTTGGGGGGCAGGGCCAGGGAAAATGTGGGTTTTGCCCAGTATCAACGCCCCCGAGACAAACAAAACCAATATAAAGGTAGGTTACAGTAGATTTACATTTTTTTGAATTCACAGTTACCCGATGTACCATTTTTTCATTTAACTTTTTAAAAATAATATTTTAAAATGATAACATAATTTAATATGTTTTATGGTTATATTATTGTAATATCATGGTTGTTTTTAAAGGTGCATTCCCGGTCTTATACATTTTAAAGAAATTATCAGGGGCAATTAAAGTTCTGATTTGAGGGTGAGTTTAAAGATTAAAATCCTTTGGCAGTAGGGGAAATTATTCCTGTAGAAGAAATAACCAAAGACCAGCAATGTCTTTAAGAAAGTGACACTTTTGTCATGTTCGATGAGATGGGATCTTTAAACTTGGACTATTTTTTTTAAGGACCCCAAAAAGGTTGTTACCCTGAATGATTCAAAAACCACCCTTGTGTTGTTCCAAACCTGTAAGACCTCTTTTTTTAAAATTTTTTTTTTTTTGATTTGGTCGGGATTCAGTCCATCCATTAAGCTTTGTGGCCCATGTCCAGAAGGTGAAAAACATCATCAAAAGTATTGGATTCAAGGGTCAGTTGGGTTTTTTGAAGCATCTTAAATACTTTTTGGTCCAAAAAATAGAAAAAACCCCATCTTTTTCACATTGTCTTCTCTTCCCGGGTCTTTGGAAGAGTTCAAAACAAACATTTTGGATATCCGTTCCCAAACGAATCGGAACCGGTTTTTGAACCTTTTTAAAATGAACTTCGTTTAAACTGTTTGCCTCCAATGGCATTTCCCAAATATTAAACTGTTAACTTTTAAATTGGTTGATTAATTTTTAGCTTGCTTGGACAGTTTTGTTTTTTTAACCTGTGTTTGAATGTGGTGTCCAAGCGGTCCTCGGATGTTTTCCCAAGGTCTTCCTGGTCTTACACACAACTCTAACCTCTCCCAGGGGTCCCCTTTGATCAAAAGGGTATGTGGGGTTGCCCTTTCTTCCTAAGTCCCAGTCATCTCTTTAGTTTTACTTCTTTGGAAGCTTTTCCCCGGCACCATGATTTGTTTTGTCTCCCCTCATCCAAATTCAGTTAATTTTGTGTGATGCCCGAACCAGGATTCACAAATTTATTTATAGATGTGGAACTGTGAGAAGACATGCGTCATGTGTGTGGAAGTAAACAGGGGACTCAGGACAGCCCTGTGGGCTCTATGTTCGGGGTACTGGGATGTGGCCTACTTTCCCATGGGGCCTGCCATTGGGGAGTCTTGAATCCCATTAAAGGGTGAAGGTTCGGCCGAGGGTTGGATTTAAAACCTTTAAGGGGACTATAGTATTAAAGCTGGCTTAAATAATGAATAACAAACCCATATTCCTTTTTGGGGTCAATATGCATGGCAAATTCGGATGGGAAGCTCATCAGTGATCTCCAAAGCAAGCAAACTGAAGAGGGTTCAAAGATCCGGGATGGAGGGAGCAGTGTGGTTTTAACCCAGTCCCAAAAAGACCTTCAGAAATTGGAATGGGGCCTGGGAATAGTCATTCAACAAAGGAATTTTCTTGTCACAGGGATGATAAATTTTTTTAAAGGTAACAAAAGAGGTGCAAAATCTTTTTCAAACCAGTCGATCATCAGGACCTTTTCCCCACATGCATGAGTCGAGGCTGAAAAGGACTTTTCTTTCCACCCTACCAGTGTTTGGGGCCCTTACTGCCTCGGAAGAGCTAGCATGATGTTTTGTACTTTGTTCATATTTCCACAAAGACCGGGCATTGTATGGGAACTGTGATTTTTTACTTAGATTCTTCCTCCTGGTTTCGTTTGGAAGGTCCTTATTTTTTTTCAGTTGCTTGGTTGCGCTGTTTCAAACAATGCCATCCATGAACTTACGACATCGATGCTTCCAAAATTCCCATCAATGTCGCAAGGCCGAAGCTTCCCGCCAACACTAGGGGTCGCCCGAAGTTGATTTGGGCCATGGGTTTCGGCAAAAATCCAGCCCATAGTTTCACATTTGCCTTTCTGGAGTCGTGTTCAGGTTTCCGTTCTGGCTCTGTTTTTCATTTCCCCAAATTGCAAGACTGACCTCAGTTGAAATGACTGACAGCATGGGTTTGTTCAACTTCGCTTCAGCTGAACAGACGGGCTTCAGCAAAAATCCTCTTCAGGCCCGGCATTAATGTTTAACATTAAATTAAATTTTTTCCCCTAATCATTGATAATTTACATAATAATTGTATAGAGCTATAATTGCCCTCTTTTGTGCCCGTTTTAAATCTGAACTTCAAACTTATCTTTGTATTGTTTCTTGAAACGTTTCCACGGTGAATAAAATAAACTTTGGGCTTGGAATTGAACCGTGTCAAGGGCTAAACCATGGGTTCTACTAGACTAAACCCTTTCTTTTTATTTTAAAAAAAACCCAATTTTCCAGTGGATGTCCCAGTAAAGGGATCTGGGAATTTTACACTTTGTGGTAATTCTGTGTGTTAGGCTGCACTGATTAGTTTGGGGTCCTTGTTTTAAAAACACGCCCTCATTACTCTCCCCACTTTGGCTTTCTCCCGCTTGTGTTTGAAGTGGTTCCATGTTGATTTTTACCCCCGCCTGCTTCAGTTTGGTTTTGCTTTTGGGTGTCTTGTTTCGGGCCTCTCCCACTCTTCAACTCCTTTGGCCAGGCCTTCCTTTGGTTATTCCCCCCGTTCCTGTGCCCTCCTCTCCCCTCCCCTTTGCTCCGGTTCTCCCTTCTTCCACCACCCGACTTTCACCCCTGGTTTTTCCTCCGTTTGCCAATCTCGATCCCGGAATATGGCCTTCGTTTTTCCCAAGGAATCCTGATCCTCGCCTAAAACCATAGGGCCATCTTTAACCCCTTTCCTTTGCCTGTGAAATTTTCCGTTGTGGGCGTCAAGGTCTAAGGAAACAAAAATGGGACATTGCGCCCGGAACAACATTTCTTTTCGGGACGCAGTTATTTAAAATCAATTTCTGAAATAAAAAAATCTTTGGAACTTTTGAGATTTTAAGAACAACTGGAGGAAATATATCACAATGTGCAAGTTATTTTCGAAATTTTATTACAAAATTCCTACATATTGGAGCTTTAAGTGATGGGTTATAGGAAAATTACCAGATTTATTTGATTCTGATCAGATCTTAAATCTTTGTGATTTTGGTGGCAGTGTAGCTGTCGCTGAAAAGGTTGAATTTTCTTTTAAGTATTTCAGTCATTTATTATTGTGAAAATGTATTTAGTTCACAAATGTTGTGTAATTGTAACGATGAATCACTCGACTTAGGATCCATTTGCAAGCTTTTATTTGAACACGCGTAGTGCTATTGCAGGCGAAGGGTCAGGATCAGCAAACACAGTGTCACAGGAATATCAGAATCGTAGTCAATATCAAGCAGTGGGTCGGGGTCACAAGCAAGTATCACAGTCCGATTATAACAATCAGGGTTCAAAGGTAGGCAGCAAAGGTTCACAGATCGATAAACAACAAAGGTTGGCAACTGGGAAAACAAGACAGGGTAAAATGCTCAGAAATGTTAGCCGTGGCAGTAACAAGACCTCGCAATGAGGTGATGCAAAGGTCTGGCTTATATGGCAGTCTCTGATAGGGAACACCTGGCGGAGATCAGTCCAAGGTACGGGGCTTATGGGTAATGTAGTCAGTATCAGTGTATGCGGAGTGCTTGGATGCATGTAAGTGTCAGTATTGGGTGATGGTGCCCTCTGCTGGCCACTGGAGGGACTCACGGGGTTAGTATCCGTGACAGTAATGTTAATTTGTAATTTGTATTTGAGTATTATAAATACTGGTTAATAACAATTTTTTTATTATTACTATTATCATTATCATCATTTAAAACTCTTTAGTTCACTTTATTTAGCAAGAATCCTTTAAGTTAATCAAAATGACAATAAAGACATTTATAACAAAAGATTGTTCTTTTGAACTTTCTATCAAATAAACCTGAAAAAATCTAGTCACTTGGTTTCAACATAACAACAACAACAACAAAAATAATAATAATAAATGTTTTTTAACAGCAAATCAGCATATGAGGAATGATTTCTGAAGGATCATGTGACACTGAATACTGGAGTAATGATACTGAAAATTCTACTTTGCATCAGAGGAATAAATTACATTTTAAAATACATTAAAGTAAAAGCAGTTATTTTAATTTGTAAAAATATTTAAAAATATTACTGTTTTGCTGTACTTTGGATCAAATAAATGCAGAAGAGACTTCTTTAAAAAAAACATTACACATCTTACAATTTTGACTGGTAATTTATAATATATTTAATACTCAATTTTAATATTAAAATTATGAAACAAACTGTTTCTCAAGTTTTTTTTTCACTACTGCTGCCTGACGATAGATCACAACACTATCTTTCAGCGGTGGAAGAAGTACACAAATCAAGTACTTGAGTAACCATCTGATCTTCACCAGGAAGAAAAAAGTGTTTTAAAGTTTGTTGTTTTGCAGAACATCACAGTTTTATATGACATGAGAAAAAGCCCCAAAGTTAGGAAGAACATTTAAAGGAAAATATAATAATATGTTCATAATGATTTTTGTTTCTTCTCAAGCCTTGCCTGTGGTTTAATATCTCAGTGATTGAATAAAATACTTTATATCTAAAATTACCTCAAATTATCACCAGCAAGCTTGTTAGCTAGACCAATATTTACTTATTTTCAGAATGGTTATGAGGAAACATTCATATCTGTCTACCGCTAGTTAATCCAAACACTATAAAAATGTATGATGTTGATAAACTATATAAAAAACACACAAAAATAGGGCTAAATGCATAGTATTTTACATTTAGTCATTTAGCAGATAGAGAACACACAAATGAGGACAGTGGAAACAATCAAAAACAACAAAAGAGCAATGATATATAAGAGCTATAACAAGTCTCGGTTAGCTTAAATGCAGTATTACCTGTAGCAAGGGCATTTAAATAATATAATAAATAAAAAGAAAATAGATATAATAGAAAAAGAATAGAACAAGCTAGTATTAGAGTTTTTTTATTTTTTATAAATATATAATAAAGAAAAAATAAAATAGAATACTAAAGATTAGGAAGGTAGATTTTTTTTAAAGAATAGAATTAGAATAATGAGTATGAATAGAAAATATAATGAAATATATGTATAAAGTGAAACAAACTCTCAAAAGTTTGCTCCAAAGTTCAAACTCCTCCCACTACCCACAATCCTAGAGAGAGAGTGGCACAAAAAGCTCAGTCATTGGCTCTTTCAATTCTTTGTGTGAGTGACTGTTTTATTTGACAAAATTAAAAATCAAACCGCTCATTCAATGGTTTGTACATGGGTTTGTATGTTTTGTGCATTTCCATTCATCTCCTATAGGGTGACTATTATTGTGCACAAAGGACAAATTTAGTTTTTTTTTGTCTATTTGTTTTTTTTTTATCAACCACTTAACTTTTTTTTAATTGAGTCATTTGTGTGTGTGTGTGTGTGTGTGTGGTGAGAGAGAGAGAGTGTGTATGTGTGCTCAGTTGGCAAATTAAGGAAAAAGTAGCCAAGTCTCTTACCACTCAGATTAAGAAAACTATTAAAAAAGATCCCATCTCCTTTTTTATAACAGTCTGCAAAAGTTTGGGGACTGAGGAGACAAGTTGCTCAAGTTTAGGAATAAGAATGTTGTCCCATTCTGGTCTAATACAGGCTTCTAGTTGCTCAACTGTCTTAGGGTCTTTGTCGCATCTTCCTCTTTATGATGTACCAAATGTTTTCTATGGGTGAAAGATCTGGTGCCTTTCCAGATTGTGTAAGCTGCCCATGCCACACGACTCATGCATACCCATACCATCAGAGATGCAGGCTTCTGAACTTTAAGCTGATAACACTTCGGGTTGTCCTTGTCCTCTTTAGTCAGGATGATATGAGCATCCCAAATGAACCTTGCCCAGAAAATGCCTGCACTTCTGGATCATGTTTAGATGTGGCTTTTTTTTGACCTATAGAGATTTAGCGGCAACGCGAATGGCACAGTGGATTGTGTTCAGTGACAATGTTTTCTGGAAGTATTCCTGAGCCACTGTTGTGATTTCCATTACAGTAGCATTCCTGTATGTGATGCAGTGCATCTAAGGGACAGAAGATCACGGGCATCCAGTATGATTTTCCAGCCTTGATCCTTATGCACAGAGATTGTTCCAGATTTTCTGAGTCTTTGGATGATATTATCGCTGTAGATGATGATTACTTCAAACTCTGAGAAACTCCTTTCTGATATTGCTCCACCTCTTTTCACCGCAGCATTGGGGGGAATGGTGATCCCTCTGCCCATCTTGACTTCGAGAGACACTGCCACTCCTGAGAGGCTCTTTTTATATATACCTAATCATGTTGCAATTGTCCTCCAGCTGTTCTGTGTATCTACATTTAACTTTTCCCCCTCTTATTGCTTACCTGTCCCAACTTTTTTTGGAATGTGTAGCTCTTGTAAATCAGAATGAGACAATATTTGCATTGAAATTTAAAATGTCTCACTTTCAACAATCAATAATGTTACCTATATTCAATTGTGAATAAAATATAGGTTTATGAGACTTGTAAATTATTCCATTCCTTTTTTTACTCACAATTTGCCAGTTTCACAACTTTTTTTGTAATCAAGTTTGTGTGTGTGTATGTGTGTTTATGTTTGGGTGCCCAAATTTCAAATTTGTCCAAAACGCCTCTTGCTATTCCAATTTGAATTGAGGGTGAGACCGAAACGAAACTCTTCTTAAAGAAAATCTCAGAGTTTTTTTTTACCAAACATTTAAATTGGATTTTATAGACTCTGTAAATTTCTTTCCCCTTTGCATGTAATTCCAGTGACGGCAACTTCCTTTAAAGCCTCCTGGTGTATTATATTTCCCAATTCATTTGTCAAATATGAGGGTTTGACTAGAGTTGAGAAATCAAGCAGCATTTCAGCCTTTTTGAATTTATGACACAGGAGAAGACTGGAGAGAAATACAGCAGAAAGTCAGTTATGGACTTGTCAGGTATCTGTACTCTCTGAGAAACATCAGAGTACATGATTATGATGACAATTATGTAAGCAGATTTGAGAGGACTCAGTCAAGTTCTTCATTTTGACTTCAGCTCATGAATGCCTTCTAACAACGGAGCAAAATGCATTTTCCAACTACTGAGTCTTTAACCTTAACATTAAGAATATTAGTATTGCATTTGTATTCAGTATGCTTATAGTGGAGCTGTACAAACCAACCAATTAGATCATTTGTTTACTGATTTACTGAAAGCAGAAAATTGAAATCAGAATTATGGTCGTTGTATCTTTGAGGAATCATTTTAATTGGAACAACTAACATGTTCTCAATGATTCAAAACCTATTAATATCAAAGCTGAATCATTTGGAAGAGTTTAGCTCATGAGCTATTTAAAGGGTATCTGGTGCAGGGGACTATTATGTGCATAATTATTTAGGACTTACAAAAAAACAAATATATACCATTTCATTATTTATTTTCATGGCAGTGAAACCAATATAACATCCAAATTCACAAATATACATTTTCTGACTATTCAAAAAAAAAACAAAAACAAATCATTGATAATATGCATTCCTTTTGTAAGGACACTTTAAAGCCTGCCATCCATGGATTCTGTCATTGTTTTGATCTGTTACCATCACATTGTGCAGCAGCAAACCACAGCCTCCCAGACACTGTTCAGAGAGGTGTACTGTTTCCCTCTTGTAAATCTCACATTTCATGATGACACAGGTTCTCTATGGGGTTCAGATCAGGTGAACAAGGGTCAAGCATTCGGTTTTCTCTTTAGACTTGCAGTACTGCGAGTCTGGTACGCCTGGTGATGGAGCATTGCCGAGAACATGTTTTGTGGATGCAGACTTTCTCGCCATGCAGAGAGGTTGTCTTCCAGACGGCAGTAGACTGGGAGTTGAGCTTGACTCATCTCAACCAAAAGGCCCAAAACATCTTTGTGATAGCAGCCAAACCAGACTCCACCTCACCTTGCTGGCGTCCTGAGTCGGACTGAGTTTGCCCTACCCGATCAAGCTATCAGACTCACTCATTATTCATCAGTCCATAAACCTAGAAAATCAGTCTGGAGATATTTCTTTGCCCTAGTCTTGACGTTTCAGCATGTGTCTGTTCAGTGGTGGTCGGTTTCAGCCTTTCTTACCTTGGCCATGTTCTGAGTATTGCACACACTTGTGCTTTGGCACTCCAGTGATTTTGCAGCCTGAACATGCAAAAACTGGTCAAGTAGCATCTGTGCAGCTGTAATGCGACTTTCTAGCAAGGCAGTTATTTTTGCTTTTTCCACAGCGCTTTGTGACCCTGTTGGCTATTTTGATGAACGCTGATTGTTCGTGATCACGCTTCAGAAGCTTGGCAATTTTAAGAGTGCCATCCCTCGCAAGATATCTCACTATTTTGACTTTTGAACCATGTCAAGTCCTTCTTTGACCATCTTTGCACAAAGGAAGGAAGTGCCTAATAATTATGCACACCTGATATAGGGTGTTGATGTCATTAAACACACCCTCTCATTTACTGAGATGCACATCACCTATTACTTATTGTAGTAGGCTTCGAGCCATACGAGCTGAGTAAGACACATGCATAAAGAGGGATGATGTGTGTCAAAATACTCATTTGCCTAATAATTGCACACAGTGTATATATATATATATATATATATATATATATAATTGTGACGGAGGAGCACAAGACAGACACAGTTGGAGCTCAGGCATGGAGAGGCTTTATTAACAGAAAACCAAAAAAAACAGGGGATTGAAAGGGGAAGGGTCCAAAATAACATGTAATCTGAGTGTCCTCGTGACTGCGTGGGTTTGTGTGGTTGGGCAGTTAATGGAGGAAGCCCAGGTAAGGGTGAGTTCAGCGGCCGATCGCTCCCCTTGGTCCAGGGCACAGGGGCGCTCCTAGCAGCCACATCCTCTCAAGTACCCACAGCTGGCAGGGATGGCGGCGCTTCTGGCCATGCTTCTGGCCCGGCTTCCTGGCCTGTGCGTATAAACGGTGTGGTTCTCATCCAGATCACGGTCCGCAGCTCCGCTCTGGTGGTGCGGAGTCCTTCAACGACACCTTCCTGGACCCACGAGGACACCAGTGTGCATGCACGGGAAGAACGGTCTCCTGAGGAGAGCGCCTTGGGCTTTCAACATGCGGCGTGATGAGGCTCATTTCCATCAGGTGTGCCCACAGCTGCCAGCCCTGACTGTCAGCCCTCCTCTCACACACCCACTGCAGTCGGAGCCTGGTGAAGGCGTTTGGACGGGTGCCGGTGACAATCAGGGAGGAGGCAGCTGACTCGTCACAATATATATTGCTTAATTTTTTCCATTTTATTTTTCAGGATAGAAAATGGTTAATATTTGATCTCCAAATGTGGGACATGAAAAACATCTTTCTGCTGATTGGTCAACCAAAAGATCAACTCGTGTTGTACACACACTTGTTAATAAAGGTTAAGTTTACAATTAATGCTCAACTGAGTCTACTTGGATGCCAAAATGAGTCCAATTTGTGGAAAGTTGTGTAAACTGTCAGTGTTGTATAGGTGATTTTTTCATCAGATGATTTGTTGACAATAGATTGCTACTTTAAGAAAGTACTGAATGTTGTCAAATTAAACATGTTTAAAGTTACTGAAGATTTCTGCACATGTATATCTGATGTACATACAAAGTGTCATGAAATATACAAGCTAACCTTATCCTGTTAATATATTTACAATTTTCTTTTCTGGAGAAAAAAATAGTAGTCACATGAGTACATGCATCAGCTGTTGCTCGAGTGGCATTGACTGAAATATTTAACTTTTTCCTGTTTTACTAAGAAACATTTTGTCTAATAATTTAACTGAATAAAAATTATTATTATACTATGAAAACCTGATCAACTTTAGTGATTGAGTGATCAATAGAAATCATAGTAAAACCGGTTCCTGAAGGCACCTTAACTTTGCACAGTTTGATGAGTCTCTTTAATCAAACACACTTGATTTAACTAATCAGATCATTAGTAGAGTGATCTGTAATGTTAGCTGAGTGTTTAAAGTAAGAAAGACCTTAAAATATACAGAAACAGTGTAAAATACTCACTCAATCTTTCTAGATGCTTTGATCACTGGCAGCACTTCAGAAGACATTCTTCTGATTGAACATATTTAGTCAGATTAAACTCATCAGGTCTTCTAGGTTCAACAGCACAAACACCAGAGCGTACCACTGAGCAGCAGACAGAGAAACTCCAAAGAGATCATTGTAACCTGTTCCACTCAGGATGTTTGTATTTCCTGCTCTAGTGACGATCATTCAGTTCTTCAGACAGTGGAACAGATTGATGGATTTCTAGAGAATTCTTCCTGATCTTCTGTTTGATGTATTCAGCTGTTTCCCATTGATATCAGAGCTGCTTACATGTCTTTTCTCAGGAGGCCTTGTAAGAGGCTGATTAGACCTCTGAGTGGAGACCAGAAGAGAACGAGGAAGAGTCCCAGTGTCACTTTGCACTCACCTGTAAGGCCTTGCACTCTCTCTTCAGTAAACTGCTGACTGGTGACCTGAACACATTCTTCGGTCCTGTTTTGTCTGAAAAAGGACAGGCTTGAAAAAAGCAGCAAGAAACTCCTGAATACTCAGATGAACAAAGCTGAACACCTTCCCCAGCTGCAGTCCAGACTCCTCTGAAGATCTGGGTACAAAACTCCTGAGTACACGGACACTTTCTGACATCAATGCGCTCTTTCAGGTCCTCTCGTAGAAGATCAGGTTCCCTTCCAGCTGTTCATAAGCCAGTTTTCCTAGAGACAGAATAGTCTTTCTAGCCTGATCAGGATTGATTTCTATTTCCATCATACTTCTGTGACTTCAGTTTGGTCTGAAAGATCAGGAAGTGTGTGAACATCTGTGTGAGAGTCTTGGGGATCTCTCTCGCATCTGGCTTTACCCATCATCCCTCCCAGAACAGGGCTGAAATCCAGCAGAGACTGGATGTGACACATGATGAACAGACTCTGATGATGGATGTGTGTGACAATTCTATCACAGACTTCGGATCATTTATTCTCTTCCTGAAATATTCTCCTCTGAGGGTTGTTGAATCTCTTACCTCTGTGACCTGGTGGAACACTCAGGAGGGATCTGATTGGCTGCTGCTGGTCGAGAGGTGATCCAGAGGGAACAGAAGGAAGTAGGTTCTCCTCTATGAGGTTGGTCAGCAGCACATCCACTGAAGCTGATTCTGTCACATCAGACAGGCTCCGACTGTTTTGGAAATCTAGGCGCGTCGACACTCATCCAGACCATCAAATATGAACATGACTTTGTAGTCCTATAATCTGCGACTTTAATTTTGGTTTCTGGATGAAGGTGGTTTAGAAGATCCACAAGACGAGATGTTTCTGTATCAAGTTCACCTCCCTGAAAGGAAGTGAAATATGAAATGACGTCCTGATTGGTTTTCCTTCAGTCCAGTCCAATGAACTTCTGCACAGAGACTGTTTTTCCACCAGCGACTCCTTTAAGTCAGCACAGTTCTGATGTGGTTTGTCTTGTCCAGGTGAGGGCTAAATATGTCACTGCAGTTGGTGGTGTCTCCTGTGTCTCTCTGGTCTCCTGGACACTGTCTCAATCTGTCTCACCTCATGTTCATATTGACCTCTCATTGCCTCCCTCTGTGATGTAGAGCTCTGTGCAGTCTCATTCAGACGTGTTGAGTCTCCATGACTGAAGTCTTATGAGTCTCTGATATTTATCCTGTAGTCTGGATCTGAGTTTTTGTTGATGCTCTGGATCAGTTCTGACAAAAGTGAGCCATTGTTTTTTATTGGCAGAGCAATATGTTAGAAATGTATTTTTAGGTTTTATTTGTTAGATATTAGATTTGTGTGGTGACATTCAGGAACATTAGTGACTAAAGACAGAAGGTTGATAAAGAAAAACACAGGCTATAATCTGCTGATCCAGAGCTCTACTGTCTGTGAGTGTGTCAGCGAGGTCTGTCTGGTTCATCTTCCTCAGGAGAGGTGATCTTAGAAGCCCTCTCTGACTCTGTTATGACCCTCATCATCATAACAGTCTCTTTCAGAGCATTCTGGGTAATCTGGACTCAGTAGTCTCTTAAAGCTCTTTAACTCAGAGATGATTTTGTGCTCAAGCTCCTGAAATCATGTAAATATTCAAACAATGACCTGCATTCAGTCACAGAGAAGGTTAATCAAGGATCATTACACAAGAGTTAAAGAATGAATACTGTAACAATATAAAACCTCCATAGTCATCAGAAGGATGTGGGAACCAGCGGACAATCCAAATCAAGACTTTCCTGGACAAAATAAACACAAACAGCCCTCGTGGTTGACTGCCACGCACAAACAAAGACCAAACACAAAATAAAAATCCTCTGCCTTCACTGTTGTCAGCTCTTTTTGTATCCTTTCAATCCTCGTGGACTGAGCCAGTGAGTAGAGCAGGTGTCGGTCATTTCCAATCACTCCACCCGCCTCGCTCTTCCATCGACTCTAGGCCCGCCCCATATCACATACCCTCATCACCCGACAAGACTGTGCTCTAACCCCCCCATCTTATTCTTCATCTTCTACTTTAGTGGAATTGATCTGTTATAGGGCTACAACTTATATGTGTGTGTAAAATGAAATATGACTATTACAGAAAGGATTGCAGAAATATATATACTTTTCCCAGAGGGTTACAACCACACACACACACACACACACTAAAACAAACACGAACACACAAAACCAACCTTAAAATGGGTCTAAGTTCTTCTTGCTGTATAGATTCGGTCCTTTATGTTTTGACAGAGTTAAACAAATATGAATATTTTTGTCAATATTTATTAATGTATTTAATATAACCAGTAAATGAATTGATATCTATATATATTCTTATACTGTAAACAAAACAAACAAAACACACCTCAGATCAGCAGATGTGTCTCCCAAACTGAACTTAACTGGACGACCCATTGACCGTTACTCTTCATGGACACACAGCTGGGTTCAGGAGATCATTCGACACAGACTATATAACAGAAATACAAACTGTTTCTGAAAAATCACTCTGTTGGCGACACTCATGTTTCAATCTCCTTATATTTATCTTCACTTGAAGAGTCTGTTGTTACTAGAGTTAAAGATTAAAGCATTATTTTCTATTAATAGAATGAATCTGCCCCATGTACTTTCCATTTTTATATGGCCCTGGACCACAAAACCAATGAATAAGGGTACATTTTTTCAAAGCGTGTTAGGATAGGACAATACACTGTGTGCAGAATTATTAGGCAAATGAGTATTTTGACCACATCATCCTCTTTGTGCATGTTGCTCTCTCAAGCTGTATAGGCTCGAAGCCTACTACCAATTAAGCATATTAGGTGATGTGCATCTTAGTAATGAGAAGGGGTGTGGTTAATGCATCAACACCCTATATCAGGTGTGCATGAATATAGGTACTTCCTTTCCTTTGGCAAATGGGCCAAAGAAGGACTTGACAGGCTCAAAAGTCAAAAATAGTGAGATATCTTGCAGAGGGATGCAGCACCTTAAAATTGCCAATTTGAGCTGATCATCGACAATCAAGCGCTTTCATTCAAAATAGCCAACAGGGTGAAGAAGCGTGATGGAAAACCAAGAGCATAACTGCCGTGGAACTGAGAAAAGTCAGCTGACAGCCTGCCAAGATGCCACTTCCACTCAGTTTTGCCATATTTCAGAGCTGCACATCACTGAGGTGCCCAAAAGCACAAGGTGTGCAATACTCAGAGATGCAAAGGTAAGAAAAGGCTGAACAATCACTACCACTGAACAAGACACATGCTGAACGCAAGACTGGGCAAAGAAATATCTCAAGACCTGATTTTCTAAGGTTTTCGGGACTGATGAATGAGAGTGAGTCTTGATGGCCCGTGGCTGGATCGGTAAAGGCAGAAGCTCCAGTCCGACTCAGACGCCAGCAAGGTGGAGGTGGAGTACTGGTTTGGCTGCTATCATCAAAGATGAGCTTGTTGGGGCCTTCGGCTAGGGATGGAGTCAAGCAACTCCCAGTCCTACTGCCAGTTTCTGGAAGCACTTCTTCAAGCAGTGGTACAGGAAGAAGTCTGCATCCCTTCAAAACAGATTTTCATGCAGGACAGTGCTCCATCACACGTCCAAGTGACTCCACAGCGTGGCTGGCAAGAAAGGTCTAAAGAGAAGAAAAACTAGACTTGGCCTCCTTGTTCACCTGATCTGAACCCCATAGAGAACCCATGTGGTCCATCATGAAATGTGAGATTTACAGGAGGGAAAACAATACACCCTCTGAACAGTGTCTGGGAGGCTGTGGTTGCTGCTGCACGTATTGATGTGAACAGATCAAAACACTGACAGAATCCATGGATGGCAGCTTGATGTCCTTGCAAAGAAAGGTGGCTATATTGGTCACCTTTTGTTTTTGTTTTGAATGTCAGAAATGTATATATTGTGAATGTTGAGATGTTATATTGGTTTCACTGCTGAAAATAAATAATTGAAATGGGTATATATTTGTTTTTTTAAGTTGCCTAATAATTATGCACATATGATCACCTACACAGCCCTCTAAAATAGCTACAACTAAAACAAACTAAAAACTACTTCCAGAAATATTCAGCTTTGGTATTAATTAGTTTTTGGAATCATTGAGAACATGGTTGTTGTTCAATAATAAAATTGTTCCTCAAAAATACAACTTGCCTAATAATTCTGCACCCCTGTATTTGGCTAACTATTTGAAAATCTGGAATCTGAAGGTGCAAAAAAAATACAAATGAAAAACAATTAAATCGTCAAATGAAGTTCTTAGCAATGCATATTCTTAATCAAAATTAAGTTTTATATAGTTTACTACAGAAAATACTTTTATGATATACTTTTTGACCCATAAAATGTATTTTGGACTTGCTACAAATATACCCCAGTGACTTAAGACTGGTTTTGTGCACCAGGGTCACATATTATTGAATAAAATGGACCAATACACACTATAGATAAAGACACAGAAACATCCAGCAGCTGGTGACAATATCCATAACACACCACGGCTGCGAGTAAATATGAGACTCATAATTTCTCACCTGGACTCAACAGAAGAGCCTTCCTCTCTGCACAGATCTGAAAAGCCATCCTGAGGTTTTCCTCACAGCATGTGTTCAGGTAAATCTGATTCAAAAGCGCTGAATCAGGCTATAAATAAAAATGCTATGTAGTGTGCATTCATTGTTTCTGACTATTAAAATAGAAACATTTCAGGGTTCTCTCACCTCTTGACTGTCTTTATCTGTGTGTCATGTTCTTCAGAGAATTTATTCTGGAGGCCATGGTTTCATCTAAAAGCAGATCCAAATGTTGATCCACAGAGTGATTAATCAATATTAGTCTTGATAAGTCTATTCTTGACATTTACACATAATCAAATTATTACAAACAACATAAATTCAGACAAGCACAGTGTTAAAATGAAAGTAAAGTGTAATCTGACAATTTACAGACTTCAGTTTTTTTTTTTTAAATCTGACGATTTACAGACTCTTCAGTTTTTCTCTAATGTCATTTAAACAATTTTTTAAAATATCTTATACTGCCTATTGTTGTTACTTCACTTTAAACCAGTCAGGATTGATTTTGGCTATCAAAGATGATTATTAATGTGATACCACTTGTTTTTGCTCTCTTAATTAGTTTAGTTCCTCAACAACAAAACAAACCACGCTGTAATAGTTTCATTTTAGTGAGTCACTTGACAAAGAGGAGTTTAAGTGTCCAAAACCAGCAATAAGGGTTTTTCCTTAATATTGAATTTCATTCTTTATTATTTAAAGTTATATACCCATTAATGTATTTCCCTCACAGTCTGCACTCTGGTGCTGTTTATATAAAGGTAAGCTGTGTCCTAAATTTGTGTACACACTTTGGATTGCAGCAGCAGCAGGCATTCAACCAGCCTGGCACCCCAGTTCTTACGCGCAAGCCTTCTCTCACTTCCCTTGGCTCAGCCTTTCACCTCTGCTTTTTCCAGTCAAGGCGCTGTTGGAGGCGATTCCCTAGCAGCACGGCAGCATGTCAGTAAAACACGTTTTCAGGCTGAAAGCTATTAACGAAGCCAAGGTCTTATTTCCAGAGTCTTCATCCACATTGAAATGTCCAAGACATTACATTTGCCTTACACGCACGCGTTTAAACCTCACTGAGATGATAGACATAAGTTTCACGAAAAACAGGCAAGTAAATATCTTTAGAAACCACTTGGGCAATAGCACATAACTGCTATTAACCCATTTTGTTTGCAAGCATCCAATAGTCTCAGTTTATCATTGTTTCACTTTCATAGCACGTTGAAAATCACTCTCTTACTTGATTGGGAAAAACCGCATTAATTAAAGTCTAAATACTCTAGCTTTGATATTTAACCAATGTTTGATAAAGCATTGTTGCATGACAGTTATTTAGTAATTTATGTCAGGAAAATGATTCAGATTCCTGAACAGTAAACTTCGAGTGTCATCTTTGTGGACAAATGTTGATCATGTATCTAGTCGAGAAGAATAATTAGCAGAAATAATTTTGGGTATGTAATTTCTGTCTCCATGCCAAAATGGGGTGACTGTTTATAAATATAAAACATATCTATTTAAAAAAAAAATGCATATTTTTTTTCAGGATTCTTTGAATATAAGTTCAATTGAACATCATTTATTTGAAATAGAAATATGTTGCAATGTTTATGAATTCTAAAAATAGAAATGTATCATAAGCTGTCACGCGTTTTGTCAGGCTCTAAGAGAGGACTCAAACACAGAGGATAGGTTAAACAGTTTATTTAGGTACACCGTGAATCCAAAATAATCCAATGTGTGAAGGCACTTACAGAAGAAAACCCAAGTGTAACAACTCCAGAGCGTCCATACAGTCACCCGCAGGACACAGGCTGTGCAGACCACCACTGGTGCAATGCCCAACAGTTAATAGAGCTATGGTTCATGAAAATGTATCATTCATAATATAATGATATAATGTTAAAATGTTAAGTTAAAAAAAAAACCTTCAACAGGCATTATAATATATATATATATATTTTTTTATTTTATTTTTTTTTTTTATCTATTTTAGGGTAAAATATGATTGGAACATTTAAAGTCACACATATAGTGTATGAGAGAGTAGTTTTTGTTAGTAATAAATGGTCTTGTCCCAGGACAGTGGACCGGTTATGTTGCCTGATAAAGATGGTCCAAAGCGGAGCAGAGGGGTCCAGGACGCCCGGGACAGAAGACCCTTCAGTGACCCTGTTCAGAGAATACCTGTGCCTGAAGACTGTCCACCCAGAGCCATACTGCTGTCAAAGATGAGCTGCAACATCTATGTCAGAGGATCTCATGAAACGTGGACATGAAAATGTGTCACGCATACAGTGAGTTTAAAACCAGCCACAAACTAAGTTTTCCTTTCTTTGAGGTGTTAGCAAGATGTTTGTGCATGGATAAGATCCTAAAGTTGCAAAGATTGAAGTCTCAAACCTAAAGAGATATTCTTTATAAAAGTTAGACTTGTCCATGCCCTCTAAAACACCTCCACATGTCTACATCACTGTAGGGAGATTTGTAGAGCTGGGTACTCGAACTTGGACTCGAGTCCAATTTTGAATGAACTCGGACTTGTCACGCCCGGGTGAATTTTGTCGGACTTGACAAGGACTTGAACATTTTGGACTCGAAAATATTCAATACAGTGATCGCGTGGTAACAATAAAACCAGCATAATATTGAGATGTAAATTAATGAATGTCTCCCCTTATGTCTTTTACTGCACCACACCGCAGGCAGCAGTAGCAATATCATCTCATGCTTTGCAGATGAAACACACGCATCACTCACTGGATATCAATGTGGATTAGTGATAGTGATGGCGTTTAGGGACGAATCGTTCAATTTTACCGGTTCTTTAGTGAACCGGTTGAACCAGTTCACCGAATCGAACTGAATTGTTTAAGCGTTCACGCTCTCAATAAGCATTAATCCACAAATTACTTAAGCTTAACTTTTTTAGCGTGACTGACACTCCTCTGAGTCAGAATAAACCAATATCCGGAGAATTCATTTACTCAAACAGTACACTGACGAACTGCTGTGAAGACCGAACTGAAGATGAACCAAGCCGAGACAGATAATGAGCGAACACAGCCACTGCTGGAGCAGTTCTTGTTCTCCGTAGCAAGAACCGTTGCTTCGTTTTCGGATCACCAGTACACTCAACCGAGAATTGTTCTGTCGGACGCGTCCGATTTGAGAACCGATGAGCTGATTCTCGTTCGAGTCAAGAACGTTGCTTCGTTTTGGAATCACCGCTCAACCGAGAATCGTTGTCGGACGGCGTCATGAGAACCGATGAACTGATGACTCACGCGGATTCAGCGTGAAGCCAACGACTCACAGTATGTCTGAACGGGTATCTTTGGTGATTGATTTCTGATTCTGTACTAATGTTATGAGTGCGGTATTTGAGTGCTTGGATGAAGGGTCAATCTGGCAAAGCGTAAGTTCATTTAATAAATATATCGCAAATGGATATGTTTAGTAAGTGGATCATGGTTTCTTTCTGATGTACACCTAATTTATTTACGTTTGAGTATCTTCAAGACTAAATTTCATATAGCATTACTGCTGTTACATATTTAGTGTTGTGCAAAAATTCCAAATGATAAGCGTTCGCAGCTAGAGTTTTTTAACGGCGTAGAAAGTTATGATACTGACTTTATAATTTTAATGTGTGGCGGATGCTTACGCATCGCCAATGACATCAGTACATTGGCGTAAGAACCGCTGGAACCGTTTTTTCAACCGGTATTATTAATGGAACGTATCGAAGACGGTTCGGAAAATAACTTCCCATCACTATAGTGACGGAAGTCTGATTCTTTTCGCGAACCAGTTCTTCGAAGGTTTGATTCAATAAACCGCTAAAACAGTACGCATCATGTTTTACCAGCGATGGCTTAGAAGCATTCGATGTCGATCAACAAATATGAGTCACTAATCATATTTCAGTCAGTTAAAAACCTTCATAATCATGAAAATTGCCCTAATTCAGTTTGATGCAACAACACACCAAATACAGTCAACTCATACCAATAATGCGTCATCATAGCGGTCCGCGAAGTGAAGCATTTCGGTTTCAATCACGCTGGAAACGCATGTCAAACAGTATACAAGTGGCCAGTTCATCGGCTCGGTTCTCAAATCGATGCCGTGATCAAAAAACAGTTCGGTTCAGTTTACTGAGCATATTCGCCGTTCTCAATCAGCGTTCGAAAGAACGGTTTTGTCAGTGTCTGGTGATCCAAACCGATGCAACTGTACCAAAACAGCGCAACAAGATGCTGCACGCTCAGCTTGCAGGATTTACAGACTAGAGTTGGCCAAACAAGCGGTGCTCTCTATGATCAGTTCTCCAAGAATAACAAGAATTCTTAATGATAGGAAACTAGTTCTGTTGACATAAAATAAAAATGTCATGGCAATGACTAGATGTAACAGTGTATTTTTTATTACATTTTTATTGCCATTGGTTTAATGGGTTGAAAGGTTAAATATTAATAGAATGTAAAATGCAATACCAATTTATAATCTTTTTAATTTACTTTCTGGACTCGCAGGACTCGACTCGACTCGGCCTTTAGAACTGACTTGAGTCCAACTCATGCCGGACTGCGGACTCTGACTTGGACTTGATGTTTGTGGACCTGGTCTTGACTGCATTTCGACAAGGTGGACTGGACCCAACTCTAGAGATTTGCATAACACAGCCAAATGTTTACGCTAAGAAAGGTGGCATAACTTTTATTCTCACTGTAGTATTGTTGCTGCGCTGCGTGTCTTGGAGATTCTGTGTTTCAAATGGTAAGGTAGCATGGCATGATGTCACATGCATGAGAATTCTGCAATCACAAAGCACTGGATAGCTGTCCAATCAGTACACTAACTTGCTTCAGGATGATGACTCTTTAAAATCGATGCATTCCAGAAGGTGGGCGCTGAGAGAAACAGTAATGTACGTATGTGGATAATATGTTTTTTTTCCTTAAACCATGTAAAACACACATTGCATTACATGCGAATAAATAAAATAATGTTAATGTTTAGCAGCATCATATGACTATTTAAAAACTTTGACCTACAAGCCAGGTGTTGCTAGTAATTGAGGTACTACTGTAGTTACAGTTGCAGTTAAAGTTGATACTTTTATAAATAGTGGTCAAAATCATGACGTTTGAGATTAAGTAAGAACAGCTTGAAATCTTTGGAGAATTATAGTCCGATATTTATGGTTTGGTTAGTGCAAACAAACATTATATCAATATTAGATATGGAGTTTGCTGGTGAATTGAAGTTTTGTTTCTCTGCAGGCACTTGAAGCCATTCGCAGACTGGAAGGCGCTGGGAAGAGATTTTCTGCACTGTCCATTTAACATTTGTCCCAGGTCAGCTCACACATACTCTAAAATGCTAGCAACAGACCTTAAATGGTTATGAACTGCCTCTGTTTTTTATTTTTATTTTGTACTGATCTCTGAGGTCCACTTATAATGTTATCAATATTTTTTACATCAAAATCATAATATAAAAGTAATAGGTGATTTTCGTCTTGTTTAGTCCATGCATTCTTTTGTAATGTTGGGATCAGAAAAGGCAATGCAAAGACTGTGTTTTTCCACTGCTTGGCACTACACAGCATCTTGCTGTTTTCAGTGCATCTTTATCGTTTGGTTTCTGTGTAGACCTGCTTGTCTGTTCTCTCGTTAATGCTAAGCTACATGTTTAAATCAGTGGGCGGGCTACAAGGCAGTGATTTAGAATCAGGGGCTGGGGAAGTTGTAACCTAATGGTAATAGAGTTTGACTCTAACCCTAAGGTTGTGGGTTTGAGTCTTGAGCACCAATACCATTACTGAGTTCGATTGGGCAAGGCACCGAACCCTCAACCATACTTGGCTGTGAGTAGCTCCCGAAGCTGCAACCTCCGCTCTCTCTTGTGAAGCCAACAAGGAAGTGACTAAAACTGCAATTCATCCCTGGCTGCTTGAGGCTGCAAACAAGGGAGTCAGTCCCATAGACTCCACATGTTAAAATGCCCAATTACAACAGAAAAAAAACATATTTACAGCTGGTTCAATTATTATATTTTTTTTTATAACTCATCCATTTAAATTATATTTAACCTTAAAGTTAGATAATTAGAGGGCATGGTCACTTGGTGACAGGTGGATTGCAGCTGCTGAGACGCTGTCGCATTGCTAGGTGGGCGTGGCTTCGGCAACCAGCTCCTGCCTTTTCTTAAATCTACCTTATTTTTGTTTGAATGGATGTAGCTGTTTGTAAATTTAATGTGTGGTTCTGGTCTCATCCACTTCCAGCTATTTTAGCTGCATAAAACTAAAACATATGTCTCCATTCACAGAAAACAGAACATTTCTTCTGTGTTAAAAAAATAAGGTGGATGTTCAACATGGTACAAGTTGACCCTGATTGTAGTATTAACAAAACATTAAAACACTCTGGAAGGTAAAATGTGATTTTGAATGACATTTCACATTGGTTTTATGTAATGTCTAATTTTCATAAACATGTTTTTTTTATATAGATATTTTGTAGCAAATTAACATTGCATAACACAGATCCATTGGTGCTTTTGCTTCAGTATTACCAGTTCTGCAAAAAAAAGCCACTTGGTGTTTTTAATGTTTTGTCACAAAGGAATGGAACATTTGTGAAACTTCCTGAATTTCAGAAGCTGAACTTGGTTTTGCTCTTGATAAGGTAAACAAACCAATAGATTCAGTCTTCTAGTTGATGTAGTGTTTATTTTAGTATTCCTCGGGTTTCTCAAATTGCAGACTTGATTTTAACAAGGGGTGAATTCATTTTAACGGTTAAACTGCTTTAGCACTCCTTTAAACAGAAGACACAACTGTGCTCCCTTATACTTAAGCTACAACTGTGCTCCCTTATACTTAAGCTCATCCATCAAACAGTGTAGCATTCAAATACAAATACAGTACAGTTCAGTCTTCATAAATTATTTTTTTAAAGCGAAAACATGTATGCACTAATATTAATGAGTTTCTGCCTGTTTTATTTGTTCACAGGTTTGCAAACCCAACCAATGCCTATACTGTCTTCTCTGGAGAAGAGAACCCCTGGTGTGAGTATCACATATGACATAAGCCACATTTACAGTACTCTGTGTTCATCTGTGTGTGTGTGTGTGTGTGTGTTAACAAACTTGTGTGTCCTGCAGGATCACATTCCACTGTCCAGGAAGTCAGGTCATGGTTCCAGGTTTGTGGAGAACACAGCAGCAGAGAAACTAGTGAGTGTGTTCAGAATGTGATGTGGCTAAAAAAAAAAAATTCTATAAGGATAAAACACTTTTTTTTATATAAAAAACAAAACAAAACATTTATAATGGTGCAAAACATTTATATTTAAAATAAATGCCATGAAATATTTAGAACTTTGAAAAATTTGAAATATCCAAGCGTGCGACTGTTCTCTAATAATCAGGGGCTGGATTAATGAAGCATTAAGAAAATGTCTGCCATTCCCTTCTTATATTGTGTTTTTTTTTTTATTCTTAAGAATGTTCTGATCTTTTTTTAAGACCACGTTACACTAGTGCATTTTGTTTTAAAACACATAACTTTGCTACAGTGACACTAATCTTTACACTACTCTATCGTTTTGACCCTCAAAGACTTTGAAAATGTTGCAGACCCTTTTTTAGTTAGAAAACTCCGGGTTGCATTTCAGTGTAAACGGACCAAAATGGAGACTTTGAAAATGATCTCATGGCTGCCGACATTCACTTCTGTATCCTTGATGATGGTTTAAACAATAACATCATGCATTGTTGTACCATAGATGTATAGGTAGATTCTCCATTTGACGCTCAAGCACAAAGATACATTTGTGATCTATAATAGGGAATCTACCGATCCATATCTGAAACCCATTGGAAACGAGGATAGTTTTCATTTCTAAAATGCTGTTTCAAAACGAAAATGCACTAGTGTAAAAAAGGGCCTAAGGTTGTTCATAAGACAAATCTTCAGAAGATTCAAATTCTTGAAAAGAATCTTCTTAAAATCACCCCAAATAATTAGTAAAGTTAGGATAGTCCTAGACTTTTTTAAATCCCAAATAGGAAGAATGATTTTATTTATTTCAAATTAATGGTTATATTTAAGCACTACATTAAAACTATCTACGTTTAATACATGGGACTATTAAGAGATGTGCTCTGGTTTCTGAAGTGACACACCAGCGACTGATAATTTAAACAATGATCAGTCATGATTAGCCTTGTAAGATGACTTTTAATGTCAGAGTATAGAAGCCCAATGATTACAACTCCATCAATTGAGGAGTCACGAAATTCTGAAATTGTTGTACATTATGAGATTTTATTAATGTAAATTGTACAGAGTTAAAACTTATCCTACAAATACGAAAATTATCAAAGCGTCTGGCAACACTGCGCATTACTCGGAAGCGTCTCACTGAAATAGCACAAAACAGCACAAAAATTAAAGAAACCGATCACTGCAGCTTGTGACAGACTCTTTAATGGTGCGTTCACACAGCGTGAAGGGTTAAGTGGAATGATTTACATGTTAAGTCAATCCAAAGATCTAAAAGACATCTCTGGATTTTAAAGAGCATAAGCAATTGAGCGTGCCTTTTGAGCTAGATACTGGAATCAGGTAACATGAGCACTGAGCTCGCTGATCGCATTGAGCGATGTCTCAATCGGAAACACATTTTAAATGAGTGCAGTCTTATAAATAAACTGCATATTTGAGTTTAAAACAACTACATTCTCACCTGAAATACTTTTACAACTACATTTCCTTGACACAATAAAAGTAATATTTTGAAAACTATCGAATAAATGGTGGTTGAAATCACAATGCTGCATGAACTCAACTGGTAGAAGCCCTCCATGACTCAATTTGCAAATTTGCGCCGTTGTGAAGTTAATTTCATCTTGAATGAAGCGAATGAAGTCAAAATGTTCAAGTGTCCAACTACTTATAGTAATCACAATTTAATAAGCAGAGTCGCATCTGGTGGGAGCCTCATAAAGTGTTCAAAAACACGCACATTAAAACATCAGTGTGATGGGTGACACCAGAGTGACCTGCATTTAAATACAGGGGTGAATTATCTAAATTATCATCACAACTTGATCCCGAACTTTTTTTTTGATCCCAAATTTTACATTGACCAAAGACTTATGTTTTGCAGTTTAACTTAACCACAGGGTCATCTTGTTTTGTTTACATTTTCAAGCATGCACTCTTGAATGGTTGCCATGTCCACTTATAATAACAATGCTTATTAAACATCTTTGGGTTTGTTGTTTGGGCTGCCTACTAAAGTGGTCAAATTTAGTCAATAAAGTGGGTAGGTGCAGGTTGCAATATTTATTTATTAATTTATTTATTTCTAGCAAGATCTGGCAACACTTCTGGTGAAAACCTTCCTGTAAATTTTGCACCATTGAGAAAAGACACAAGCGACTAGTTGCTCAGTTTGTTTCTATACATTGCATACATGTGTTAATTGGGGAGTCAGTCTTCCTGTAAATTACTAAACTGTGTGTACAACCACAAGAGGCTGATTTGGTTTTAATTTCTGATGCTTTTTCTGCTCTTCAGAAAACATGGACCAGAATTTCACATCCACAGAGGAGAAGCACCCTGGGGGCATGTGAGCTCCACCTGCAAAGCCATGTGAGGGAAAAAAGTAGTTTGTTGCAAAGTTTTGTGAGCCTCTAGTTCTAGTTAAACACATGCAGACATGTGACTTTGTGCATCTCATGACAGGAACATGACTGTGAAAAGGAAATCTTCCCTGCCACAGACACCGCTTTCAGGGAAGTAAGTCAATTTCACTTCTGTCTGCAGATCTAAACAACCTCACACATCGTCTAAAAAAATCTGAAATATAACTGAAGATGCATTAATTCCTGTTATGTAAAGCTGTATTTTCAACATCATTACTCAGTCTCCAGTGTCACATGATCCTTCTGAAATCATTCGTTTGTCATGTCATTTCCAGCTGTGAGTCCTATTAATATATTGTGAATTGTGTTTTGTAGGAGGGTCTTCCTGCCATTGGCTTCTCTCCGATGAATCTCACTCCCCATCCTGCTTCGATCCATAATGAGTATCTGAATGAGCAGGTGTTCCTCATGGGCCTTCCAGGTGTCATGAGTGTCTGGTCCCGGCTCTGACCAGTTTGTCCCTCTCGCTCCTCCTCCTCCTGGTTCGGTGTCTCACAGCTGCTTCTGCTCCTCACGGGTTCTGAGTAAAGGGGCTGATTTCCTTTACAAATGTATGGACATAACACCAAAGAATGGGCTGATCCCATATAATGAAGATCACCGTTATGTTTGTTTTAACTCCGCTTTTTAACTCAGCTTAAAATGCTTCTAAGTCTTATTTGTTAGCTGATATCCACAAGTGAGCTGATTTGAACTTTTGTTTTAATTCACAGTTTTCAAGTTAATTCATAATTCAAGTGTAAATTTAACACACTTAAATTAGGCAGTTTGTGTCTCCATATATGAAAAAGAAAATAATTTCAGAGACTGAAACTGAATAGCTGTGCTTGCTATAGATGCATTATATCTTTAATACAAATGATTCTGATGCAAACATGTAGTTATGTATACTGAAAATGTGTATGGGTCATTGGTCACATGAGATTTACTGCACAGTAACTACAATTAGAAAGAGTAACATTTAATCCCAACATTCCCAGCCGGCATTTCACGTTGATTCAACGTTGAAACAACGCATTATGGTTGAATCAGCGTTGAAAAACCTTCGATTTTGCAAATTGGATCACGTTGAAATCGCGTTGATTCACACGTTGAAATCGATGGCGTTGATATGCGTGAAATCTAGCAAGCTGATTCACTGTTGAAATCCGGCGTTGAATCACGCTTGAATAACCTTCGATTTTGCAAATTGGATCAGCGTGGAAATCACGGCGGATTCACCGTTGAAATCGCGCGCTTTTTCAGACGTCTTACCTGCATGATGGGTGAATTAGGGTCGTGCTGCAGCCCTGGGATGAAAGCTGAATGAGGTGTTGATTTTGAAAAGTTAATCACGGATAACACGCGTTGTTCCCCGTCGACTCGTATATAAATGCACCTAGATCCTAGTTGGCATTTAGATCAACATGGTACAGGCAGGCTAAAATCTAATGACTGGCAGCAATGGTACAAACAACTTCAATAAACTACCACATGCTCAAAATTGTCAAACAGCAGTTACATTTTGGAAACATACTGTATAAAACAGATGAAAATAATCCACACTTTATAATGCAGAGTATGCATGGAGGTAATGCTAAAAACATGTAGTAGAACAATCCAAATGCCATAATATTTAAAAGTTTTTGTGAAATAATTTGGCACAAAATGCATTTTTTTCACCTTGAAGACAAACCCTTGTACCTTTATGACTGAAACCAGTGGATCTTTTTTATTTTGGTGGAAACCTACAGTTTCTGTCAAAACATGTTTAGTAATGTGTCTCATTACAAGAGTTGTGTACATTTGTGCAGTGAAATGTGTTGAACAGTTAGAGAGGGAACCTTCCACCAGTTGATTTCTAATGGAACCCCCGGACTGTGTCTTCTTTACCGTGGGGAATGCAGAATGAGATTTCTACCGGGGCACTCTAAAATGTGTAGAACCAGCAGCCTTGAGTGTATACAGTGGGTGGTTGTGCTCGAGTGATCCTTGAAAGTGTCCCAGCGCTAGGTCCATTCTGGCCGTCCCCTCCACTCTCTCCCACTTCTGCACTTTCTGTACCGTCCTGTATAAACATTTACATTTAATCATTTAGCAGGCGCTTTTATCCAAAGCGACTTACAAATGAGGAAGAACAAACAGTCAGGTGTACAAGCGAACAACACAGTATACAAGTGCCATGACAAGTCTCAGTTAGTCTAGTACGAAGCATAGCCAGGTTTTTTTTTTTTAATATGAAAGACAAGAAAAGAAGGAAAAGTGCTAGCATTAGTTGGTTAAGTTCGTGAAAAGATGAGTCTTAAGATGTTTCTTGAAAATGAGTAAAGACTCAGCAGTTTGGATTGAGATTGGGAGGTGATTCCACCAGCTGGGACAGTCCAGGAAAGGTCCGTGAGAGTGATTTTGAACCTCTTGGGATGGCACACAAGGCTGCTTCACTTGCAGAGGGCAAACTTCTGGAGGGAACATAAGATTTAACCAGTTTGTTTAGGTATGTCACAATGTTTCACAATAACTTTGATATTGTGAAATATATTTAACTGAAAACTGAATGCAAAATAAATCACACAATATTTTCACTTTACAGTTCAGTAACAGTGAGGTTGAAACAAAGTGGACAACACTATTCATTAAACACTTATTTAATGTATTCAGATGAAAATTTACAATATTAACAAATTATTCACAAGCAGTGTTTTCAGAGCCCCAGTTACACTGTTTTAATCAAAACACTAGTAATACAGTGTAGTAAAAACAAATAAAATCAATTCGTAAATTTTAATAAACTAAGTACAATCAATATTTGTTATTAATATTAAGTTGCACCATAAATTACCAACATTACATTTCAGAGCGTAGTAGACCAAACTATTCAGCTACAGGTCTACAGTTAAAAATGAGGCAGTTTTTATTCTAATAAGAATATTTATTGTTGTCAGACACTTTACCATGTTTGAACATTAACACTACAATGTGTCATACAGGTAAATAAAAAAAAGTTTAAATTAAAATGTAATTTTAAATGTAATTATGTAACAAAGTTACAAAACTGTATTGTACTTTAACTGTAACATTACTTAAATGTGCAAAAAAAAACTTACTCAAAGATTAAGTTAAAATATGAACATTAATTAGTTTAATTTAGTGATTCACCTGCATAACAACTAGAGGGACACTTTGAGAACCATGGCTTTAAACAATCCTTTTATTTATTTATTCATTTTCATTAATTCATTAAAATTATATTATTTAAAATACCGACATTTGCACTTATATGTTTCAGAAAACACTTTGAAACTATTATAAGAATACAAACATATATAACACAACCTAATGCATGGGATTCATATCAGAATATGGAAAATCTCTAAACCATCTCTAAATCTCTCTTACCAGCAACACATTAGGTGAGCATCTGAGCGTCAGCTGTGATAAAGCAATGCAAAATAGACATCAGATTATTTATTTATCTGCAGGTTACATGTCCTTTAAACTACCCATTTGTAAACTCTGGTAATACTTTACTATTTTCAAAGATAATAAAGATAACAATAGTTAGTTTTCTTACCTCATTTTGCCAGGATGTTTTCAGGACCCCAAGAACACACCTGACCCTTCTTGTGTTCACAGTTTTTGTTCTCCATTGACATGTCAGACTCAAATTCACTCAAAATAAATAAAATGTACAGGCAAATATGAAAAATGGACCGATAGAGCAGTCAGTTATAAGAGCAGCAGCTCACAGTTAGCTCACTCACAGAAAGCGACAATAACGGTCATATTTTAAATGCTAGAAAGCATGAACCGATTCATTGTCCAGTTTCCTGAATGTACAGCCAGATTAACCAATCATGATAGAGTAATAAATACAACTACCAATGGGAGTTGTTTCAGTCGATAAAGCAAGGCAATGTATATGCGTTTTATTGTTTATGATGTATATTTAACATATACCTTTAGATTTTAGAATAGGTATCATGACTAAAATATTTTAAAATGCTATTAAAATAATTAATTTAAATAATTTAATATAAATAATTTAAAAGCTTGTTAACCTTAACTACCATTTAGCATTAAACATTTTAACGTTGTTTCATTAAAACAACTGACCTGGCTTGTTTCAATATATTAATGGAATGTTGGTCATGTGCTGGAGTTTTCAACAGTTCATCTTTAAGCGTTGAATCAGCGTTGTTTCAATGTTGAAACCACAACTGACCTTATTTCAATATATTTCAACATTGAAAGTTGGTCGCATGCTGGATGTTTTCAACCATTCGCTTTAAGCGTTGAATCACGTTGTTTCCAGCGTTGAAACCACAATGACCTTATTCAACCATATTTCAACATTGAAAGTTGGTCGTGCGGATGTTTTCAAGCCATTCAGCTTAAGCGTTAATCAACGTTGTTTCGACGTTGAAACCACAACTGACCTTATTTCAACCATATTTCAGCGTTGAAGGTGGTCATGTGCGGCTGGGTTGATGGTTGGCTGGTGCTACTTTTGCTCTCCTGATTGAAAATTTGGGTTAATATATATATGAAAGTGTATACCATTATATATATTATATAATTAGGGTTATACAATTCGATCAATATGATATTGAACGTTCCTGGTATGACATCCCACGGGTTCAATGCAGCGTTTCGTAATTCGCGTTTTTTTTATGTCTTACGTTTAAATAATATATGTGTTTGGTACTTCGAATTGACTGTTTGTATGTGCCTGTAAGTCTACGAGCTGAGATAGAAATCTCCTCCCAGCAGAGTAAATAATTCAATGACTATGCTCTAAGCGTTAGGGATTGGCTAACCATCATTCCACATTTTTATTATGGCGGCGTGAAGTGAGGCTACAGTACAGTCTTTTAAATCGTCTGTGGAGACATTTCGGTTTTGCCGTTGAGTATACGGAGAGGAGAAAAAAACGGTAAAATAAAATGACTGATTGCAACATTGTTTTACATGTGTAGCCTACTCAACGGAAACACTTCCAACATGACTGAACATCTGGTGGCTCTATCACCCACAATCATCACTTCTGAAGGCAGGATAGCAGAGCAGAGAGGTAATAAAGTCCTCCAAAACACTCTGTTGCAGTGAGAGAATTTTTCTCCCATGCGGGGACATTTAAATGCAAACGGCTCTTGCCTTGCTGCAATGTTGACAGGCTTATCTTTATACAGAAGAACCTCAAAATACAGGAATAGATAGCTGACCTAAGTGAAATGTGCACTTTAATCTTAATGAAGGATCTTTACTGGGAGTACTGTTAAGTTTTAATTAAGATGTTTATTTATGTTTACTGAAGTACATGTATGTTTATTTGAAATGGTCAATTTATGTTTTACTAAGTTCAAAATTAGGAATTTATTTGTTCCTCCAGTTTGTACTTGGGCTACCACAGCTGTGAGATGTCAGTGTTGTTTAAAATAAAACAAATATTTTATATTATACAATACACTAGGAACTAGTGGACTTTTATTCACTTTTAAAGTAAAATAAAGGAGAATTGCAATAATTTGTTTTTTAATTTTTTCCTTTTAACCTCTTACTGTTCCTGTTGCTTAAGCATAGAATAACAAAAAAAAACACTCTATGTGTCAAACCATCAAGAACTGAACCGAACCGAAAATGTGGGTTAAAACTCGAGGAGATGTATGTATTGAACGTAGGCTAACTGTATTGTTGCATCCCTATATATATATATATATATATATATAATAATATATATATATATCTATATATATATATATATATATATCAAAACTATCTGAAGTGTTGGTTTTATTATTTTTCATTACTACAGAGACTGACTTATTTATGTAATAAATAATTATAGCTTTTAAAAAATGATGAGTATTTTTCCCCACTTTCATAGATGTATAAATATATACTATAATAAATATGAATATATATATTAATCAGGTCAAATGTCTCTGTCAACCAGTATTTTACATTGACATTAACAGGAATAAAGCATTTTATCTCTCTGTTTTCAAAAGTAGTATAACTCCTCATGGGTCATGGGACAGCTTTGTGTGAACAAACACACATTAAAACTAATTTAAATACACCAATTGTCTATTTGATAAAAGAATCTGTAGGACCATTGCTGGCTTGTCTAAACAAATTACAAATCACGGTTTAAAGAGAACCTGTTGAGGCTTGGGTCTACTTATTGAATGAATCAACTTTTTTGATTGAATTGGTTGAATTAATGATTCAGTGACTCACTCATTAATACAGTCAAATTCTTTATTTTTGAATGAATCCGTTGAATCTCAATTACTCGCTGTCACACATACTTTAGAATTCAACCACATATTACATGACCAATCTCTCCAGTTCAGATGCAGACCCCCGCTTCAATGGTCTATTTACCTCAAAATGCCCTTGTTCTGCAGACTGGAGGCTCCCAAAGCAATCAGGTCCAGTGTCTCCAGACTGACAGTATCCCTCATCTCTCTTGGGCACCACTAAAGCATGAGATGGGGACTTGAGTCGATACTGGACCTTTAGCTGATCACAAGCGTGTATTTAGGATGGTGACTCTGAAGCAGATCTGGCAAAAAATCGTTCCAAGGGACTAGTTTGCATCCATAGAATCTTAAGGATTGACATACTTCCATATTCAGAATTTACTTAGCACCACACTCTGAGATTCAGTGTTCAGGAGCACAGCATATAAGTATTCAGTTCTCCCATTCGGGCTGAGCTTTAACCCTGCACATTATCAAAGTGCATAGATACAGTGCTTTCACTTCTTAAAGTGGGCGATTGGCTGATTTTAGCCATTGCATTCATGCTCTGAGACTGTGGTGTGACGGGGAATTTTCGGCAAGCTCTCAGTGGATGAGGATTGTATAACTATGACGTATTAACTTTGGATCTTGGTCCAAAACCGCCAATGTTACTCTCTGGCCCAGACCGACATGTCATGTACTACATTCTCATTTCTTTGCCGCTTTGTCTGCTGAGCCATTGTTTGTCGACATCCAAAAAAATTACAATTATTTAGAATTATACTTTGCTTTCCTTTAATTACTTAAGACTAAGTACTTCTTTGATACCACAGCTTCAAACTACTAGCCTAAGAAAGTTCAAGCACGATTAAAGAGACAAGTGCGAGCCAGTAAAATTAAGAACAAATACACAAATTACAAGCATAAGATAGATACTAACAGAACAATTTTACAAGTAAAATAAGGTTGGTAGTATTCAGGTACAGAAATGCAATTAGGTGTAAAATAACACTGCATAGTGTTCACTGTATAAATTAAATATAGATTGATCTTTGTCAAAGCTGTGATTTGTTGTTTGATGAGCATTAATGACAGCAGCAGGCATTTATAGGCTACTGTCCTTTTAAGACCGATGCACAGATTCAATATAATGATACACATCAATTTCTTTTCATCTCTTCTCTTTTTACTAAAGACACTAACCCGATGGGATTTACCAGAATGATTGTGAGATTGGTATTTTTGTCATAATTGTGTTTATATATGTGTCTGTTCAAAGGCAGGGAGTGAAGGAGATATGAAAGTGGATTTAGTTGGTGTTACGTGCTTCTTTTGCATGTGCTACTCGCATTATTAGTTGTGGCTATGAACATCGTCGCGAGTAAGGAATTGGAGTTTCCTTAAGCTTTTCTTATTTTTGGAATTATTTATAAACTTTTAGCCATACCAGATTACATTTTGCAGGTGAATCGGTTGGAAGCTATGATGTCGCATCAGATAGCGGATCAACTACAATAGGTTCAACCACTAAAGCATAATTGCTTGAGAGTTTAATACCTGTCATTGTGATTGGTGACACTGAGCTTTACAGTTTTGAAAGAAAAAAGTAGTGTATTGTTCTTTGAAAAAAAGGAAGATGTGATGTATGCTGGTTCTTACCACTAGGTGATGCTCTGTTTTCAAAGTATCCTGTGGAATCAGAGAACAGAATATTATCAGTATAAGAAAGACAGTCGGAGTGGACTGTTCTTGTGTCATGTCTTCATTTATATCTTTGGACTCTCTAGTAAAGCCTCAACAGTTAACAGAGTTACCAAAATATATAACACGCACTCTCTATGGGTGAGAGCACATGTATCTGATTTTGTGTCGGAGCGAAATAACCACATCTGCGAGCGAGAGATTAGTGCTGGTGCATTATTTTAATGTGCTTTATGCTACAATAATGCGCTCTCCCTGCTACTTTTATGTAGCATACACATACTGTATCATGAAAGCAGAATGCGTGTGAACCTGTATAATGTATAAAAAATCTATTTCAACACCTGAGGCACTGCTACAATGAGCTCTCATGACCAATAGCATGGCAAAAAATAATTTTATTTATTTATTTCCCATATTTCTAGACATTACCATCTATTCATTTAGCAGATGCTTTTTTATCCAAAGTGACTTACAAATGAGGGATAGTGGAAGCAATCAAAACAACAACAAAAGAGCAATGATATATAGAGTCTTATAACAAGGTCCCAGTTGAACTCACGTCACAAGCAAGGGGTTTAAAAAAAAATATAATAAATAAAAGAAAACAGATAGAATAGAAAAAAAGGAATAGACAAGCTAGTGTTAGAGGATCTTCATATATATATATATATATATACATATATATATATAATTATATATTTTTATATATATATATATATATATATATATATATATATATATATATATATATATATATATTTGTTCTATGTTTATATATATATATATATATGTATATATATATATATATTATATATATACATATCATACATATATATAATATATATATATATATATATATATATATATATATATATATATATATATATAAACATCATTCTAAAACACACACACACACACAATTGCATAATAAAATAAAATAGAAATACAAAATAAAATAGAAATAGAAAATGGAATACAAAAGATTTAAAAGGTATTTATGATTTTTTTTTTATAAGAATAGAATTAGAATAGTGAGTGCTCAAGTTAGAGGGTCAAATAAAGATGGAAGAGATGGGTTTTAAGTGATTCTTGAGAGATGGTTAGGACTGAGCTGCTCAGATTGAGTTGGGAGGTCATTCCATCAGGAGGGGAACATTTAATTTAAAAGTCCTAAAAGTGACTTTTGTGCTTCTTCTGGATGGCACAATCAAGCAAGCGTTGACTTGCAGAGCATAAGCTTCTAGAGAGGCACATAAGTCTGGAGTAATACATTTAGGTAAATGGGTGCAGAGCCAGTGGTAGTTTTGAGGCAAAACATCAATGCCTTGAACTTTATGCGAGCAGCTATAGGTAGTCAGATGCAAATTGATAAACAGAGGTGTGGCGTGTATTCATTTTGGCTCATTAAAGATTAATCTTGCTGCGTGTTCTGAATTAATTGTAAAGGTTTGATAGATTGGCTGGAAGACCTGCCAATAGAGCATTGCAATAGTCCAACCTGGACGAACAAGAAGCTTGAACAAGGAGTTGTGCAGCATGTATTCGAAAGAAAGGGCTTGATCTTCTTGATGTTGAATAAAGGAAATCTGCAGGATCTGACAGTTTTAGCTAATGCTGGTCTGAGAAAGTCAGCTGATCATCAATCATAACTCCAAGGTTTCTAGCTGTTTTTTGAAGGAGTTATGGTTGATGTGCCCAACTTGATGGTGAAATTTTGATGAAACAATGGGTTTGTTGGAATCATAAGCAGTTCTGTCTTAGCAAGGTTGAGTTGAAGGTGATGGTCCATCATCCAGCAAGAAATGTCTGTTGAACAAACTTAGATGCAGGTAACATTTTTGTGTCATATTTTAATATGTATCATATTTTTGAGTTAAGTCTGTTCTAGAGACATAGTTACAACTTTTGATAAAGCTCTAATGTGGTTTCATTTGGAAATATGTTTTCAAATTCATACTGAAGTCATTTATGACTGTAAAGCATGTCTGTGTGTGTTGCATAATTGATCAAAGAAATTGCGATATAGGTTTTCTTGTCCATATCACACAGCTCTAATATAGACATATGTATAGATAGAATCGGACAGATATGCATGCATGAAGATAGATGCATACATATACATTCGATTTAGAATAAAGTTATATTATTTAAAAAACTGTCACATCACAAGACTGCTGTAAAATAATGCAAAACTATCTTAAAGATAAGACTCGGGGTGAGATCAATGACTCAGACCACTGTATGATGATTGAATCATTTTCAGTAAACAATCAAAAAACATTTGATTGAATTTTCTCTCACAATTTTGCTACAACAAATGTGCTTTAGAAACACACTTACAGCAAACAGAGAAAACTGACATTAAAAATTCAGGGTCAGCAAATGGTGCTCAACAACAAGCGCCTTCAAACTGTTTTCAATAAAACATCAACATCAAAACCTCTGCTATTTTTTTAATAAATGGTTTTTATATGGAATAATTCAAGTCTGGATTGTGATAGAGAGATATAAAAGAGATAATACTAGAGATTTTGAGAGGTCTGTTAGTAATGTTCTGTTGCTGCCAGTCAGTGACATTTAATTTTTATTTACTCATTTATTTTTTATAGTGAAGGTGTTTAAACATAATAATACAGAAGTTAGCTGTAAAATATACATCTAAAGTTATCTGAAGTTTAATTGTATTAATTAATATTTTTTAGCAATTTTATGTAATACATTGTATCAGTCAAAATGATTAGGATTTTTTCTATTATGCCAAAAATCATTAGGATATTAAGTTAAGATCTTGTTACATGAAGATATTTTGTAAATTTCCTACTGTAAATATAGGCACTGAACCCAGCAATACTGGCAATAACTGCTTGAATAGTTCTTGTATCAAATGAAGGCCAGCCTTCTGAAATACTAATTGTGCTGTGATTGGTTAGCTAGGCCACTGTGTGTTGGATTGGTTAGCTGGGCCAGTATATGTTGTGATTGGTTAGCTGGAGCCATTCTGTGTTGTGATTGGTTAGTTTGCAGTGTGTGTTGATGATTGGCACTTGGGCGCCTGGTCAGGAAATGTCATGCACCCACCATAGCCACCTGTCAGCTTTAGTGTAAATATTGTGTAAACATAAAATAAATTTGAGCTTGATTTAAACCTGGATGATTGTAACCATATTAAGTTAGTTTGCCTTGGGAAAGTAAGCATGTCTCCAACTTAGTGATAACACTTGGCTTTGGGATGCAGCCGTCCTGGTCCTTTTTTCTGACGGAAATGGTTGTGGGTTCAACACCCTGTTCTAATGAAGCAAGAGTTAGCAACTATGGCAGCTAGGAAGGCAATTATTTTTGTATTTTTTATTTTAGAATGTATGGACCTGATGAAGATGGTGATATATATATGTGTTTAACGGAAATATGTGTTTATAGGGATTACTACAAAGATTCTCTGCCCTGCCACCCAGAATAAAAGACAACATCTCAACATCAAGTGGAAGGGATTTGTGGAAACTGTGGTTCCTAATTATTGTGATCCAACATTTGCCTCATATTTTCATGATGAAAGACAAACATTTCAGGTAAGGATAATCCACTTCTTACTCAGAGGCTGTGTTATGATCTATCCCTTTTATTTTTATTGTGAGTATATAGGCTTATCGATTTTGCTGTTCACTATTGTTGTGATATGATATTGTAAGTATTTACCATTAAATAATAAGAGGTGTATAGAAAAATTTATGAAAGTGTTTCTCCAGAATACAACAGCAAAATATATAGCATTTTTATGTTACATTAAGGTCTAACACACCTTTCTAAGGAAAAGATGTGGAGCAGAAGACATTGCAATTTACTAAATGATATTTAGACAGACTCTAAAGGGTTCAGATTTATACTTGTGCTTTTATTATTTCAGTTATTTTGAGTTAATTGTAAATAAACATGTGCAAACAATATACTTGCTCTTTAATTTCTAGTTAATTACATTGTCTGACGGTCTCTTTTAGTACTGCATGGTTTATATACATGTTCCTGCTTACTGGGTTGACATGTTTGACACAACCACCAAGCAAGAAAAGCGTATCTCAAACCCGTTGCACACTGTTTTCATGTCATTCAAAACAGAAAACTTAGCAAAGCGGTGCCACCAGTTTGAGCTTGCCCGTTTTAACACAACCGTCATTGGATTGGTTGAATTATGCAGGATTTCTGGTAGACTTGTGTCGTATTCTTTAACAAAGATGCCATACCACAAACCCTCATGTTAGAAGAAACGCCATGTTTAAAACTGTAACGCGAGTGCTTATCAGGATCAAATAACGCTGGATTCTCAAAAGTATATAAAATATTTAAAGTTCCGATCATAGAATCTTTAAAACACGTCCAAGAGTTTTACACACGATCTGTTAATGTGGCAACCTTTCCAGCTCCTTGTTTCAGATGTCAGTCACAACAGCTTCATGAAGGCCATGGCCAATGAAAGCTTCATTGAATCCCAGACCTTCAGTGGAGTCAACTACACAAGACTACCTTATATAAACAACACTCAGAGTACAGACTGTGAGGGAAAAAAACAATTAATGGGTTACATAACATTAAATAATGAAGAATTAACATTAGGGAAATCACCCTTTCATGTTTTGTTTTGAGACACTAAAACTCTCCTCCTTCTCAGGTGAATCATAAAGTTAAACTATACAACAGGTCTGTATTGTCTTATAGAGGAAGTAAACTACATTAAGAGAGAAACCTGAAGGTACAATTTCACACTCATCTTGATAGCCTAAAATCAATCCTGAATTGTTTAAAGTGAAGTATAACAATAAGCAGTGTCAGATATTTTGAAAGTAGTTTAAATGACATTGAGATAATACACAGAGTCTGTAAATGACAGATTACACTTTTACTTTCTTTTTAACACAGTGCTTTTCTGAATTTGTTATGCTTGTTTTAGTTTAATTTGAACTCAGTCGACTACTGAGATTGATTAATCGCTGATTCATAACTGACTCTGTGATCAACATCTGGACCTGCTTTAGATGAAACCATGGCCTCCAGAATGAATCTCTCATGAAGAACATGACACACGATGAAGACAGTCAAGAGGTGAGAAAACCTGAAATGTTTCACATTTTTAATGTTCAGAAACAATAAATGCACACTAAAATATATTTCATTTATAGTCTGATTCAAGCGTTTTGAATCAGATTTACCTGATTCACATGGATGTGTCTGTGAGGAAAACCAAGCGATGGATGTTTCAGATCTCTGCAGAGGTGGAAGACACTTCTGCTTGAGATCCAGGTGAGATATATGTGAAGTATAAGTGAAGGACATACAAGTATGCGTGACCCATACACAGAATTTGTGCTCTGCATTTAACCCATCAAAGTGCACACATCAGGAGCAGTGGGCAAACCATTTACTGCTGTATGTGTGGTGTGTTATGGATATTGTCACCTAGTGTCTCTTTTGGAGGTGGATGTTTCAAGTGTCTTTATATATTATGTGTGTATTTGTCCATTTTATTCTGATAATATGTATCCCTGGAGCACAAAACAGTCTCTTAAGTCGCTGGGGTATATCAATAGCAATAGTCAAAATCATCAGGATATTAAGTAAATATCATGTTATATGAAGGTATTTGTGTAGATTTCCTACTGTAAATATATTTTAAAACTTAATTTTTTGATTATAAATATGAGATTGCAAAGAACTTAATTTGGACAACTTTAAGCGTGATTGTCTCAATAATTTTAGATATATATTTTTTTTCACTGTCAGATTCCAGATTTCAAGTGGTATTCATAAAATGCTCAGCCAATCTGGTCTAACAATTTTATAAAGATTATGACCTTATGACTGGTTCTAGTGGTCCATGGTCAATTATGTGAATAGAAAAGAGCACATGGGGCAGATTCCTTATTCTTACTTCACTTTAATATTTTCAAATCTCGAGTAACAACAGGACTCAGGAGAGAGGTTTAAACAGTTAAGGTGTTCTTTTCAGAGCAGAGTGAGATTTTTCTAGAAAGCAGTTTGAATTGCTGTTATATTTCAGTCTGGTCAGAATGAATCTCCTGAACCCAGCTGTGTGTCCATGAAGAGTGACCGGTCAATCGTCTCATCAAATTTCTATGTCAGTTTGGGAGACACATCTATGATCTGAGGTATTTAGTTTGGTTTACAGATCTCAGACATATATATGATATGATATTTATGATACTCATTCATGTTTACAAAAAATATGCTATATTTGCTTAACTACAGTCAAAAACATAAAGGACTACAATCACATACAGTCAAAGAAGAATCATAATGGAGCTCATTTTTAAGGTTGGATTTTGTATGTATTGTAAAGTGCATGTGTGTGTGTGTGTCCATCCAACACATTAACCCTCTGGGTAAAGTATTAACCCCTTACTAGTAACCCCTTTTGGCATGGAGACCGAAATTACATACCCAAAATAAAAGGTTTGCTCGCTCATGATTCTTTCTCACTAGATACACATAACCAACCTTTGTTCACAAAGCTGACACCTTTAAGAGTTTACTGTTCAGGAATCAGAATCCTCGACTGTTACTGCATAATAGAGATATATAAGCTCAAACATAAACCCAAAAATAAAATATTAAAACATAGGTTTTAAAATGTATTAAAAGTTGTGTAGAAATGAGTTGAAAACACAGGTAGCTAAGGGCCAAAGTCTTCCAAGACTTCATAAAAATTTCAATCGAATCGTAAACTGTGAATTTTATGAAATATTTTCTGGCCATGTCAGTGTGTTTTAGAGAAGGCTCTCGATTTCAAGGCCCTTGTCACCTGGTAAGATCACATGTAAACCTTTCCCGTTCTCTTGTGTATGTTTCACTGTTGAAACTGTCCCAATCATAATTGTATTGTTCTCACCCAAACGGTTCTTTTCACACCTCCGCCATGACAAATTATCCGCATTTATTCTTTTATCATTATTCTTTTGTTTATTCCAACCTTTATTAGCCTTGATTTGGTTTTCGGTTTACAAAGCAACAAAGATGCATCTCACCAGCCCTCTTCATTTACCCTATTTATCAAAAGTCTTACTATAAAATCAACAAAACATTTTTCAACCACCTGAATTATTGAGAGACAAAATGCATTATGAAGAAGAAAAAGCACCCTTAGAAGCATTAGGCTAACGTTAGCATCGCCACCATCTAATTTATGAAATTATTAATACACTTTACTTCCAAACTCATTTAAACCCCGATCGAGGTTTATAATAACCCTCTTAGCGATCAGGGTGGAATTTGGTCGTTTACGTTAAAATATGTTATTTGTAGCCTTTTCAACGCGCAATGTTAGCATTCGATGTACATTTTTTTTTTTATAAAACGCCCGATCTCAAGAAATTTCATACCCAAGCTTTACTATCGTAACGCGTTTTATTCGGATATTTTGTGTGTGTACAGAGGGTTCTGCGCGTTTGCCAGATAACTACAGGAAGTGGTGTGGAAGCTGTACAGATGGTGTCCAGTGAATCAAGATTGACGTTTGAAACCCAACCGAGTTCTGAGTCCACACCGCACGAGCTGACTACTGACGCACACAGAGACGCTGGGAGAGGCTGTTATCATCTGATCGCAAACCGTGGAAAATGAATAGAAATGACGATTCTGCCTTCGAAGAAAAGAAGTAAACATCAGTAAATATATCCATTTTCCGCAGATATGCATTTGGTCTGTAAACCTTTTGACGCTGTTCAGTGAGTCTATGTGAACACAAATAAAACCGCTCTTGACGTGACTAATAGGTGAGAGTGAATTTCCAAATGTGGCATAATAATGGATTATTACGCACCCCAATAAATCACTAAATATCTGTCACTGCAACAATGTTTTATCAAAATATTGGTCAAATATCGAAGCTTGAGTCTTCAAACTTTCCATTGATGCACAGTTTGTCCAGATGAAGTAAGACAGTGATAGTTAATGTGCTGTGAAAGTGAAACAATAATAAACTGGGGCTTCAAGCGATGTTTGCACGCTAAAGGTTAAAAATAGTTTGAGCATACAGTGAAGTTATTATCAGATCTGATATAATCTCAGTGATGTTTATTAATATTCATGCTCTTGTGTTGATCCTTTGGTTAACCTAACCTGTGACTGAATGCAGGTTTATTGTTTAAATATTTACTATTAGGAGAGTTGAGCACAAAAATCATCTCTGAGTTAAAAAGTTTTAAAAAACTACTGAGTCCAGATAACCCAGAATGCTTTGAAAGAGACCCATATGATGATGTGGGTCATAACAAAGTCAGAGAGGGGCTTCTGAAGATCACACTGCTCCTCCTGAGGAAGATGAACCAGACAGACCTTGCTAACACACTACAGCACCAGTAAGAGCTCTGGATCAAGCAGATTATAGCCTGTGTTTATTATTAATCTTCACTAATGTTCCTGAATGTCACACACATCTAAAATCTAACAAATCAATCTTAAAAATACTTTTCTAATATATTCCTTACCAATAACAATTGTTTCCTTTGCTCAGAACTCGATGCCTGTGTATCAACAAAAACTTAGATCCAGACTACAGGATAAATATCACAATCAGTGGAAGGATTGTCCAATCATGGAGACTCAACACGCCTGAATGAGATCTCACAGAGCTCTACATCACAGAGTGGAGGCAGTGGAGAGGTCAATAATGAACATGAGGTGAGACAGATTGAAATATTGTCCAAGAGAACAGAGACACAGGAGACACCAAAAACTGCAGTGACATATTTAAACCCTCACCTGGACAAGACAAACCCATCAGAACTCGTGCTGACTAAAGGAGTCGCTGGAATTGGAAAAAACAGTCTCTGTGCAGAAGTTCATTCTGGACTGGACTGAAGGAAAAGCCAATCAAGACGCTTCATTTATATTTCCACTTCCTCTGTGGAACTGAACTTGATACAGAAATATATACAGTCTTGTGGATCTCGTAAACCACCTTCACCCAGAGATCAAAAAATTAAAGTTGCCAGATTATGAGAAAACAAAGTCATGTTCATATTTGATGGTCTGATGAGTGCTCATCCTGCCTAGATTTCCAAAACAATCGGAGCTTGTCTGATGTGACAGAATCAGCTTCAATGGATGTGCTGTTGACCAATCTCATCAAGGGGAACCTACTTCCTTCTGCACTCCCTCTGATCACCTCTCACCAGCAGCAGCCAACCAGATACTCTCCTGAGTGTGTCCACCAGGTCACAGGAGGTACTGCAGGATTCAATGACCCTCAGTAAGGAGGAATATTTCAGGAAGAAAATAAAATGATCCGAGTCTGGCTGATAAAATCGCCATCACACATCCCGATCATCAAGAAGTCTGTTCATCATGTGTCACATCCCAGTCTTCTGCTGGATTTCAGCTGTTCTGGAGAGGATGATTGGTAAAGCAGAGAGTGCAGAGATCCCCAAGACTCTCACACAGATGCTCACAACATTTCCTGATCTTTCAGACCAAACTAAAGACACAGAAGTATGATGGGAAATCTGAAATCGCATCCTGATCATGCTAGAAAGACTATTCTGTCTCTAGGAAAACTGGCTTTTGAACAGCTGGAAAAGGAACCTGATCTTCTACTGGAGGACCTGAGAGAGTGGTCATTGATGTCAAGAAGTGACAGTTTACTCAGGAGTTTGTACCCAGATCTCTCAGAGAGGAGTTTGACCTGCAGCTGGGGAAGGTGTTCAGCCTTGTTCATCTGAGTATCAGGAGTTTCTGCTGCTTTATCTCGCTGCCTCGCTTGGAGCAAAACACGGACCGTGGAACGTGAGTCTGTCACCAATGATCAGCTTCACGAGAGAGAAGTGGACAAGGCCTTACAGAGTGAGAACGACACTGGGATCTTCTCCCTCGGGTCCCTCTGGTTCTCTAGAGCTCTAATCAGACTCTCCTGCAAGGCCTCCTGAGAAAGACAGTAAGCAGCTCTGATATCAATCAAGAAACAGCTGCATACAGTCAAACAGAAGATCAGGAGAACTCCTCTCCAGAGAAATCCATCAATCTGTTCCACTGTCTGAATGAACTGAATGATCGCTCACTAGAGCAGGAAGTACAAACATATCTGAGCAGAAAAGTCTCTCTCTGGAGTCCTCTCTGGAGTCAACCCGTCTGCGCTCAGTGGTCGCCTCTGGTGTTTGTGCTGTTGAACCTGCAAAGAAGAGCTGGATGAGTTTAAAACTGAGGAAATATGATCGATCAGAAGAATGTCTTCTGAGGCTGCTCCCCAGTGATCAAAAGCATCTAGAAAGATTGAGTGAGTATTTTACAGTGTCTTTGTTTTATTGACCTTTATTGTATACAGTAGGCATGTGTTTCTCTACACTGTTTCTGTATATTTTATGATCTTTCTTATTTGACACACTCAGCTAACATCACAGATTGCTCTACCTAATGTTTGGATGAGTTGAATCAAGTGTGTTTAATAAGAGAGATTCATCCAAACTCAAGTAAAGTTGAGGTGCCATCTAGGAACAGGTTGTGACTCTGATTTTACAAATATTGGATTGGGATCATCATCAGTCACTTAAAAGTTGCATTCAGGTTAAATTAAGAATAAATTAAAATAATTAAATTTCAATCAATAATTATAAGTATAATAATCCAATTCAATTCAGTTATTAGACAAAATGTTTCTAGTAAAACTGAGGAAAAGGTCAGAGATCTTTAGTCAAAAGTCACTCAAGGAAAACATATGCATACCATCACTTGTATAATTTGGTGGTCATTAACGAGTAGATAACTCCACTATAAGCAGAAATGATTACAAAAAAAATACAAAATCTTCAGTAGTTAAGGTTAGTACTCATAGTTTGGCAATATTTATGGGAATATTTGGGTCCTGTTTTTGAGTCAAATTGAGTCTGAAGTCTATTAAAATGAGACTTACCTCTGAGTCCTTCTAATAATTGATATAATGTATTTATTATTAATAATATATATATATATATATATATATATATATATATATATATATATATATATATATATATATATATTCTAATAACTCATTTTTAATCTTCTGTATATTTTCTGCAGTCTTTCCAGCTGTCGATACACAGAAAGGCTTGTGCTGCTCTGTCTTCAGCTCTGAGATCAAACCCCTCACACCTGACAGAACTGGATCTGAGCTGTACTACACCAGGAGACTCAGGAGTGAAGCTGCTCTCTGCTCTACTGGAGGATCCACACTGTAAACTGAAGAAACTACAGTGAGTCTCATCACATCTCAGTAACTGTAAAGTTTGAGTAAAAAAGTAAAACTCAGATGTGTTTTCTATAGAAGTGGTTTTGTTTGCTGCCCTCTCACTCTCAGTTCTGACCCTTTAAACTCTCGAACGCCCTTCCAGATGTTAGTTTTCTTAATCTGAGTGGTACAAGACTTTGTTCCCTAAAAAACCCCATGATTTAACTGAAATAAGGGAACAAATTAATAAATCAAACACATTCTTAATTCATGAAATCATCTCAAGATTACGATGCATGTGTTCATTCATGGTTCATGGTTCATTTAGGGAATGAGACTCTGTGTCAAAATGCTTTGGGAACGCTTTGGCATGAGCGACTCTGAATATTGTATGCAAAATGTCCAATGGAAGGCCGTGACATCATGGGTGGGGTGACATAGGGACCAGGAAGCTACAAAAGCACATGCCACTGAGCTAGCTTCAGCTCGAGTAGGGAAGAAAGTGCTGGCAGGTGCAGGAATATGGCATTGAGATGCAGCCTTGTTCCCTCGAGGAACCATGGTTATATGAATAACCTTGAGACGTTCCTCTTCAGGGACTCAAGCTCCATCAAAATGCTTTGGGGTATGAAATGTGCCCATGCTGCCAGACTTCCAAATCCCTGCCTAGTGTGTATCTGAAGATCACAGCTAAGGTGAGAGAACAGAAGAGTGACTCGCCATCTAGATCATAGAATCTGATTAAAGTACAGGGACACTTGTACAAGGCCTCTCAGGGGCCACACCCATAGTCTCCATAACTCCGGGAGGGAACTATCGTGCCCAAAGCCTGAGAGAGTAGATCCTTCCTGATCGGAATATCCCATGGAGAGCAGCAAGGAGTGAGATAAGATCTGCAAACCATACTCGCCTGGCCAGAATGGGGCTACTTATAGAAGACAGACCCTGCCCCAGGGTACTCTCCCAGAATTCCTGGGAGCAGAGCTGATAGAAAGAAAAGCGAACAGATGAAGCCACTGTCAGGTCTGTACCATGCGCCCAGTCCCAGAGGAGCTGGATGAACTAGAGAGAACCAGAGGGGACATTGATGTCTCTTGAGTTGCAAACCTGGACTTTGCCAAAAACCCTCCATATCTGCTTCACAACCTCGGGTGGAGCTTCCATTCCTGGGCCTTGGTCCCACACACACCACACACACACACACTTTCTCTCTCTCTCTCACACACACACACACACACACACAGTCTCTCTCTTAAACACACAGACACACACTCTCTGTCACACACTCAGACACACACACTATCTTTCTCTCGCTCACACACCCACCTGCATTTGAGGGGACTCTCCATTAGGTCAATGGTTTTATACTGTACAAACTGTATTTTCTATCACTCTACACCTAAATCTACCCCTGACAGAAAACTAATGCCAATTTTTGAATTTCATAAAGCACAGTTTTTATGTTTTTTTTTAGCTTTTGTTTTATGGGACACAGGAAGTGTCTTCATAAACCATGATTACGATGTAGCACTTGTTGGGGACTGAACTCACACGCTAAACACCAGTTTTTGGTCATTAGGGGATCGAATCTAAACACTCTAAACTTTGGTCATTGTGGGGACTGAACTCAAACTCAATTCATTATTTGTATAAAGTGATCACAACGTAAGTAAAGAGACCTCAACATTTTAAATGTGCATTGTTAAAAGCATTTTGTAAAGAGAATATACTGTGAATAGGAGCTCCAAAAAAAAGCTTTTGTTTTGTGTTCTAGATGTTCGATTTAATACATATTAACTAAACAAATCTCCATATTCATCGGAAGAAGTGTGGAACCGCGCACAATCAAAAGCATTTTAATACTCAAAAGTAATACCATGAACAGGCACTCCCTCAAGGACATCAGGTGCGCAAAAAAAACAAAACATAAATAATATCCAGGCTCTGGTCCTCTCGTCCCTTCACGGTGCCGCTCCAGTTTTATATCCTTCCATCTCCACTGGGACTCGATACTAGTGGCTCAGGTGTAGCTCATCTCCAATCACTACACCTGGCCTCACTCGTCCTCCGCCTCACCTCGCCTCCACTCACACTACTCCCATCGCCTCAGGAGGTACTCCCGAGACTGCGCTCTACCCCCCTCCTCGGGAGACCGCACGGGACCCATGGGAACCTGGGGTGGACAGACGAGAGAGAAAGGAGATGGAAGGAGGAGCAGGGACCAGAGAGGGAGAGAGGAAAAAAAAATCTGTTCCCAGACGCACTGCTGCTCGCCCTCCACCGGCTGGGTGATCTCCTCCAGGCTGTCTCGGGCGGTGGCACTGGACGCCCTCGGGCGATCGCACGACCTCCGCCAGCCTGGTGGACGGCGCAGCTCCGATTTTGGGCAGCGCAGGAGTCCCCTGCTCCTGCTCCTCCGCTTCCGCACGAGGCTGGCAGGCTCCGCCCCTGGCTAACGGGCCGACTCCTCCGGCCTCCTCACGGACGGCAGCCTCCTCCTTGTCGTGGGGGTCGGCGAGCTAGCCTGCCTCCCGAACTGCGCTTTCCAGCCCACCGCCAGGCCCATGGCGCACACACCTCGCCAGCTCGAGGGCACCGCTGGATTCACCACAGCGGCGAGGGATCTTCAGCAGCTGCCCCTCCTCTCTCCCGGTTTCGCACCACTGTAACAAACAAATTCCATATTCATCGGAAGAAGGTGGGGAACCGCGCACAATCAAAAGCATTTTAATACTCAAAGGTAAAATAACGGGCACCAGTCCCTCAAGGACGAATGGTGCGCAAATAAAACCAAAACATAAATATATCCCAGGTTGGTCCTTCTCGCCTTCACGGTCGCCGCTCCAGTTTTATATCCTTCCATCTCCTACGTGGACTCGATATCAGTGCTCAGGTGTAGCTCATCTCCAATCACTACACCTGGCCTCACTCCTCGCTCACGCCTTCTCGCCCACCTCCCCTGCCACACATCATGTTTAAAAATAAATACATTTGACAAACAAGTGATCTGTAATTCAAATAGTTTCTCAAAACTCAATACTCCAATAGGTCAGAAGTCAATTAACTCTTGCATAAACTCGCTTCACGCCTGTGTTCAAAAGATAACACTAATTTAAGTGTAAAAAGACAAACTAAAATTCAAAACCCTTCATGACACATTCTAAACAGTTTCTTAAAACTAAGCACCAATAAGTACAAAAAATAACTTCAGTAGGACTCTTGAATGTCTGTGTAAACATTTAGTTACATAAAATCATTGAGGATGGAAACTCAGTTAGACTCGCCAATAACTTGTCTCTGACGATCAACCTCATTTCAACTATACAGTTCATGTTGAACTACTAACAAATCATTACATCAAGGAGAATAATTTGAAACATGCAAGACAAAATATAATAAAATATAACCTGAATTCACAAATTTATAAAAACCCTTAAACGATGTGGTTTAAACACAACAACATAGTTGTAAAATATAAAGAAATAAATCAAGCATATATCTTGCCATTTCAAAACAAGCACAAGCAGCAGTTTTACAGCTACAGAACTGTACTGTCATTCTGCATTATTTTTTCAAACCAACATTTAAGTCAAAGGATCATAAGATAAACTGCTGGTTTTCCTGAAGTCACACTGTCCAACAGTGACAGCAGCTGGTAAAGTTACAGCAGGGGCCCGTGGTTCTCTCGCTCCATACAGACCCCTAGAGCGGTGCTGGGTTTGGTGAGGGGTAACTGAGAATGAATGGGTCAAAGTCACATAAGAGGAGGCTATACCTCCATCACAATATGATTAGAAATGGCTACATCTGCTAATACTGATAAAGTAGAGAAATATTTTAAATGGACAAAAAATAACCAAAATCAAAACTTGCTGTTTATTTGTTGACTAAATCTGTCAACATCTTGAATGGAAGAGTTTCATATTATATAGATCAAGAGTGTCCAATATGCATATTACATTTTTATATTTAAAAAAACTGAACAATGATCAAGTGCTCTCTGAGGAAAGGTTATCCCTGTTTCAGAGCTGAAGTCCTGTAATTTTAGTATACAGTAAGGTATTATGAGATAAGATTAGCCTTAACTTATTAACTGAATAACCTTACTTAACCCTCTGAGTCTAAGGGTATTTTTGGGGCCTTGAGAAGTTTTGTCATGCCCTGACATTTGTGCTTTTTCAGTTTGTTATAAATATCTAAATGGGTAAAGTCTAATATCACTGTAATCAGCACAAACTGGGCTATAATAATATGTGAAATGCATGCATGTACATGATTGTATTTTTGAGAAAAAATGTTATGCATGGTTAGTGAAAACCAAAATGTTAAATCACTTGAATAAGGCAATAAAACACATACATAAAATTGGTTGCCGGAAAAGTTGAGAACTGGAGCTTGTAGCCTAGATTTTTCTTTTCTGAATGATGTGAAAATCATCTTGTTTACCACTCACAGAAAACAATATATTGATTTAAATTTTCTAAAACACTTTTGTTGGTAAAAGTCATATGCAGTAGGCGCCAACTATCATGAATATCATTGTGATTTACACCTGAGTAAAAGTATTTCAGTCAAACATAGTTTGTGCAATATTTCAAACCTTTAACCCATGGGGAAAAAAATCGACCCATGGCAACAGTTTAAAAGCAGCCCAATTCCAATGGAAAAACAATGGAAAACAACAACCCTGCATCCAACACAAACTCCAGGAGTCAGATTTGACTGATCACTGGTCGAGTAAGGAGAGATGACAGATTCTGAGCTCATTGATAAATTTCTTCTATCGTAAAATGTGCTCACTTACACTGTGTGCACAATCACTAAATTAAAAGGAACTCATTTCAAAATACTTTTAACACGCATGGACACCTGTGCCATCTTCATATATAGTGTGCTGTGCTGAGGATAGTTTAGTGGACTCTGAAAGTAGAAATAAAGTCAGCCTGATCATTGACAAATCTCTGCATAAAGCTTACTATTAATCTTGTTTTAGTACCCTCCAAGTGCTGTTTTAGAGAAACCTTTCAACTATTGGCAGGATAAAGCATGACGGTTCAAGTCAAGTCACCTTTATTCATATAGCTTTTAGACAAAAAAGATTGTGTCAAAGCAACTGAGCACATCCATAATGCAAAATGACAGTTAAAGGTAGTTCATCATTGAATTCAGTAGTGTCATAATATCATACAAATAGTATCTGTGCAATCATTTGCAATCAAGTCAACGATATTGCTGGAAATAAAGTGTCCACAACTAAGCAAGTCAGAGGCTACAGCGCAAGGAACCAAAGCTCCATCATTACAGAATTGAGAGAAAACCTTGGGAGAAACCAGGCTCAGTTGGGAGGCCAGTTCTCCTCTGACCAGACGGAACCAGCAGTTCAATTCCAGGCTGCAGCAAAGTCAGATTTTGCAGAAGAATCATCTGTTTCCTGTGGTTTTGTCCTGGTGGGCATCTGAGACAAGGTCTTTACATCTGTATCTGGGGCTCCAGTTGTCCTGGTCTCGCTGTCTTTCAGGGCTGTAGAGGTCCTTTCTAGGGCTGATCCACCATCTGGTCTGGATACATGCACTGGATCCGGGTGACTGCAGTGACCATGTGACATGCATACAGACTGGATCTGGTGGCTATGGTGACCTCGAATAAGAGAGAAACAGACTAATATTAGCTGAGATTCCATTCTTCTAATAATGTAGCAAGTATATTGGGTGTTATGGGAAGTGTTCCCGGTTCCGCTTTACCTAATTAATGCAGCCTAAAATTCTTTAACGGATTTGGATATTTTGTTTAAAGAGACAAAATATTATTTGTATATTCCAAATAAACTATGTTTGTTTGACTATTTTATGCTTTAGTCTCAAATGGAGGGTGCAACAATCTAAATATGTGCTATTTTTGACAAATTTTAAAATGTGGCTCATGCTGGCAAGATGAGTGTGTAATTTTGAGCTACAGGCAAAAAGGTGAAATGTTGATTTAAGTCGAATTTGAGGTTTCACAAAAAATTGTTAATTAAACCCTCTTCTAACGATCCCAATGATCCAAATAGTAATTAAACATCTAAAATGCACATCTTTACTTATAGATATTCACACAAATGGCACAATGAATTTGTGTTCACCTACAATGTTTTCTGGAATTATTCCTGAGCCCATGTTGTGATTCAGCTTATAGTAGCATTCCTGTATGTAATGTAGTGCCGCCTAAGGACTGAAGATCAAGGGCATCCAGTATGGTTTTCCAGCCTGGTCCCTTATGCATAGAGATTGTTCCAGATTCTCTGAATCTTTGAATGATATTATGCACTAGAGCTGTAGTCAAGTCCAGCTTTGTCGAGTCCAAGTGAAGTCCAAGACCAGGACTAGTCGAGACCGAGTCAAGACCGATTCCAAAGAGCTTCGAGTCCAAGTCAAGTCCAAGTCCAAAATTTTCTAGTCCAAGTCAAGACCGAGTCCAAATGAGAGAAAAAGGACCCTCTTCAAGACCACATACTTAAGTACTGATAATGTATGTGATGCAGAGACAGCATATCTCCTATTCTAAGAAAATAATTTTACATTTATTATTTGTAATGATCAAAAAGCATGTGCAAAGTAACAACTCTGTAGGACAGGGTCTTCAAACTACATCCTGGAGGACAATGTCCTGCAGAGATTAGTCTAACTGGCCTTAACACACCTATCTGGACGCTTTCTAGTGTGTCTAGTAAGAGCTTGATTAGCTGGTTCAAGTGTGATAATTAGGGTTGGAACTAAACTTTAAAACACACTGGTTATCTAGAACTGAGTATGGAGCTGTAGGGTCAAATTATTTTATGTACTTTATTTAATTTATAATGCTGCTGTTTGCTGACAAAAATGGCATCGCAATAAATACATTGAAAATTTTGTCATACTGTACTAGGGTTTGCATAGACTAGTCGAGCTGTTGGAAACAATCGACTACATGAGCATGCAAAGCTATCCTTTGAAGAGTATGTGGAGGAGTTCCTGAGCCCTATTCCTCTATTGAGCTGGAGCAATTCCACAATTAATTATATACTCCTGGATGGGACTAAAAGATGATTATCTTTTTTCTCTTTTGATTGCTGACAATTTTATTAATTATATCCTCAATCTAACTGGTTCCACATTCATCGCTGATTTAGAGGATCCTAATCCTCCTCCCTTTCAGAAGCATGTAGGTGCTCCAGCTCACCATAAGCAAGCTCCATCCAAATACCACTCCAAAGAGCCCACTCCATCCTTTACCTCAGCCGCTCCCAAGAACTCCTGATTTCCTCCCTGACCCTAAGCCCTGTATCTCCTATGTCTCTGCTGGTTCTGCCCAGCCTGAAATCTCCTGTGTCTCGCTGGTTCCGCCAGTCTGGAATCTCCTGTGTTCCCCTGGTTCTGCCCAGCCTGAAATCTCTTGTGTCTCCCTGGTTCTGCCCAGCCTGAAATCTCCTGTGTCTCCGCTGGTTCCGCCCAGCCTGGAATCTCCTGTGTCCTCCTGTTTCCCCAGCCTGGAATCCCCTGTGTCTCCCCTGGTCCTGTCCATCGCTGAGCATCTCCATCTACTGTTATTCCCAGACGAGGCTCCAGATCTCCTGCTATGCATAGAAGAGGCTCCTGTTCCTAAATTTAACCCAGAAGAGGCTCCTCTATGCCCAAAAGTGGATCCCGACTCCCTTATGCCCAGAAGAGGCTCCCAATCTCCGCTATGTCTGGAAGAGTCTCCCAATCTCCTGTTAAGCCAAGAAGAGGCTGCTGATTCCCTGTGAGCCCAGGGAGAGCTCCTGAATCCCAGACAAGCCCAGTGAGGGCTCCTGAACCCCAGTTAAGCCCAGATGAGGCTCCTGATTCCCCAACGAGCCCAGGGAGGGCTCTTAAACCCCAGTTAAGCCCAGTGTTGGCTCCAGGCCCCGAGTACTGTCCTGTAAATTTTCCCAATATTTTTTTTTGGGGAGGCAGTAGACATCCAGATCCGCCATGGCCTCTCGAGTCTCCAGATCTGCCATGGTCCCCGAGTCTCCAGATCCGCCATGGCCTCCAGATTCTCCAGTTCTGCCATGGCCTCCCGAGTCTCCTGAATCTCCAGATCCGCCATGGCCTCCTGAGTCTCTCCTCCGACCACGGCTCGGACATCACCCTCAGCACACTCCCACGCTCAAGCACTCATCTCCTGCACTTGTACACCTTCAATTATCCAATGACCAGCACCTGTTCACCATTAATCCATCAGCTCACCTCCACATAAATACACACACCTCAGTCACCCTCTTTGTCGGATCTCGTGACTACTCAGCGGATCATTCCCTGTAAAGTTACCAGCATTGACTCCTTAAAACAATCTCTTGAGCTTACCTTCTCTCCAGTAATCCTCAATCTCCTCCCAGTGCCTCCAGCTGTCCTCCGATACCTCCATTACTCACCATCACCGAGGTGTGCCACTGCCGGCAAATCTGGTCTCCCCATCCAGCAAGTATACATCCTGAATCCAAGTTCTCCCATCCTCCATCCACCTGCTACTCTCCTCTTTCCATTCTTACCGATTTCAATAAATCCTGCATACTGTACCAATAACCCTCTGCCTTCAGTCAGTTGTGTTACAATTTCATTATATTTAAGGGTATGTTTAAGTCTATGTAGGTGTAGATGTAAATTAAACACAATCTAACAGGTAGAAAATTGAGTTAGAAACATCTAAAATTTTAAGAACGCAGCAAGTGCACCGCTGCTCATGCACATCCTCTCCCTAACAAAATTAAAAAATTAAGCCAAGATGGAGAAACAGCTGATCATAGCTGTACAAGGATTGCCATTTTAAATGAATTTACTAGCAGAGCTACTGCAAGGGATTTTAGTGCTGGAAATCCATTTATTTTTTGCTGAAACTTCTGCATCTCCATGGAGAGCAGGTCATGATTGCATAGCAACAGCAGACACCACTGCTCATGACCACATGACATCATGCAAATGTGGTTTTGTTTTGAAGGAGGATTTCTTTTTTATTATTATAATTTTTGCTGGACTCGAGAACATTTGGTGAGTCCGAGACTTTCTAAACCGACTCGAGTCAGAGAACCCAATTGAGTACTATAGCCCTATTATGCACTGTGGGTGATGACAACTTCAATCTCTTTGCAATTTATTTTTCCTGAGAAACTCCTTTCTGATATTGCTCCACTATTATTTACCGCAGCATTGGGGAATTGGTGATCCTCTGCCCAATAAGTTGCAAATTGGTCCTCCAGCTGTTCCTTTTATGTACATTTAACTTTTCCGCCTCTTATTGCTACCTGTCTGAACATTTTGGAATGTGTAGCTCTCATGAAATCCAAAATGAGCCAATATTTGGCATGACATTTCAAAATGTCTCACTTTCAACATTAAAATAGAATCTTTTATTCTGCTACAAAACACAAAATAACATAAACAATAATTAAATTGGTGAACAGATATCCCAGCTGGCTAGCACACTGCGGACCACAGCTGACGGACCGCCAAACTAACGCTTCTGTTTCACAATACTCTGTCTGCAGGTGATGCAGTCTGCGTAGCATGTATGTGGAGGAGAAGCAGCACATAGCTCATTTTGCTTTCATACAGGACACGCTTTGCAGTCCGCTCCTGATCCAGGGCGGTTTAGTCCACAAACACAACATTTGTTCATTATTTTGATTTCAAATCATGTTAAAAAATGTATAAAATATTTTTCAGCATTGTGACTCTTTTATCATTAATATTCCATAATCATAGACATTAGCTTAAACTCAAATATAAACAACATATTATTCATGCATTTAACTTCTAGGATTGTATAATAAGCTGCTCAAGCAAGCGGCAAAACATTTGAACATAACATTGTAGCATACTTTTCTTTTAAGGATATCACAAATATTTAAAATTAAAACACCACTAAAAGAAACAGTCGACTTTGTTGTCACACTCAACACAAAACCAATGTGTAGAGTGTGAAACACAGTAGTCTTTAATTAGTATACATTTATTGGTTAAATGACTGCATTCGCTTTCAATCCATGTTCATTTTACCGTGGAACAATCGCTTTAAATCACTTTAATTCAGCGGTGCAGCACCGCAAAATAGACTCGGTACGTAACGATCGCTGCACTGCTGCAAACGCACCGCTCCTGGAACGCACTGAAGGACCACAACCGGCAGTGTGAACGCTGGAACTGCTAATATGGGTGCGTAAAAAATATGCAACGAATCACGCACTGCAGACGGAGTATGTGTGAAACAGGCATAAGGATCCTAATAACAGGGGAACAGAGGGCAAAACACGGGCAAAGACAAAACAATCTACTCATGACGACATACAGAAAGGCAGAGCCATATAAGGGAGTGGGGAACGAAGTGACAGGTGGGGAAAATCAGCTTATATACCATTAATACATAAATACACGATATACCATTAAAACAAAAGTAAATATATATAAAAAATAAAACACAGATAAATGATTACATAAATACAACATGGCAAATCTTTTCTAATTCATGAATAACAGATTTACATGTACTCTGTGACACGAAGACTAGAATATTTTAATCAGTTTGAAGAGTATTTATATAATAGGGAACAATATTCATAAATGCACCTTTCCCTAATTCAGTGTGATAAAAAGTTATATCCACTATGCAAATATGCCTGCCCTCTCAACCTCGCCACAATCTTAAGCACCAGAGTAATGTCTTAGTTACTGTAATGTTAATCTTAAACCTGTTAACTGTCACTCACGCTTTTGAAGATAGCCATGAATGTGCATGATACAAACCTACATTTTATAATTCATGACTGAAAACATTTTGTAACATGATTTTGATGTACCATTTACATGGTAATGCAATGTCTGATTTTAAAATGGGTTTTGATGTTTTTGATTTTATGTTTTCAAGTGATATATAACTTCTGATGATTTCTAAAATGTGATAGAGAAAAAGGCAACGAGGAAGTCTTTTTTTTAAAACAAAGGTCAAAGCTCCTTTTGTAATGTAGATTTCTGAGGGTGCACTCTTGTCATAAATTCATCTATTACTTTTCCTACATAATTTTTAACAAAAAATATTGGTAAAATATATATTTGGGAGTCTTAGACCTTTCTAGACCTTTCCTTTCTTTCCCTCTGTTCCCCTGTTCATTGTAATATAGTATAGTCTACTAGGCGATCGTATACTGGGACAGGGTGACATTTAACAGGTTAATATTAACATTATTGCATGTATAGTACTACAAGATATTTGAAGAATGAAAATGATAAACTATTTCAGTATCAGGAATCATTTGAGTAGAGAGCATTTAACTTATTTTCTTATCTTGTGGTTGTGCTGAAAAGTTAAAATCTCTATAGCAGTGATCCTGGTGTATAGAAAAGGATTGCTCATACAAACACACACAAACACACTCTCAACCTAAACCTTAAACACAGTCTCAGAGATCATTCATGTTCTACACTCTTTGCAGGCTGAGTAACTGCAGTATTGGAGAGGAAGGCTGTGCTGCTCTGATTTCAGCCCTGAGATCAAACTCCTCACACCTGACAGAACTGGATCTGAGCCGTAATAAACCGGAGACTCGGAGTGAAGCTGCTCTGTCTCTACTAGAGGATCCACACTGTAAACTGGAGAAACTATGGTGAGTGTTATTATATTATTGAACACAACAAAATGATGTGTGAAAATACTACCAAACAAAAACATTTAATGTTTAAGGGATGGTTCACCCCAAAATAATAATTCTGTTATCACTTTACTTTCTTCAAGGCATTTCAAAACAGTATGACTTTATTTGTGGAAACTAAAAGACATTTCACTATTTTCAATAAAATTTTCAATAATATTTTCACTATTTTCACTCCATCATAGAGTAAGGTTTGTGCCTGTTGCTGATGCATCAGTTGAAGATGTACTTTTGTGGTTGATGAACAAATTGGATTTGAAAGCATAGTTTTGAATCGCTTATGTTTTGGTTTTTCTTTCGCGACAGCATGAAGGAAAGTCATACATGGTTTATGTGAATACTGGCAGTCTAAAATGTTATGAGTCTCGAGATATCTGGCACAAGAAACATTTTCATCCATATAAGAAGCAAGTTGAAACTAGAATAAAAGTTAGTGAACTAACTTTGATGTTGGCTTTACTATCTTGCCATGGGGCAAAAGAGCCACAGTACTTTTGTGCCCAACATTCTTGAGTTGCTCCTGCTGCAAAAAAATAAAAAATAATAATACCATAAAAAATACACCTGAACAGTCTTTTTCCATGGTCCCTTGCTGTTTTCTTTTTAATAAAAAGCCTAGGTTCATGATAACAGCTTACGACAGGGTTGTCTAGCTGAATGCTAAATAAGTCATGCAAAACCATAATCTCCTAAATACAATTCAATTTGATCTTATTTTAATAGTACTGACAACATATTCTAAGCACACATTAATGAAAAATTAAAGAAGGCACACTATATATAGTATACTTCGTCGAGTCAAGAGCTAAACAAAAGTCCTGTTTCATTACTAAATACTGTAACTTTTATAAACTTTATACTATCACAAAATTTTAATTAATATTTATTAAAATAAATATTTTATAAAACTGAAACTTAAATATATTATTTCTATAGGCTATACAAAACAGAAAAGAAAAAAAGACTAAATAATAAGGCTGAATAAGCTGATCTATAGCATGTTAAATGGTGGTTGCCTGTCTATGAATGGTACACCCTCTAAGCACACAGAAGTGGTTTGACCAAGTCCTCAGCAGCCAATGACATTGACCTGTTCAAACTGATTTTAACACTTACTTCACGTATTTAGCGTGTATTTAACATGGAAATACCGTTAAATACTTGCTGATTTTCAGAGTAAACAACACATATTTAAGCGTTAAATCGTGTTGTCTACGCTGAAATACAAGTATTTAAGCGGTTGTTGACGCGTTAAAATTCAGCGTGTATTTGACCCTCTTGGCCTTCCATACACATTATATATAATGAAGGGAGACGTGAAAAAGGAAATCGCCTTGTTTTGATATGGATTACTCTATCACAGAATATTTGTTCGGAAGCACTTGTTTAGTTTAAAGGTAGACATGTCAAGCTTTCTATAGATATATCTCTCATGTCACTTCGTTGAGTATTCATGGAGTTACAGTTCATTTCAATGCGTGTTTGTAAATGAAGATCAGGGCATGGAAAGGCTGCAGACAGCACACACCTTGTTTGTTATCTTTATTTTATAAGTCACAAAGTTTTGTTGTTATTATGTTTGTATCCCAAAAAAGTAGACCCTTTACAGATTCGATTGATCTATTGCTCTTATCTGTACGATTAAAACTGAAAGTGTAATTTAAGTAATTTTCAGGTTATCAGGAGAAAATGACTCAAAAGCGTATGCATTAATCGAATCCAGTTAAAAGGCTGATCGTGACTTTTTTCCTTCCAGTATTCATAAGCTGTATCACGCTGTCAAATTATATTTCATTTTGCACACATAAACAGCTCAAAACACCTGAATTATGTTCTGGTTGTGTTCTAATGGGTGGACTAGTGCATTAGCTGGATATAATTTTTGAAAGCTCTTAAAAATGCTGATGAAGCACTCATTTCTCCCTCGTCTTTCTCTCGGTTCTTTGGCCTGAGACATAATTTATTAATGAGATCCGATCCGTAATAATAACATATGTTGGTTTAGTTTGTCAGTGTGAATGAAATGTGTATTTATTTATCCGATCTGCCCAGAACGCTGCTGTTATGTGACTTTTTTCCCTATATGTCAAATGATATTTCATTTTGCACGGTTCAACAAACACCTGGATTTTGCTCTTATTTTGTTCTAATGAGTGGATTATGTGCATTAATATTTTATTTTAAGAAGCTCTTATAAATATATTTAAAGACTTTAACATGTTGTGACGATGGATAGCAATTGATGTGCGTTCAGCCTGACAGATAAAATCTCTACGCAATATAAACACTCATTTTCGTTTGTATAATATATTCGTCTAATTGTTTTGTGCCATTTAGCTGCAGTGTTTTAAGATGAAAGGCTGTAAATTCAAGTGTTAAACTTCAAGTGTTCAGAGAAATACATCGTGAGCTCATATCATGTTATTACTTTATACAGTTCAGAAACATCTGAATTTAGCTCTTGGTGTGTTCTAACATGTGGATTAGTGAATCGCCCGTTTAAAAGGTCTTAAATAAGAATGAATTCGCTCATTGTGAGCTCCGTGCAGCCAATGCCTGCATGACCAGCAGCTGATTCTTCTCTCATCTTTCTGACTGCTCTCTGCCCAGAAATCAATTATTAATGAGCCCTGACCCCTGTAATAATAAGATATGTTGGTTTAGCCTGTCAGTTTGAGGGAAATTGTATTATTTATTTGTATTTTTAACCAGTTTAAAGTGAAACGAAACCGACTCCTCCCTTAAATTGGGAATCTGGTATTGCAACTAGAGGCTAATTTTTCTCAGATATTGTAAGTCTATGGGTAATGTATTTTTACATTTAAAAATTTATAAAAAAAAAAACTTTAAGTCTGATCACTCTGAAAAGATATAGCACACACCACGCTCTATCCCACAGGTGTCTGCGAGTTTGGGCCTTGTGGCTTTAAAGCCCTAGGAGGAGATACGTTAAGAATTTTTTTGTCTCAGAAAAATAATTATAAAAATAAAATAATAAAAATAAGAAGTTTAAATAGCATAACAGTATGTTGGCTTGTTGCCAACCAACATAATAAATGAAAATGCAAATGAAACTTTAGTTGTTTTACCAACAGAAAAGTGCAGAGAATAGAAGCAGGGAAAGATTAAGCTGATACAGAAAAAACGAGGATTCAAATTGCGATGCTGTGCAGGAGAGTGAATACAGGGCTGAAAATCGGATAGCCAATTTTGAAGAATGGTCTATGGACTTTCGAGAGGCATTGAGCCAGTCACTAGGAAAAGCTCAGGAAAGTTTGCAGTCAAAGCTAATGGACATTGGAATCAAGATCACGAGCACAAGCATGGCAAATTGGCAGAACCACCAGGAATTAATTAAGGAGAAGCTACGAGTTTTCACCAGCCAAGATAAATTTAGAGGTAAAGAATGGGAAGATACAGACTGCTGAGTGACTCTGTATTATAGGAGTAAAGAACTGCAGTGAGGTAGTAGTCTGGTTATGGACATCAATGACATATATTTGCACCAGTGGACAATGTTGAATGCCCTCACAATGTGTGGGCAGTACGGCTACATGGGACTATTAATCATTTCAACTTTGCACTGAGACTGTTATTTCATAAATATTCCACATATTGATGTAGCAATATGAAGGGTTATCCAACCTTCAATGAAAATAATTCACGATATGTGCAATATATATTTTTTGGTGTTTCTACATTAAGTGCATAAAGTACATCCTTGAGGACACTATAGGTTGCACTGAAGGGGGCTCAGGGAGTAGCTAGACTATTCCCCTATATTACGAAGTGTTTATTACTTCTTAAATGGAAGTATCGTTGTTTTTTGGCTTATCTTTTTTGTTTTGTGAGGTTCTGATTCCATTGTACAGTTCGAATATAGTTCTGGTTTGGTCACCAATAACGTGTTTTACAAACAGTATTGCACTAAGGGGCTCTGGTGCGTTAGCTAGACTACTCCCCATATTACAAAGTGTTTTTTACTTCAAAAATGGAAGTCTAAGTTTGTTTTTTTGTTTGTTTATCTTTTTTGTTCTGTGAGGTTCTGATTTCATTCTACAGTTTGTATATAGTTCTGGTTTGGTCACCAATAATGTGTTTTACAAACAGTGTTTTGTTAGGGTTTAAATGCAATTTCAGAAATATATGGTGATTACCCTTAATGTAAATGGTTTACACAATCCATTTAAGAGAAGCAAAACATGAAGCAAAGATGAAACAGGAAATTTTGCATATATTTTGGCAAGAAGCCCATTTCAACAATGCAGAACATGAAAAATAAAAATAAAGACTAAGGTTTGATAAGGTATTTTATTCATCCTATAAGAAAGAGAAAAGAAGTTGGGTTGCAATACTAATTTCTAATAATATGAACTTTCAAGTGGTTTCTGAATTCACTGGTAGAGAGGGCCATTATGTTTAAGTTAAAGGATTTCTAGATCAGAAATAAGTTACACCAGTTAATGTGTATATAGCCCTGAGCAGGACAATTCCTATATTAGAGTAATTTTCAGTTACTTGCCTCTGAATCTTCTGGGTTCTAATATGCAGAGGAGACCAGAATACTCAAATAAAACCTTCACTTTATTCCTCTAATGCAATGAAGAAGTTAACATCTAGAGGCAGGTTAACTAAAAAACTTTTGATGGAGATGGGAGTGGTAGATGTTTGGAGGGATTTCAGTCCAACTGATAAACTATTCACATTCTACTCTGCAATCAAAATGTTCATTCAAGAATCAATTATTTCTTTATTAATAAATCAGATAGACACATAATTACAGATTGCAAGATAGGAGTCAGATATATCTCTGATCATTCAGCTGTTTACTTGACTCTGCATTTAGATAATAAAAAGAAGGATATGTTGTGGCCACTCAATGCAAGCATTTTGAATGATAGTACATGTAAGGTGTATCGTCAGAAAGAACTGGCAAATTATATGGATAACAACAATGGATAATTATCGCCTAGTTTCCTGTGGGATGCTTTAAAACAGTGATCATGGGAAAGCTCACAGCTCTCACATCTTATAAAATAATATAATAACAAGAATTACATTTAAAACATTGCATCTACCTAAAGAGAAAGGGTAGATCACTACCATCTTTGTCAGATTATTTCAAAGCTGCCCAGCTAAAATCTGTAGCATGTTCTTGTAATCCAGAATATATAGCAAAGTGGAAGGATTGAGATCTCTCAGCTTGTTATACCACTGCAATCAGTTCTTGGTAGCAAAATATTATATCAACAATATTTTAAATGTTTAAATCAGTGGACTAAAGTTCCCTTCAGAATCTGGTTTAAAGAATGCAAATCATCATTACTTGTAGGACAATCTAGGCTACTAAAATGAGTTGCTTTCTAGGCTACTAAATTGAATTGCCCTTCTTTATATGGAGAGCTTAAAATAGGAACCATTAATGTAAATAGAGGGAGGGAAAAATAAAAGGACAGTTCTATCTAAATATATACAGACAAAAAAACAAACAAAAAAAAACAAGGAAACTCATAGTGACCAAAACGATGAGATAGACTGGAGAATGTGGTAGGATGGGAAATATTTTCTTTAGCTATTGCTGTGTATATTGCCTGGTGGTTTACATATTTTTCATTGGTTGCAGGAGTGAAATATTAAGCATATTTGCAGCAGCATTTATACATCTGTGTTCATACACCTGGAGCAATAAGCAGCTAGAGTATGGAATTGCTCTGAGGACTCACAAAAGACTATGAGAACATGAGACCAGCATTGTCATGTAGGCATTTCAACTGAGGTTCGCTGTATTTAACGGTGAAATATGAATGTCACTGGTGTTTATTTCTAAGGTTGATGTTACATTGTTTGTGTGAGTGAGCGGTTGAGATGAACGCAGCATCAGAAGCAGTGCTTAATTTATAAATTGTGAGGTCCTGGAACAAAGCCGGGTAACAGATCCGCATGTGATTACAGGAGGGAGAGGTAACGGATTCGGACTCGAAGTAACGCATTCGCTCAATCACATTGCTGGACCAGTTTAAGTGATTTAATGGGTATGCATCAGTTGCATTTAGGGTCTGTAAGGTCATGAAAATGCCATGCATTTTAAAACAACAATTTCCAGGCCTAAAACGCTTTGAAAAAGTTGTGGAATTTTATTTTCAAATCTCTGTGTAATGGTTATATTTAATCAGGTCCTATATTTCTGTGGTTTTAATAATTCTCACAGCTTTCAAGTTTATAATGAGGTAAATGCCTGCATTTATCCAACATAGCTTGTAGGTTTGAATAATAAAATAAATCCACACAAACAAGATTCAATCAGTCATTCGAAACCATAAACTCCCTCGACCGCAGATCACATAAGCACATCTTGTCTGCACTTCAGCACCTGCTGCAAGCTTTGATACAATACTCACTTGCATTTAGATCGGACCGCTGACAGAACTGTCACTTGACTTGATTAATCGCTTTTTTTTTTAAGTAGTTTAGCCATTTGGTACTTCAGCACACATCCTGTATTAGGCTGTGTGCCCTCGAGTCACATCCAAAGCTTGTGAGTATTAGCCTATATAAGAGTTATTTTTGTAGTTTGTTGAGTTTAAGCAACCAAATACACACAATATGATGATGTCTGATGGTAGTTGACAAATAAAACAGTTTTGGCACACTCTACTAAAATAAAAGGGGAATCAATATTAAACAACACGGCTCAGTGTTTGTGTTGTATCAGACACGAACATTAGGCTATATGAAAACAAGCTCAAATGGAGTTAACAAGGTCTTTGGTCGGCAAATGAGGAGATCTGTGTTTTGTCCACATCTGAGGCAAGTGCAGCACATTATATGCTATCATCACCTTTACAGGCTATATAACGCTTATTGTTGCTATTTGGTCGCTTAGTTTTCCTTGTTGTTTTGTAAACTGTGCCAGTATCTCTGTCTCATGATATAAATGATAAAGTGCTTATGCACAGGATATTCAAAACATTCAAAAGTATATTGGCTAGATGGCAAAAAGTACTTCTCCAGTCTTCAAACACACAAAGACATTAGCCTTTACAGACATAGTGTTTGAGTAAAGAAAATGGTCTACTATTCAAACAGTTATTTGTTTACCCTTGCTTTGCGGATAAGCTGAGATCTCTCTCCAGGCTGTGCACGCTCAATCTGAGTGAAGCGGGTGTAGTGACGAGGTTTCGCTTTAGAGCTTGAGGATCCAATGCGTAATGAAGTTTTACTGACAATCTCTTTTAAATACTTATCATTGGTTAAATATTTGTAAAACCCTTTGATTTAAAATAATAATAACTAATTATAATAGAGATATGAATTTTGGTTAATTTTTCAGGGCACATATCAGTCTGCCATATCGGAACGCCACCCCTGGATGAGGGGTATCCACCAAAATGAGACACAAATTAAGCCCTGAAGCCCGTTATGGATATTTATCGCTTATGGCTTTTATATGCCTGTATTAACATGATATCAATAGCCACGCTTTACAAGTAGTTTATTTTGTCATTCAGATTTAAAGATTCGGTGGACTGTTTACATGAGCAGTATCTAATTCGATATGGTGTTTAGATGTGCTCGTCCTTGGATTCTGGGACATGATAAGTGGCCTACAATGAAATACAAATTACCAGGGAAAATGTTTGCAATTGCAAAAATAGTTTTAATAAATGCTCGCCATGCTTGGAATAAACAGACTAATATGTGAACCTCTAGTGTACATTTGTGCTCAGTCACGTGCAGAACACGATCACTATGGTCGTCTTCTATCGTATCTCACTAGTGGTGTAGTTGAGGCCATACATGAAGTATAAACCATATACTTACTTTTCCCCGGCCATTTAGCGATTCTGACTTCTGAAGATTCAGTATCATGGATACCATCAGTATACCCACTTGTTTTGTATGTTTCACAAAATCTGTTATCTACTATCATGTATCATTTCCCATTTAATGGTGTACCATACCGCTTGTGTTAAACTCATGATTCTTTGTTGTAATTGGTGCATTATCACTCCTGTCATTCTACCTTCCCCACCCATCATTTACTGAGTGTCGGTCGCTGCAGCGAGAGCTCTGCTCAAATGCTATCGGAGCACCGGGACATTTCTGGACAGGTTGAGTTGAGAGCTAAACACCTGAAGAGAGGGAAATCTCCCCATATTAGGCACTGTTTTCAAATTACACCAAACTGCAAAGCTAAACTGCAGCTACGCGACTGCATCCGCCAGCTGCTGGCGTAAACCGCACAAGTCGATTCATCCATTCAGATGTGACTCATAATTAATGATATTGTTGGTGCCATGAGAACAGTAATGGTGCTGTAGTGATGTTGGCTAAAAACATTCACGTATAATGTTAACTGCAACGAAGAGGTAAACCGAAAACACCAACAGGCCTACATAGGCATGTTAATTCAGCAAGGGAAAATAACCGTAGCCTAAGACCCTCTGTAATGCAGCTCTGAAATTAATTGTATTCTGATATATATGAAAAAAAAAGGAAAATACACAATTTTTCACAAAGTGAGGCTTTATGAACTCAGATTCAACGAGCTATCACAAACAGTTACAAATGGGTTTTATGAATCTGTTATAATGCATACAAATTTTACAAAAGTTTTGAATTTTGGTCAAGTTGTTGTTTTCATTGAGCTATTCACTATCATCATTTTGTTTCTAAGCTGAAAAGCAGTACATTGTGCTTCATTTATTACATCAGTTTTCTGCTCTGCTCATGAGAGCAGATATGATTGTTCATAACACAGTAAGTGTTCTCCATTCTAATGTGTGTTATTGTATAATTGAATTTTATCTTCTACATCCACTATTTCCTAGTCTCTATTGTAATGTCAGTGTCTACAAATCACAGAATATACACCATCACCAACATCATGTTACCATTCTGATGACTATGACTATTGATGAGGTTACATGGATGCAAAGTAATAGTTTTAACATGTTTACATGGCAGGATTTTAAATTAGTTCAGTTTATAGGTTATCCCACCCCTCTCAAACCGATTACCATTTTGGTTTGGGCAATTTTATTCCTACTGAGGTGTTTATATGGAGCATTTTAATTCAGATTGGACCATCATTCTAAGTTTCTGAAGAGTGTATGCTTCACCTGCTGGACTTCACCCTCCATTATGCGATTTAAAGCATTAATGCATATTACATGCTCCTCGTGGCAGCAAGGGTCGATACTTCCCCTTTACAATCACATTTGCTTTAAAGGGGGCTACAATTGTGTTTCATGGATTCAGAGTTGTTCACAGCGTAAAGAGATGGATTTGTGCTAAATATTGCTGTAACACAGTACTAAATTCATAATCATCGGAAGAAGGATGGGGAACTGGACAATCAAACAATACTTTAATAATCAGAATAAACACCAAACAAAATCAAAACATAAAATAAATCCAGGCCTGGTCCTGGACATTCCTCCGCACCCAGTGGACGCAACGCCTCCGGTTTTGTGGCAGTCGGCAGTAGTCACCCATTCCCTGCTCCCCCGCTCAACCTAGAGTACCCCACCTTCCCTGTCTATTTATATAGTTACCCAAAGTGAGGAGATGTGGTGGAGGAGGGATGCTGATAAATCGACAATGGATAGAGCTAAGTCAACGATACTATGTGATTGATTACTGGATTATTGTCTAACTGTGTTGACTAGACTAAGTTTCTGACGCTCCTCCTGAATCTAGTTAATAAAACATAATTTAAATTGAATGATATGTGACAGCTGTTCCTGCGTATCAATCTATTTAAATTCCCATTCTTCTGCGCTCTTCCATTGCATCACTGCTTGCAATTAGCTCCCTCCTCCAAACCCAACTCCACCAACTGAACCTTTAATCCGATCTACTTTTGTTCTTTCTTTTAGTCTCTTCATTTGAATCAGTCTCTATCACTTTTCATTTACAACTAATGAAATTGTGAATTGTAATTATATATGCTTATAATGGTTCTGTTCTGTACCCCAGGATTTTTTTTTTCTTGCTGCTCTTCCTGCTCTCTCCAAGCATGGCTGTATGGACAGGTGTGTGGAGTGTTGCCCAGAACATAACCATACCGCCAACACTAACTGTTTGCAATATAATTGTCATAAATATACTTGACAGAAGTTGTCCTGATTGAAGTGGGATTATTGCTATTCTTTTGGGAAAAATATAAATATTGTTTCTACGTGTAAGATAGAAAAAGGTAGGGCTTTAGCTGTTCATGTTGAGATAATGAGTTTAATGTTTGTTTTATTAACATATACAGAGAGTCCGGTTTTACAGACGGTTTTTCATAGTTCTAAAGAAGGAAACAATATGCAAATCCAAGGCTCAAACTGGGTCTTGTTTGTAAAACAAGCATCTTCGAAATGCAGGAACAAACAAAAACACTTGCACAACTCCGTCGATGCTCTTTAAAAATAAACTCCGCCCACTGGTCCCTTGATGTTTTTTTGTTTTGTTTTTTTGGTAATCTGTGCAGGTTTTCTGCCCAACCACAAACACACTTCTTTTGACATTCGCCTCGCTCTGGTCAGTGAATGTCTCGCTCTGCTCTGCTATATGAGTGCGCTTTCCAGGAGAAGTGCCTTAGGACCCATATGAAATTCCAGCCCATCTAACGTCACACAGACCCATACTCGAAAAAACTTTCAAACTTGTGACAAACCGAAACTTTGTCCATGTTTAGCATGGAAATCCAACTCTTTAACAGTGTAAAACTCAGTATGCATGCAATAGCATTTCACCCTTTAATAATTTCAAACGATAAATATAGTTTTGGAGCTTTTAGTAGCTGATCCAGGATCATGCTTGCTCAGTTCGATAAAATTGGCAAGATATTCAAGATCGACTTTGCACTTTTTTATTATGAAAAATTTCAATTACTTCACCGTTATTGAATATAATGGTTAATAACTTTACTGTAACACCATGTACTTTCACCAAATTCAGTTCACACATAACTGCTCCCCTGCTGGTTATACTACAACTTTTATTTTGAAAGGTTTTACTTTGGCACATTTTATGATTTTATTATGAAAAATAGTTAAGAACTTTACTGTAACATAGTGTACTTTTACCAAATTCAGTTTACACATCACTGCTCTCCTGCTGGTTATACTACAACTTTCATTTTGCAAGTAATTGCTTTTGCACATTTTTTTTATGATTTTGTATTATGAAAAATAGTTAATAACTTCAACATTATTGAACATAATAGTTAATAACTTTACTATAATACACTGTACTTTCACCAAATTCAGTTCACACATCACTGCTCTCCTGCAAGTTATACTACAACTTTCAATTTGAAAATAGTTGCTTTTGCACAACTTGTATGATTTTTTTATATGAAAACGTTAATAACTTTATTGTAACACACTGTACTTTCACCAAGTTCAGTTCACCCATCACTGCTCTCCTGCTGGTTACACTACAACTTTTATTTTGCAAGTAATTGCTTTTGGACATTTTTTATGATTTTTTTTATATGAAAACGTTAATAACTTTATAGTAACACACTGTACTTTCACCAAATTCAGTTCACACATCACTGCTCTCCTGTTGGTTATACTACAACTTTCATTTTGAAAGTAATTGCTTTTGCACATTTTTATGATTTTTTTAATTATGACAATTTTAATAACTTTACTGTAACACACTGTACTTCCACCAAATTCAGTTATTTTTTAAAGTATTTTATACAAGTTAAGTTAATGTATGATAGCTTGGAACATGCACTAATACCAAGTAGAACATAAGATATAGGTATTACGATAGGCGACTCCCTGAAGTAAAGTGAAAGTTGTGACATTTGCCAAGTTTGGTAACCAATACTTGGAATTGGTGCTCTGCATTTAACCCATCCAAGTGCACACCCACAGCAGTGAGAAGTGAACACACCGGTGAACACACACATGAAGCAGTGGGCAGCTATATATCCAGCTCCCAGGGAGCAACTGGGGTTCAGTGCTTTGCTCAGGGCACTTCAGCCATGGGTATTGAGGGTGGAAGAGAGCTGTTCATTCAGAACCTCCCAACTACATCTCCTGCCAGCACCGAGACTCATACTGGTGACAGCCCATCCATGTGCACCCGCTCAATCCAACACATGTCAAATTTCATGACGTCCCATGAAACTGCAAAAAGCAGTTCCTTTCAGCTGTGATGCATTTGCTGCACTTCATGTGGAGCATCCCTCCCAGGGTATTTGCACTTCCCTTTCTTCTCCATTACAGGCCAACTCTGCACTCTTCCTATTGCCCTTCCACAAAATATAGCTATATTCATTTTCTGAAAAGAAGACATAATTCTGTTATTTATACATAAATACAACTATACTACAATAAAAACTTCAAATCATTAAATAAATGTGGTAATTTTATTGATGCTGCTTTCTATAAAAAATCCCAGTGGGGAAATACATTACTGAAATTCCACTGTGGTATAGTGTTGCCATATGCAACGCACCTATTTTTCCATAGTGGTACAGAGTTGCCATATGGCAACCTTGATATTTTCTTAATTTACATTAAAACTATGTTAGACAAAATTGATTTATGAATTAAAATATCTAATTTACTTACCAAAGATGTTGCAAAAAATCCCCTTGAGAAATTAGGTTAATAGAGCAATTTCTGGAGCACTTCAACAGGTTTCTTCTGTGTGAGGTTGACCATGGAAAAATGAGTTTTGGGAGGACATTCAGTTGTCATGGGATCTTAAAACAGCACATCATTGGCTACCTTAAGGCCTACCCTTTAATTCCCATAATGTGATATATCATATTTTTTTCAGAATAACAAGGAAATGAATATAAATTAATTGTTGCCATATGGCAACTCCTCTCATGAGGGTTAATTATTGTCTAAAACAACCCCTACAGCAATGTCTGTACCTTATGCTGCTTTGATAAAATAGTTTACTTTTATTAACTGACTACATTGCTAAATGGATCTATAAAACTAAATGTTTCTTTATAAAAAGAAGATTGTGAAAGATTCTTACACTGATTGAAGATCTCATACTAAATTATTATGGCTTTATAGCATATAAACTAAAATAATGTTTATATTTTGTGAGTGATGTCATATTTTTAAATAAACTTAATAATAAAATGTTCATATTCTTCAGTTATTTAAAGTCTGTTTATTCAATTACTTGAAAACAAAAAAACATTAACAAGACCTTTACTTCATATATAAGCCTTTAATTTTAATAATTCTCATTTGTTCATGTCTGTCATAATTTTTTACGGCCTTTTTCATCGCTCCATCTTTAGCCTCATTGTAAACCACCACACACCAGTCACAAAAATACAAATTATCAAATATAATTATATTTAAATTTTAATGTATGTTTGTAAATACACTTAAATATTATATAAGTATAATCCAAAAACATACAGATAAATAATAACAAAAATACTAATAGACAAATCTTTCTTGAATAACATATTTACATGTACACAGTGATACTGAAGACTAGATTATTTTAATCTGTTTGAAGAGTATTTGTATAAGAGGGAACAACATTCATAAGTGCAACTTTTACCTTACATCAGCAGTTGAGAAAAATGAAGAGTGATGTCTATTTTCCAAATATACTTACCCTTTCAACCTCATCACAATCTTAAACACCAAAGTAATATGTCACAGTTATACTAAAGTTTTAACATAATTGTATGTAAAGAACTACAAAAGGTTTGAGAATGAAAATGATAAACTAGTTCAGTATCAGGAATCATGTGTAAAAAAGTAATACTCACACACACACACACACAACACACACACACACACACACATTAAAGCTTTAGCCCAGTCTCAGATATTATTCATGTTCTTCACTATCCAGGCTGTGTGACTGCAGTATTGGAGAGAAAGGCTGTGCTGTTCTGATTTCAGCTCTGAGATCAAACCCCTCACATCTGACAGAACTGGATCTGAGCTGTAATAAACCAGGGACTCAGGAGTGAGGCTGCTCTCTGCTCTTCTGGAGGATCCACACTGTAAACTAGAGAAACTATGGTAAGGCCCTTATATTATTGAATACAACAGACTGTGTGAAAATACTGCTAACAAAAATGTTTGATGTTAAAGGGATAGTTCACCCAAAAATTTAATTCTGTCACTACTTTACTTTTCTTCAAGGCATTTCAAAACAGTTGACTTTATTGTGGAAATGTGGGAAAAAATATTTAGAGAAATGTTTTGTCCACATAATGGAAAGCAATGGTGCCAAAACTTTGGTTCCTTTTCAGTAGGTCACTCTCAACATTACGTTGATGACCAAGAAATTGGAATATCGCTCAATAGACCAATCTACTTTGAGTGTAAACTAAATGAGCTAATGCAACCAGCTGCCTGATCAGCGTGGTATAAGAAGGCAGCAGGTCATGCACCTAAGCTTTTGCGAGCTGAGCTAGCAGTATTGTCTCTGTTCTGCTGTGTTTCACGGTGAACTGTGAGTTCAGCGCGCTCCAGAGCTTTCTGTGTGACTCAGACAGTGCTTCAGCAGCAGTCATTCCTGTGTTGAGTGGATTTCACACTTCAGGTGACACTGTCTACCCCTGTGTGTTGCAAGCGCCATCTCCCCAGTGCACCTCAGCACTACAAGCAATTTCCTCTAAGAGCTCCATGAGGCCTTTATAAAGATGATGGATCGTCCTTGTCGGATGCAGTTCACCCATGCATTTCTGGAATGCAGTTTGTTACCTGGTCACTCGTTTTAGCACCCATTGCGGGAAGAAGACCATCTTGGAGCTGTGCACCAGGCAAAGCTACCTTTAGGGGCGAGTCCTGCTCCCGAGATCTGGGGCTCGCTCTGGAGGCCGGCAGACGAGGACCACTTCCGAAGTAGCTGTTGGTTTGAGGGTTGCAGTGGTGGCAAACCCGCGAGGAAACCAACCCTCTGGGGACCACGCTCATTTTGCTCCTCCGATCCAGTGGAGCAACCCACGGACATGCTGGGCCCTATTTAAGGAGCATACCAGCGGTATCCAGTGGACCACCACCTGACCTGGGTTCCACCTTGCTGCCCCACTGTAGGTATGGCTGTGGTTCTGCTAGTCCGCTTGTATGGATTCTAAGCACCTGGTGAGGCCTGGTATTGCTTGGTTTCTACAGACCGTCGTCTGTCCCCAAGATCGGTTTGCAGCGATCGACCTGAAGGATGCGATCTTTCATGTATTATTTTTCAGCACCACAGACCTTTTCTGCAGTTTGCATTCAAAGGATGGGCATAGCAGTACAAGGTCCTGCCCTTCAGGATGTCCCTGTCTCCCGCATCTTCATGAAGTTGCGAGGCGGCTTTGTTCCCCTTCGAGAGCAGGGCGTTTTCATTCTCAACAATCTAGATGATTAGCTGATACTAACAAAATCTTGGGATAAGTTGTGTGAGCACTGTTGGGCCTTGGTCAACTGGGAAAAGAGCAAACTCTCACCGATGCAGAGGATCTCTTTTCTCTGTATGGAGTTGATTCAGTCAAACAAACGGCACGCCTCACAGACAAAACTTAAATATCATATCGCTCCAGCACTGGCTTATGTGTGTCCCGAGGTGGTCATGGAAGCTTGGCACTCACCGGGTCCAAGTTATACCGCCTGTCACCAAACCCTCATCTGTGGTCAGATCTTACGCTCTTTCAGGCAGGGGTGCCCCTAGCACAGATCTCCAGGCATGCTGTGGTTTACATGGATGCCTCCACCACCAGCTGGGGTGCTAAGTACAATGGGCATGCAGTCTCAGGGGTTTGGACGGCCGGTAGCTGCATTGGCACATCAATTTTCTAGAGTCGTTAATGGTGCGCTTGCTTTGAACTGTCTCAAAGGTCACATCTGAGGCAAGCACATGCTGAGTCCGAACAGCCACCATGGCTGACATCAAACGACAAGGTGGTCTGCGCCGAAACTCCATGTCTGGTCCCTGGAAGGGCAGCGGAGGTTCTAGGTGACCTACCCCAGGAGGTAGTGGACACCATCACTTCAGCAAGAGCACCATCTACAGAACACTTATGCCTTGAAGTGAAACCTGTTCGCTGAGTGGTGTTTTCTTGCTGAGAAGATGCCCGAAGATGCCCTATTGTGGTCGTGCTTTCCTTTCTGCAGAAAGTGCTTGAGCTGGCTGTCTCCCTCCACCCTCAAAGTCCAGGTTGCGCTATTGCTGTGTAACATGACCCTGTGAATGGAAGACTTTAGTTAAGCATGACCTCGCATCAGGTTCCTTAGATGGGCCAGGAGGTAAATCCTTCCCGCACCCCTCTTTACCCTCTTGGGACCCGACTCTTGCATTGAAAACTCATAATCTGCATCAAGAAGGTAGGGGACCAGCATGCATTATCGGTCATTTAAATAATATGGTAAGACACACCAGCATTTGTAATATCAAGCAGCAAAACAACCTGTTTTGTACAGCTAAAATAGCTGGAATGAAATGAGACCAGAAGAAAGACCCGTAAAGTCCAGAATAATCAAATATCTCAATTAATTTTAATCAATAATTGTGATTAGTTACTAATTAGAGACTCATTCTAAATGTAATGATCAGTTGAAAATTAGAGTCAGAATAAACAGAGCTACACTAAAATTTAAACTTGATCCAAATTGAGTGAACTTTAGAAGTGCAAGTAAATATATCTCATATTTATACTACAATGTTACTCTTATTTTAACATTATCACCTATTTACTTGCAAACTAGTTCAAGCATCACAATCAGGAATCATGTAGGTAAAGCAGATTTAAATTAATGTTTTAGCTGCTGGTAAGTAAAATCTCATGCAGTGATCCTGGTGATATGAATGATTGCTTACAAAACACTCTTACCCTAAAGCCTAAACACAGTCTTAGAGATCATCCATGTTCTTCACTCTCTGCAGGCTGAGGAGTTGCAGTATTGGAGAAAAGGCTGTGCTGCTCTGATTTTAGCTCTGAGATCAAACTCCCCACCAACGACAGGAACTGAATCTGAGATGCTATGAACCAGAGACTCGGAGGAAGCTGCTCTCTGCTCTACTGAGGATCCACAGTGTAAACTGAGAAACTACAGTAAGCTTATTGAGTCAATGCTTTCATTTAGTATCTTGCATTAAAGCAAACCTTAGTGTATTTTACTTCTCTTTATTGTGCAGTATTTGACAGTGGAAACTCACAAGCTCCAAACAACTGAATCAAAACAACTAGTCTTGAACAAGGCTCACCTGGACATTAACCCTAGGGGTAAGCCGCACTGGTGCTGTCTGTCTCAGTATTTTCTTGATGACTGCAAATAAAATAAACATACTTTGATCATTTTTGATTTAACAGATAAGAATAAGCTATCTTTTAAACTGCACTGGGTTTAATTATTTGTTTTAGTCATAATAATGATAATTAGGCTGGTAAGCAAATTTTAAATCTAATTAATTACATGATGTGGTGATAATCTAATTAATCGCACATCAAATTTGGAGAAATTACTATGAAAAGATAATTTAAAGTCATTGTTGTGCAAAGCATCAAGCAGAGATTACAAAAGTAGGTTCAGAAAAAAAAATGTTTGATAAAATGTATAACTCTTTTGGACCATTTGAAGAGGGATTTAAAAACTAGACTGAATGAGACCCTGTCGACAGACAATTTAGAAGCTGCCTCGAATGTTTAATGGTAACAATTAATAAGATCAAGGGTGAATTTAGTAAAATGTCACTTTTCTAGAAAGAAGCAGAATTTGCCTTGGTTAAATGGACAGTTATGGAAGTTAATGAAACAGAGGGATCATGCTTTAAAAATAGCAATTAAATAAGTGTTAGCTCATGACAAAAGGACATTTCAGCACTTACGTAACAAAGTTGTAAATGAATTGAGAAAAGCAAAGCACATTTTTATTGATCTTATAAATGATGCAAAGGGGAATAGTAGAGAAGTATGGGAGAATATCAATAAAGTAAAAAAAGAAAATAATAAAACCATAAAGGTATTGAATTGCAGGTTCATGGAAGTTTAATTCAAGATAAGCATCAAATTGTATTTAATAATTTTTTATAGACTCAGTTCGAGATTTAACACATGGATTTGGTATTAGAAGTAATGATATTATATTACCAAATCATGATCTTACTGTTTTAATATTTCTGAAGTATCTGAGTCCTATATAATAAATATTCTAAGCCTGTTTAAGAGTTCTAGGGCCAAATATGTTTTTAATTGTGATTCTATATTTATTAAAATGCATGCAAATGTTCTTAGTACACCTATAACTCATTTGGATAATTTGTCAATAAAACAATGACATTTTCCAAGTGCCTGGAAGCAGTAATAGCACCTATATTTAAGAGTGGTGATCCTGCTAACATAATTAACTATAGACCTATCAGTATTTTACGGTTATTTCTAAAGTAATTGAAAAGGTTGTTTGCAATCAGTTAGTAGAGCATTTAAAGAGCCACACAGATGGGAAATCAAAAATTACCTGTATTACAGAGTATGATGTAGCTGTCCATCAGTGTAAACAATGTGCAAAGTAATTAAACCAAACGCATTACCATTTATAAAGTTATTGGCTTCTAAAGTAAGGAGTCGACTCTGAATCACTGAAACAAGTCGTTATAGATTTCAAATCTTTTGCCCATCTCTATGTACATCACTAGGAACACTTTGTATAATAATCTCTGCCTACCGCCTTGGGAGAAACGGAACTCTGACCTGCCCCACCCCCCACACAGACGCCTGGTTGGTGTGATAGTGCATCATGCCAAGGAGACAGTGTTTTAATTGTAAAGGCAAGTTGTTTTATTTTCACTGCCAAAGAATGAAGATCAGAAGAACCAATGGCTAAAATTCATTTTACCACAATACCAGAGCAGTACAACAAATCCCTTTGTTGTGTTCACAACATTTCACTGATGACTGCTTTTCTAATCTCGGTGAGTACAAGGTGGGATTTTCAAAGCGGTTGGCCATAAAAGAGGGTTCATTACCAACTTTATTTAGACCAACGAGCATCTCGAATCACAACGCTGGTATGATTATGAAGTTATGTGTTTGTTTTCTCCCGAAGCGCCTTATCAGTATGTGTGCTGTCTGCAGCCTGTCTGCTGATCTTCATTTACAAACACGCCATTAAAATGAACTGTAACTCTGTGAATACACAACGAAGAGACGAGAGAGATATCTATAGAAAGCTTGACATGTCTACTTTAAAACTAAACAAGTGCTGCCAAATCATGATATTCTGTGATAAAGTAATCCATATGAAAACAACGCGATGCCTGTTTTTCATGTCCCTTCGTATATCTACTGTGACCACGCCTCAGCTGAACGTGTATTCAGATTCAAACTGAAGCGCTGCTTGAATACACCCACACAGAAGAAAAAGCAGCTAGACTGTTCAAGTTTTATTTTACTGTTTGCTTCAGGTGAGAGGAATAAGACATAATGCACCCCAAACAGATGCTAACACATTGTTTACCGTGAAGTTGTGATGGAACAACCAATCAAAACTATGTCAGTTGACCAATCAGAACACAGTATGCTACCGAAAGGTGGGGTTTAAGGAAACTGAATCTTTTGAACAGCTTCAGGGAACCGCTTTGGGGATCTCTAAGAATTTATTTTAATTTTAAAATGATATTTTGACAAAATGACAATGTTTTTTAACTTTGGATGGATTTAAACCTAATGTACAGAACTTATAAACAGTGATAGGAAGCTTAGAATTTTAATCTTACTGGCTCTTTAAATCATGGTCTTTTTCCATTACATTGTATGCAGTTTGGATTTAGGGTACATCACAGCTAACTGTTATTTTGTTTAACAAATTAAATCCAGTCTTGATAGGTGTGGTGTTGTTGGTGCTGTCTTCCTTGATTTTAAAAAGGCTTTTGATACCGTAATCATAATGTTCTTTTATCTAAATTATCAAGGTTTAATTTTTCTACTAATACATTAACATGGATGGAGTCATACCTAAATTTAAGAAAACAATGTACAGCAATAATGGCAATGCTCACCATTCCTAGACTGTAATATTGAGTTCGCTGGGTGACTTGGACGATTTTGTTCAGTTTTACATTAATGATCTCCTACAGTTTGTCCAGAGTCCAGGATCAGAGTTGCAGATGATACAGTTGTTTAAACATGCTAGACAAAAGAACAAGCTGCTAATCAAACTACCGCTGCATTGAACAAAGTCTCAGATTGCTTGCCATTCTTGTCTTATTACATGTGAGTAAAACTGTGGGAATGTTTTTTTCGATCAAGAAAGTTGATAAGTGTTGTTCAGATATTTTAGTTAAAGGAAAGGTAATAAATTGTTGAAAATTTTAAATATTTGGGTATGATTATGGATTCTAACTTAAATTTTCTAAAACATATGAAAAGGTCTCTAAAAACACTAGAGCAATTTTGATGATCTTCAGAAATATTAGGCACCAATTATCTGTGGCTGCTGCTAAACTATTTATGCAGACAATGATTTTTCCTCATTTATCTTACTGTGCTACAAGTTGGTCTCATGAAAGTAAAACTACATTGAAACCATTATATACCATTTATAAACAAGCTGTAAAAATCTTAGATAAAAAGCCAAGGAGTTATCATCACTGTAACATTATTAAAATTATAAATTATTGACGCTTGACAATTTTTTTATTATTTGCTGATGTGTGTTTAATATACCAACAATTCATGATCTTGCACCACCACCTCTTAAACAATGTGTGACTTTCTGGAAGGACAATATCAGGCAGACTAGGTCATCAGTTAGAGGTGACTGTTCAACTAAATTTAAGAGAACAACGAATTCATGATCTTGCACCACCACCTCTTAAACAATGTGTGACTTTCTGGAAGGACAATATCAGGCAGACTAGGTCATCAGTTAGAGGTGACTGTTCAACTAAATTTAAGAGAACATTTTGGACAATCTGCTTTTTCAGTAAGAGCAGCAGAAAGATGGAATTTAATGCCTGTTTATATTAGAGAGTGTTCAACACTTAGTATTTTTAAAACTATGCTTAAAGTATGGTTTAAGGAAAATCAGATATGTGATCATTGACTTTTTTATTTTTTAAATATAATGTAGTATGATGTGATATTGTATGTATTATATGTATTGTATTGTTTGTCACTTAATATGTTTTTTTGTAACAACATCCTGCCCAGGGACTGCAGATGCAAATTAGCTTTATAGCTAACTCTGGCACACACTGTTGTTGTGCTTGTCCCTGTACAAATAAACAAACAAATAAATAAAAATAAATAAAAATGTAAATGCTGAAAGAATTGTCATTGTTGGTTGGGTGAACTGTAACTTTAATAATTTATTTTCTTAATTGTATTATTATTACTATGGAAATATTAAATTATTTCTTTAATTAAATGAGACTCTAAATAAGAAAACTGCCAGTAGGTGGTGGTAAATGTCTTAATGATTAAGTCATTGAGTCATTTATTCATTCAATTTGTTCAAATGGATGATTCATTCAGGAGTTAAGTAATTGGTTCTTTATGAATCTTTCATTGATTCATTAGGCTTGTTCAACTTGAAGGGTCATCACCATCCGACCCAGGGCAGCTGTGGCCAAATGGGTGCCCTAAGCAGGATTGTATTGTTGTGCTCTCTTCCTCAAATATGATGGAAAAAAGTACACCTACTATAGGGTGAAAATAGAACTTTAATAAAATAGAAAAATAAAAAGTAAATAAATTAATAAATTTTATTATTTGGCTATACCTCTATTATGTTTCTAATGTATTTTATAGTCTCAAGCATTCAGAAATCATGCAAAAGAAAATTAAGTAATTTTATTATGATAAACCTATGGTTTATTTTTGTCAGGGTTGTGATGTCCACATGTATTTTGTTGAAGAAATTATAAAGGCTGTGTCATCTATAACAAAAGATGGCAAATGTGAAAGATTAAGTTAATATTTTAATTACATTTTTGGCCAATAGCCTAAACAAGGATTTGATTGTCCTGAAAGTGTAACAGCAGCAATTGCCCTTTGGCTCCCTTTGCAGGTATTTGTAATAACATGTATATACAAAAATACATTATGTATTTTTAAAAGTGTTGTTAACCAATCATTATTACCTTTTTATAAAATGCATTTTAAGTTTTTATTTTTATAACAACAACAACATATGTATATTAATACTTCTTTGTAAAGTATTATTTGAAGCAAAACATGGTTAATTTGTAGTTACCATGGTACAAGAACCATGATTTTTGGTTATAGTCACAGTAAAATCATGGCTAATTGGGGAACCTGGAAAGTCAGAGAAAACATTAGATCGTTGTGGTGGTGAAATTTTAGACATTAAAACTCGTTATTAATGTCAACAGCCACACACACACACACACACACAAACACAAAGAAAAATTCAAAGTAATGTGCCTGAAAGTGATAAACAGTCCTTGTTTTTACTTAAATTTATTTAAATAAATAAAAATGTATAAGGTGTGCATTGTGGCTGACACATTGATGAACAATTACAGTTGTTTTATGAATGCAAGTCATTCTCATCAAATGTTATTGATGTTAGAAAAGTGAATACAATATCCCATTTAACTTTAGAGATGGTCCCTAAATTTGCAAATATTGAACGTCCGATGTAAAGGCAACTTTATGCATGTTTTTGTTTTTCTTTCTTTAGTTTTGTTTTCTTTTAGTTTTTTTTTTTTGAGCAGCTGGGATGGTGCCGCTCTGGGAGTTGGTGCCCCACGAAACCGCAACTCTGCATATAGGGGTGGCGGTACTGATCAGACCAATCGGTGTGATATCAAAGTACCACAAGAACTTAGAGGACATCTAGTATCCATCCGAAGTAAGTTGTTGCTCTCGCCATATTAATCATCAATCGACTGTATGAAATGGCAGATGATCCACATAGGTCTGGGGTGGGGCAAGGCGTTAAATGCTTTAATAATCGGAACACATTATTTTTCTCCATATTTAATTAATCTTATTAACACTCTAAATGACCAGCCATAATAAAAATATAATAATAATAATAATAAAAACAAAATAATGTGCTTTTGTAAAATAAACTGGCGCTCTGTAGCCATCTCGTGTCTGTCACAGACACTTAAATAAAACAATCTAAACAAAAATAATAATATATGTACAGAAAGCTTGAAATGTTGTCTTTTAAATTAAGTTAGTAACATCGAAAACAAATATTATGTGATAAAGTTATCCTGTATGAAACCAACGCAATGTCTTGTTTTTCCCATCTCAACTCATTATCTCTAATGAGATCATGCCCACGAGCAGACTCACCCATGCAAACGCCACATCATACATAAGCAAAGGCAAAGAATTCATCCCAGCTACTTTTTTGTTTCTGGAAGTAGGACGACTGAGAGAAATAACTTTACCTCAGATCCAGTGGATCATACACTGTAAAGTTTAACCTATTATTTACTCAATTTTTTGGTGAAACATTTTTACACTCAAAAAATTGAGTAAATTTTAAAGCTGTGAAATCAATGAAATATACTGTTTAAATTGAGTAATTGTAAGTAAAAAAATTAAGTAAATCTGAATAACTGAATAACTTTATATGAGAAATAAAATTAATTATATATAATCAAAATTATAAAACACCACAACTGTAATTCTATGTAAAATAAACAAAAATATTGAGTAGATATAATTGATATATTGGATGAAATTTAACCAAACAAATGTGCTATGTTTACTACATGTAAAAGTGAATTTAACTTAATATTGGACTATAAATGATCAAAATGTTGCATTCACTTTTTTTTTTACACCATTTACCCTTTACAATTAATATAATAAAACCAAATAAAGAAAGAAACACATTTTTATTAAACATTTATTTATCAATTAAACATCAGACAAAGTCTAAAATCAACCTTTGAAACATTTTATCCATTTTAATATTCCAGTAGATTGCAAAAATTAAAAACTGTAAAGCAGCCATAAGGGAAATGATAAAACCTTATGAAACATTTCATCCATCTTAGTATTCAAGTAGATTACATGTTAAATATGATAGCCGTAAGAGAAATGACATCTTACTTTGTTCCTGGTGCATACCAGCCATTTGCAGTGACACTCATTACCACTCATTAAACCATAAAAAACAACAACACTTACATCAATATTAAAGGGACAGTTCACCAAAAGATGATGTTGTCATAATGTCTACCCTCAAGTTGTCCCAAACCTGTAATGAGTTTCTTTCTTCTGTTGAACACAAAATATATTTTAATGAATGTTGGTTATGGAAATGACTTCCATGGTAAGAAGAAAAAAAAAAGGCTACTATGCAAAGTCAATGGCAACCTTTAAATGCGTTAACCAACACTCTTTAATACTTGGCTGAATGTCACGTCACTTCACTTAAAATATCTTTTGTGTTCAACAGAAGAAAGAAACTTCATTACAGGTTTGGGACAAATTGAGGGAGAGTAAATTGACAACATCTTTGGGGTGAACTATGTCTTCAACAGAATTAATCAGATAACAGAAACACTTCCATCAGGAATACCCATTCTGTGGGATGATCATGAACCACTACTGTGCAAGAAGATAATTTTTAACCTCTGAACATTAACAGAGAGTTTTGGAGGATCCAGCTCAAGAAACAGTTTTGGAACAACTCAAGTGAGTACAGGTCTTTCTCAAAAATTTGTATATTATGATAAAAGTTCATTATTTTCCATAATGTATTGATAAAAATTAAACTTTCAGATATTTTTGATTCATTGCACAACAACTGAAATATTTCAGGTCTTTTATTGTTTTAATAGTGTTGATTTTGGCATACAGCTCATTAAAACCATAATTCCCATCTCAAAAATGAGTATATCATGAAAAGGTTCTCTAAACGAGCTATTAAATCATCTGAATCAACTAATTAATTCTAAACACCTGCAAAAGATTCCTGAGGCTTTTAAAACTCCCAGCCTGGTTCATTACTCAAAACCGCAATCATGGGTAAGATTGCCAACCTGAGAAGGCCATCATTGACACCCTCAAGCAGAGGGGTAAGACACAGAAAGAAATTTCTGAACGAATAGGCTGTTCCCAGAGTGCTGTATCAAGGCACCTCAGTGGGAAGTCTGTGGGAAGGAAAAAGTGTGGCAAAAACGCTGCACTGAGAAGAGGTGACTGGACGGAAGAGGAAGATTGTGAGAAGGACCGATTCCAGACCTTGGGGACCTGCAGAAGCAGTGGACTGAGTCTGAGTAGAAACATCCAGAGCCACCGTGCACAGGCTGTGCAGGAAATGGAGCTACAGAGAAGCAGCACTGGACTGTTGCTCAGTGGTCCTAAGTACTTTTTGGATGAAAGCAAATTTTGGATGTCATTCGAAATCAAGGTGCCAGAGTCTGGAGGAAGACTGGGAGAAGGAAATGCCAAAATGCCTGAAGTCCAGTGTCAAGTATCCACAGTCAGTGATGGTCTGGGGTGCCATGTCAGCTCTGGTGTTGGTCCACTGTGTTTTATCAAGGGCAGGGTCAATGCAGCTAGCTATCAGGAGATTTTGGAGCACTTCATGCTTCAATCTGCTGAAAAGCTTTATGTAGATGAAGATTTCGTTTTTCAGCTACCTGGCACCTGCTCACAGTGCCAAAACCACTGGTAAATGTTTTACTGACCATGGTATTACTGTGCTCAATTGGCCTGCCAACTCTCCTGACCTGAACTCGATGAGAGAATCTGTGGGATATTGTGAAGAGAAAGTTGAGAGGCAAGACCCAACACTCTGGATGAGCTTAAAGGCGCTTCGAAGCATCCTGGGCCTCCATAACACCTCAGCAGTGCAACAGGCTGATTGCCTCCATGCCAGCGCATTGAAGCAGTCATTTCTGCAAACGGATTCCCAAAGTATTGAGTGCATAACTGAACATAATTATTTAAAGGTTGACTTTTTTTTGTATTAAAAACACTTTTATTTTATTGGTGGATGAAATATGCTAATGTTTTGAGAATTTGGGGTTTTCATGAGCTGTATGCCAAAATCATCAGTATTAAAACAATAAAAGACCTGAAATATTTCAGTTGGTTTGCAATGAATCTAAAATATATGAAAGTTTAATTTTATATCATTACATTATGGAAAATAATGAACTTTATCACAATAAGCTAATTTTTGAGAAGGACCTGTATTTGTGGGTCTTGGGATATCTCAAATCCAATGCATCATGACTCCCAAAGATAGCAGCAGGCTCTGCTGAGATTCCCAAGACTGCGGAGGACAGTGATGCCTCAATCACAACTCCTACATCGCTGACTGCCCCATCATTGTCCCGAAGGATGTAGATTTTATGACCTCCTCTGCCAACTCTGCGTTAATGCAAGGACGGGTAGATCAGCTGAACCCTACAGGCAAATTTTAAAGATAACTGGTTAGAGCTAACACTCAAACCTGAATGTTACAAGAAGCGACAAATACACAAAACAAATAGCACCTGAAGAAGCAAACATTCTGTTGGACCATATGATAGGTAAAATCTCAAACAAAGTTTACTAGGGAGGAGTTGCAAAATTAACAGCATTCTTCTTAACAAGAGGACAGGTTAATTTTCTACATAGGGACATTTATTTTAACAATAAACCTAAAAGAAAAATTAAAAGAGACCAACTCAGAGCTTCTATGCTTTAAATCAATGCTATAGGCTTTTATTGAGGTCCGCATTATTTCAACCAATTTCTTTATAAACATGTTTAATATTTAAGTAAAATAACTAATGGTTTGAAACAAAAAGCTTGTTTAATTGCACTACTTGAAAAAAAAATATGCATTGCATTAACCCTCACACTCAACCCTTAACCCTCTAAATAATTCTGTGGCTTAGTAAATATTACAATAATATTTAACTTTATGAACTTAATAAAATCTCTGAATATTATACGATTGTAAATGTGTACCTTGAAATGCAATGTAGTTGCTTTGGATAAAAGCTTCTGCCAAATGCATAAATGTAAACATATAATAATTGACTAAAAATACAACAGTTAATTTTATCTAAAATGTAGTTATATTTTATCTTTTTTTCCACTAAAACAATTTAGTATTTGACTAACAAATTGTTTATTTATAATACACATAATATATTTGTGAAATTTCTATCAAACTATTTAAGGATGCAAAATTAAACTGATCTGTTTCAGGGAACAAAAATATTACTTTAATTAAAATTAAAACAATGTACCCCTCCCCAGCCTCCGCTGTCCTTCAATACCACTAGGTCTGGATTTGTTTTGAAACAGCTGCGTGACTGGAGTAATGGAATGAAAATTCGGCTTTAATGTATGTATGTATGTATGTATATATATATATATATATATATATATATATATATATATATATATATATATATATATATGTATATATATATATTGTGTGTGTGTGTGTGTGGTGTATAAATGTTATATCAGTCTGGCGAGTAACCCTAAAAAAATTACCAGCCAAATAGCGATAGAGGGTAGGGGGGATAACGGTTGTTTTTTCTGCATTTTTTTTTTTTTAAATAAATGCTAGCTTAATGAGCTTAAGAAACTTATTTTATAAACATTAAAAAGCTACGGTTTTCAAACTTTGACCGATATGTATGTGATCTAGGTTTCAGTGCACTAGAATGATTTTACAACGGAGCAGGCCTTAAACTGGCTGACTCCCTATAGTGGGAGCTGATTAAAACTCACCAGTCTATGTTATGTCCACGCCATTTTAAATACTTTGCATGGCGTATTTGTAGTGGTTATTTAGGAGCTCATACTTGAGTTCATGTAGTATATGATGTTTTACAACAAGCGTGACAGCTTTTACAAGACAGAATGTCATTTGAAAGTTCATAAATGATGTGTTCCCTTTGACAAACCACTGACCCCAAAGGGGAACCTGTACAAAATGTTTTCCATTGGGCATGTATAGTTATAGTTGCTGGACCACGGTACACTCACGCGGTTGAAATAAGCGGTGATCAAATAACGCGTTAGATCGAAAGTTAATCCACTCCAAAAAAAACCAAAAAAAACCCTAACATACATATCGCTGCCCCAACTAACTAACTTAGAAAACTACACTGTTATGTACCGCTACACACGGTCAATGTTTAATCAACTTTTGAATAAAGTATTGCAAATATACATCGTATAAAATGACTACTTACAGGAAATTGAGTAATGCTGTTCCGCGTCGTTGCTGAGAAAAGCAGTCCTTCAGTGACAGGTGCCTCTTGCTTGAGCCAGAAACTTCGTTAAACTTCTTAAGATGACGCTAAAATACAAACACAATTGTTGGGAAATCCTTAATAATTAACTTCTGAATTAAACATCACAAACATATTTAGTTTTAGCTGGCTAAATTACAAAAGCGATACACGATATGAGAGGAGTCTGGGTCTTGCCGTTGCTGAGGAACTCAGGAAAGCCGTCCTTCAGGTGACTTCGATTAAGCTCTGAAACTTGTTGAAGATGGCGTAAAATACAAAGACAATTGTTAGGAAATGCTTAATAATTATTAACTTTATAATAAAGTGTTACAAGCGTAAGTAGAATTAGCTGACTAACGTTACTTACAGGAGTTGTGAGGGAGTATGGCTAGTCGACGTCTCTGCTGAGAAAAGCAGATTTTTTTTTCCTCTGAGCTGCACTACGTGATCACTTTAGCACGAAATTTACTCAATTTATTTAAACCGTCATTTATTAAGCTGGAACTTTATTTAGGAAAATTGGTAGGAAATACTTAATAATTTTAGTTTCTAAAACAGATCAGTACAAGTAAATAATTATCAAATATTTCTATTAGAATTCACCAGAAATATTGAGGGTATATTAAAAAATATAATTAGTTAGTTAAATACTTATTTATTTTCATTACATAAACTTAAATAATATATGTAAATTTTAGAGAAATTATTTGTTGGATTTTTAATTATTATTTTAACCTGACCCACTTAAAATATCACTTAAATGATTTCAAAAGATTTTATTAAGTAAATATAGCTCTTTATTTTGTGAAATTTACTAAGCCACTGAATTATTTTTACAGTGTATATTCTGGCATTCTGATGAGTAGACTAAGATTACCTGCATCTGTTGTGTTATCAAGACATAACTAGTACACATTTTACTAGTTAACCTTTCCCCAAACTATATTTGCTGACAAGATCAAGTAAAATTAAGTGAAACATTTTGAAATATGTGTAATTTCATTGTCTAAATGTCTCACAATGCCAGGATGTTTGTTTAATGATTTATAATATATAAAACCAAAAGATAAAAAAAGTAGTATGAGTGTTAACACTATGAATGTTATTAGAGTCAGGAATGTTTGTCACAAAGGTGTGTTACTGTTCAAGTTCAGATCAGTATTTTCAATCATTGTATCCTTGACTGTTACAGAATACCTGAGAGGCTGATGAGTAACAGAAAGATAGTTTATTAAAGGCACAAGCAGAGGAGCGGGTAGTGCAGGGTAGAGTGATGAATGGCAGTGATGAATGGATCCGTGATAGCAAGGTGAAGACGTCAGAGGAGGGAGGTGTACCACACAACGCATGGAGGAGACTTGGATCTTCAGGGATTCGCTGAGAAAGTAAGTAGAAATAGAGTTAGTCCTTAGAGTTAGCATAGAGTTAAGACCTTGGTCGAATGAGACGGGCTGACTGAGTGCATGTATGTGGTATTTATAGTGCTGATGTTATGGGATGGTGATGAGGGTCAGGTGGAAGTGATTAGTACTCGGTGAGGGTGTGCGTTGTGAGTGAGTGGAGGTGGCACCTGGCATGTTTGTAACAGTACCCCTCCCACGCCCACTCCTGAGGGCGAGGACCCAGAACGCAGGGTGGGCGTCCCTCTTCCCTTGGGAGCTGATCGGTCAGGATGGTTGGAGTGGAAGGTGTTAAGTAAGTTGGGATCCAGGATGTGCGTTGCTTGGGACCCATGAGCGTTCCTCTGGACCATATCCTTCCCAGTCCACTAGATATTCAAGTTGTCCACCACGCTGGGAGTCCAGGATGTCTCTTACTTCATAGGCAGTACCGTCTTCTAGGAGGAGTGGAGGTGGTCTTGCCGCCAGGTTCTGTGGAGGGAGAGACAGAGGGATGGTGAGGTTTCCATTGTCATTATTCACATGTGTGTATTTAAATTTATGTGTCGATGGAGGCAGAGTTACAGTAGATTTGCACTTAGTATTAGAAGAGGAATAATCTTGTTTTCCATTTGCATTAAGATTATTTATATTACGCACTGGCATATCATTTTACTTAAGTAAAATGCACTTAATTAGATATCCCAAGGGAACAAGAGTAAGTATCTTATATCATTTTCTTATATAGAAAATCAATCTTTATTTTTTTATATTTGTACTTGGGGAAAAACACTTAGTAACAAGAGCATTTTTCCAGCGTGCATCAATGAAGTGTTTAAAAGGGGAGGAGACCGAAGGAAACTGGGTTTATCAAGAAAACCTGCTCCTGACCAGGTTAGGTTCATAGAATAAGTTACCATGGTAACTGATTCTGAGTATAAGTTAGCTCTCTTTCAGAAACTGGCTTGACTTACCCTGCTTTCTCAGATTTGACAAACCTCCCATTCTGAAACAGAAAACCTATAGAGTTTCCCTCATTTCAGGGTTAACATATTCAGAGTTTTAGCTAACCTCTTTTGTGAAATGGGCCCCAGGAAGCACTTGTTGGTAAAAATAGAAAGTTTGATCTGAAGTTTTCAATTTTATGATTACACATCAAATTAAATTCTAGGCCACCTAAATGAGAGAAAATAAACCAAGGATTTATATTCCAGACAGATTAAGAATTTTTAAAGATATTTTCTTACATAATTTATTTTAAAGTTTTTATTTAGAGAGCTAAAATCAATAAAATTCAGACCACCTTTGTCATACAAATTTAGTATTACTGATTTTTAATACATTTAAATTTTCCACAAAAATTTTGTCAACATGTCATCAATTAGTTTCCACATGTGTTTGCCAACAGAGATCGATTGAGCAGCATATTATAATAAAGAGATACCTTCTGCTTTTTTTTGAGGGTGTCGTCAGCTAACTTATTACCACTTCAGTGTGCTCAACAGTTATTCCTTTTAAAGGACTTTCTCTAATATGCAAGTGTAACAATAAACCTTCCTAATCATCGGGAAAAGGAGGCACGAACCGTGGACAATCAAATATAAACTTTAATTACAAAATAAACACAAACAGCACGTCCAGCCCTCACGGACGACTGACACGCATAAATAAAACCAACCACAAAAACTAAAATCCAGGCCTGGTCCTCTCGTCCGTCACTGTCATCGCTCCGGTTTTATATCCCTCCATCTCCTCCGTGGGACTCGAGACCAGTGGGTTGAGCAGGTGTCGCTCATTTCTCAATCACTACACCGGCCTCTCTCCTGTTCCCATGTTCTCGCCACGTCCCACTCGTCACAGCAAGTTTAGAGTTGGTAGCTATAAGAAACAGATATGGGGAGATTGGGCATCCCTGTCTGACTCCCGATTCAGAGTAAATCTGGGAGAGGAACCACTGCTGGGTTTGATAGAGCTATTGCAATTATTATAAAGCATTTTAATAGATCTACACAAGTAATCACCAATTCCCACCTTGCCAAGAGTATGTAACACAAATTAATGTTCCAGGGAATCAAAGGCTTTATAATAGTCTCAGAAGAGAATAAAATTATCATTAGAGAAAAAGTCAGAATAATCTTGAATGTCTAAAACCATCATGATATAATAAAAAAAATCTGCCTTTTTGTAGAAAGCGAGATTGACATTCATGAATTAGATCATTCAAAACACATTTTATCTTTTGATGAAACCAAAGCAATATTTTTATGATCGTTATTTAGCAATATAACTGGCGCCAACTATCAATTAACAAGGGATCTTTATTGGTTTTGAAATTAAAGTTATAAGTCCTTGACACAAAGTCGGAGGAAGCAAGGCTCTTTCTATACTCTCTACAAATACTTCAAGCAAAAACAGAGTTAAAAGTTTGTTAAATGCTTTATAAAACTCAGCAGTTAACCTGTCCTTTCTTAGAGACTTATTATTTTTTTTAGAAAGTTAATGGCATCAGCAATTTCTTGTAAACTAAGAGGGGCTTCACATATATTAAATTTTACAATACTAATCTGCTTTATGTTATGTAAGGACTCAAAAATCTCAGATGTAGATTGTTGACAGAAAGCATACAAATTATTAGAAAACTCCCCACAATATTACCTTTTGATCCTCAATTTTCAATGTAATTATTTTTAGATTGTTGCCTCTCAAGTCAAAAAGCAGAGCAGAGCTATTTTAGACCTCTTCAAGCCATTTCATTTGAGACTTAATAAAGCTCCTTCAGCCTTTTGTTTGTAAATTTTCTTTTTGTTTAAGTTTCTGTTCAGTGAATTCTACAATAATAAAGTAGATATAACTAAAATTGTATCCTCTTTTGCTTTCCTCTTTTTGCAAACTCACTACAATACTTCCTAAAAGAAGTTCCCAAATGCTACAATATTCTTTTTGTTTTTTTTTTTGGTAAAATTTTTGCTTTATTTCAATGAAAAAATATTTTTTATGCCAGTAATTACTTCTTTATGTTGAAGTACTGAATTATTTATATTATTATTTTGAATTTGAGTTAAATTCACAGAAGATTTAAAGGGAATACTTATTGAATAGCCTTACGATCCAAGATTTGATTGTATTATATCAGTAACAATATTATCTAAATCCTTAGAATTAAGCCAAAATCAATCCTGGACTGACTAGATAAAGAATTATTACTCTGAGTAAGGCATTCTTGTGTTGGATGAGATTTCTCCATGCATCAATTAAAGAAAATTTCTGCATAAGCGTAATTATATAATAAGGACTTAGATTTCCAGCCTAAGGAGGCCATATATCTAACCTATTGTGCAGGAAGACATTGAAATCACCTCCAAACATCAGAGAAGAGTTAGGATATATGGCTAACATAGTAGATAAACCTGATCACTTAACCTGTTCGAAAATACATTATTTTCTCTTTGTAAGTTGAAACCATAAACATTAATAATACAGGTTGAATCACAAACCAGAAAAAGTTGGGACACTGTAAAAAAGGGAAGAAAAACACAATGCAATAATGTGGAAGTTTTGAATTTCAATATTTTATTCAGAATCCAACATAGATGACATATCAAATGTTTAAACTGAGAAAATGTATCATTTTAAGGAAAAATAAGTTGATTTTAAATTTCATGGCATCTACACATCTCAAAAAAAGTTGGGACAAGACCATGTTTAGCACTGTGTGGCATCCCTCTTCTTTTATAACAGTCTGCAAACATCTGGGGACTGAGGAGAGACAAGTTGCTCAAGTTTAGGAATAGGAATGTTGTCCCACTCTTGTTTAATACAGCCAGATGTGTAAGCTGCCCATGCCACACAAACTCATGCAACCCCATACCATCAGAGATGCAGGCTTCTGAAAGGAGTGCTGATAACAACTTGGGTTGTCCTTGTCCTCTTTAGTCCGGATGACATGGCCCCAGTTTTGAGATGGGTATAAACAGAGGGCAGCTACAAGTGGGTGGGACTTCAGCTCCAAGTGGGCTGTACAAACCTCCAGAGTTTTTTGATTGGTTTATTTAATATAATGATGTTAATGCACGCTGCTGTAGGGGAAATACAGTTATATCCTAAAGGACCAGGTGTGTGTAATGAGACCAGGAGTCAGAGATTATTTAAATGAATAATAAGAATTTTACTGAAGAAAATAGTTTGACGTTTCATCAGCAGAAGCCAGCTTCAGTTCTCACGAGCGAGTTCTTAGGCGCTCTGCATACAGCTAGAACAGTATTCTTAATGTCTAATAAGCATATAAGGTTATAAATTTCACTGTTTCCATAACTTGATTAATAGTTAAACAAGAAATAATGTAATAATATAATTAACATAAATATGAAGGATATAGCAACCCGGCAACCCTCATAAGAAATTTTGTCTCAAAATAATGACTGTCATCACATGGTCTCAGATGGTTCTTGACAGCCCATTGCCATTAACTTTTATAAATAAGTCTCTTTTCCTCAGGGTCTTATCCCCTGGCATAGTTGCATCAAGTTGTGGGCGCTTGTCACAACAATCAATCAAGGAATGTGGTTGCTGGTGATCAGGTCTGGAGGAGCTCACATTTTTCAGGCAGATTGCTGTACTTACAGTTCCCCATTAATGATGCTCTAGGCCTATCGAGCATCCGGTCAACTCCACTACCATCTCACATATAACACCTCCCTTCAGGGCAGGTGCCCAGTGGTGGTGACCCCTGCCTTAGGTTGCCCCTATTGGCCAGAAGAGGATCTTACCGTCATTGAGAAATCACCTCATGCACACTGGTACGACTCTTTCCGTTGCAACATCCTTGACAGTCTTCTCCCAGAATCCAGTATTTTCTGCAGCTTAGGAAAGGTGCACTCAAGAACCATGAGAGCCATTGACAGCACCTACTAGTGTTTAAACATTGAGACACTATTTTTTTATTTTTAATCTTCAAACCATCATGCTAAGATTACTCAGTGAATTTAGATTTCACACCGTCCAATCAGTGTATGTAATGGTCTGCTACTTCTGTAGCGGAGCCATCAGGCCCTGTATGATGGTGGAGACTAGAAATAAGACAGATTAGTTACTGCTCAAAGAATAATCAGCAATACAACTGTTTTAATATTCAGACTCATTACCTCTATAGCTCAGGGTCTGTATTATGATTTTAAAGACCTCATGTTTCTTCAATAATAGCTCCTAAATTGTTGTTAATTGTTTTTATAATCTTTTATTTAATGCATTGGGAAGTTGAACCTTTAAATACCAATTGCCCTCTTAATGCATTGAATCTGAACTCCTTTTATCATGTCCTTTGATTTGAGTGAAATTCTCTGCTTTACTATAAATAGCTTATCACTTAAAATACAGGCTTAGATAACAGCATTTTAGCTGACTTTAAATGAGAGAGAGAACTCTGAGGGATTCAGGACTTTCGTACTATCATTTTACTCTGGCCCAGTTAAAACTTGTCACAAATGACATGCATTTCCAAATAAACATCTTTATACCGTAATTCCTTAAATAAAACCGGTAGTCAAATAAGCGCCGGACCTCTGATAGTGGCGAGCGTGGACAACACAGACAAATAAAGGCTGTTCTTAAATAAAGGCGGGAAAATTTGTGTGGATAATCAGCAGAGTCAGATAACAAACGTCCACGTCCACTGCCGGAGTGGTTCTCGCTTCGAGTCAAGAACCCGTTGCATAGGTTTGCGGATCACGGTCCAGTACACTGAAAGCGAGAACTGTTTCTGTCGGATCGTCCGATTTGAGAACCGAGGAGGTTATGATATTCCGCATGCGTGATTCAGCATGAAGCAGACTGACACCCAAACCGAACTGGTTCTTTCGATGATTGATTCTGAACTGATTTTGTGAATTTTTGAATTTTTATTATGCTGATTGGCTATAGTTTTGCAATCCAACAGTAAAATAAATTACTATTTTCCACTCATAACATGTCTCTGGTATTTTTATTGCTTAAGCCAGAGTCATTGTGGGGCCAGCTTGAGATAAAAACAACTGCTTCATTGCAGTCAAAGCAATCTTATCTTTTAAAGCAAAACATAAGCTTCTAAGTTTTTCCAAAATGCTACTGCAATTTGTGTGCCTACAGTATTTTCACTAACCCAGAATTCTGTTCAGTAGCCTTGTCAGGACTTTCAACAATTATATAGGAACTAGAACAGATCTTATGATATCATTCTTTGTCATTTAAACCTTCTATGCACAGAGAATCAGATTAAATCATCACTCAGTTACTTCTGGGATTATTTTTTAACAAATCGGCACATTACATTTATAAATTTGTATTTCTCTGATTCTGTCTTTGTTTAAAAGCCAGTCAAGTTTTTGTTTTAACTTTCCAATCAGAATCAAAGCTCAGACTGACAATTCTTTCAATGAATTCAGAGAATATTTTTTAAAGTCAGAGCTTCAGAGCCAAACTATTTACAGCTAACACACACACACGAGAGCCCTTATCTAAATTCAAGGTTTTCTAGCGTTGGCTAGTGTCTTATCATTACGGTTGGATACACACACATAATATGCAGACATTAATCTTGAGGAATAGAAATACAGGATAGAACAGGATTCTTAATGTATAATAAGCGCACATAAGGTTACAAATTTCACTGTTGCCATAACTTGACTAATAGTCAAACAGTCACGCCCGGCTGATCTGTCTGGTTTTTTTCCCCATAGTGTGTGTTTACACTTACCATGTGCTTCTGTGTCACGAGTGGTGCCCGTCTCCGCCCTCTTGTTTCATTATTATCTTGTTATTGGTCACCATCACCTGCTCTGCATTATGATAATCACTCCTTATCTATTTAGTCTCCCTCATGTGTGCTGTCTGTTGTCAGATCGTCAAGTTGTTCTCGTCCATGTCTCAACTTTATCCACATCTCTTGTTTAGCCTGCACAGAGATCGTGCCCGTTTTGTTTTCATCCTCTAGTTTTGTTTTTTCCCACTTCCTCCTGCTTTCAGGCAGCGCTACTCTCCAGCCTTCCGTGTTAGAGCTCACCGATCGCTGTCACTCCTCTTCTTCGCGCGCTACAGCGCCACCAGTTCCCCGCCTCCACAGCGCCCCCGCCTCCCTGTCAGTTTATCCGGGCATTGCATCAGAGGATTTCCAGGTGGAATTCGTCCAGGAGGCTCTTTTGGATCTGCTCCAGACTTCCCTGTTCCTGGATAGTTTTGTTTGTTAATTCTTATTTTTATTTTTCTGTCCTTTGAAATTAAGCCCATCTAATAAACTGACCTTTTGAGCACCTGCAACTGAGTCCCAGTCTGCCCTTGACACAAACAAGAAATAATGTAATGATATAATTGACCTCAATAAGAAGGATATAGCAACTCGGCATCCACTCCTTCAGTGCAATCGTCAAAAAAAAGAAGTAAAAAGCGATGATAATTTACCTAGGATTTCGAGCCCCAAGAAAGATGAGTTTGAAGAGGGAAAGTTTTAACCAGTTTTTAGACTTTTTGTAGAAAAGTACAGTATTGGCGGTTGATGTTTTAGTCTTGAGCGTAGTTAAATCATGATTACTGAGCTCATTGCATTCAAATTTGAAAATGGGAAAGCATTTGTGTGCAATTTTACCCAGGAATCTCATATTTACCTATTATTCCAAGACAGCCTGAAGGCAGCATTAGCAGCACAGACAAATTACATCTTTACTGTGTCTTACTCTTTAAGCAAAATATTTCTGCAATACATTTCTAGGATCTAACGTTACACTACAGATTATGGACCCTGAAGACCGGTCATTGTTTCAAAACCTACTGTTATATTTTTAAAATGTTTTTATCTATTTTTATTTTTACTGTAACGTAGCGTTAATCCTAATAATGTAATGCAATTGAACGTTTGGTTTAATTACCAGATTCTTTTAATTTAATACTCATAAAAATGGATCTATGAGGGTCACTGCAGTGTCCACTACATGCATTACATCTCAACAGTATAAGGTGTAGAATGAATTTTGTAATTGTAGGAAAAACAAACAAATAAAAACATTCTATGTAAACTTTGCTACAGAAAGTTTTTTTTTTTTTTTTTTACAGTTTCAAGTCTGGGTGGCCAGAAGTTACATTTTAGTGACCTGGTTACCGCTCTCTTTACATACCCAAAGGATCCCTTTCCTGGAAGCTTTTTTTCTATGCATCAAGATGTGTACTTTATTGTGTTTGAAGATTTTTTGATTTGTGTTTGAAGGTGTGTTGGTGGCTGGATGGTTGTGTGGATAAATTATGTTCATACTTTAAAGGTGGAAATTTGCAACAGTGGAGTGATAGTATGTGTAGGAGTATGGTCAGAGACTGTCGTAAATGACATTACAGTGATATTTTTCTGTAGGCGTCTAACATAACTGGGACCACAACTGCTTTTAATTAAAAAGTTCTTAATTGCTGTGGAACAACACATGGCTAATAACAGATTAACTGAATAACTGGCATATTTGTCTTTACATCAGGTAACATTGTCACAGTGTCTGGTCTGTGTTTCCCTGGGTGTCCACTAGTGGTTTCCCTTCCCCATAGACACCCCACTGCAAACACTACATTTCTCACAAGCCTTTGTCCCACTCATCATGGTTAATTGAACACCTGTTAATTTCACTCAGCTGTCCCCACTTTCATCATTTTCAGCTGTCTATATAAACCGGTATGATTTTTGTGTTCCTTTGAATATTGTAGAATGAACTCTATGTTGTTCTGGGAGAGAAGTTTGACTTTACTGAAGTACTTTTTATTGTTATTATTTAAAAATATTTTTGTAGCTGTATACATTTTCAATTAAATTCAATACTAATTTACTCATTTTATTTACACAGATAAACAAAAGAACTTGAGAAGATGGAAGTGTGCCATCCTGCTTGATAAAATATCTCTAGAGTTTAAAGTGATTTGATAAACACCAAGAGTGTGAAAGTGCATTTTACTTTAGTTACTGTTAACTTGTAAACATTGAATTATTTTAGGATGACATTGGACTGAATGTTTAGTGTCTAGTGACACTTCATTCCAGTAAAAATATAATCCATAGCCTTGGAGTGAAAGCAGCAGCAAAGTGTTCCAATGCTAATAAAATCAGCATCTTAAAACCACAGGTTCCTTAAATATCTTTTTTACAGGACAGTTTGGGTTTGGCCAGATTTTTAATGGTTTTGAAGTCTGATGCTCACCAAGCCTTCATTTATTTGTTCAGAGATGCAGTAGAAACAGTAATATTGTAAATTCTAATAATATTTTACAAAACATTTTCTATTTATATATTTTAATGTAATTTACTTTGTATGGCAAAGCTGGATTTTCAGATATAGTCTTCAGTGTCACATGTACCTTCAGAAATATCTAATATTTTGATTTATGCTCAAGAAACATTTATCAAAACAGTGGCTGTTTCATATTTACATATTTAATATTTTCATAAACTCTAGCTAATAGTCTATTGTGACATTTAAAGGAACACATTATTAAAAAATAAAAAGTATAATTTATTTGGCTTCATGCCATCTTTGGGGCTTAAAGCGTTCTTGTCACAATTCACTTGCATGGCATGGATGTTCAGAGCTAATTGTTCTAATTGTACTTGAATTAGTATCTGTTTAACATAAGAAATAAACTCATATACTTCTAGGATGGCATAAGGAAGTAAATGAAGAGACCATTTAATTTTTGGGTCATCTATTACTTTAAAAGCATAAGTTCAGATATATGCCATATGCCCCAGGAACCTCTGAAAGTGTTTCATGGTACCACTGTCCATGTCCTGAAGGAACTTAGGCAGTTCAGCACTGACTGGGCATGCTCAGTTGGTAGATGTGCCGTCATACTCACCGAGTCTAACTCAACCGATATAAGAGATTCTCTGTGCAGGGGAGAGCTTGCTATTCTCTCGGTTGACCTGAAGCCCCAACTGACTGAGGTTCTGGAGCACCTAGTCCCTGTGATCGCACAACTCCTCTCGGGACTGGGCCATAATGAGCCAGTCTTGAGATAGTTGAGGGTCCTGATGCCCACTACCCAGAGTGGGGCAAGGGCCTCCACACCTTGTGAAGACACTGGGGCACAGGGAGAGCCGAAGGGAGGACCTTGTACGCCATGCCTGACCCTCAAATGCAAACCGCAAAATGTTCTGTGGCAAGGGAGGATGACGCTTAGGCATGGTGAAGGGCCTGACGGTTGAATGAGGTCAGTGCACACTCATGAAGCAGCCAGACCTTGCAGCGAAGCGAAGGTGCTTTATGCGAAAGGTGCCACCAAGCCATTGCCATGCGCACATCGAAGAATGAAACGATGATGTCTCTACCGGCTCTCCTCGTGCAAGTGGCGCCTGCTCTGAGCAGCCTAGAGCAGTCTCCATCTCCAAGTTGCCTTTGTCAGGAGCATCAGTTGTCTTCGAGTCCTCAGCATGTGGATGCAGACATGCGGAGCCGGTCTCCATGGGGGAACAACGCGCATCGTCAAATGACACTCTAGATTGGGTTGGAGCTGTGTGGCTATGGAGTGGGGAATCCTCCGGCACGCTGTTCGACCAACTGAGGATGCTGCCCAACGGAATGAGTTGCATCAAGCTCTTTATCTATCTGATCAAAAATCTAATGAGTGTAAATGCATCTGATTGCTATTTATGCCCTATTACCGGAAGGGCTAGGTATGTCCAGATGCTAAATCATTCATTACCATTTCCTAAAACTAAAAAAAGATGACTGGCCTCCCAAGTGAGACCTCATGTGTCGTTCGACATAACTCATAGTGACCGACAGATAGGGAACCAAGGAGCTGGTTGTTGACTCAGGAGGGGCAGCGTGGATCTACACCCCATCATCATTAATGGGACCCCAGTGGAGAGAGTGAGCAGCTTCAAATACCTTAAATTGCCCTGCAAAGAGCAGCTGAACATTCTCCCCTCTGCAAGACATTCACACCAGGACATGTAAATCTAGGGCTGCTGATATCCTCAAAGACCCATCCACCCTGGAAATCCACTGTTTCATCTGCTACATTCAGACAGACGCTCTGCAGTCTGATGGCAAAAACAGAGAGGCTCAGGAGGAGTTTCTTCCCTCACGCTATCAGACAACTAAACAAGGACATTAAACAACCTAAACGTTAGAGACTCTGGTAGTGTAGGGTTACCCAATACCTCTCTGCACACTGTGCTCTTTTAACACAACCTAACTATGCAACTCATCTTTACTGCACATTGTTTACATCTCTGCACATCATCTGTGTAGTAGTTTATGTTGAGTAATTTCATTATTTGTATTTAATTATCTTATTTTTCTTTTTTATAATTTTTCAGCATATGTCATTATTTGTGTTGAATTATCTCCTCATTTTTTTCAAATATTTCATTATTTGTATTTAATCTTCTCTATTTTTTTGCACAGTCTTAAAAGAGTATGCTAGACCTACATTTCACTGCTTTTTTGTATGTCATGTAACTTGTACATGACAAATAAAATATTGAATCTTGAATGGTGTGGAGTGTTACCTGTGATTGAGTTGGAGATAAAAGGAGGTGGAGAAAGGAGTGTCTTAAGTTGGACCGTGGTACAATTAATATTTTCCTCTCAACCCCTTACTAGTCACCCCTCACACTGCAAAAATTTTAACTATTATTTACACAAAAAAAAAAAATTGTGACATTTACAGTCAGAAAATTTAGTAGATTTTAAAGCTGTGATTAATAAAATATAAAATAAAATATACTGTATAAATTGAGTTAATGTCGTAAAAAAAAAATAAACAAAACTTTATATGAGAAATCAAATTAATTAGACATAATCCAAATTATAAAACACCACAACTGTAATTCTATGTCAAATAATCTAAAAATATAATTTATTAAATTAAATTAAATTTACCAAACAAATCTGTTTATTTACTAAATGTAAAAGTGAATTTAACTTATTGGACTATAAATTATCAAAATGTTGCATTCCCTTTTACACTATTTACCCTTTACAATGAATATAATAAAACCAAATAAAGCAAAAAACACATTTTTAATTAACTTCCATGGTAGGAAAAATATATACTATGAAAAGTCAATGGCAACCTTCGACTGCCCGTTAACCAACATTCTTTAAAATATCTTTTGTGTTCAACAGGAGAAAGAAACTCATACAGGTTTGGGACAATTTGAGGCGAGTACCACATGACAACATTTTTCATTTATGGGTGAACTATCCCTTTAACAGAACCGATAACAGAAACCAGATCCAGCTCAAGAAACAGTTTTGGAACACCTCAAGTAAGTATTTATGGTTCTTGAGATATCTAAAATCCAATGCTACATAAGTCCAAAAGATAGCAGAAGGCTCTACTGAGATTCCCAAGAATGCTGAGGACAGTGATGCCCTCAATCACAACTCCTACATTACTGACTGCCCGTCATTGTCCCGAAGGATGTAGATTTTATGACCTCCTCTGCCAATTCGCTTGTACAAAGACAGGTAGATCAGCTGAATCCAACAGGCAAATTGTAAAGAAAACTGGTTAGAGCTAACATTCAAACCTGAACTTGACTTGACTTGATGAATGGACGTAGCAATGGCACATCTACAAGATGACGATGAAGACATTGACAGTATCGCATCACACACCTGCCTGACTGAAGGTCCAGAGTTTTCTCCACTGTTGAGACACAGCGTTTTACGCGTTGTGTTTAGTTTGCCACGTATAAACTTGAGCGATGTCCAATCAGAGATGGTCAATAGAGTGAGTAATGTGTGTATTTTTATTATAATGCAACGATTATAGGGTGCATTATTAACCAATTAATTAATTACAATTACTGCCTTATATTTCAGACAGTGCATATTGGTGGTATCATGTGGTAAACAATAAACAATGAGTGGCGTCATGAGATCAGCTGCATTGTGTGAGTCACAGACAAGAACGGTTTGACCTAAAAATATCAAAATGGAAACTACTGGAAACAAAGACACCTACATCTTGGATGCCCTTTAGGTAAGCTAAAACATACCAAAATTAAATTTGAAAGTGAACTACCTCTTTAAGGTTGATGGAACAGTTATCATTATTATAAAGAGTAATATGACTGTTGACTTCCTTTTCCTTTTTTGACAGCCTTTTTCAAATGTTTATCAATCGATGCCTCATCCACAAGTATGCATTGTTGGAGAGTAAGCATTTGTGAGTTTCTAGAAGCTGAATAAACAATAAAGATATAGTGAGCCCCTTTATTAAAATACCTGTAGGTGAGGAATAATACAAAAATGTCATATTCACCCAGTATTACTTGATCTAATTTAATCTAGATTTAAACTTCAAGAGTGTGTCTGCCTCCGAACAATGTTAGGTAGGTTATTCCAGAGTTTAGGCACCAAATAGGAAAAGGATCTGCGCCTGCAGTTGATTTTGATATTCAGGTATTATCAAATCGCCTGAGTTTTGAGAGCGTAGCATCGTAGAGGATTATAATGTAAAGGAGCTCAATCAAATACTGAGGTGCAAAACCATTCAGGGCTTTATAAGTAATAAGCAATTTTTAAAATCTATACAATGTTTGATAAGGAGCCAGTGCAGTGTTGACAGGACCGGGCTAATATGGTCATACTTCCTGGTTCTAGTAAGGACTCATGTGCTGCTGCAGTTTGTTTACTAAGCGTGCAGAACAACGACCAATAAAGCATTACAATAATGTAACCTTGAGGTCATAAATGCATGGATTAACATTTCTGCATTTTGACACTGAGAGCATAGGCCTTAATTTAGATATATTTTTGAGATGGAAAATGAAGTTTTACAAATGCTAGAAATGTGGCTTTCAAAGGAAAGATTGCGATCAAATAGCACACCTAGGTTCCTAACTGATGATGAAGAATTGACAGAGCAACCATCAAGTCTTAGACAGTATTCTAGGTTATTACAAGCAGAGTTTTAGGTCCTATAACTAACACCTCTGTTTTTCAGAATTTAGCAGTAAGAAATTACTTGTCATTCAGTTTTTTATATCGACTTTGCATTCCATTAGTTTTCAAATTGGTGTGTTTACGTGGCCTGAAGAAATATAGAGCTGAGTATCATCTGCATAACAGTGAAAGCTAACACCATGTTTCCTGATGATATCTCCCAAGGGTAACATATAAAGCGTGGAGAGTAGTGGCCCTAGTACTGAGCCTTGAGGTACTCCATACTGCACTTGTGATCGATATGTTACATCTTCATTCACTGCTAGGAACTGATGGCGGTCAAATAGGTGCATTTAAACCATGCTAATGCACTTCCATTGATGCCAACAAAGTGTTCAAGTCTATGCAAAAGAATGTTGTGGTCAATTGTGTCAAACGCAGCACTAATATCCAATAAAACTAATAGAGAGATACACCCATGATCAGATGATAAGAGCAGATCATTTGCAACTCTAAGGAGAGCAGTCTCAGTACTATGATACGGTCTAAATTCTAGACAGATAACAGATAACATGTTTAATAGCTTGGCAATGTTTCTAAGATAGACAAAGGCAGTTTTGTAACATGGGAAATATGATTTTCAAAGACAAGTTGCTGTCTAATATAACACCCAGATTTTTGACTGTAGAGGAAGTAACAGCACATCCATCTAGTTGAAAATTGTAATCTACAAGATTCTGTTTACTGTTTTTGGTCCAATAATTAATAAGTCTTATCCAGATCTAATAGAAGAAAATTATTGGTCACCCAACATTTACATTTTTAACACACACTGTAAGCTTAGATAATTTAGAAGTTGAATCAGCAGTATAATCAGCATAACAGTAGAAGCTAATTCCATGTATTTTCTAATAATATTACCAAGGGGCTACATGTATATTGAAAATAGAAGGGGAACTAGGGACGGATCCTTGTGGCACTCCATAATTTACTGGTAATAAATTAGATGACTCCCATTTAAATATACACAATGGTAGGATCTGACAGGTAGGATCTAAACTATCTTAGAGCCTGCCCTTGAATACCTGTATAGTTTTGTAATTGATCTATTAGTATGTCATGATCTATGGTGTCAAATGCAGCACTAAGATCAAGTAAAACTAGCAATGAGATGCAGCTTTAATCTGACACAAGAAGCAGGTCATTTGTAATTTTAACAAGTGCAGTTTCTGTGTATGGTGGGCCCTGAAACCTGACTTGAAATTCTTCATACAGATCTTTTTTTTTTATTTTTTTTTTTTGCAGGAAGGAACAAATTGAGCAGACACAACTTTTCTAAAAGTTTAGACATAAATGGAAGATTTGAAATAGGCCTATTATTTGACAATTCACTAGGATCTAGTTTGGTTTCTTAAAGGGGGTGAAATGCTATTTCATGCATACTGAGATTTTACACTGTTAAAGAGTTGGATTCCCATGCTAAACATGGACAAAGTTTAAAAATTAAGTTTATGCTTTGAAGGAGTATTTTTTTGTTTCCAAAGTTTTTTTCGAGTATGGCTCTGTGTGATGTTAGGTGAAGCAGAATTTCCTTATATGGGTCCTAAGGGCACTTCTGCGGAAGAGCGAAGCCTCCATGATAGCAGAGCACTGAGAGACACAGACATTCACTGATCAAAGCGAGGCGTCGTAAATGTCACAAAAGAAGTGTGTTTTTGGTTGCCAGGGAAGACAACCCTGCACAGATTACCAAAAAAAAAACAGCATTAAGGGACCAGTGGATGGAGTTTATTTTACAGAGCATCAGCGGTTGTGCAAGTGTTTTTGTTGTTCCTGCATTTGAAGATCTTGTTTTGACAAACAAGGCCATTGTTTACTTGCATCTTTATTTCTAAGATAATGCAGTCCCAATGAAAAGGGTCGCGATCGTGTGTTGGAACCGCATGCAGTGAGTAAAACTGTTCAAATATCTCTGTGTTGTTAACTTAGCAATGCAGCGTAACACATCAAGTAAACAACATGCGATTGTCATCAAACTGCACTTTCAAAAAAAAAAAAAGACGACATAAAGTGGAACTTTCCAAAACGCTAAGCAAATATATACAGTTTCAGTACATACTACATAGAGCGTCGTTGCTGATGCTTCTCTTGTTAAATTTCAGCTTCTGGATCTGATTCTGGATCATAAATATCGCTGAATCTGACTGTTAGCCATGGGTTTTGGATGTTTTTTCCCTCACGGTAATGTCACAGCTTCCAAGCCTCAACGCAAAAGCTTACTGCACTCATGATTCTTTAGTCTCACCCACTGCACGCCTTCAGCCGGTCGTGTTTTCTCAGGAAAAATCGGTACAGACTATCTTCCTCTTATGAATATAATAAAACTAAAGACTTTTTGGAGTTATGAAGGATGCAGTACTACTCTATAGGTACTCAAGATTAACAGGATATTGAGTGAAAATGAGCATTTCACCCCCTTCAATAAGATGCTTAATAACTGCCAGCTTGAATGGTTTTGGGAATGACCTAAAGATAACGATGAGTTAATGATATTGAGAAGCAGTTCTTGCTACAGGTAACAACTCTTTCAGTAATTTAGTGGGTACAGGATCTAATAAACATGTTGTTTGTTTTGATACAGCGATAAGTTTATTTAGGTCTTTCTGTCCTATAGTTGTAAAGCAATGCAGTTTATCTTTGGGTGCGATGGATGAAACCGAAGTGTTAGGACGCTGTAGAATCTACATTGCTATTGTATTTCTAATGTTATCTATTTTATCAGTGAAGAAATTCATAAAGTCATTACTATTAAACGTTGATGGAATATTTGAATCAGGTGGCGTCTGGTAATTTGTTAATTTAGCCACTGTGCTAAATAAAACCTTGGATTATTTTGTGTTATTTTCTATGAGTTTGTGTATATGCTCTGCCCTAGCAGTTTTAGAGCCTGTCTATGGCTGGACAAACTGTTTTTCCATGCAATTCTAAAAAACTTCCATTTGCTTTCAAGTCTACAGGTTTCTTTCTTGAGAGAGTGAGTTATACTTTTATACCAGTGGCACGATCGTTTTCCTCTTACCTTTTTCAATTTGATGGGGCAACAGCTTCTATTGTATTAGAGGAAATAGTGCCCATGTTGCCAGTCATTTCATCTAGTTCATGTGTATTTTGGGTACCAGTAGCAGTTGAGATAGATCAGGCAGGTTATATGCTAATCTGTTTTGGTGCTGGAACAATAGTTCTGCCCAGACGGTAACAGCTTGAGACATCAGTGATATACGCAGTGATATATACGATACAAGGAAATGGTCTGTAACATCATGACATTGAGTATGATATCCATATCAGTAAGATAAAATCTAGTGTATTATTAAAATTAGAGTGGGCCTTGACATTTTGCTTTGACTCGAAAGAGTTTATTAGGTCAGTAAATGCAAGTCCTAACGCATCATTTGAATTATCAATGTGATTTTAAAATCTCCATGATTATACGCTTTATCAACTGTAACCAGAAATCTGCAAATTCCTTTAAGAATTCTGTATACGGCCCTGGTGGTCTATACACAGTAGCCAGAGCAAGAGATACATTAGATTTATTTTGCATGTCTGACAGTGTAACATTAAGCTTAAGTATTTCAAATGAGTTATACCTGTACCGTGTTTTCTGGGTAACATTGACAATATCACTATATATTGTTGCAACACCTCCGCCAGCACCAGTCTGGCGGGGCTCATGCTTATAACAGTAGTTTGTTGGAGTGGACTCATTTAGACCAAACTAATCATTTGGTTTTAGCCAGGTTTCAGTCAAGCAGAGTACATCAAAACTATTATCTGTGATCATTTCATTTACAATAACTGCTTTGGGTGTGAGTGATCTAATATTTATGAGCCCTGTGATGACCCTGAGTCTCCTCCCGATTACATTGGTGCTGACCATGGGAGTTCCGATTGGTTTTCTCATTGTTAATTGATAATTAGTTAGAGTATATGAGAGTGCTGTGGGTTATTTGGAGCAGGCACTCTCTGGGAAGTACTCCTTTTCAGTATGGTTTTCCTTACACATGTAGCTCAATTTTGTTATAGTTGGTTGTATTTTTTTTTTTTTTCTCTTATCCCTAGACTTCTGTAATTATTATTATTATTTGTGGCATATGTTTAAATCAATAAAAAAAATGTTGATGGAACGTTTTGCATGATGCCTCTTTCATGTTAGCGATTTAAAACGAGCAGGTCGTAACAGCCCAAACTTTAACAATTTTTTTGTTCATTTACTTTACATGTTACTGGTTAAATTACAATAAGATTTTTTTCTAGATCATACATTAAATTTATATTTTGACCTCACTATTCGGGAACAGACACAGTCTTAAAGGTTGTACACTGAAAAAAATTGTATGTTGAATTTACTTAATTTTATTACGTCAAGGGTTGCAAATAAATTTATCTAAATCCAGATATATTTTTTAAGTTGAGTGTACTTATATTTTATAAGTTGAGTTTACTTATATTTTATACATTGAGTTTATTAATCTCTTTCAGTAACTTCAGATTAATTATATTCATAACTTTAGCTAAACTTTTTGAGTAGAATTTACTCAAATTAATTGTGCAACCAGATCAATTTAATCGTTTAATTTCTACATAGTAAAAATACTTAGAATAGTCTCTTTCATTAATATTCAGACAAAGCAAACCCAATATTTTCAACTCTAACTTTATTTTTCTGATAGATATTTTTGTTCTCTCAAACAAGAGTGCCTGTAATGTAACTCAGTAGTCAACATTTCTCAGAGACCTCAATACATGGTACACCACACACAATGACGGTGACAATCAGTGAATAGTGTTTGAGTATAAATGGGTCATTTTGAGTAAAAATGAACTTCATGCATCATAAAATGAATGTCACTAAAAGTCACATCAAAAGCAACCATAAAATGGTGTAAATACAACTCGAAAACTTAACATTTTAATTATTCATGCCCCAGTGCATGATGGGAAATACACTGAAAAAATGATTCATTGAATTTACTAAAAAAAATTATGGTGGTTTAAGTGGTTGCAATCAATTTATTTTAGCTATATTTAAATAAACAAATTTATTATCACCAAAATATAAAATTAACTTTCAGCAAAATTTGTTCAACTTAATATTTTCAAACTGAATTGAATTAATTCACATGGCTTGGATTTAACACTAGTGTAATTTGTTTAAAACCAATTAAAATTTATTAATTAAAATCAAAAACTAAATTTAAATGGATTAAACTAGCAAAATTTAATTAAGCTTAATTTAATTGGGGCCATAATCATTTTTTTCAGTGTACAGCACAAGTACTTTTATCATTTATGCAGGTGGAACAAAAGTCATCATAATAGTTATTTGAGAATTGGCTTACTAGTCACATGGAAGGAAGTGTCCTGGAGATAAGGGCTGTGCGATATGGACAAAAAACAATACCTATCCGATTTTTTTATCAATTTTGCGTTCGATTTTAATCCGATTTTGACAACACAGACATGCTTTAGTCATAAATCCATCCAGTATACATTTTAAACATATTTCCAAAAGAAACCAATGAGACCTTTATCAAATGTCTCTAGAACATACATAAGTCAAAATAATCACTAAGTAAAGATGTCAAACAAAATGTCTAGACATATGGAAAAGCGATACTCTATCTGCAGTGCATATACAGTAAGTTATGTATCGCAGTTCAGAACCAGCAACAGGCGAATTTTTGGAGCGTGAAAGCACATTAAAATAATGTCAACTTCGCACCAGTGATGCGTGGATGCGCATTTCTGAATATCCCGATCCAAATCATGTTTTACCAAAACAGCTGTTGCTCCCCATGCAGTCTTCTTTGCGCCTCCATCCTCGTGCAGAATGAGCTTGTGCATCATCTCCATGCCAGTTATTCAGCCAATAAAGTGTAGGCCTATGTATTTGAAAAATGTGTCTAGTGCTATATAAATGACAGAGGTTTGCATTTTTATTTCAAAGGACCGAATGACCTGAACTGAATATCATTAAAAATATTTTGGGATGACTCGTAACCGGGCACCCGCTCATTTGGATCAACCCGCACATCACTGACTTGACGCAATTTCCTTTGCTCTGTTAACAAAACCAGATCGCGTGCTCGGATCATAGACTGTATAAGGCTCAGATACGCTGCCTTACAGCGTGTCTCCTCCCACTCAACCTGTGTCCGGTGCCCTCACAACTCTCTCTGTGCTCCGTGTAATAGTTAAATCTTTTTACGCTACCTTTCTATTTAACCTTTTCTGTTCTCATCTCAGTGTGAGCGCTTTTGTTCCATTAATATGGGCTGGCAAAAAAAGGCTACGAATCACAGACTGTGTGAACCTGGGTTAGGCATATGCCCAGTCTGCTCTGTTCTCGCTCTCCACTTAGGTGCGCTGCATCCTGATTGGTTCAGTAACATACGCAGGAGGTCAGGGCCGGAAAATCGCTATAACGATTTAGAAATGGCACAAGTATCTGATTTTATTTCGATTTGATTAATCGATAGCCTACTGGAGATGTTGTCAGAGAGCAGCTCTGCTCCTTCGGCTGGTGCAGACCATCAGTCGAAACAGCTTAGGCGCTCCAGAAAGAATCCAATTATTAACAAATAGCAGTTTCTGTTCTTACACCATGACACAACCATTAATTTAAAGCAACAGTCTACTAAACCTTTCAGTGTCCCATCTGCAGCGCTGGCAGTGATCCTGACACATGATTAGCACCATGGGTGTCGTGCCAACCGTCTCAATCAGGCTGCTGAGGTCCCTTCTCAGCTCGTCCATTCCGTAGCAGGATCTGCTCGGCGGTATATGCACAGAAACATCGAGAACACGAGCACCAGGGAAACAATGAGTGTGCACTTTACTTTCGCTAACGTGGCTCGGCGTGTCCGGCGATGGAGTCTCTGATGATCACAGCGCGTGTCCCGTCTGTCCGAGGGGAGTGAATCGGTTCCGGTGGAGATCTCAAAGACCGGAGTGGGAGATGTCTCCGCTGTGGATGCACCTAGGGTCCGTGGTGTCCGGCGCGAGTGAAGGACATCTGAGAAGATCGGCTCCTGGGTGCACCGGCCTGTGCAGATAAACACACGGAGTAGGCGTGGTGGGACTGTTAGCAGTACGCTGTATACTTAGCCCGGACTTGTGAGCGCAGCCGGGATGATTCCAGGCGTGCTCTCCGCTCTCTCAGCTGGCCTGCCTCACCTCCAGGTCAGAATCTGCTTCTCCACGGCTGCCAGCTCGACGTGTCCTCACCTGCAATCAAAGGTAGACATTCATCCGCCATTAAAGCAAGTAACAGTGAGTAAAGCAATGGTAATGTGTGTGAATAAATATTAGAAATGCAACGCTGTTAGCAGCAACCAGCCTGCTGATGCTAATGGGCCATAATTTAATAAGCGGACTGGGAGATCAAAATAAAACTAGTGATAACGAGGCACTCTGGTTGTTTTATTGTAGAATATGATAGAGGATATATTCACACGTTATAGAAGCGGAACGCTGGTGTATAAATTAGATTTTTAAAATAAAAATAGTCGATAAAAAGAATATAGTGACGAGCTCAAAGCGAAGTACAGATGCCAACAACAAACAGGAAGTCAGTGTATGCTGGGGTTTCATAAATTTCATAGAGAAAAGTAATGTAACTAATAATTTAAATAATTACTTTTGAAAGGAGTAATCAGTAATTTGATTAAATTTTCAGAGAAACTTGCCCAACAGTGACTGTATATAAAAGATTTCACAGAATAAACTGTTTTGGGGAAGCGTGTCTTTGCTACATCAATATGCTTCCTCATATTTTATAGTAAACTTCTGAAGCCTGACATTTACTTGATGAAAGTCACATCTGAAGTAGAACTGTGTGTGTTTGATGCGTGAAAACACTGATCATTGATTCTCACAATCAAGCACACACATTTGAACTTCTGTTTATTGTATTTATTGTGCATGAGTTAAAGTAAAATCTAATGTACTTTTTAAGATTAAATAAAATTGTAAGGAGTAAAAGTACAGTTTTTTCTATAGAAATGTAAGGAAGTAAAAGCACAAGTAACCAGTTTAAATTGTATTTGAATTAAGTACAAATCCACCAAAATTATACTTAAGTAATTAAGTAAAATTAATTATCTAAATTAATTAATTATTTTACACCTCTGACTGAAGCACTGAAAAACAAGATCTGAAGACCACTGATATGATCTTCATTGCATGTCCTTTCTTTGACATCATGGCACTATTAATAGAAATTCTTAGTAATGCAAGCTGTTTATTTTTCTCTTGCACTTCCTCTTTCACATCATTCTCTCAGTTAAATATTGAAACATTTCTGACGTTGGCTATTTCTTCAAAAAAATACACATATATACATACATACATACATACATACATACATACATACAACAACACAACGTGTCAGAGGCCTGATAGAATAGAAATATATAGATGTGAGATCATAGTTGTTGTTTGGTTTGTTCTCTTTCAGCTTCAACACACAAACAATTGAGAGAAGTTCAGCAGTTATTCACTTTGTTTTTATGTAAATACATAATTATAACTGCAGCCAACACCACCATTACAATAAAAACCATTAAAAAATTGGGTAACACTTTCAATGAAGCCTGTTTTATAATACATTATAAGGGTATTCTTAAAGCCTTATAATGAATGCATAAAGCATTATAATAAAACGTATAACATGTTGTATCATCTCATTAATATTCATAAGCACAGTTTTAATATATTATAATATTTATTTATTTGTGATTATAGCTTTTAAGAGTATGATTTATAACACAATGAGCGTGTTGCATTCACTTTTACAATGGATTATACTTCTCATAGTTTTAATGTATTATAAATCTCATATCTTGCCATTTTCTGATGCTACTTTACTTAAAGCGGTCAAAGACCACATATAAGTAGTAATAACAATAATAATAATAATATTAAAAATTATCTCAAACAGCTATACGTTTAGATATCAGATCAAATGGATGTGTAATATGACACATTTGCTTTGAACTATTTTATTGTAATATCAGTTTGATTATTTTTATGTACCCTTTAGACAGTTGTTGATAAGTAACTCTGTTACTACATATCAACTAGTGGTCATTAGAGTATTAGTATGTCTGCTACTTAAATATAAGCTAACACTTTATTTTGATGGTCAACAAAACAGATAAACTGACATACAGTAGGTGTCTTTGCAAGTACATCAGCTTATTCTATCATACAAGATTATACCATTCTTGAACATACTAATACTCTAATGAGAGTTAGTTGGACATGTAGTTGCAAAGTTATAGTCGATTGATTAATGTAGCATCAAAATAAAATGTAACACATATAAATCTATTGCTTTTATTTTGAGTATTACAGCTTCACATCAATTAATAAACATTAGCTCCAACAGGCACTGGCTACATGGTTAGAGCCGCTCGGACTTCTACAAGTCGTATAGGTTGTGAGTTCTATTCTCGCGGACGGAATTGTGGAAATGTACATTTCTCTCACCTTCAATACATGACTTAGGTGCCCTTGAGTAAGATCGAACCTCCAACTGCTCCTGGCTTGCAGCATAAATGGCAGCATAAATAGCACTGCCCGGTGTGTGCTCACAGTGGTGGTTGTGTGTTCACTGCTCTGTGTGTATGACATTTCGGATGAGGTTAATGCAGAGCAAAATTCTGAGTATGAATGTCACTTTCACTCAGAAACACTCACATAACACTCATTAGACATAACATCTCAATAACTCACAAGTGTGATCGATACGTGCAGATCTGAAATAATGGCAAGATATGACACAGTCTATTATACTATGTAAATTAGAGTAGATTTAATATGGTGTTCATTGTTTTGTAAACTAATCATACTCTATAACTCACAAATATGTAGTATTATGATGTATTATAATTGCTGTTAATGATTATTCATGAGTAGATCTAACATATTATGAGTTTTTATAATGCATTATGCATTCATTAAAAAATTTCTTTAATTTCTCTTGTTCATTGAAAACACCAGAAAAGTGTAAAAAATCCTGTTCAGTTTTCATATTCATGGACAAAAAAGGCTACGCATCCAGACTTCGTGAACCTGGAGTTAGATATGCCATATTTCAGTAGAAAAATGTTAGTCAGTGTGACATTTTCTGAAAGTTACAAGACTCAACATTATCAAAAGATCTTCTGTTACACATGAGGCACATTTGTGATGTTTCTAAGGATCTGAGCAGGTTTCAGGAAGGGGACTGTCTTTAACACAGTCTGTGTCTTTAACCGCCTGGCATCATTCAGTCAGTATGGAGCTCAGACAACTTCCTCTTCTGCTCTGTGAGTATTATTCTCTCAAATCTATTTCAGTGGAATTGCTATTATATTATGTAAATGATCAAGTGTGTTAGTGTTCCTAGATGTATGTCTTTTCTTGCTGCCTCTAGAGTTTCAGATCCAGCTCTAGTCCATGATATATGAGTGAAGGATGAGTTTGAGAGAGGAATGTGTAGTTAGTGCTGTTTGTGAAAGAGAAATGCTCTCTGTTGTGTTGTAGATCAGTGTTTGTTCACTCATTCAGTTTTGTGATGTGTAATGCTGTTGAATCAGTTCTGTTGGTTTGTTTTGCAGTTATTGTCACTGTGTTGTAATATCTACTCAGTACACAGTTAGTAAGAGTTTGTCTTTATTCTTCTGCTCGTGATCAGACTGTTGTCTTGAAGTTCCTGAAACAGTTCTCTGCTGTGATCAAATCTATAAAATACGCCAGAAGTTTTCTATATTTATCTAGACAATATACAGTCCTCACACAATATCTTCATATTTGTTCATCTTTATAATTATCAGCTGAATGTTCAGATTGTAATGAGTTTTTCTCTCTGTTTTAGTTCTGATTTCAATCATCTGCTCTGGACAAACTGAAGGTGAGTCAATTTGATTCATATATTTCATCACTTAAGATTGATTGTACAGTAACTGTTATAAACCAACTGAAAGACAGAAACACCAGTTTATCAAAAAACAGCAGATATATTGTTATACATTTCTAGTGTATACTGACAGACGCTTTATAAATGACTATAACAGCTATAGAGAGCAACACTTCAGTCTCATCTGGTTTAGCAAGAGTGTTTTGCAATCAAGTTACTGTGTTCATACAGTAAAAACAGAGCATTATTTTTATTGTGAACCGCTTGTCATTGTACAGAAAACCCAAAACCACAGTGAACATCAAACCTGCTCAACATGTGTTCAGAGGAGAGACAGTCACTCTCAGATGTGACATAAATGCTGAAGGAGTCACTCGCTGGCAGTACAGCTGGTATAAAGACGGGTTCAGACATATCTTTCAGTGAACTACAGGAACACACATTCAGTTTTGTTACTAAGTCTGACGCAGGTAAATACTCCTGTAAAGTATCAGAGAGAGGAGGATCACAAACATCACAATCGAGTGATGAAGTTACACTGACAGTATCAGGTGAGTTTAATCATCTCTTTCACACACACACACACAACACACACACACACTTTAACACTAAGCTTTAACATGTTATTAACATGTGTTATCTCAGCTTTCAGGCTTGTCAGTGCAGCTTTAAGTGTTTCTCCACAGTCGGTTGACTGAAGGAGATCCAGTGACTCTGATCTGTGAGGTTAAAGGCTCCTCTACAGGCTGGACATTCAGCTGGTTCACGAACTGTAGTATCAGGTAAGATCTAATGTGCTTCATGTAGCAACATCTGAATAAACTGGTTTCATAAAATAATAATAGAGATTACAAATATTTAATTAATCTGAATACTCTGATTATACCAACAAAGGTCATTTATAAGACTTGTGTAAAATGTCTGCTCATTCTTGAGGTAACAGCACTTTTCTCTTTATACAGACTACAGATATCGTATGAGCTGCTCTCAGACAGCAGCAGAGGAGCTGGAGGAAAATACACTGTCAGTTCTGCTGCTCTAAAACACACAGGAGTTTATGTGTGCAGAGCAAAGAAGGAGAACCAGTCTATAACACAACCATCAGCAACAAACAGTTAATATGTGTCATGGTGAGTTAAGACTGAATCACAGAATGAGTGACACTCTGGACATTTCCTTGATCTTTTAGAGCTCGATGTGTTTGAAATGTTGTCCTGTCATAATATATATGACTACTTTTGAATGATGTGAATGGAGAAAGATGCTTCTGCTGTCAGGGTGTAGATTACCAAACTAACCAGAGAAACCTTGATTCCTGATTAGCAGCAAACATGTAATACCTTAATGTCATGAAATACTAAAATAAAACTACTGTGGCACAAAACTGTTACTTACATAAGTGAACTTGGTGGAATATAATCAAACAGGTGTAATAAAATTTGTTATCTGACCTATTTATAAAAATGTTTTCATAATTAAATTTATTTTAAATATTTGTGTCATATTACCAGACATTGATTCTAGACACTTTACTAACAACACAGGACTCTCAATGTGCACATCAACACATTTTATAGGATGAACCACACACTTTATCAATCATTTTACAGTTTGATTAAAATCTGTCAACTAATAATATCTTAGTAAATTAATATAAAACAAGCTCAGTTACTTATAACACGACTAGGTTCACATGTACAGACAAAAAGGACTGATCCTCGTGTTGAGTCTGGTTTCTGCTGGTTTTTCTCCAATAGTAACATTTTATGGAGGTTTTGTTGGTTATCACAGTTTTCTTTGGTTTGCTGCTGATGTTATGATGACAAATATATTAAAATGTAATTTTGTTTATGAAGTTTTAAATATAATTGTTTAATTTTCTGATACTATAAGCGAAAGTGAAAATATAACTCTGAATATTTTTTTATGAAAAGTTGTTTTGAAACAATGTAAGTTCTGTAAAGTGTTATATCAATAAAACTGTCTTGACTTGATTTGTGAATGTATCTGTGATTGTCTTCTCAGGTGTTTCTCCTCAGTGCTCTCTCTGATGGTCAGTCCCAGCAGAACTCAACACTTCACATCTGTCTCTCTCTCTCTGAGCTGTGAGGAACAGAGTAACTCTGACTGGATGGACAGTGATAAGATACACAGACACCGGCGCTGAAAGATTGTTCATCATTACACAGAGGATCACAAACAGGATCTACTTGTACAATCAGAAAACACCAGCACAGAGGACACTGGAGTGTACTGGTGTGAGTCTGAAATCTGGAGAGATAAAGTCTTCCTGTTAATATCACTGTACACTGTGAGTCTGTGTTTCTGTATTTATTAATTTTACTCATTTTATGTTTTGGATATAAATCCTGTAGCTGGATTGTGATCTCAATTCAATCACCCACACAATCTTATTCTTAAATGACAATTGATTGTATTAATGTTTGGTATTTTATGATAGTCATTTATTTGTTGAGTTTCTGAAAGGCACATTTAAATAACACATTATTATTATTATTATTATTATTATTATTATTATTATTGTTGTTGTTTCAGTCTGACTATATTCTTACTCCTCATCAGTTGATGTTTGCTCTGTTTCTGTAGCTGGTGTGATTCTGGAGAGTCCTGTTCATCCTGTGACTGAAGGAGAAACTCTGACTCTCAGCTGTTTAGATCAAAATACATCCTCACCAAAGCTCAGAGCTGATTTCTATAAAGATGGGTCACTCATCCAGAATCAAACAACAGAGATGAATCATCTTAATCTCAAAGTCAGGCGAGGGTTTCTACTCCGTAAACCCCAGAGAGAGGAGATCACCCGAGCTGGATCTCAATCACAGGTGAGAGTCACTCAAACTGTGAGCTGGTTTATTTCTTCTTATGTTCTTGTGTGACAGATATGTTGCTTGATGAAGTGCTTGTGTGTCTCTTCTTCAGTGTCTCATTCAGGATCTCAGATCTCTGTCCTCCACACACTCACTTCTGTACTGGCAGTTTGTCCATATCTGCTCGTGACAGTCGTGTGATCTTCAAATGCTACAGGATGAGAGGTAAATATCTGTCTGATTTATTACCTTAAATTCATTTACAGTAAACACAACTATGGGTCATCATTAGGTTGGCTTGAGAAAGTCAAACTACTGATATGCTATTTAAGCTTCTTCTTATTCTTCTTAGACTAAATTTCTGAACACTACTCCTAGAGTTTTCAAGCTAGAACCACAAAACTCAGATCTATCTATCTATCTATCTATCTATCTATCTATCTATCTATCTATCTATCTATCTATCTATCTATCTATCTATCTATCTATCTATGTTAGCAACATGCTAATCATGGTTTCATGTGCTAATGTTAGCAATTGTTAAACAATTTTAACACTTAATCCATTTTAATGTATTATGCAATATCTAAAATAAATAAATAAATAAATAAAAAGAAACCATTAAATGGGATCGAGATAACACTTTGGCAGTTTGCCAGTTGGTTGGGACGTAAGGTCCAGGCATTCTGCCCAAGGAAAACCAAGACAAACATCCTCTCAGATGGAGCGGAACTAGCAATTGTAATTTTGCATTAACTCAGGTCCCAAGCCTGGGTGATTTTACAACTCAATGGGAACAGGGGTAATTTACATGGAGGACCCTAGGAAAGGGCACTCCCATCACAATAATCAATATATCTCTTGACTCTTCGGATGTGTATTATCTTCTAATCTACTTTTCTGAGAGTGAGACCATTGTACAACATTGAGACAGTGAGACATTTCCAATGATACTAGACATGAGTGTTAGTTCACTTGCATTGAGATTTTCATGTAATCATTTTGAGCAGACTGAGTAGAAGGAATGGCCAGAAGGGAAGGAGGTCTCCTGCACCTCCACTCTGTGGGTGCCTTGAAGATGCCCATGTATGTTTGTAGTGTTTGTTTCTCAGGGGATCAAAGTATCTCAGGTTCTTTATCCTTACAGTTGCTTTGGATAAGTACATGATGATTTTAAATGGTTCAAAAGGGCCTCCTAATAAATGTCCACTGTAATGACCATGAAGCATCAGAGGGTTATTGTGAAAATTGCTGTAATACATTGTGACAAATTGTCTCAATCCTGCTTAATTTTAATCTACACTTCTTTACTCACGGGCCAAGGGACATTGAAAGCAATGGAGAAGTAATGTGTTTTGGGTAAAGATTTAAAAGTAGCAGCAGATCTAACATGGAATGGTAGGCTATTCCAAAGTTTAGGGCTTATAGCAGAGAATGCATGTCACAAAGTGACAGAGTTGAAGCGGAACTAAGCTCCTGAAGTTGTGTTCCCTCGGGACGGTGCCATTGTAACATCAGGGCGGTTCCGGTTGTGTATCTATCACCATAACAACGCGGATAATGACCGATACACATCAGGTGTGGGGATTTAGGCTGGGGAATTGGAGTGTATAAAAAGGAAAGCGAAGAGACAGTTAGGTGGTCTCCCTGAATACATCCCTTTTGTCGGGCCGGTAGCCGACTTCTGCCTCTCTAGTCGTTACGCTCTGGCACGAGTGGCTTGATGAATTCCACGCCTTCCCTGGTGTCAGAGGTTTGGTCCCCCCTGTTGGGGACCCAGAAGCTCATTAGGACTTTTAAATTATTTAATAAAACTTGTTAAACTTTCATCCGTCTGTCTGACTGGTCTTTGCACGCTCTTGAGGTGGTCTGGGGTTTAGGGTGGGTGTCTGGCTAGACCCCCGACCTGTGACAATGCACGTTCACCAATTTTCTTTAATTTAACTCTAGGAACAGTAAGCAATCTAGGATTACTAGATCTCAGAGCTTGAGAGGGGTTATGTAAGGAAAGCAGTTCAGATTTAAATGAGGGAGCAAAGGTCTTTAAAGATATAAGACAAAAACAAGGATTTTAAACTCCACTCTAAAACGCACAGGCAGCCAATGCAGAGAACCTAAGACAGGAGTGATGTGAGTAAATTTATGTAGGCCCATTTAGAGTCTTGCTGATTCATTTTGGACTAACTGGAGCGGGCCAAGGTTGTGGTATTCATTCCACAATACAAGGAGTTACAGTAATCTAAACTTGATATAAAAACATGAATTACTTTCTCAAAGTCTTGAAGATTTTATTTTAAAGAGAAGATGGAGATGAAAGAAAACAAGATTTAGCCCTCCTAATAACTTTGGGGTCAAATTTAGACGTCTGTAAATACATTATAAAAAAAAAAAAATTCTTCAGATTTAATGAGTTTTCCTTGGGGACAACTCTGTAAACATAAAATTAACCTGCTGATATTTTTTAAATGTCCTGTACACATTTTTTTAATTTGTATAATAAAGGGGTGGGGGGGTGGTGGTCGATGTCAACTTAAAAGACTATTTAAGTAGTCAACAAAGACATAAAATACCTGGGACATAAACCTTGTAAATAAAAATAGAAAATAAACAAAATAAATCATATTCTTGATGTTTAAATTACTGTTGTCAAAATGACTGGTGACATGTGGGTGCCTAGTCGAAATGAGAGTCTCCGGTCCTTTAAATAGGATCTAAACCAACTTAAAATGGTTCCGCAAGCACATACAGGACTCGAGTCAATCAATGAGAACATGATGGTCTACCATGTCAAATGCAGCAATTAGATCTTACAGCACCAATACCATATAATCAGCCTGGTCAGTTACCATATAGATATCATCTAACACCTTTAGTAAAGCTGACTCAGACTATGAAAAGTTCTAAATCCTGACTGAAATGTTTCATAGATGGACATTTTTAATAGAAAAGAGTTTATATTTCTTCTTTTTCTGCAGTCTGATCTTTATCTGTACGTGATGGTGAGCAAACTTCAAGCTTCATCCTGGAATCTCTCGTGTCTCAGTTTAGACTGAACATGCTTTGCTGTAAAAGTCATGTTTTGGGAGTGACTCTTTTGGCATCTCACTTCTTGTTTAAGTCTACATGAACCTGCACCACAACTCTTTTGACTTCTGGTTAAACAGAATACCTCAATGAGAAAATGTGTAGAGAAGAATTTTATTTTATCAATCAGGAATTATTTGGAATTAAAAAAAAAAAAAAAAAGTAAAAAAAAAAAAAAGCCTGATATGTACACTTACTGGCCACTTTATTAGACACCTGTTCAATTGCTTGGTAACATAAATTCTAATTATCCAATAACATGGCAGCAACTCAATGCATTTAGGCATCTAAATGCCTTGTTGATGTCAGAGGTCAGAGGAGAACGGAGACTGTTTAGAGATGATAGAAAGTCAACAGTAACTCAAATAACCACTCGTTACAACCAAGGTATGCAGAATGCATTCTGAACTCACAACCGCTCAAACCCCTGAAAGAGATTCATATATTTGGGTTTTTTTTTTACAGCAGCAGAAGACCACACCAGGTGCTGATCCCTGTGAGCTAAGAATAGGAAACCAAGGCTACAATTCACATACGCTCACTAAAATGGGACAATAGAAGATTGGACAAACATTGCCTTGTCTGATGAGTCCGATTTCTGCTGCGACATTCAGATAATAGGGTCAGAATTTGGCTAAAAGAACATGAAAGCATGGATCCACCCTATCTTGTCTCCAACGGTTCAGGCTGGTGGTGGTGGTGTAATGGTGGGGATATTTTCTTGGCACACTTTGGGCCCCTTGGTACCAACTGAGCTTTGATTGAATGCACAGCCTACCTAAGTATTGTTTCTGACCATGTCCACCTTATGACTAGTTCCATCTTCTGATGGATACTTCCATAGGATAATGCCCATGTCACAAAGCTCAAATCATCGCAGACTGGTTTCTTGAACATGAAAATTAGATAACTTTACTTAAATAACTCCCAGTCACGTCAGATCTCAACCCAAGAGAGCAGCTTTGGGATGTGATGGACGGGATTCACTTTATGGATGTGCAGCCAAAGAAATTCGCAAGCAACTCGGATCTATCATGTCAATATGGACCAAAATCACTGAGAAATGTTTCCAAAGCCTTGTTGAATCTATGCCATGGGGTATGTGCGAGTGGGGGGCTGAGAGGCGATGGGAACAGAGCGAGGCCGGTGGAGGATTGGAAATGAGCGACAACTGCCGACTCAACGGTCTCAAGTCCCACGGAGGAGATGGAAGGATAAAAACAGGAGCTACAGTGAGGGGACAGAAGGGACCAGGCCTGGGCTTTAGTTTGTGTTTGCTTTTATTTTGTCAGCGCGTCAGTCGTCCGTGAGGGGCTGGCGCTTGTCTTTTATTTTTGAGCATTAAAGTTTCATTTTGATTGTCCACGGTTCCCCCCTTCTTCCCATAGTTATGGAGTTATTATCGTTACAATATTGATAATTATAGTATTATATGATGCAGTCCACAATATTTGTTAGTTATATTTGTTGTTTCAGGGTTAGCATCATCTGGGGTCCTCTGAGGTCAGCATCATCTCTTCTCAGGTTTTCTGGATCCAGACTGGAGCTTGTGTAAATCCTAGACTTACCAAGGGATGTAAATCATTTGGCAAAACATAGAATCAAATAGAGACATCATAAGCATAGCTGCTGATCCAACAAAGTACAATTAATTAAGTTTAACCAAGCTAAAGAATAACAATGCACATTTTATCAGATGCACTACACTCACAGTTTAAGATACAATATTCAAATGCTTGGCTTAAAGAGCTGCATTTTTAATCTAGATTTAAACAAAGAGGTGTGTTGAACCCCGAATTATCAGGAAGGCTATTCCAGAGTTTAGGAGCCAAATGGAGCAAGCTCTACCTCCTTTGGTGGACTTTGCTATCCTAGGAACTACCAAAGTCCAGCCTTTTTGTACATTAGGAGGCGTGATGGATTGTAACCTGGTATAAGGCTAGTTAGGTAATGCAGGAGCTAAACCATTTAGGGCCTTATAGGTAAGTAATGATAATTTGTTAACTGTAATGGAACTAAAGGTAGCCAGTGAGAACTGTAAAATTGGGGTAATGTGATCATATTTTTCTTGACCTGGTAAGGACTCTAGCTGCTGTATTTTGGACTACCTGAGATTGTGTATTGAAGAAGCAGGACAACCACCTAGAGTGCATTATAATGTCAGTCTAGAGGTCTTAAATGCATGAACTAGCTTTTCTGCATCAGAAACAGATAACATGTTTCGTAGCTTGGCAATGTTTCTAATATGGAAGAATGCAGTTTTTGTAACATGGAAATATGATTTTCAAAAGACAAGTTGCTTGTTTAACATTACACCAGATTTTTTTGATTGTAGAGGAAGTAACAGTATCTGTCTCTTGCAGATTGTAATCTACAAGATTCTGTGTAGTGTTTGGTCCAATAATTAATATCTCTGCTTATTTGAATTCAATTGGAGAAAATTATTTGTCATCCAATCTTTTATATTTTTAACACACTCTGTTAGCTTAGATAGTTTAGAAGTTTCATCTGGTCCGTTGAGATATATGCTTAGTATCATCAGCATAACAGTGGAAGCATATTCTGTATTTTCTAATAATATAACAAGGGCAAATGTATTTTGACAATAGGGGACCTAGGGACGGATCCTGGTGGCACTCCATATTTACGATGATAAAATGAGATGACACCCCATTTAAGTAAACAAAATGTTAGCGATCGGACAGGTAGGATCTGAACCATCTTAGAGCCTGCCCTTGAATACACCGTATAGTTTGGTCGATCTGTGAGTATGTCCATGATCTAAGGTGAACAGCACTAAGATCAAGTAAAACTAGAAATGAGATGCAGCCTTGATCTGGCAAAGAAGCAGGTCATTTGTATTTTTAATGGCAGTTCGTGCAATGGTGGGGCCTGAAACCTGACTGGAAATTCTTCACAGATCATTTGTGCAGTAAGGTGCTCGATTGAGCAATGTCCTCTTAAATTTTCTAAATTTTTTTGACATAAATGGAAGATTTGAAATAGGCCTATAATTTGCCAGTTCACTAGGATCTATTTCTGGTTTCTTAATGGAGGTTAATAACAGCTTAAATGGTTTTGGGACATGACCTAAAGATAACGCGAAGTTAATGATATTGAGAAGCAGTTTTATATAGGTAACTCTTTCAGTAATTTAGTGGGTAAGGATCTAAAAACATGTTGTTGGTTTAGATACAGTGATAATATTTTTTAGTTCATCCTGTCCATATTTGAAGCACTGTTTATTTTGGTTTGAAACTGAAGTGTAGATGCTAGAATCTACATTCTATTTTATTTTCTATGTTATCTATTTATCAGTGAAGAAATTAATGAATTCATTACTATTAAACGTTTGGAATATTTGAATCAGGTGATGTCTGGTAATTTGTTAATTTATCACTGTGCTAAATAAAACCTTGGATTGTTTTGGTTATTATCTATGAGTTTGTGTTATATCTCAGTTTTTTATAGCCTGTGCTGGACATACTGTTTTTCCATGCAATTCTAAAACTTCCAAGTTAGTTTTTCTCCATTTGCTTCAAGCACGTGTTACTTTCTTGAGAGAGTAGGTATTCTGTCACCCAAGGCACAGTACATTTTCTCTAACTTTTTCAATTTGATGGGGCAACAGCTTCTAATGTATTAAGAAAATAGGGCCTGTTGTCATTCAATTTGTAGTTCATGGTACATTTGGGTACAAATAGCAGTTGATAAATAGGCAGGTTATTTAATCTGTCTTTGGGCTGGAAACAATAGTTCTCCCAGGCGGGTAATGTTGAGACATATAGTTAGTATCAGTGATATCAAATACATTACAAGGAAATGGTCTGTAACATCATCACTTTGAGTACAATATCTATAGAGTAAAGATTGATTCCAGATATAATTAAATCTAATGTATGATTAAAATGATGAGTGGGCCTGGTGGACATTTTGCTTGACTCCAAAAGAGTTTATTAGGTCCGGTAAAAGTCCTAATGCATCATTTGTATTATCAACGGAATATTAAAACTCCAGTTAGCCTTTATCAACTGTAACTAAGAAGGTCTAGGGAAATCTGCCAAATTCTTTTAGGAATTCTGTGCTCTGGTGGTCTATACACGTAGCCAGAGCAAAGATACCTGTATACTGTTGAAACAGAATATCATATATTTGTTGCAACACTCCCTCCACCAGTCTGACGGGCTCTGCTTATAACAGTTGTTTGGTGGAGTGGACTCATTTAGACAAAATAATCATTTTGGTTTTAACATAAACTATTATCTGTGATCATTCCAAGTACAATAACTGCTTTGGGTGTAGTGATTCTATTTGAGCCCAAACTTAAAAAATAGTTTTTGTTCATTTACTTTACTTTTTCTGGTTTAATCCAAAAGATTTTTTTCTAGATCCTACATTAAATTTTATATTTTGACCTCACTATTGGGGAACAGACACAGTCTTAATAGATTGTACAGTGCAAAGTACTTTTATCATTTGGTGAAACAAAAACACTTATAGCCTATCACACTGCTATCATAAAGTTGTTCAGTCCTAATATAAGTCTTAGTATACCAATGTATTTAGCCTTTTTGTTTCACAAATTTATAACACAGAATCTGCTGTCATTTTTAAACAATGTATATTCCTAATTTGTTAATGGAAGTCTCCTGACTTGTATGCTTTGAAGAGTTTATGTTTTTTTTATTTAGAACTGTTCTGTTTATTTATTTAAAATAAAGAAACAGTGCTTTTTAAAATATTCTGAGCTTTTTCTCAAACATTGCAGTGTCACAGTAAAAAGAAAATGAACCTCCCTGCAGTCACCAGGGTTTGACATGTCAATTATTAAGTATTTTGCATTTGGAACAGAATGCTGTAATCTACCATTTTTTTATTTTTATTTTTTTTTTTTTACAGTTAGTTGTAACTTTTGTTTTTTTTTATTCATGCATACAGGTGTTCACCATGGTTCAGCTACTGGTTTTGGTGGCATTGATGGTTTTGAACACTACAGAACAGAATCATGGTGTCAAATGCTGAACAGAGTTGTGAAAAAATAATAGTGTTAATAGTTTGATATTTTCTTTTAAAATGTCATGTTGATGAAGTTAATTTTAGTTTTCAGCAACTGAAAACTGTGATAAGAATAGAGATTTACAAAACTCTCAGTAATTAAAATTTATATGTACATTTAGTTTTACTAACATTTTCATTCTGCAAATTTAAACAAAACAAGATCTGAAACCACTGATATTCTTATCTTCACATTGCATGAGCTTTATTTGGTATCAGGCACCATCAACTAGAAATTCTTAGTAATGCAAGGCCTCTTTCACACCATTCCTCTTAATATTGATGTCTGATGTTGGCTATTTCTTTCTAAAATACTTTAGATTTTCCCTGCTTTTTTTTCCCTGCATTCCTAACTAGCATTATACCAGGCACCAAAACATTCATCCAATAATGCATCTCATAAATTGTGACTGCAGTTACATCTGATCAAATGTGCATTATTATTCTTTAACTTGATTTTAAACTGTTTCTAAAGATCTGACCGCAGGGTTTCAGGAAGTCTTGAGTCTTTAACACATCTGTTCTTTAACCGTTGTATCATTTAAGTCAGTATGGAGCTCTGTCAACTTCCCTTCTCTTGAGTTTATTTCCCAATCATTTCCAGTGGAATTGCTATTATTATGTAAATATTTGGTTTTAGTTTCCTGATGTATGTGTTTGCTGTTCGAGTTTCAGGCCCGCTCTAGTCCATGATATAAGGAGGAGGATGAGTTTGAGGAGGAAATTGAGTTAGGTGGTTTGTGAAAAAAGAAATTCCTCGTTGTATAGGTTTGTAACACAGTTTTATGAAGCTGTTGAATCAGTCTCGGCTGGTTTGTTTGAGTTATTGTCACTGTTGTGTATATTACTAGTCTGTTAGTAAGAGTTTTTCTTTGCCGTGATCAGACTGGTCTAAGTTCTGCAATGCGGATCAATCTATAAAATAGAAGCCAATGTTTATCAGACACAATACAGTCCCCACACAATATTTCATATTTGTTCATCTTTATAATTATCAGCTGAATGTCAGATTGAATGAGTTTTCTCTTTGTGTTTTAGTGCTGATTTCAATCATATATTCTGGACAAACTGAAGGTGAGCAATTTGGTTCAAATATTTTCATCTATAAGATTGTGTCACTATCTCTAGCTGGAGTGCCCGGACTCATTTCCATAATCCTTTGCTAGGACTCATCAGTTGCAATCACCTGCTTCATCACCCTACGTCTCCCACTAAGGCTGCACACATCCCACACACAGTTTGTTATTTGCTTAAGGCCTGCACCTTGTTTCCCTGTATTTGGTTCCTTGCTCGCCCTGCCTCCGCTTTGACCTTGGACTTTATCTGGTTTATTAATTGTTTTGCTGCCTGCCTTGACCTCTGCCTTTGGACTGTTTCTGATTTTGGATATCCTTGGCCATACGGCCCTGTTCTTTGATTACTGCCTGTTTCACACCATTCTCTACTAAAACCTAATTTGATCCACCGCCTACCCTGAGTGTAACAGTAATTTTTAAAGTAACTGTATAAACCAACGAAGTTGAAATAATCAATTATTATATAAATATTTTAATGTTGAATTTATTCATGAATTTGAAGTCAAGCATCAGTTTATCAAAACAGCATTATAAAGATTAAAGCTTTAAATTCTCTCACTGAATATTGACGAGCTTTGAAATATTATAACAGCAAGAGCGAAGTTCAGTCTCACGATTGCACAGGTTTTTACAGCAACGGCTTTTAAAAGGCTATTTTTTATTGTGAGTTTGTCATTTTACAGAAACACCAAAAGCCCAGTGACCATCAAACCTGTCAGTTTCAAGAGAGACAGTCACTTCAGATGGGCATAAATGCTGAAGAGTCCACTAGCTGAACGGCTGGTATAAAGACGGTTCAAACAATTTTCAGGAACTCAGGAACTTCACATTCAGTTTTGTTACTAAGTCTGAGCCGGTAATTACTCCTGTGGGATAGAGGAGGATCAACCAACATCCACATGATGAAGTTACACTGAGAGTGTCAGGTGAGGATTCATCTCTTAAACCACACACACACACACACACACACACACACACTTTAACACTAAGTTTAAATGTTATTAACATGTTTTCTCAGTTTCAGGGTTCAGTGCAGTTTTAAGTGTTTCTCCCTCAGAAGCAGATCCAGTGACCTGATCTGCGTTAAAGGCTTTCACAGGCTTGGACATTCAGCTGGTTCACTAGAACGTTATCAGGTGATCTAATGTCTTCATGTAGTAACATCTGAATAAACTGGTTTCATTAAATTTAAAGTCATTTAATCAATCTAACTATTTTACAAACAAAAGGTCATTTAGACGGTAAAAAGGTCTTCATTTCTTGGGTAAAGCATTTTTCTCTTATACAGACTACAGATATCGTTGACTGCTAGACAGCGTAGGGAGCTGGGAGGAAACCACTGTCCAGTTCTGCTGCTCAAAACACACGGAGTTTTGGTGCGAGCAGAGGAGGAAAACCAATTCACAACCATTAACAATGTTACTTATAGGTCACTGTGGGAGTTCAAACTGAATCCAGAATGAGTGACCTTTGGACTTTTCCTGGATTTTTAGGTGGTGTGTTGGTTATAATGTCAAATATAACATCTTTTTAGAATGGATGAATGGAGAAAGATGCTCAGCTGTTCAGGTGAGTTAATAAACCAAACTAACCGAAAATTGATTAGCAAGCAAACAGTAATAACTTTATGTCAGAAATACTAAAATAAAATTACTGCTCACAAACTTGTTACTACATCAGTGAACTTGGGGAATATAATCAAACGGTGTAATAAAATGAAGTTATCTGACATTTATTGAAGTGTTTTCATAATTAAATTTATATTAAAATTTGTGTCATTGACCACATTGATCTGACACTTTACTAACAACACAGGACTCCTCAATGTGCACATCAACAACATTTTATAGATGAACCACCACTTTATCAATCATTTAACAGTTTATTATTGTCCCTTAATTATCTTTAGAATAATAAGCAAGCTCAGTTAACTATAAAAACTACTAGGTTCAATTGTACAGATAAAGAAGAACTGATCCTCGGAGGAGTCGGTTCTCTCAGGTTTTCTTCAAGTGCTTTATCTTATGGAGGTTTTTTGTTGGTTATCACAGCTGTCTTTGTTTCTGCTGATGGTATATTGAAAATATATTAAAGTTTAATTTTGTATGAAGTTTTAAATATTTTTTTCATTATTGATACTATAATGAAAATGAAAGTGAAAGTGAACTTCGAATATTTTATGAAAAGTTGTTAGAAACAATGTAAGTTCGTAAGTGTTATATCAATAAAACGCTTGTCCTGATTGTTGTATCTGGTGTTGTTTTTCTCCTCCAGTCTCTCCTGTTGGTCCCAGCAGAACTCACCACTTCACATCTGTTCTCTCTCTCGAGCTGTGAGGAACAGAGTAACCTGCTGGATGGGTTAAAGATACACAGACAGAGGCAGCTGAAAATTGTTCATTCACAGAGGATCCACAAACAGGACTCTGTACAATCAGAAAAACCAACACAATGACACTGGGTAAACGTGTGGAATCTGGAGAGATAAGTCTTCCTGTTATATCACTGTACCCTTAGTTTGTGTTTCTGTGTTTATTCATTATATTCATTTTATGTTTTGGATATAAATCCTGTAGCTGGATTGTATCTCAATTCAATCACCCACACTTATTCCTAAATGAGAATTGATTGTATTGTGTCTTTATTTATGATAGTCAATTTATTTTTTCTTGAATGTTTTGACATTTAATACAACTATTTATAATTATAATTATAATTTATTGGTTTAATTATTATTGTTGTTGCAGTCTGTTATTCTTACTCTTTCATCAGTTGATGCTTGTTTCGTAGCTGGTGCTTGATTCTGGAGAGTCCTGTTCATCCCGGGACTGGAAGGAGAAACTCTGACTCTAAGCTGTTTTAGATTCAAAATACAACTCACCAAGATCAGAGCTATTTTCTAAAGATGGATCACTCATCCAGATCAAACACAGGGATCCCATCTCTACTGTCAAAGAGAGAGGGGGTTTCTACTCCTGCAAAACCCAAGGAGGAGGTCACCCAGAGCTGGATCTCGTCACAGGTGGAGACTAGAAACTAGAAACACTATTAAATGCTTCTGTAATAAACAGAATTAATAACTTATTGTTCATCAACCCAGGATCCAGGTTGATGTTCTCAGTCCAGTTGGAGTTACTGCTGGACTCATATTTTATCATTGTCCTTCTTGTCTTCTGTGGCGTTCAGAAACAACAGGTTTATCTTCTGCAATATTATAATCAAATTATATTTTTTCCTAACTCTTTCTAATGATTAATTTATGTATGCATAAAAGAGATAAAGTCATTTTGACCCCTTATTTCCTTTTGAAGGTTAATTTGATCGTAATCTGAAGCGCAGTTAAAAGTTATTTTGATTAGGTTAAAAAAATTATAAAAACAATACAGCTAGCTAACAAAATAAAAACATGATAACAGTAAAAAAAAAAAACATGGTTTTAGAAAAAATGGAGTTATCTGTTTTATAATAACCTCTTCAATTTCATGAACATATTCTGTTTTGTCTTATGTGGAAGATCTGAGTCTCTCTCTCGTGGTCAACAGAGACAGCGTCAGACATCAGAGGCAGAACCAGAGTAAGCGGAAATATAACACCATGTTCTATTCGTTCCAGATATCTTACCAGCTGAGACGAAGATACTTAGAAATATCTTCAACTAAAAAGAAAATAATTTTCTAAGTGTAATATGATTTTGCTGACATTTCAATTGGTAATCGTATTTCATTATTAAAATATTTAATATGTAATGTAGGAATGTTAATAACTCATTGCATATTTAGCGAGGTTTAGCTTTTAAGTCATTGTAAACATAACCGATCTTTTTTTGGTGGCTTGAATTTTAATAGTTTAAATTAAAATACATTTATTACAGGAACTGCTCATATTTATGACTCTGTTGATGCAACAATTAATAAAGACATAAGCACTGGTAACTAATGATGTTACAGAATGTAATTATGTCAGGTTGATCATTTAATAAAGTAGTTGTTTTCTCAATAACCAAAACCATCTTTATCTTACATTTCACTAATATTTGCAGATAAAACACATTTCTTCTTATTATTTTCTCTGTTATTGATTGTAGACATTGTAAGTGGAACTACAGTCGCCACCTATGCTGAAATCGAACTCAAACCTACAGAGAAACAGAAAGAAAACAAAGGTAAACTGAAACAAAAGTTGATGCTTCTATGGTTCCCTTTCAAGGGAACAATACACCAGGCCCTCTAGGGACTCTATGGGGAAGACCTCATCGGACCCGTGTCTGATGCATACTTTGAAAAACAACAACTAGTTGGCCAGCGCACAGTGACGCTAATACCTGCGTGTCTATAAACAGGCACCAGGGAACACATCATTCTCTTCTTCGACTTCATTGACTGTTCTGTTTGAAGCGCATCTGAAAGAACTGGTAAGAGCTGATCTTGCTCTGTCTATCATGACTACTAGCTGGCTTAGACAATGTGTGCATCTGTGTCGGTGTAATTCAAACCCGATGTCACACACAATCTTTAGCGCCATTTGTTTAGATTAAGAGCACGCTATTGATGTCTTTTGAGGCAATCTGCATGAATTTTGAGCATTTTTCAATGAAAAGCTCTGCTCTGCTCGCTCTCTTCCCAACAAAAGGCAGCCATCTGCTTCCCCAGCGTTCAGGGACCTTCCGCTGCTGAGGCACGGAGGAGAATGAGCTCGTGAGAAATACAGGTCGATCTGTCTGAATGGTTTAAAAGGACTTTCCCCTTCGTGCTCGAATGGCGGCGGATCAGAGAGAGCCTCGATGAGGATGATGTTATATCTTTAACATTATCTAATACTGAGGTTAGTGCTCTGCTGGGTTTTACCCAGGAAAAGCAGAGATATTTGAGGATGGTGAAGAAGCTGAGGATGAGCCTTGGACTTGATGAGCATTATCTTCTGACCATAGCCCTCCAGCTCAGGTGAGCATTCCATTTCTGCCTGTTCTCCATACAGAGATCGTAAAATAAATGAAAGAGGCCATTTCAGAAGATATGGATCCACCATGCGGCAGGAATCATGGGTCCAAGGAAGGAAGCAGAACCTGAGGGATGTGATCCAGACTGCAGGTAGCGTCTTGTCCAAATCATGAGCGATACCTAGGTATCTACTCATTCCCTTGGGGATTTTAACTTCTGCTTTTATCCCTCCCTTCCTAATTCCCCTGTAACCACCAGCTTCCACCTGATCAGGTTAGGTGGCAACCTCCTGCATAACATTCTCCCTTTGCTGGACCTATAATGTTTTGGGTGGTTCATGGGTGTCTGGCCAGGTCACCCTGAGGGGTCTCCTGGCGACATTTAGTTGCGCTTGTGCGCAGTGGGAAGTAAAGGTGGCACTTAAAAGTGTTCTTCTATGTGCTGGCTCAGGTGAAGCTCCCCTTGCCAGAAGTTTGTAAAATTTGAGCTTGCCCTCCTGCAGTTCAGCACCTCTGTGATGCTTAGGAACCTTAGGGACACACGCTAAGCTCTGTGTACTTTTTCTAAAAAGTGAAAGGACGTGAAAGTGATGAAAGTGAAAGGTAAAACCACATGCTGGTTAATGTGCACGGAACACTTTGCACACTTTCTAAAATCCACGTGAGTGGTAGTGGCACACAAGACTCTGCACACTTTCTGAAATCCTGATGGTGAGGGTTACACGCCTGCTCCTGCTTCCTTCTTGAGATGATTAGACCTTGGTTGCTTGGGCTCCATTCAGCCAGTGTGTATTTGTTTATACACTTCAGCATCACTTCCTCAATATGAGGGGCTATTTGGCATTCTCATGGAAGTTTAGCAGTGCTCCCCTTTCCAAGAAGGGTTGCCTATGATGCGCTACTCTGAATTGAGTTCTCCTTTCATGTGAGACTGAGTTCTCAGTTGTTGTTTTTTCCAGAGATAAAAATAATGCTCCAGCATTATTTTCACAGATCGAGTTGATGACTTTCAAACATACTTGTGACGAGTGGGTGGGGCCGAGAGCGTGGGAATGGGGTGAGGCCGGTGGAATGATTGAGAGATGAGTACACCTGCTCACCCACGGTCTCGAGTCCCATTGAGGAGATAGAAGGATATAAAACAGGAGCATTTCAGTGAAGGAGGAGAGAGGACCAGGCCTGGATTTTATTTTGTGTTTTGATTCTGCTGCATTGTTTTGTCTTTATTTTATTATTAAAGTATTTTGATTGTCCCACGTTCCTGCCTCCTTCTTCCTATACATAGAACCCTGGTACAATCCTCTATTGAGATGCACCATTCCATCTATGAGCTCCTTTATCAGAGTGCCACAGAGCCCTCCTAAGAACAGTATTTGGAAATCCATGCTATGGTATGTGTGCACATGAAGTCTTTGCACACTTTCTGAAATCCAGGCTATGGAAGTTTGCATGTTAGTATTCTGCCTCTTCCAAAAATCCTATATGGTGAGGGCTTCATGGTTGCTTCATGCCCTTCTTGAGTTGGTCAAAGCCCCATTCATCTTTGGCACCACTCCACCTATGTATCCTCAGGTACCTATCTAAACAGGGTGTTGCTACTAGGGATTTGTTGAGACAGCTCCTTCAGCAAGCTTTGCTAAGCAGCGTTGCCCCTGTGTGACAGGCAAGACTTGGTATAAAATGCTAGGTTCTTAGCAGATGCACGTAAATAATCTTTCCTGATTCCAAGCCTTCAGTTTCACGCGGGCGAGCCTAATCGATTAAGTTGGGTATGTAGCTTAAGCCTTTGTCCCGTAAGGTACTGTCACAGACAGCCGTCTATAATCCCAGGGGCAACTCCCATGGAAATAGTAATAGTAATAGTAATGTCAGAGGCTGTTGCCGCACCAACTCATTGGTGTTTTTTTTTATGTATGCTTCAGACACGGTCACGACGAGATGTTCCCCATAGCCCCTAGATGACACAGTGTCTGTCCTTACTCAGGGAACCATGGTTACATTCAGAACCTGAGATGTTTTATGATCATGGCAATAGTGTTTTTTAAGGTAATTTGGTCAAACATATTCTTTTAAAATAAAATATTTCTAGAAGCTGTAGAGATTTTATTAATATAAAATGAATATAACATGCTATTAACTGTTGGCATCTTTAGGTAAAACCAGTGAAAGTTCTGACACTGTTTACTCTAAACTGAACCTGGAAACCCATCAAGGTGAGTGGCAAAGAAAAAATCAGTCATAATTCACAAGGAGCCACTGAAACTGCATCTACAAGCATTGTTGAGAATCGCAGAATAAAATGAAATATGCTAAAATTTAAATATGCATTTTTAGCAATTATTTATTCATTTACTAACTTTCAGATGCTGGATTTAGTCATGTGACATATGCTCAGATTAAATAAATGGCTGAGAGAAACATTCAAACCCAGGACTCTGATGAGTGTAGGCTGAGAAGGGCAGGAGAATGACCAGGATTTAAGTATTTAACATCAATGATTATTTAACCCTATCCCAACCACTTGGGTGGTGCTGCAGTAACTAGCATGTAATTTACTCATTAACTGGGAGAGAAAGTTTTGTGTGTGTGTGTGTGTGTGTGTGTGTGTTTGTGTGTGTGTGAAAATTTTTGTTTCTCTTTTGTTCTTCTTGATGTTTTTTTTTTTATAGTAGGGTTTTCATGGTCATGGGAACTTCAGGAATTTTAAATTGTGCTTTCCAAGTGTGGACAAATTATGGACATTTTCTAAAATTGTTTATAAATACAGTCGCGTCTAAAAATATTGGTAAATATGATCAAATAAGGCTTAAAGTAAAATTAGGGATGACGAATCCAGATTTTTGGGGTTCAATCCAAAACCAATCGAATCCTTATTCAATACTCGCGTGATCCTTATTCCATTATCACAGTAAAACACACTAATGAAGTAAAAAACACCCACAGCAATGTATTTTTCATTTTATTTTATTTTAAATGTAAAAAAGAAAAGAAAAAAAGAATATGCAACATTATGCCAGGATGACAAGTGAGAAAAACTTTTTTGACAATTACCAAGCTTATGCTTTACCCAAGTAAACAACCAAAACCTTTCAATAAAAGTGCAGCAATGCAAATAAAAATGTTTTTCTTTTCTTTTAAAAATCAGAATATGTTTGGTGACTTAACTGAAATTAATGTAACTGAACATTAACTCAATAAACAGGGATAGTAGGCTGTTTAGTTTTAGTTTATTACAGTAGTATAGGCTACGATTAGAGCAGTAGCCAAAATTACTTAAAAAATATTACGGAAGATCACACACATCTCCTGCATCATAATTTAATTAAGCTAAAACCCTCTAATCTTTCACATGAAATGAGAGTTTCATTAAAAAAAAAAAAACAAGATGCTCTGCATTAACAGGTGACAGCTGGTTTGAGTGTGGGAACCGAATGTCCCCAGCAGTACTGAAAAGTCTTTCACTGGGCACAGAGGTAGATTTTTGCCGTTTTGCCAGCAGTGGAAATCGCTGCTGGTTTGTCTTCTACCACTGAAGAGGATCCTCTCTAAGAGGAATCAAAGACTCACCGGAAAAACACCTTATCTCCACGTTAGCACCAGAGGTGGGTAGTAACGAAGTTACATTTACTTCGTACATTTACTTGAGTAATTTTTGGGTAACTTAATCTTTCGAGTATATTTAAAGATGGGTACTTTATACCTTACTTGAGTAAATTTTTTGGGAAAAATCTGTACTTTATCGCTTACTGTGGCCGAGCCTCCTCGTTACTTTATCTTAAAGCAATAAATGTTATAAATGCTTCAGTTTATTCCAAACACACCGTCTACTTTTCTCTTGGCAATGAGCGATGCCCATTGCTGAATTATTCATTCTTTTGAGTCAATTCTGTTCAAAGGCTTTGATCAAACCAATTGGCAAACGAGTGAATTGGTTCATGAATCAGTTTGAATGAGTCGCTCAGTTCCCTGCTTCACGCAGCTGAGCGTCTGAAGCAGTTCACTCAGAGTTGTAGCGTTTAAGAATATCAGCAGCGCTGAAACGGCTATGGAACTGCACTGAATTGAAAGCAAATCTACAAAGGCTATTATTTGCTTCGATGGAGATCCTATTAGATGAACACCCGCGTGCTGTCTACTGTTTAACAGGTAATAACTTGGGCTACATTGTTTACAGTACACGCATACCACTGTGACATTAGTTTGTTTATGCGTGTGGCTTATAACAGAGGGAGTCAAGTTGAATGCAGCTTCCAAAGACAAAAAAATAGCCGATTAAGATTTTATTAATTTTAATACAATCACACCGTGCGAATCGTCAACAAGTCATATCAGCTGCTAAATTCAGATCTGTGATAGTTTGCTGGCGCTGAGCCAGAGACAGACGCGTTTTACAGCGTATGCATATAACCAATCACACAAGATTCTGTTGAGCTTTTGAATGCAATGGCCAATCAGAGGTGTTCAGATGAGTCATCGCTAAAATGCCGGTGCTTCCTTCCATGCCACTGAATGGAGACCTCTTTCTGGCGAATTCTCTGCCAGAAACAACAAAGTGCAGATGTGTGTACAATCTATAATTAAGATATTGATTTCATAGTGTTAACAGTTTCAGTGATTTTAATGGGAGTTTCTGAGAGTGATTGAAATCTAGACATTCAGTGAAAATGATCTTTAATCATGTAGATGTTATTTTGCTCTCTTTCTGAACAATGAAAGATTAGTAGCAATATTTATATCACATTAACTTTCAATGTTAAATTCACATTAAATATAAAGTCATGTATTAAAAATATGTTATGGCATGACACCTATATTTGTTACTTAAGTAAACAGACAGGGTTTTATAATAAATTACATAAATTGGAGTAAAGGCTGATGAAATATATACATTTATAACACACACACATACATTACATACATTTTATCTATTTATCTAAATAAAAATAGGCTCTTATATATGACCAAAAGTAACTAGTAACCAACTACTTGAGTAGATTTTTTATCCGATACTCTTTTACTCTTACCTCAAGTAACTATTCAAGACTAGCACTTTTACTTTTACTTGAGTAAATATTTCTAGAATTACTTTTACTTTCTACTTGAGTAAAGTTTTTGGTACTCTACCCACCTCTGGTTAGCACCATGTGACTGGCTGACTCTGTATTGCTACGGTATAAATTGTCACAGAACAGTTTAGTTTAGAGCGAACTGTGGGGCGGTTCCTCTCATATAAAACATCTTCACCTAATCAAAGGCCATGTGATGTCGACCAGCTAGCACTCAACCTAGGGTTCGGTTCGGGAAAAAAAACCTAAGGTTCAGCCAAAACCGAACCCGGATGACAAAGCCCAGTATTCGGCCGAATCAATCCTGGATTCGTGAATCCTGAGTTAAAATTCATCTGCATTGTTTAAAAAAATCACAAAATGTATCCTTTCATGGGATAATAATAATTTAAATCAGAGGGAAATATCATTATGAAATAGAATGTCTTCACTGATTCATTTTTCAAAGTTGGACACAATTATTGGCACCCCTAGAAATTCATATGAGTAAAATATTTTTGAAGTATATTCCCATTCCATATTCACAATTTTTAGCACTCCAGCATGATTATAAACATGAAATCATCCAGACATTGCTTCCTGTTTCACATAAATATAAAGAGGAGGGAAAACAAAGTCCAAATTCCGTAACTCCCTTAATTGCAGAAAATAGTTGAGTCTCTGGTTCAGGAACACCTTTAAAAAAATTGTCAAACAGAACCTACATTAACACATGTTGTTTGGGAGGGTTTCAAGAAAAAATATCCTATCTCATTCAAAAACAAACTAAAGCATATTCAGTTATCAGACATGACTGGAACTTTAAATGGGAATAGCTTCTATGATCAGATTAAACAAAAAAAAAAAAATGAGCTTTTTTAGCAGCAAACACTCAAGATGGGTTTGGTGAACACAGAGAGAAAAAACAAAACATATGTGCAATGAAATATACTGCTGTATTTTTGATGTTGTGGGCCTACTGCATATTTCTGCTGGAGGTCAGGACATCTTGTTTAGATACATGGAATCATGGATTCTATCAAATATCAACACATAAAAAATCAGTAATTGATTGACTCTGTTAGAAATCTTATAATGAGCCATGTTTGGATCATCCAACCATACAATAACCCAAACACAAACCCTTTAAAACAACACAGAAATGGGTCACTGAGCTCAAAACCAAGCTTCTGCTATAACCATTCCAGTCCTCTGACCTGAACCCTATAGAAAATGAGAGGAGGTAGAACTGAAGAGGAGAAGCACCAACATGGAGCTGTGAATCTGAAGGGTCTGGAGTGATTCTGGATGAAGGAATTGTCTCTGATCTCTTGTCAGGTGTTCTCTAACCTCACATCAGGCATTATAGGGAGAACATTTAGAGCTGATAAACTGGCAAAGGAAGGTTTTAAAAGTATTGAATAAAAGGGTGCCAATAATTGTGGCCAATGTGTATTAGAGAAAAAAAAAAAACATTTATTTCTAATATTTCCCATTTTAAATTTTATTATCCAATGAAAGGATACATTTTTGTGATTTTTTTTTTTTTTCAAATAAAAGATCAAAAGGATTAACAATGCAGATTAATTTTCACAGTCTTATTTGATCATAATTTACCAGGTGCCAATATTTTGGGCATGACTGTATATACCTTTTTCAACTGTAAAATATTTAATTGCTATAAATATGTGTTTAATCTTTAGATTTTAAAATAGCTTAAAACTGCTCAAAGGTTTTGACTCCCTTTCTTGTTCTTAATTAGAAATTAGAATAATAGATGCAATGCTAGTATGTATCATGACCGTGAGTGACCTGGTCATCATAAGACACTGACACTAAATGTTTATGATTGATGAAATATGTATAAATATCACTGAACAGATTGAGCAGAACTGAATTATATCGTACATCTAAACACATAAATGTATTCAATGCCTCCAATAATTAGATTTTTCTAAGATAATTAATTAATAGTAAGGGATCTGCACTCGCTTAATCTTCTTATTACTTTTAGCTTTATTTTAATTTTGCTGCAAGAACAATAAAAAATGTTGCCAGTAAGTCTTCTTCAGTGAATCATACAGTGACATTTTCTACAAGAGTTTTAAAAAGAAATGAAGTCAAAAGATCACCTGGGATACAACGGATAAACGGAAATGGTGGTGCGTTAATCACTCTGTTCTGATGACGCTAAGAGCTGCAACTATGGCAACTGAGAAGGCCATTCTTTGTGTTCTTCTGAAGAATTTTAGAGCCCTGACATGATCGGTATAAATATGTATGCAAAATAGTCAAGACAAACTTTTCAGGTGAAGGATAATCCACTTCTTACCTTCAAGACTGTGTAGTGATCTATATGACCATATTATTTTTATTGTAGAGTATTAGGCTTATTATTGCACTATCACTGTTGTTGTGCTATGATATTGTAATATTTACCATTATATAAGGAGTATAGAAACTTTAACCTAAACTTTTGCCTTTAATGAAAATAAACATGCAAACAATATACTTGCTCTTGTGAATTTATTTTGTTGATTGCATTGAGCAAGCGGTCTCTTTAATACCGTGTGGTTTATATACATGTTGCTGCTGATTGGGCTGACATTGACACACCTACCAAACAAGAGAAAACATATCTCAAACCCTGTTGCACACCGTTTCCAGGAAATGTGTCTTTCAAACCAGAAACCGTAGCAAAGCGTTGTGCCCCTGTTTGAGCTTGAACTTGCCCTGGTGAAAATTCCCATAACAGGTGTTACTCATCACAAACTTAACTGACCAATCAATCAAGCAATTTCAGTACAAACAACCAAAGATAATTCCAAAACATTGAACATAAAAAAATAATATGGCAATATAGGCACGAAGAAAAGAATTTAACACAAATAATCAATCAAAAGAAAAATTAAGTAAATATTTTCTACTTAAAGGGGTGAAATGCTATTTCATGCATACTGAGTTTTTACACTGTTAAAGAGTTGGATTCCCATGCTAAACATGGACAAAGTTTCAAAATTAAGTTGAGCGTTTGAAGGAGTATTTCTGTTCCAAAATACTCCTTCCGGTTTGTCACAAGTTTGGAAAGTTTTTTGGGTATGGGTCTGTGGCGTTAGATGGGCGAATTTCCTTATATGGGTCCTAAGGCACTTCTGGCGGAAGAGCGGCTCCTATAGAGCACAGCATTGAGAGTACAACAGACATTCACTGATCAGAGCGAGGCGTGTGGAAATGTCACAAAAGTAGTGTGTTTTTGGTTTGCCAGGGCAGAGACAACCCTGCACAGATTACCAAAAGAGAAACAGCATTAAGGGACCAGTGGATGGAGTTTATTTTTACAGAGCATCACGGAGTTGTGCAAGTGTTTGTGTTTGTTCCCTCATTTTGAAGATGCTTGTTTTACAAACAAGGCCCAGTTTGACGCGGATATGCACATGTTTATTTCTTAAGGATAATGCATGCGAAAAAGGGTCCGCGTTAGTGTGTTTGAACGCATCGGTGAGTAAAACTGCTTCAAATATCTCTGTGTTGTTAACTTAGCTATCGAGCATAAGCATCAAGTAAACAACATGCAATGTTGTCATCAAACTACGAGTAAAACTGTTCAAATATCTCTGTGTTTTAGACTTAGCTATCGGGCATAAGCACATCAAGATAACAACATGCAATGTTGTCATCAAACTGCGAGGTAAAACTGTTCAAATATCTCTGTGTTGTTAACTTAGCTATCAGCGTAAGCACATCAAGTAAACAACATGCGATGTTGTTATCAAACTACTTTCCACATGTACAGCTTAAAAAAAAAAAAAAAAAAAAAGCGACAAAGGTGGAACTTAGTCATTTTCCAAAACCGCTAAAGCAAATATATACAGTTTCAGTACATACCACATAGAGCGCTTTGCTGATGCTGCTCTTGTTAAATTTCAGCCTCTGGATCTGATTCTGGATCAGAAATATCAGCTGAATCTGACTGTTAGCCATGGTTTGTTTTGGTTGGTTTTGTCCTCAGATAATGTCACAGCTTCCAAGCGCTCTCAACGTAAAAGCCTACTGGCTCGTGATTCTTTAGCTACCACACATCACCCTCCAGTCGGTCATGTTTTTCCGGAAAAATCGGTACAGACTATCTTTTCTCTTATGAATATAATAAAATTAAAGACTTTTTGGGTTATGAAGGATGCAGCACTACTCCATAGGTACTCCCCATTAAGACCATCTGCATAAATGAAAGTGGGGAGCGAGCTACATCAGGTAACAAGCGTTCATCAGTCAGTATGGTATCACCCACTCTAACCAAACAATAAAGGGTTAAACAACTTATAATTTCTTAAAGAAAACAAATAAGATCAAAGTCTTCATTTAAAGAGGGTCATATGATGCTTTATTTTGTGTATTTGGTCTAACATAATATGCTGACATGCTTCAATGTTTAAAAACACATTCTTTTTCAAATATTGACATTATGTAGGTCCTCCATGTCCCGTCTATCTCAGGCCCTGTCCACACGTAGTATGTATACTACATCGTTTTGTGTGGGCCTATATTTATCGAGAATGAGGAAAAAAAAAAAAAAGATCAGATAGGGAAAGGTCTGGCCTCAGAGTGGATGTAGCCCTCAAACTCATGAGCTGTATTAAAAATGAAAAATGCTTCCTTGGAGGCGCTTTCCAAGGTAGGAAGGCATGAAGACACGTCCAATTCAATGTTAGCTTCAGTTCCTGTCTCCTGAGATGCCTTAATCTGGGTGATTTTTGAAGGCATAGATGTAACCATAGTTGCATTTGATATCTCAAAATCCTGTGCGTTACATTCTGTGACAGTTAAGACAATAAATAAAGATGGCATCTGAAAGTTGAAGTTGGAGCTGAAGTCTGCAGGAGCTAGAGTTGGACACCCCTGATATACATGAAAAGGGTCACTGGTATTATTATTAAACAACATTAACAGATTGTAGATACAGATTAATCTTTCTGAGAACTTTCTGTTCATGACACAGATTCCACTGGAAATAAATCCCAAGATGCATGGAATGGACATTCTGTACAAATGTAAAATTTGTTTAGAAATGTATAAATTAATTCATAACTAGAACAGAGAATGTCTAAAGTTAAAATGCAAAACACTTTTTAACAATCTAAAAATCTAAACAACACTGAAACAAAAATACAAACATCAATATTATGAGACCTTTTCAAATGGATGCGATGTGTAAAGACTAGCGATGCAAAGAGCTAATGCACTGGTTTCAAACTCAGTTCCTAGAGGTCCACAACTCTGCAGAGTTTAGCTCTAACCCTAATGAAACACACCTAAATCTAATCAGGCTTTCTCAATCTCTTTTGGCTTCCATTTCATCATCTTAAGACTGTGCCCTTCAGAAAAATAACCATGGTTTTATTATAAAAGTGTAACCATGGTTTTTGAGTGTTGACTGCATTTGTAAAACCACAGATTTACTACAAATACTCATGGTTAAACTATGGTTAATATAGCAAAACCATGGTTAATTTGTGGTTACCATGGTTTAACTACAGTAACCATGATTTTTTGGTTTTATTTGTGAGTAAAACCATGGTTAATTTTAGCTAGGGTGGCTGCGTCCGAAATCAGCGTGCTTCCACTATATGTATGGAAGCGCCGATAATTGGTATGTTTTGGAATCTTTTTGGTTCATAAAAAGAGTAGGGAATTCAATTCCTGCTATTCAGTTTACATTAAAATTTTTTTTTTTTTTTTTTTCTTTTCCAAAAAAATTTTTTAAAAAAAATTTTTTTTTTTTTCCAAAAATTTTTTTCCCCTTTTAAAAAAACCCCCCCCAAAAAAAAAATTTTTAATTTAAAATTTTTTTTTTTTTTTTTTTTAAAATTTTTTTAAAAAAAATTTTTTTTTTTTTTTTTAAATTAAATTTTTGTTTTTTCCCCCCAAAAAAAAAAATTTTTTAAAAAAAAACCTTTTTGGGGGAATTAAATTTTTAATTTTTTAAAAAAATTTTTTTTTTAAAATTTTTCCCAAAAATTTTTTCCAAAAATTTTTTTTATTTTTTTTTTTTTTTTTTTTTAAAAAAAAAAATTTTTTTTGTCCCTTTTTTTTTTCCCCTTTCCCCAAAAAAATTTTTTTTCCCAATTCCCTTTCCTTTTTTTTAAAAATTTTTTTGGGGTTTTTTTGTTTTTAAAGGAATTTTTCCGCCCCCAAAATTTTTCCCCTTTTTAAAAAATTTTGGGTCCTTTGAAAAATAAAAAAAAAAAAAAAAAAAAAACCCCCAAATTTTTTAACCCCCAAATTTTGGGTTTTTAAATTCTTTCCCCCCCCCCCTTTTTTTTTTTCCCCCCCCTTTTTTTTTTAAAAATTTTTTTTAATTTAATTTTTTCCAAAAAAAAAGCCCCGGGAAAAATTTAAAAAAAAAATTTTTAAAAAAAAAAAATTTAAAAAACCCTTTTTTAAAAAATTTAAAACCTTTAAAATTTTTCCCCCCCTTTAAATTTTTTAAAAAAGGGGGTTTAAAAAGGGGGGTTCCCAAAAAAATTTAATTTTTTTTGGGGGGGTTTCCCTTTTTTTTTAAAAAAGGGGGGGGTTGGTTTAAAAAAAATTTTTCCTTTTTAAAAAAATTCTTTTTTGGCCCCTTTTTTTTTTTTTTTTTTTTTTTTTTGGGAAAACAAAAAAAAAATTTTTTTTAAAAAAATTTTTTTTTTTTTGGGTTGGTTTTTTTTAAATTATTTTTTTTTTTGGGGTTTTTTTTTTTTCCCCCTTGGGGAAAAAAATTTTTTTTCCCTTTTTTTTTGGGTTTTAAAGGTTTTTTTGGGGGTTTTTTTAAAATTTTCCAAATTTTTTTTTTTGGGGTTTTTTAATTAAATTTTTTTTTTGGAAAAAAAAAAAAATTTAAAAAAGCTTTTTGGGTTTGAAAAATTTTGGGGGGGGAAAAAAAAAAGGGTTTTTCCAAAATTTTTGGGAAAATTTTTTTAAACAATTTTAAATTTTTTTTTTTTAATTTTTTAAAAAAATTTTAACCCCGAAAAGGGGGGGGGGGGCCGGGGGCAACCCCCGGGGAAAACCCAAAACCCAAAATTAAAAAAAAACTTAATTTTTTAAAAATAAAAGAACGGGGGAATTTTTTGGGGTTTTTTAAACCCTTTTTGGGGAAAATTTAAAGGTTGTTGGGGGGGGTTTAAAAAATTTTTTTTAAAATTTTTTTTTTTTTTTTTAAAAAATTTTTTGGTGTTGGCCCCCTTTTTCCGGGGGGGGGGGAAAAATTTGGTTTTTTTTTTTTTCCCTTTTAAAAAAATTTAAAATGGTTTTTTTTCCCCGGGTCCGAAGAAAAAGGGTTATTAAAAAATTTTAAGAACCAAAAAAACCCCCCCCCCAAAAATTTCCCCTTTTTAAAATTTTTTTTTTAAATTTTTAATTTTTAAAATTTCCCCTTTTTTAAAAGAAACTTTTAAAAAAGTTTTTAAAAATTAAAAAGGGAAAAAAAACTTTAAAAAAAAATTTTTTAAATTTTCTTCCCAAACAAAAAACCCCTTTTTTTTATTTTGGGGGTTTTTTTTGGGGTTTTTTTTTGGTTCCCTTTTTTTGGGAAAAAGGAAACCCGGGGGGGGAAAAAAAATTTTTTAAATTCCAAAAAAAATTTTAAATTTAAAATTTTTTAAATTTTTAAAAAAAAAAAAAGGGAAAATTTTTTCCCCCGGAAAAAATTTTAAAAAAAATTTTTGGTAAGGGGCCCAAGGGAGGGAAAAAATTCTTTCCTTTTTTAAGGGCCCTTTCCTTGTTTTGGGCTTTTGGGGTTTTTTTCCCCCTTGTTTTGGGAAAAATTTTTTTTTCCTTTTAAAAAAGATTCAAAACCTGCAGGAGGGGGGATGTGATGGGCCGGATTTGGGTTCACCGGCTGGTCAATTCAAATACAAGAACAATTTCCCTGAATAAAGTTTTGTTTCATGTGGTTTGTTGTTTATTTATTGTGGTTTTTTATTTATTATTTTACTTTGTTTATTCATGTTTCCTGTTGTTGTCAGTAAATAAAATAAAGCCTAATTGTTTCTTAACAATACATTAATTCAATACTTGAGTGAATATTTTGATGTATTTTCATCTTGGTCATTTGTCAGGTGGTGAAGTTATGCATGGTTGAAAAAAAAACGAATTACAAATTTTTTTATTCTTATTAGTCACCATTTATCATTATTATTGTTGATAAGTGTTGGGGGGCTAGAAATGCTTTCTTGAAATTTCTTCATTTCTAAGTAGTAATAATTTACATTTTCAATGTAAAATCAAATTCTTCTCCCAAAGCCGAGATCTTCAAGCACCCTGATCAACCTCCTTATTTTTGCAGATATTACAAATACTGCAAAAGCTGAGGAAAACCGGCAGGGGGTTTTGTGGAGTTACTGATTTATGAAAGGCTTAATCTTAAGGATTTAAACTTCAATTAATAGAGTTAAAAAACATAAAAAAACAACACAAATCTATTGGTTAAAGTACAATAATGATAAAAGGGCATTTGTGTATTCAACAAGACCACAAAAGGAACCAAATTGCATCAACATCAAAATATTTAGGGTAAATATTAAACCTGTAGCAGTCAGTCATATATTTTCATAGGGTCCGTAAACAAAATGGAAACCCATTCATACCTCAAGAATTTGATTGTAAGAATTCTTACCTTTTAGCGCTCGTTAATAAGTACCTTATTGAAATTTATTACCTATTCGTTGGGTATGCGATTTTGGACCAACCATAATTCCAGACCATCAGCTGTCAGCTACGAGAGACCACCTTTATATAAACAACACTCAGGTCAGACTGTGAGGAAATAATTCAAGGGTTATGAACATTAAATAATAAAGAATTCAATTGAATATTCCCGGGGAAATAACCCATGTGTTGTTTTGGACACTTAAACTCCCTCCTTACCGGGTGACTAATGAAAGGAAACTATTACAGCGGGTCTTTTTCATGAGGTAAACCACTTAAGAGAAAAAAACAGTGAATCACGAATTAACAATCATGTTTGATAGCCAAAATCAATCCTGGACTGGTTTAAAAGTGAAGTACAACAACAAGCAGTGTCAGATATTTTTTAAATTACATTAGGAGATAAAACACAGAGTCTGTAAATACAGATTACACTTTACTTTCATTTAACCGGTGTTTGTCTGAATTAGTTTGTGTTTTGGTAAAGATTCTGTGTAAATATCAAGAAGTCAGTACTGATGTCCTGGATTACTGAGATTGATTAACCCTGATTCATAACTGACCCTGTGGACAACATCTGGATCTGTTTAAGATGAAACCCATGGCCCTCCAAGAAATGAATCTTGAAGAACATGAAACGGGATAAAGAATTTAAGAGGGGGAAAACCCAAAATTTTTCACATTTTTAATGTTCCAGAAAACAATAAAATGCACACTACAATAATATTTTCATTTATAGTCTGGATTCAGCTTTTGAATCAATTTATCTGAACACATGGATTTGTCTGTGAGGAAAAAAACCCAGCGTTTGGATGTTTCAGATCTCTGCGGGAGGAAGACCCTTCTGTTGGTCCAGGTGAGATAATTATGAGTCTCATATTTACTGTAGCTGTGGTGTGTTATTGGATTTGTCAGCAGCTGTCTCTGTTGCTGCTGGATGTGTCTGTGTCTTTATTATATGTGTGTTTGGTCCATTTTATTCTGTAATATAGAATGAAAAGAGCACATGGGGCAGATTTAAATTCATAGAAATAAATACTTTAATATTTTAACTCTCAAGTCACAACAGACCCTCAAGGTGAAAGATGAACATTAAAGAGAATTGGGAAACAGTGAATGTGTTTTCTGTCAGAGCAAGTGGATTTACAGAAACAGTTTGTAATTTTGTTATATTTCAGTCTGTTCAGAATGAATCTCCTGAACCCAGCTGTGGTGTCCACCAAGGTGACCGGTCAATGGATCAACCAATTAATTCAGCTCTGGAGACCCATCTGCCGATCTGAAGGTGCTGTTTATTTACTAATATTCAGAAATATATATATGTTCTTAATTTACTGATGTGTTTTAAATTATTATTAAAAAAAAATTTATTCAATATTTGTTTAACTACAGTCAAAAAACATAAAGGGACCAAATCACAAACCCACAAAAGAAGAACTTAGACTTTTTTAAGGTTGGTTTGTGTGTGTGTGTGTGTGTGTAGCAACACAATTCCTCTGGTAAAAGTGTTAAGAAATGGAGAAATCTGTGAAATTCTCTCTGTAATTAGTTTATTTTCTTTCCTCCACCCGGTAAGATAAGTTGTAGTCCAATTATAAAACAGATCAATGTCCACTAAAAGTAGAGAAGATGAATCCATATGTAACCTGACTGCTGCACAAAGAAGAACATCAATCTAACAAACAGCCAATCCAGTCAAACTTCTTTTTAACCTCGGTATCTGTAGGCTTGATGTTTGAGCCTAATGAAGTTATTAGCAGGTCTGTATAACCCAGTGATGTTTTGGTATTCATTTTTTAACTCTTGTGTATTGATCCTTTTGGTTCACCTTTCTGGGTGACTGAATGCAGGTTTTTGTTTGGAATATTTACATGATTTCAGGAGCTTAACAAAATCATCTCTGAGTTAAAAAAGCTTTAAGAGACTCCTGAGTTCAGATTACCCAGAATGCTCTGAAAGAGACCGTTATGATGATGAGGGGTCATAACAGAGTCAGAGGGGGCTTCTTGAAGATCACACTGCTCCTCCCTGGGAGGAAGATGAACCAGACAGACCCTAAGCACACTACAGACCAGTAAGAAAGCTCTGGATCAGCAATTTAGCCTGTGTTTTATTATCAACCTTTGTCTTCAGTCCCACCCGGTTCCTGAATGTCACCACACAACCTAATATCTAACATATCAAAACCTAAAAATACATTTCTAACAATTGCTCTGTCAATAAAACAATTATTTCCCTTTGCTCCAAGAACTGATGCCTGTGTATCAACAAAAAACTCAGATCCAGACTACAGGATAAATATAGAGACTCAGTGAAGGACTGTCCAATCTTGGGAGACTCAACCGCCTGAATGAGATCCCAAGAGCTCTACAATTGCAGAGGGGAGGCAGTGGGGGTCAATAATGAACATGAGGTTGAGACAGGTTGAGACAGTGTCCAAGGGGAGACCAGAGACACAGGAGACAAATCCAACTGAATGACATATTTAAACCCCTCACCTGGAAAAACAAACCCATCAGAACTGTGCTGACTAAAGGAGTCGCCGGGGATTGGAAAACAGTCTCTGTGCAGAAGTTCTTCTGGACTGGACTGAAGGAAAAAATCAGGGCCGTTCATTTCATATTTTACTTCCTTTCAGGGAGCTGGAACTTGGAACCAGAAACATCTCCCAGTCTTGTGGATCTTCTAAACCACCTTCACACAGAAACCAAAGAATTAAAGTCCAGGATTATGGGACTACAAAGTCATGTTCATATTTGATGGTCTGGATGAGTGTGGAACCCGCCTAGATTTCCAAAAAACAGTGGAACCTGTCCAAGTGAAGAATCCTTCCGGTGGATGTGCTGCTGACCAACCTCCAAAGGGGAACCTACCCTTCTGTTCCCTCCTTCTGGATCACCCTCTCACCCCAGCAGCAGCCAATCAGATCCCTCCTGGGTGTGTCCACCCTGGCCAGAGGCCGAGGTTCCAACGACCCCTCAGAAGGGAGGAATATTTCAGGAAGAAATAAATGATCCGAAGTCTGGTTGAGAGAATCGTCACACACAATCCCATCATCAAAAGTCTGTTCATCTGTGTCACATCCCCGGCTTCCTGCTGGATTTCAGCTGCTGTTCCTGGGGATGATGGGTAAAGCAGAGGTGCAGGGTCCCCAAGACTCTCACCGAATGTTCACACACTTCCTGATCTTTCAGACCAAACTGAAGACCGAAAGTATGATGGGAAATGGAAATCCAATCCTGATCAGGCTAGAAAGACTATTCTTTGTCTCTAGGAAAACTGGCTTTTGAACAGCTGGAAAAGGGAACCTGATTCTTCCAGGAGGACCTGAAAAGACGCATTGATGTCAGAGGGTGTCCGTTACCTGGGGAGTTTGTACCCAGATCTTCAGAGAGGGAGGCCCTGGACTGCAGCTGGGAAGGTGTTCAGCTTTGTTCATCCTGAGTATTCAGGAGTTTCTTGTTGCTTTTTATTCAAGCTGCTGTCCCTTCTGGAACAAAAAACACAGGACTGATGAATGTGTTCCAGGTCACCAGTGATCAGTTTACTGAAGAGAAAGTGGACAAGGCCAAGGTGAAACCCGGGCTGGGACTTTTCCCCCCTTTCCCCGGTTCTCTCTCAAGTCCTAATCAACTCTCTTACAAAGGCCCTGAGAAAGACAGTGCAAGGCTCTGAAATCAAAGGAAACAGCTGCATACATCAAACGAAGATCAAGGGAGAATCCCTCCCAGAGAAATCCATCAACTGTTCCCACTGTCTGAATGAACTGAATGATGGTTCACTAGAGCAGGAAGTACAAACATACCTGAGCAGAAGAGAGGATTACAGTGGTCTTCCTCTGGAGTCTCTCTGTCTGCTGCCCAGTGGTCGCTCTGGTGTTTGTGCTGTTGAACTCAGAAGAAGATCTGGATGAGTTTATACTGAGTAAAATTATCCATCAAAGAATGTCTTCTGAGGCTGCTGCCAGTGATCCAAAGCATTTTGAAAGATTTAGTGAGTATTTTTACGGTGTTTTGTTTTTATTGACTTTTTTTAAGTGGTGTGTGTTTGAAGAATTCTAAATCCAAAGTTGAGGGTGTCCTGGAACAGGGTTGTGACTCTGATTTTTACAAATACTGGATTTGAGATCATCATCAGTCACTTAAAAATTCGGATTCAGGTTTTTGGAATAAGGTGAAAAATTGATTTCAATCTAATAATTCATCAGTATCATAATCCAGTTCATATTAAATTATTAGAGAATGTTTTTAGTAAAACTGAGGAAAAAGGAAAAGATAATTTAGTCTTAGACACTGGGAAACAACAGATCATGTAATCATGTGACAGTCATTTATGGTAATGCAATTTTAATCTTTATTTTTTTTTAATTTTTTTTCTTCAGAAAAAATGTAAAAAATATGAATATATTAACATGGAAAGGCTAGCTTGTATAGTTCATGACCAGTGGGGTCGGTAATGGAGTAACTGGGTAAACTTTGTTACTGTACTTAAGTTCTTTCTCAAGTTCTTTTCTTTCCTGGGTAGTTTTTTTGAAACTTGGCTTCGATAATGATTCTGGGCTTTCCTCCCCTGCACGGGGCAGCAAGAACTCCTGATCAGAGAGTGATCACTTCTGTGTCCCAGGTCTGGATAGGCTTTTGTGAATGTCCTTGATTTTTTTACTATTTTAATTACAGAGATAGACATAGTAAGATTTGATTGGCTTGCAATATCAATTGTGTGTTGTCAGAAAAAAAGGCAGGATTTTCTCTATTTATACTTACTGCAAATAGTGACAATATCTGCACCTCAATATTGTAATATTGGTATTTATAAAATAGTACAAAATGACTTATCTTATTATTGAAAAAATTATTGAGGGGTAAATTTTAATTTAAAATATTAAATGGGCGCCACCTTATTGGGACAATAAAGCCCTCCCACACTTACCCTAACCCTACCCATACTTTTATTTTCAAAACCGGAGATCTTGTGGCGGACTGATGCTGCTAAAAAGTAAGTTATTAATGTGAATTATGGGATTCATTATTGAAACTGAAAATCATATTTAGGTCAAAACTGTCAGTTGTTTGTGGAACTAAATCTGATGTAAAGGGTGATCTATTTAAAGCCCACTGAAATGGGGAAGTCGAACACAATCAATCAGTGTCACTTTATGTTTTAGGTTAAAAAAACCCACAAAAAACATCAAAATAACACAAATTAACGACAACAGCCAAATTAGCCCCATTGGATGTCTGTTTTTCCATTGTTTATCAACGGTATACATTTTATATGTTTTGGATTAACTAAAGAAATAGACAGATATTAATGTTTCTTCATAACCAAACTGAAAATAAAAAAATATTGTTGGATGCTAACTGTCTATAACTAACAAACTTGTTGGTGTTTAATTGAGCTAATCTTTAGATATAAAGTCCAAATATTTTTATTGAATCATCTAGATAAGATTAGATCTGGGGGAAAAGACAGGATAATGTTCAGAACATGGTAACTACAGGTCGTGGTTAAATTGGCTTTTTTGTAGGGAAGGGACCCTTATTTACCGCCTTTAAAGATTGATAAAATGACTTAATTTTTTTACACCAAAGGGGCTATTTAACAGTATTAAGTGTAAAGGTAAAGGTTGGTAGTTATTCAAACAAATATTACTTTACCATTTTAAAAAAAAAAAAAAATTTTTTACCTTTTAATGTTTAACAAGCAGGCAATGGTTTTCACCCTCCCGAAAACATGAAATTGAATATGTTTGAAAATATTTTGACAAAATTTAATCATCTTTTTTAAACAAAGAAAATTATGTTGATTTAAGAGAATCTGGGCCAATATCTTTGTCCAGTTTTGTTATATTTGATTTTAATCACACCGACACTGTAATTACTCAATGCATTTAAACAACCCAACAACAACCTTTGTGCAGGTGTGCAGACATAACAGTTTACACTTTAAATACATCAATTTACTTTTATTCAATACTACAATTCTCTTAATCAGCCTCCAAATAGGGTAAATGCAGGCTCCTCTGGTGTATGCTGTCTTTGTCTACAGACCACGGTCTGCCCTGGACCCTCCTTGTCATCACACACTTCCTAACAAACTGAGTTGGGTTACACATCTCTAGTGGTGGACCCACCAACCTTTACAGACATCAAAGGGACACTTTGACAATCTTCATTGATTTCTCAGTGGTGTAACAATAATATTCATCTCTGAAAATCCCCTTTCAATTCAGCTGTGCTCCCCAATTTATCTACTGTGTGTTTTAATTTGGAGACCCTCTGTAATTCCATGTTTGGGTTTTCCTTGTGGTCCCTGGAAAACCTTTTTGGACACTAACGGTAGTTCATTGGCGAACCTCACCACAGCTCCTCAATTCTTGTTCTCCAAAGCTGTGGCACTGGAAGGGCCAGGTGTCAGGGGACAACACATTTATTTGATCAAAAAGCTCCCGCCTCATGCTCCTTGGGACCATTGGACTGATGCTACAACTGGAGTGCATGAAAACACTTTTCCTGATTTGGTTTTTATGATTAAAAACCACCGTTTTTTTTCCTCACAACAGGCTTTAATGAAACAACCGGTCGAAAACATTGTAACAACGCCGGTTGTGAGGCCGGGCCAAGACCTTAATTTCGACTAATGTTTGTGTAATCTTTGAATGGGCCTATATATAACCACCATTTAGCATTTTCATGTTTTGAGGTTTATTTTGAATTGGTCAGGATGTTAGATAATTACCCTATTTTTAATAATGGTCCTGGAATTTATTTATCAAAATTAATTTGACATGAACCAAGAGAAATGAACCAAGAGATTTGAAAAGAGGAAAACATTAGTTTTGGGCAGAGGGTGCTCTATGCCGCTCAGTGCTCCTGTAGTCTACACTGAAAACAAGGCCCCTCACCGGAAACAATGTTTTCTCTTGGTCTCAAATTAAAAACTTATGGTCCAGTGCAATTTATATATGGTTTTTCCTCATCATGGCGGTATTTTTGGACTGATGGATTTATACTCTTGCAATTTATAGTCCCAAAAAAAATCCTTTTCCAAATATTTTATTTTTAAATATCAAATTGGTGTAAAAAAATCTGGAACATTTTAGTAACTAATCAGGATTTGTTTGGGTTTAGAAACAACAATTTTATTGTTTACATGGTTTGGTTCTGATAAGTTACGTTTGCTTGACACATTTTATGATTTCAATTCAGTTCAGTGCTTGTGATTTAATTAATTGACTCATTTGGATTTGAATATTAGGTAAGGCTACAAAGAAAGGCATTCATTTTTTCCAAGACAAAAAAAGACATATTGTGTTTTTTATATATATAATAATAACCTGTTTAACATTGTTCTTAGCTAGAGATCATCCGTTCTTGCCAATTAAGGGATCTGTCACGCCACACTTACAAACAAAAACTGTATTTTTGCTTGAATTTCTAAATAAAATTGACAGAATCCAAGAGATGAGATTATTTTATAACATAAGTATCCCTTTCCTTGTCTTGTCTTCCGGTCTCTGAGTCCTCTTCCCTTTGTGATTTTACTGTGCGGAGAAAATTGGATGTGTGGTGGGGGGCGTTCCGCGTAAAGAAAAAGTTGGCAATTATTTGGGGGGCCTTAACCAGGACAAAAATCCAAATGAAAAAACCCTAAACCGTGCGGCGGGGCTTACATTTAAGTCCAACATTAAAGGGAAAAAATGGAAGTTTTTGGTTAGGTTTTGTTTGGTTTTTTTTGAATTAATTCCCGTTTAATTCCCTTATTTTTTTTAAAAAAATTTCCCTTTTTTGGAGGGTAAATTTTTTTAAAATAAGTAACTTCCATTTTTCCCTGGATAAAAAAAATTAAGGCGGCCACAATGGGAGCCCATCCATTATTACCTCTTAAATTAAAATCAAAATTCTTCAGTTGGGTTTGTCCTGGTAGGGCGTATATCCCATAAGCATTTATTTAAACCGGAAAAGAAAAAAATAATTCAAGTGGAAAATTAAACAAATGACGGGCTTTGAAAAGGGTGGGGCTGGCAATTTTTTTAATTATTAAAAAATTTTTCCTTAAATTTTTCCTTCTTTCAGGTTATTTCAGGAAAAACCAAAACAACAAATTTAAAACCCTTTTTTCTTCCCCTGGTTTAGATCAAGGATGGCCGAATTGTTTCCTTTTAGGTAATCAGTTTTTGTGAGCTTTCAACCAAAAGTGGAACAAATTTCTAAACATCTCTTTTTAGCATCCATTTCAACAACAAAATATATTTTCATGTTTCCAAATTAACCAAACAAATCAAAATTGCCAATTTAAATTATAAAAACAATTAAATTGGTAAAATTTCAAAAAAAATTTTCAGAATTTAATTGTATGAGTTTAAAGGGGCTTAATGTCCCCAAATTTAATTTAAATAAAACAAATTTAAAAAAAAATCAATTGGGCTTAAAAATAAAAAAATAAAATATAAAAATTGAAGGAATTAGTTTAGGGCTGGCCCCACAACTGAAATTTGTTTTTGGTATAAAGAAAAAGGTCTGGTTTCTTCAATTTTCTTCTTTCAGTTTAAATTAAAAAAAATGTCACCAAAATTAAAATTAACCGGAAATATATTTTTTTATAATAATTTTTATATTAAATATATTTAATTTTTAATATTTAATTTTTCCCTTGATTTATGTTAAAATGTAAAACATTTAAAATTTAAGGAGGGAGCAAAACCTTCCAAATTACATCTTTAGAAACCCCCCTCAAATCCTTAATTTGGATGGGATCATTTTTGATACAAAAAAAAAAAGAAAAAAACCAAACAAATAAACTACCAATTATTAAATTAAATATTAAAAAAAATATAAATAATTATTATTATAAATTTCTTTAACATAAAAAAGTTTTAGAAGGGCAAACATTTAATCCCAAGTAAAGAATTTTTAAATTTTTTTTCCTTGTTAAATAAAATTACATTTTAAATTAAATTTTCCCAATTTTGAAAAAAAATCCGGGTTAAACTTGGAAAATATAAAATAAATTATAAAGCCAATTTTTTTCCTCAAACAACCAATAGCAATAAACAAAATTTGTTTTGGGATAAATGGACACAGGACCATCTAAAGTTTTTAATTTAAAACACTGGCTTTTCAAAATTAAAAAAGAAAGCAACCAAAATTTAAAGGGTTCAAAGGTTCCCTTTAAAAAATAAAAAAATAAATATTAATATTATTTTATATTTTATAAATATATAATAATTTATTATTTTAATTTATATATTTTAAATTCAATAAAATTAAATTGTGGAAACTTTTTTTTCCAAAAGGGCTTTGGCAAATAATAAAATAATCCCGTCAAACCGCGCAGTAGAATTAAGGGATCATTTTGATCGCAAAAGAAAAGGAAAAAATAAAATGTTTTTTTTATTAAAAAAATTATTAAAATTTTTTTTGAAATCAAACCCAAAGGCTCAAAAAATTTTTTTAACCCTTCCCCGGGACCCTTCTCCGGGTTTGCTGTGATGGGGGTAAGGGCATTAATCCGTCCTTTGGAGGCCTCCAATTCCCCAAACAACAGGATGAAATGTTCATCCCCCCAGGCTTTTTTTTTCCCTTGGTTTCATTGAGTTGGCACAACCTTTTCCACCGGGAGCCAAAAAGGGGCCCGGGGGGCTTTTTAAATCCTGCTCCAATTACGGCCGATGGGAATTTGAAAATTCAAATCGCCAGCTTTTTCCCCCTCAGAATTTCCAATGCGGGTCCGCGTTTGCGGACCGAAAAAATTAAATCAAATCCCTTCAATGTTAATGTTAAGACCCATAATTTGGGGTATTTTGGGAAAACCCTGGTTTTAAAATTAAAAACAGGAGCAACCAAAAAAAAAAAAACCCTGTTATCCCTTTGTTGGGAAAAGTTCAAAAAATAACATTGTTTTCCAGAATTTAAATGGGCCTCTTTCATTTTTAATCCTTTGATATAATTCCCATTTTTATTTTTACAAGGGCTGGTTGCTTTTATTTCACCTAAAAACCCCTTTGAAGTGGGTTGTTGAAGAAAGGGCTTTCCAAAAGCTTTTGTTACCTTAATAATTAAAATAAAAACCTAAGGGAGTTTTCAGAATTAAGGTTTATCAACCTTGATTGGTTTTTTAAAGGGGTTTCGTTTCATGGAAATTTAAATAAATTTTAACAACCTAAAATAAAAAATGGTTGGATGGGAAAATTTTTAATTATAAAAGGAAAAAGTTAAATTAAGTTTTGGGCACTTCAGGGCTCTTCCACTCTTCACACCTAATTCTTTTGTAAACAACCCACACCATTTCAATAAATTCCTTTACAACACCCCATCTTAATTTTCTTTCATCCTTCACTTTAACATTGGCAACCTTTTCCACCACCCAAAACACGGGTTCCACCTTTGCCCAACCCCTTAACAAACGGATTCGGCCCACCATATAAAAAACAAATTGTATCCTTTCCCTTTGTAAACCCTAACCTCTTCACAATTACTTTCCTTTCTTTTCACCATTAATAAAAACCGGGAATTACAAATTTTTAAAAATCAAATCCTTCAATATTAATTTAAAACTCCTTTTTAATTATTTAATAATATTTCCTTCCTTTTTTAAAAACTTAAGAAATTTTTCATTTGGTTAATTATTAAAAATAAATTATTGGACTTCTTTCTTTGGTTTAATAATTAATATTCTTAATTTAAAATTTAATAAATTAATTCTTTGTTTTCATCATTAATAATTTTACCAAACCAACTTAATAAATTCCATTTTAATTTTCCTTTATTATTTTTTTTTCCTTTCAATTTTTATTACACAAAACTTTCTCTTTATTTCAACTTCTTTCAAACCCTTAACCTACGCTTATCTTTACTTAAGAACCAAAATAGAATTTTCTTTTGTTACAATTACACTTAAACTAAGAAACTTTATTTGGTCCATTACACCATTAACCTTAAATTTCCGTTAAATTTAAATTGTTTTCTTTTTTATTTTCCTCCAACCACCAAACTTCCTTTATCCCACTTTTATAATTTTTTATTATAATTATATTATTATATATTTTAATTTTTTTAAAAAAATTTTACCCAGCCCTCCTCCCTTTCCACCTTTATTTTTCTCCTCCACCAACCCACACCAACCCCAAACTTCCTCACTCTTTCTTTTTCTTTCAAAAAACAATATTTATATCAAATACTTTTTCCTCTAATCCCCCTCCTTTTTAATTTTCAACCCAAACAAACCGAATTTTTTGTCCAACACAAAAACTTCCACACACACACAATTCCTTCCAATTCCACCACACCCACCCACCACACTTCCTTTTACCATTCTTTATTCCTTCCACCACTTTCCCTTTACCCTTTCTTCCATTTAAATTCCTCCTTCTTTCAACCCCATTAATTTCATTTTTGCCATTTCCTTTATCCTTCCACCTTCTCCTCCTCCTTCCACCAACTCTCTCTCCTTAATTTAGTTTATTTCCTGGGTTCTTCATTTCCAAAGCTTCCATTCCTTCCAAAATAAAAATATCCATAAAAAATAAAAAAAATACATGTAAAAATACATCCATATACATTTCTATAAATTATTAATTTTACTAAAAATGAATGTGTTCCTTTCCCCATTTATTGCATTTGTAAATATAATGTGCTACCCGAAAGCAGGTCCTTCAACAGGTAATATTTTTAATTTGTCATGTTCCCGGGCCGCTTTGGAACTCAGGGTGTTCTGCTGATTTGACTTTGTACAGTGGAAGTCTCTCAGAGATGTGTATTTGTCACAGTCTCAACTGATCCTGATCTTACACCGTTACAGACTCACCTTCTTCAGGTAACCAGCTCTTTCTCTTTGGCCCTCTCTATGGGCCAGCTGGTGGGGTCCTCAGTCTGTTCTTGGTCAGTAACTGTCTGTGTGTTATATTCCTGACTGAGGCAGATAGTCAGTCATACTGTACTCTCTGTTGGTTTCAGATAACATTGGGCCACTTTGGTCTTTGGGTTTTCTTTCCAAACATGTATGTCTCCTTCTCTTCATTCATAATCTCTTTGATTCTTCCATGTTTTTTCAGGATTGGTGATATCGAAAGTGCTTTGTTAGCCGCCTGACACCATTACACAAAGATGACTTTTTTGAGCACTCTTTTTTTGTGTTTTTAGTGCTTTATAATGAAAGGGATCTTCTGAACCAGAGTTTAAAGTGGATCCAGAACTCTTTTTAATGATTAGTTTAGGGGAGAAAGTTATTAGAGTGTTTCTGTGCATGAAGGATGCTTCTGCAAAACCTTCGACATGCAGAGCTTCTGAAGGGTGTTTGTTCCAGTCTTTATGGCTGGAGTTGCCAACCCAGATTCCTAGGCTTCCATACAGGGCAATGGGCAGAATCACACCATCAAAGATCTTTGTCCAGATTCTGATGGGGATGTTCATTTTAAATCATTTTCATTAAGATATAAATGCAATTATAAGTAATGTTTTTAATTTTAATTTGAAATTTCCAGATATTTCCCAAAACCAGACCAAGATAAGGTATATGTAAAAGCAGGGATAGGCAACTGGGTCCTGGAGGGCAACCATCCTGCAGGGTTTAGCTCCAACCCTAATTCACACCTGAACAAAGGCAATCAGTATTTTCAGGATCACTAGAAGATACAGGCAGGTGAGGTTTTTTGGGCTGAAGCTAAACTTCGAAGTTGGTGTTTATCCCTGGTTAAAGTATGTTGGAAGTGTGGTTGTTGTTTAAAAGTAATTTCTTGTCTATGTTCTAGATTTCTGGGTTTTTTTCTGGTATCTTTTAGTTTTTTGGAATGTTGACATCTAAGGCCCAATCCTGGCAGTATTTAGTTAAAATTGAGGTTGTTCTGGAGACCTTCTGGTGTTTTTTAGACAGAATTAGTAAGTCGCCTGCATACAAAATATTTGACCCCGGTGGTTAAATTGAGCCTGGCGGCTGGGTCCAGTAATCTTAAGCCCAATTGATATAGATTTAAAAATAAGATGGGGTGAGGCAACAGCCCTGGTTCCCGCTGTTGAGGAAAATACTCTGTCCTTTGCTGCCCAATTTTTTACCACATTTATTTTGGTTATACATCTTTTTAATTAAGTCATATTTTTACCCTTATGCCACTTTTGAATGATTTTATAAAACAGTCCCTTTGTCAATCCAAAAAAGGTCAAAATCCCTTCTTAAAATCTATAAAAGCTTGCAAAATATTTTCCCCATCTTTCTTCTGGTGTACATGTTCATTTATTAAGCTGGTGTAGTGTGTGGAAATTGGTCAGTGGTTCATGTTTGGGGAGGTTAATCTGAGATTTTTTGGATGACATTGTGCTGTTTTAAGAAAGATTTGAAATCTGAGAGTTGGGATTATAGAACAAAATACTTTTCCTAAATTACTGGTTACACAATCCCTTGGAGTTAATTGGGTTTCGGTTTTTTCTCCACTTTTTAAAAAAATGGGAGAGATGAATCTTGTGTTTCCAACCCTCGGGAAAACACCCTGAACTCAAAATCAAATTAAAAGTTTGGTAATGCAATTTGCAACCAGGAGAGCTGTTTTTAAGATCTGTTTTTTATCTTGTGGGGCATTATCTTTATCTTGATTTCTGACTTTTTGAGGGATTTCAGTTGTTCACTGTTCTTGTTAAGGTTTTGGATAATCTAGTGGATTTTGGTTGTTTTTGATACATGATTCAAGAGCATTCAATTTTTTTGGAGGACTTTTAATTGGTTGGGATTATTCAGAGGGTCAGTTTAGGGTGTATAAAATTCCAAAAGTAATCCCTTCCAGATCTGGACCACCTTGGAGGCTAACTCTTGTGGTTTTTCTTGTTCAGATTTCCATTGCTAAGAACATTGTCCAATGGGTTCAGGATGGTGGGCTGGGACAAAAACGGCCAAGAAAGGCGGGGAGATTAACACAAAGTTTTCTAATAATCCAAAATTTACCAGACTTGGAAGGGTAGAATTGAGTTGAAGATGAATTGCTGAACTTTTGTGATTAAAATCAACCTAAGCCAAATGGGTTTGTGATGATTTAACTAGCAGTTTCAGCTCTGACCTTTGAAATTCAAAAGGCGGTTTGCCGGAGCTCCCCCCATCAAACCATTGGATTCCCATGGGCAAAAAGGGAAGGATGGTTTAAAATGTAAAATGTTACCGGTGCCCAATGAATGCGGTGAAAGATCCCCAAGATTTAACCAAACCTTCCTGGATACCCAATGCCGGCCTATTTCACTTTGGGTGTTGTCTGGTGCCCTTGGGAAAATGCAACCATTAAAACGCCAAGACCAACCCAAAAAGTGGGAACCCGTAGCTGCCTGGTGGTTGGGGGTTTCCAGAAACTTGACCAAGGGCTGGGGCGGTGGAGGGGCCCTTTTAACCGGATTTATCCCCCCCGCGGGCCCTGGGGTCTTGGCGGCGGTTTAAAGGGTCTTTCCTCGGGCTGTTTTGGAGAAAGCCGGCCCTGGTCCCTTTTCTGCCCCCCTCCATGGCTGGTGGATTTTGGCTGGTGAACTGATGCAATGGCCCATTTGGAATCCATGGGAAAAGGCGGGACTCCTCCCATTGGGAACATGATGGTTAAGGATGGTTGGGAAACGGGTATCTGAGAACCCCTATCGAAGCCCCCACCTCGCCGAAACCTCCGCCCGGTTTTGGAAAAAAACTTGCCAAATTGGGGGGGTGGGAGAAAAGTGTGACTTCCTTGGTTTAAAACCGCGGGCTGGCTAAAAAGATTTGTAGAAGCTGAACCTGCCCTCCTTTCAGGGGGAGATCCACTACGGCCTCGTTAAAACTTGGTTTTGGGGTGGATAAGCTGGCTTTTCAATATTACCGGAACATCAAATATGGCTCAAGGGGGTGGTGCTAACCTGTTGACCGGGCCTTGGGCTTGTGAATTTTAAGAAAAAAATTGTATTGCCAAATGTTTTAACCAACGCCATAATCCATATGAGCATGAGGAGAAATTTAACAAGGGGTTAGAAACTTCACGGGTGGGAGAACCAGTCCAATCCTTGAATTCAAGCCAGGCCAAAAAAGGGAAGCAGAACACCATTCCAAACCAGTTTCCATTAATCGCTTGCCCAACCCGGCCAGAATTAATCCGGCTGAAAATTGCCAAACTTCTTTGAAAAAACCCAGCCGATGAAAGGACAGAAATCCTAATGTTTCTGCCACCTTAAAAAAGAAAAAAGGCCTTCCCATTGAACCTGGGGGAATAGGTTTGTGGCTGGGAGTTTGTTGGGAAGAGAGGCCTTTGACTTGGGTCAGAGGGGAAGGCCCAGGACATTGGGGAATTGTTTGGTTAACAAAGGACCTGCAAGTTATATGCATTACGTTTTAAGAAAAATGAAAATACAATGAGAAAGCAGACCTACTAGCCAGAAAACTACAAGAAAAACAACCCTACTGGATTTCTGGCAAGAGGTCAAAAATTTAATAACAATAAAATATCTTTTACCCAAGCTGACATTGAAGGCTTAGTAGCCCAAAAAAAATAGCTGAGCCCCGGAAAAGCATTTATTGTGACCTATTCCAATTGTGTCCGAACCCAGTTAAGATTCAATCCTGAACATACTGATTTCTCAGCAGATATCTATGATGTCATTGATATGTTGGAGAACAACAAAGTTCGTGGTATGGACAACCATTAATGCAAGAACATCCTCAAATATGCCAGCCATAAGCTCTGTCCTTTGCTTTCCATGTGTTTTAATGGTTGTTTGGTTCATGGGGGTCCTGCCTAATGCCCAATTATGTGGGTTTTGTTAGTACCTGGTGGCAAAGACAAGGCTGGTGGGCTCAATGGTATTGGACAATTATCGCCCAATTCATTAGCCAGTATCTTGTCTAAAAGGTACTGGAAGAGAATACTGTTAACAAAGTTAGAAAAGTATGTTCTTACTACTGATAATCGGTTTATTTAAAGAAAACTTGAACCGATTTTGTGTATCTATGCTCAAAGAGATTTGTCCAGGTTAAACAGCCTGGCCATTTTTTATGTTTTTAGTCTCAAAGGAGGATAAAATCAATCATGGACTGTTTGTAAAATTTATAGAGGAGGCCCCTACATTTTTGGTGGGGTTGTAATGTATTGGTATGTCCATCCAAACGTTTCAGGTTAAATGGGAAGAATGTTGCCTGCTCCATTCCCTGTGGTAACGGGGAGACGGAGGAATTAGTTCCTATTTTATTTAATTGTCCTATATGGATGAACTGTCAGACCAGTTAAAAGGTTAAAAACTGGCTGTCTTGTACAACAACCACGGTTAATCATCTAATGTATGCAGGCCATCTTGTCCCGCTCTGTCCCAAGCTTGCCCTTAGTGCTGAAAGTCTGCTTTCACGGTTATGGTTTTGATTATGATATTAAATATAACACTAAGAAAAGCCACATAATGGTAGTTAGAAGCAATGAGGATAATACATCAACCTTTCCCAATTTTTTTATTTGTTAGATAGCCCTCTTGCTGTGTGTGAGGGAAGTTAAATATTTAGGTCATGGGATATCTAATGACTGAAGGATGACAAAGATCTAAACCCAGCCTGTAAAATATATGCTCGTAATATGCTCCTAAGAAAGTTTTATATTGTTCTGACTCTGAGTTGCTTTTTTTTAGAACACATCACAACCCTATATACCGCTCAATTGTGGTTAACTATGAAAAAAAGAGATGCAGGCGGCTTAAGGTGGCATACAATGATGCAATGAGGTTCCCGCCTTAGTGTCCCCTAAAGGTTCAATAATTCCCAGGTTTGGTTTGGTTAATAATGCCAATTTAATTTTGGGAAATTTTATGTTTGGTTTTTTGTTGTTGTTGATTGTGCTTATAATGGACCATATTCAGTTTAAAAGGAAAATAATTGAGTTTTAAACTCTGAAGTTTTTGGTTATTAATAGTATTTTTTTTATTGTTTTGTTTGTTTGGGTTGATTGTTTGGTGTTAATTGGACCCTTTGTGGTTTTGTTTGGAAAAAATTGAAGTTTTTCCTTTTTTAATTTTGGTTAAAATTTTCCAAAGGTTTCTTTTGCTCATTTTTTGTGTTTTTAAGGGTTGGTTTAGGCCAATTTTAAATTGAGGATTTTTTGTTTTATTTTAAAATTGTCTTTTTATTGTTTTTTACCCATTCCCTTTCCAAACCATTTTGAAGGTTTTGTTGGCTTCAATTTTGGTTTATTAGTGGTTTTTTAATTTTAAAAATGAAGCCATTTTTGCTTTATTTTAAATGTAATTAATTGGTTTTTATAAATTTTCCCCTTTTTTTTTTTCCCTTAATGTTGGGAATTGTTTGTGTCGGAACGACAATTTCGTTTGACTTAAGGGTTTTTAATATTTGTTTAGCAGCATCTACCAAACTTTTGGTGTTTGAGGTTTATGTAAATTGGCCAAAGGAATTCCCCTTGATTTTTGTTTCCCCTTTAAATTGGGAGTTTTCGGTTAATTGACCCAGGACCTGGCTTTTCTTTGACTGAAAGGGAAGGGGTATATTTGAAAACGATTCCTAACAAAACTGTTCCCGAAAGTTAGCATTTAAACTTAAAAAATTTCCCGATTTTGGTTTGGGATTAAAACCCTTTAAATTTGGAACGATGGGGAACTCCCCGATGTCTGTCTCCGGAATTCCGGCTTTTTTCCAATTTTAAACCAAAGGATCTTGGGGTTAAGGTGAAAACAGGCTTTTTTTCCTTGAAAATCCAAAAATGGTTGTTCCGAACCAGTTAAGGAGGGCCCAATTTAAATTCCCTTAAAATTTCCCGGGGTTTTGGTATTGTTAATTTTTTGAGAAGTAAATCTTCAATTATTGGTATTTGGGAATTGTGGAGAATTAATTGAATTCCACCGAAAAGGGTCCTTTAATTTAAAGTTTTATCCTTTTAACGAAGGTGATCTTTGCCTTTCTGGATGGGAGTAAAAGGGCTGAGGCTTTTTTAAAGACTCCTTCCCGTTTCCCTAAACCATTGGTTGTTCTTGAGCTTTTCTTTAATAGGGATTTTTTTCAAATTTTCCTTGAAGGGCCTTTTTCATTTGGTTATGCCTGGGGCCTTGTTGATGTTGTGATTTTTAGGAAGGATTTTATGGAATTCTGCTGCCGGTGATGTTTAATTTGAACCTCCTTAACGAATCTTCTGGAAAGACCTTTGGGGTTAATGTGAAGGTTTTGTTGGGGTGTTGTGTGGGTCTCTTCAGGGACCCAGGTTCCTTCAGTGGGGCTGGGTTGTTGGGAATTTTGCCTTTTTCAACCTCAATTTCCGTTTCTTCAACCTTTTCTTTTAAAAGGGGAAATGTTTTTCCAAAATTTTTCTTTCCTTGAATTTGGCCTTTTCATTTTGACAATTTGGTGGTTTAAATGGGAGGGTTGTCAACTCTTTAATTTCACCAAGATTTTTTAGGTAGGGGAAATTATTGGACTTAAACTTTCCAGGATGAGGCTTTCCTTTAAAATTCCTGAACCCTTCCATTCCTAAAGAGCCATTCTTCTGGAAGCATTGGGTCTTGTTTGGTTTTTTTTTTTTTTGTGGTTGCCAGGGGATCCAATTCCATCAAATGGGCTGGAATGTTTCCCACTAGGAACATTAATTTAAATTGTTTTTGTTTTTAAAAATTGTTTAAAAAATTTATTTCAAACCCTTTGGGGCCTTTTGGGAATTAAGGCCGTTTCCTTGTTGAAGATTGATTGGTTTGGAAATGGGAGGTTTGATCCCCTTCAAAATGCCAGTCTTCCTCCTTTAAAGATTCCCTTTTCTTTGTGTTTTTGGGAAAAAAAAACCAAACTTTTTGTGGGCTTTTGATAAAACAATTTGTTCCTCTTTTTCAACAACAACAAAAGAAATTAATTTCAACATTTCTTTTAAACTTTTCTTTTACCCCAAATATTTCAATTTAAACTTCTTTCCTCAACCGGAAATTCCTTTGCATTAAAATTTAAATAAAACCCTTAATTTTTCTTCCTTAATCCTTTAATTCCATTAATTTCCTTATTCCATTCCTTTCTTTCTTCCCAAACCCCCAACCCAAACTCTCCCCACTCCTCTTTCCCTCTCTCCTCTTTCCACAACCAACCACAAACACCAAAACTCCTACTCCCCTTTCCACTCATTCCCAAATCTAAATTTCCTTAATCACCCCCAAAACACCACACTCCATGAAACCCATTTTTCTTTCCACACACAACCCGAAACCCTGAAGACTCCCTAGCCCCTTTAAAATGCCAACCGGCCAAATACAAGGGTAAAGGTTCCTTAAGGGCCCCTGGTGGGCTAAGATTTTGCCTTTATTTGCCATATGCCCAAGAATGTTGCTTCCTTTCAAAACCGCCGGAAAAGGGTAGCTTCACTTGAGCACGTTTAACCTGGTTTCTTTAGCCACAGCCGTTATGAATTGAAAAAGAATTTGTCCCTGGGAAAGGTTGAGCTGTTCAATTCCTTCTTGTTTCCCGGGCCACCGGCTGTTTTACAAATTGGGCCGAATGGTTGAAATTCTTCCCTTCCAAAACCCCAAACCCAAATTAAACCTCATTTCCCCATTCAATTAAACCTTTCTTTTTTCACACCTTTATTCCAAAATTCCCATTCCAAATTCCTTTTAAAACCCAATTCCCAATTTCCATTATTTGGTTCCCTTGTCCACCATTTCCTTAATTTCCTAAACTTCCTCTTTCCACCCTTGTCTTTTCCACACACATTTCTCCTTTCCACACACCACAAAATTCCTTGGAATTTTGATCCCATGTTTTGTTTAATAATGGGGGAGGATAAATAACTGAATTCAGTCGCTTTTAAAAAATAATTAAAATAATAATGTGAATCTGTGAAAAAATATACTGGATCTTTCCAGTTGGATCTGGAACAACAATAGACTTTTAAAAACCGGAACATCACACTCACAAATCTGAGGTTCGGTGAGCCTCAAAATGGTTCAACCTGTGAATAAGGACCACCTTCCCCATTTACATGTTGCACATAAAAGTTACAAAAAATAAATTATTAAATAAATCTGGAAATAAATACAAGGGGAATAAATAAATAATTATAATAAATAAAAAATATATTAAATAAATAAAAAATACATATAATAAATAAATAAATACATATAATAAATAAATTTATGAATAAATAAATGTCAAAATAAATAAATGTATTTTTAAAAAAAAAATAAAGAAATTAAATGGGTCAACCAAAGAATAAAAATAAATGTTAAATACAAAGGAAAAAAAAATTTTAAAAATATAATTCAGGATTACATTTTATTTCAAATGAACTATTTATTTTATTTATTATTTTATTTTTTATTACATTTATTTATTTATCTATCCTTTTTATTTTATTTTTAATTTCTTCGGTTGGTTCCCAACAGTATGATTATTAATCTTAACTCAATGGGCTTTGTATCCTCCTCATCTTGGATTTCCGGTCTTGCAAGTGTCTGCATGAATATTTCCGAATTAGGGCAACGCCAGTTCAGAGAACCGAGGTAAAAATATTACCTTCTATGTGTTTAACATGTATTTATATCACTTTAAATCCAATAAGATCTACACTGCTGTTATTACTATACCATAAATGTTAACTGAGCCATGGATTTGAAACTTTGGGTATGTTTGGGTCCATAAATTTAAATTTAATACACCAAGTTCCCCAAAATGAAAGTTGAACCTGGTGTTTACAACACCAGCTACATAATGTATTTTTACCTCACCAATTACTACAAAATTACTTATTTTTTTTAAAATGTTATTTAAATGATTTTTTTTAAGAAATATTTACGTTGGAGACATGGGCTGTGATTTTCTTCATAAGTATCCATTTTCCCAGTACCATCAGTTTTGTTTCATCGTTTTTCACACCATATATTTTAATATTTTTTCACAACTTTGCATCAAACATTTTTAAATGAAAAAAACCTTTGTAAATGAAAACAATTAATACATGACTCATTTAATGTTTGTTTTCTGATAATTAATGCAAAATAATTGTAAAATAAAATGTTGCTTATAGACAGATAATGATTTATGCCAGAAAACATAAACCTTGATCAAAAACACCTAAATGCAAACACAGATCTTTTAATTAATGCAAACCATTATAATTACATTAAATTGGCGTTACAGTTATAAATTGTGTTATCAAATAAAGTTAATAAAAGATAATTGCATCTTCGTTTGACAGTCGGAAGCCTTATTATCTTATAGATAACGGTCAGAACAAAAATCGCACTCAGAAAATGAAATTTGATTATTTGAGTGGTTTTGTTTGAAAGAAGAAATCCTAAATATTAAATATTACATAAAAATAAGCATATTTAACATAAAATATGGTACCTTTAGGGCTAAATAAATAATAAAAAACACCAAAACCACAAAAAAATGCATAAATCTTTAGATTTTATTTTATTGAAATTGTTAATATGACATTTATTGAAAAACAAATGGGATCCAAGCTGAGGACCTTCAAAGGGGGACCTAATGTAAAAGGGATCGAGGGGTTTAAATAGATGTAATGAACAAATACATTTAATTACATCTAATTAATTTTAATATTTTGATGTTTTTTATCACAGCTGCAGTGACTTTCTAGAATCTAGAAGTGCTTCTCTCCAACGGACACCAGTAATTAAGAATTTACAATCAGCATAAAACACAAGTTCTCAAGTTTCAGACAAAGGAAATTATTTGAATGTAACTTCTACAGGGATATAAAATGTATAGAAAAATATGAGGTTGGAAAAATTGCCTTTTATCTCACCCCGAGGGTTAAAGATTTCCCCAGTATGTGACAGTGGCGGACATACAGCCAAATGGTGACCCATACTCAAATTTTGTGCTCTGATTTAATCCTCCAAAGTGCACACACACAGCAAATAAAACAGCAGTGAAAACACACACCCAAACAGACAAAAAAGTGATGTCTATTTTTCCAAATACACCTGCCCTCTCAACCTCCCCCCCACAGTCATAAACAAGTTAATATGTCATGGTTATTCCAAAATGTTACTCTTAAATTTTAACATTATTCAAAATTAAATACAGAAGGTTTGAAGAATGGTAATGATAAACCACTTAATTATTGTGAATCTTGAATAGAGTGCATTTTGATTAGTTTTTAGCTTGTGCTTGTGTTGACAAGTTAAAATTTCCTATAGTGCAGATCCTGTTTTATAGAAAAGTAGGGCTCATACAAACACCTCCAACACTAAAACTTAAACAACCATCTCAGAGATCATTCATGTTTTCTTCTCTCTGCAGGCTATTTACCGCAGTTTGGGAAAGGAAGGTTGTGCTGCTCTTTGATTTCAGCTCTGAGATCAAACCCCTCACACCCTGACAGAACTGGATCTGAGCCATAATACACCAGGGACTCAGGGAGTGAAGCTGCTCTCTGCTCCACTGGAGGATCCCACACTTAAACTGGAAAAGGGGAAACTAAAGTGAAGCGTTTTTATATTACTGAACACAACAAACTGTGAGAAAATACTGCCAAACAAAACATTTCATGTTAAAGGGATAGTTCACCCAAAAAATGAATAAAGCTTGTCATCACTTTACCCTTTTCTTCAAAGGCATTTTCAAAACATTATGACTTTATTTTTGGAAAAAATATTTCTGAAGATATTTTTGAGAAATGTTTGTGTCCACTCAATGGAAAGCAATGGTGCACAAACTTTGGTTAAACCAACAATAATTAAAATATCAAGTTTTGTTTCACAGGAGAAAGAAGCTCATACAGGTTAGGGAACCAAATGGGGGAAGAAAATATATATATATATATATATATATATACAGAAACCAAAGTTTGGACACACCTTCTCATTCAAAGAGTTTTTTATTTTCATGACTTGAAAAATTGTGAATTCACACTAAGGCATCAAAAACTTTGAATTAACACATGTGGAATTATATACATAACAAAAAAAGTTAAACAACGGTAATGTTATTGTAGGTTCCTTCAAAGTAACCACCTTTTTGCGTTTGCTTTGTTTGGCATTTCGGAAGGCTTCAAGGAGGTGTCCCACCTGAAATGGTTTCTTCAACAGTCTTAAGGAGGTTCCCGGTGATGCTTAGCACTTGTTGGTCCTTTGCCTTCTGTCCGCGGTCCAGCTCACCCTAAACCATCTCACTGGGTTCGGAACCGGTGACTGTGGAGGCCAGGTCATCTGGCGAGCACCCCGGCCACTCTCCCTTCTTGTTCAAAAGCCCTGGATGCCTTCAGTGTGACTCCCACAATTTTCTTAGTCATGAAAATAAAGAAAACTCTTTGAATGAGAAGGTGTGTCCAAACTTTTACCGTTATACACCAAATTAAACATACAGATAAATAATTACAAAATACCATTGACCATCTTTCTAATCCATAAATAACAGATTTTAATTATTCATTGCAAATTTTGATGGAGCCTTGTATAAAACCAGCACTGTATGGTTTTTCTACATACTGGGTTTAAGTCTTGTACATTTTAATCTGTTTGAGGAATATTTATTTAAAGGAACAACATTAATAAATGCTACTTTTCTACCTGTCAGGTCTACACCTCCCTCACCTTAGATTCATCTTTGAGCAATGATGTTATGTATTAATTTCTCTGAACTGGATAATTATTGTTTAATTATGTAGTTAGCATGATACATTCTTACCTGGACAAATAAAACATTATATTTGATTTACCGTCTTCCTGAAATTCATCATGACTAGTAGATCATGTGGGAGGCTGATGTTTCCCAAATTCGGTTCCAGCACAGAACAGACTAAAGGCTCCATGGATGAATGGAGCAGCAGGAACATCATCAGAACCTTTTGATTTCTGTCTAGCACTGACTTAGCAAGTTGTGCTGAAGTGACTAAAAAACTACACTTTTGTTCTGAGCAAACGGTAGATGAGGGGATTTAAAGATTTAAGTTAACCTTCTTAAGGAAGGATGTTAACCGGGTGAATCTGTTCAGTTCCAGACCAGAGGTTTGTAAAAGTGAGATCCCGACCTCCCGGGTTCGGTTTTGAGACTCAAAATGACAAGGAGGTCCCCTGAAATCCAATAATTGTAAGTATCCCCTTTATTCTTCAACAAAAAATAAGTCTATGGAGACTTCTAAGTTCATTAGCTGCAAAAGGAAATAATGGAGAATTACAAAGCCGGTAAACGGTAAACGGTTTGCACCACAAACCAGTGTGTTCAATAATTAAAGATAATACATTTAAAAATAATATGGTAATTGCTGAACAAGCTGTTTTGTACAGTTAAAATAACTGTAAGGAACTGAGACCAGAAACAAGACCCATAAAATATACAAATTAATGGGATGTCCAGAATAATCAAATACCTCAATTAATTTTTAAAATTTATAGTGGTAACTAATTAGAAACGAACTACATTTAAAATCACTTGAAAAAATTAGAGTCAGATTTAAACATAGAGCTACAAAATATTTAAACTCAATCCAAATTAATGAACCAACCGAAAATATATGTCATAGTTATACCAAAAAAGTTACCTTTATTTTCTTTATCACCATATAATTATTATAAACTAGTTCAACGTCACAATCATGGAATCATGGGGTAGAGTTCATTTAAATTAATGTTTTAGCTGATGGTAATTTAAAAATTCTATAGCACTGATCCTGGGTCTAGAAAAGTAGGGCCTATCAAAACCTCCAACACTAAAAACTTAAACACAGGCTCGAGATCATTCATGTTCTTCTCTCTCTGCAGGCTGATTAACTGCAGTATTGGGAATTGTCTGCCTCTGATTTCAGTTTGGAGATCAAACCCCTCACACCCCACAAAGGAACTGGAGAGGTAATAAACCAGGAGATCGGAGTGAAGCAGCCTGCTCTACTGAAGGATCCACACTGAAACTGAAGAAACACAGAAGTTATTGGAGTCAATGCTTTTTATCATTTGTATTAAAGAGATCTTAGGTGTTTTATCTTTCTCTTTATTGTACAGTATTTTGACAGTAGAAACCCTGAAGCCCAAACAACTGAATCAAAACAAATCCTTGAACAAGACTGTCACCTGAACATTAACCCCTGGGGTCCGAAGCATCAGTGCGGTCTGTCATGATTTTATAGATGGATTGGAAAATGTTATGTTTAAAATAACATTGTAATATAGAAATATTTAATGATTGCAAAAATGAAATAAGATAATTTTTTTGTAATGTGGTGTTTTGGGATTTTTTTCATGGTTTTTTGTTTTCATGTTCTTATTTTGTAGTTTGTTACTTCCTTGTTTGTCATACTTCCCCTTTAACTTTCGGTTATCTCTGCCTTGTGGATGTGTTGTTCCTGATTGGTTTTTGTCTTGTCATGTGATTATCAGTTCTGTTTGCTCATTAGTTTGTTCATGTCATGTGACCCTCGTTGTCTGTTATAAAGGATTCATGTTTTTTGCCCTCTGTGTTTGTCATGTATTAATTTGGAACCTGCTGTGCTGAGTTTAGTCTTTCATGTCTAGTCAAGTCTGTTTCAAGTCAAGTCTTTGTTTATTTTTGGATTTTGGATCACTCTGTAAATAAAACTGCACTTGGGTTCTCACCAAGCCCTTCCCTTCATTGGACCTTGTTACACTTTTTAAAAATGAAACTACAACTGCCAGTAGATGTCAACAAGTGACTGTCTTAATGAGTGGAATTGAACCAACTAAATATTTAAAAGTCTGATTCAACCTTTGCAAAATTCCAGCGGTTTTGCTTGTTTGTTCTCATTTCTTTTCGATGGAGCAAAAACTGACTTTTTTGGTTCCGAAAAATCAGGGAATCTTCCAACAATTTATTTTTTTTTTTTTAAATTGAAATTGAAAATGGCACATTTCATAATTATGTTATTAATATTAAATTATAATTTATAATATTATGAATGGTTTGCTCAATTAAAAAGCCTTTGTTGCTTTGAACACCCGGCCTGATCTATAGTAACTATCAAAATTCGGTGGAAAAAGTGCACAAACACACTGCAGCCTTGGGAGAATGTATTGTAAAGGAAGCACAGACCACTATCAATTTATGTGGTGTAAGTCTTAATTTTGTGTTGGGCCCTTGCTTTTAGACAAAGGAGGAACCTTAAATAATAGACCAATATGAAAGTTTTTAATAATAAATTTTATAATTTTTTTATAATGAGCATTTTCAGAAATTCATGAAATCATATGTTGTTATCCCCACCGGCATGGGACTATTCGTTCATCAAAATCTTGTTTCAGTTTGATTAAATTCAGTGAAATGTGGTTTGGCGTCATGATTTTAAGGTGAACATATCCAAACCCCGGAAATAACACCCTTGAATAATAATCCAGTGTCATCAGTGTCCAGAAATGAACTTTCCCATAAAGGGCAACTGATTTTCAGTTTATTTATTATTATTATTTTACTTTTTACCTTTTTTTGTCATCTTTAATGAAATTTCTTACCAATTAAATCAGTATTCAGAGATACAGAAGCTGCGCCTGAAGATGATTTTAGATGTATTTACAGTTTAATTGATCAGGCGGTTGAAGGCGATTTTAACAGCAATTACAAATGTATAATGAAATGAGGTTGTTTTATACAACATTTTTTTAATACAAAATATGAATGAAATTAATCAATGAAAAATGATGCTTTAAATCATGAAAGTAAGTCATTGTGTTAATAAAGGAACCCTTTTATTCAATTCAGGAATAAAAATTAAGTGGCAGTCTATAATAATTGGTAATTGCATTGTTGTCTATTAAAATGTTTTTTTGAAAAAGACAGGAATGATGAATGTGTGTTGTGCACGAAACCCGGCAAGGTAAAAGGACCCCTTTCCTTAAATATATTAAATTCAGTTTGTTTTCCACCCCAAACCCCAACAGATGTGAAGAGTGTAATGTTTGTATTTGAACACTGGCGGGTGACAGTATGAGCCAGATGATCATTGATTTTGATTGTAAAAATGACTGTAATACTGTGTCCAAAGTGAAAAGAGCTCTGTCTGGGGTTTCAGGAGACAGCATTCACCAATTCTACTGGTCACCTTTCACCCCCTCAAGGATTTGACAGGTTAGAGAAACCGGGATGGTTCAACTGAAGATGCAAGGCGCCAGATGGTTATTTAAGAGTTATTTATTTTTATTTTTTACTTTTGATTTTTATTTATTTATTTATTTTGATAAAAGAAAGTTTTTTCATTCAACACACATCCTGGGGTGAATGTTGTTTTTAATGTTTTCTAGCAGGAACACTACATCACCGGGTTTTTTTGTAACCATCCATGTTTTTGTTAAAATTTACACCTCTTTTCCTATTTCTTAATGAGTTTGGCTTCTTTTGTTGAACACATAAGAAAATGTATTAAACAAGTTAGTAACCCCACCAAAAAAAATCCAATTAACAAAATATTGGAAGTTAAAAAATATTTAAGTTGGCCAATTTTATAGCTTTTGGATTTAGTTGGAGAGGACATATTATATTAAACAAATAGATTTAAAAAACGTTGAATGAACGGTTATTTTTTTAAACCGGTCAACAGTTGGTTATGCTAATGTTGACTAAATTGATAAAAATAATCCAGCGACACTGGGAATCATTCTCAGGAAGCCTGAGTGGACTTCCAAGGGAAACAAGCGCCATCTTGTCAAGTTCATGGTGAGGTAAAGAGACACTAAATAAAATGATTTAATTAGATAATTTTATCGATAAAAACATACAGCATATCCAATTTTGAAATTGGATATATATAAGTGTTTTAATTAATTTTTCAGAAGAAAAAATAAATTTGGGCTTTTATATCCAAGTTGAGCTTAACTGAATTTTGTACCCACATGGAAAGAACCTATATGTGGATATATTTGCATATATGAAACCTATATGCAGTTATATGCACAAATGATAATATATATATGCTGCATATATGGTTATATATTAACATTTAGGCAAAATTGAAAGGTCATATAAAGTGCATATAAGGAAATATAGGTCCACATTTCCACATTTAAACCCCTTATACATACAAGATATGTCTTCTATATAGCCAATGGCGGGATTTGGTCATTTTGTAACTCATATGTCATTTTTGGAGATAACCCATATTTTTCTATTATCAAGGGGCAAAAAAAGAATTAACAATAAAGAACCATGTATTGCGAACAAAGGGAAATTGGTATCCCATGTAATTGGCTTTAATGGAATTTAACTTTGGCAATATATTAACATGATATACAAGAAAGGGACAGTAACGGTAATTTACATGAGTATAGTACTTAAGTACAATTTTGAGGGGATCTGTACTTTTACCAGTATCATTTTTGGGAAGTACTCGACTTTACTCAAAATTATATTTTAGAGGCAAATTTGGCCTCTTTTACTCCCTCTACATTTCTATCCAGAACCGTAAAGGACCCGTTACTTTCTTTCCCCCATTACCAACGGAACGGGCTTTTTTTTTTTCCCTTTCGCCTCGAAATATCCCTCGCCTAAAGCCCGATTTCAGCCCCGAGCCCGGGATGGGCCCCGACCTTTATGCCCCTAGGGCGGGCTTAGCCAATTTTTCACATTATAGCTCACATTCGGGCGAAGGCCCTGGTCGATTTGTCCCCGGCTGTCGAATTTTCCTACCTCTCACTAAAACAGTGGGTATTAACAATTCCCACAACCAAAAATGCTACTGTAAAGTTATGGTTTATTAATGTCTACACCTACCAAAACCCTAATCATTACCCCACAGTACTGCAAATACAGTAATTATGTTATATTGGGTTTGTAGCTAGAAGGGATACAGCTACAGAAACCAAAAATAAATATTTTTTTTTTTGGGTTTTTTTTGGGTTAACCCAAACCAAAAACCCAAAATTTTCCAAAATTTTTTTTGGGAAAAATTTGGTTTTTTTTTTTTAAAAAAAAAAAAGGAAACCCCGGGGGGGGGGGTTTTTTAAATTTTAAATTAAAAAAAAGGGGGGAAAAAAAAAAATTTTAAAAAAAAACCCAAAAAAATTTTTTGTTAAAAAAAAAAAATTAAAATGAAATTTTAACCCCAAAGTTTTGTAGGGGTTTTTTTTTTTTAAAAAGGGAAAAACCCTTTTTAAAAAAAGGAAATTGGGAAAAAGGAAAAATTTTTGGTTGAACAATTTTTTAAAAGGGGGGTTCCCAAAATTTAAAAATTTTTAAATAAATTTTGCCTCCCTTTTTAAACCAAGGGTTTTTCCCCGGGAAAAAAAAAAGGGAATTCCCAAAAAAAAAAATGGGGGTTTTTAAAAGGGAAAAAGGCCCAAAATTTTTTGGGGTTTTTTTAAACCCCTTTAAAAACCCCCAATTTTTTTCCCCCCTTTTTTTTTTTTAGGAAAAGGGGGGGTTTTTTTCCTTTGGGGGGGTTTTCCCAAAAAAGGGGAAATCTTAAAATTTTTTCCCCTTTTAAAAAACCCCCCCCGGGGGGTTTTTCCCGGAAAGGGGGGGGAAAAAACCCCCAAACCCCCCTTTTTTTAAATTTTAAAAAAAAAAAATTTTTTTTGGGGGGTTAAATTTTTTGAAAAAGGGGGAAAAATTTTTTTCCCCCTGGGTTTTTTGGGGGAAAGGTTTCGCCTCGGTTTAAAAAGGGGGGGGGGGGAAAAAAAAAAAAAGGGGGGTTTTTTGGGGGGGTTGGGGGTTTTTGGGGAAAAAAAATTTTTTAAATTTTCCCAAAAAATTTAAGGAAAAATTTTTTAACGGAACCTTTTTTTCCCCAAAAAATTTTTAATTTGGGGGTTATTTTCCCAAAAAAAGGAAAAAAAACCCCCAACCCAAAAAAAAGGGGGCCCCTTTGGGGCCCCCCCCCCGGGGGGGGGGGTTTTTAAAAAAAGCCCAATTTCCCCCGGGGGGGGGGGGGGGGGGGGGGGTTGGGGGGGGGGTTTTTTGGAACCCTTTTCCCCAAATTTTTAAACCCCAAAAAAAAAAAAAGGGGCCCTTTTAAAAAATTAAAAACCCCCCAAAAAAAAATTTTAAATTTAAAAAAATTTCCCCAAAAGGGGAAACCCCCAAAAAACCCCCCCGGGTTTTTAAAACCCCCCCCCGGGTTAACAATTGGGTTTTTTTTGGGGCCAAAATTTTTAAAAAAAAAGGGGGAAAAAAAATTTTTCCCCTTTTTTTTTTTTTTTTTTTTTTGGGGGGCCCCTTTTTATTCCCGGTTTTTTGGGGGGGGTTTAAAAACCCCCGGGGGGGGTTTTTTTAAAAAAACCCCTTTGCCCGGGGAAAAAAATTTAAAAAAAAATTTTCCCTTTTGGGGTTTAAAAAAAATTTTTTTTTTTGGGGAAAGGTTTTTTTCCCTTTTTTTTTTTTCCCGGGGGGAAGAAACCCAAAACCCCCTTTTTTTTTTCCCCCCTTTTTTTAATTTTTTTTCCCAAAGGTTCTTTTAAAAAAACCGCCTCCCCCAAAAAAAGGGAAAAAATTTTTTTTTTTAAAATTTAAAAGTTATAAGGGTTTCCCAAAAGGGGTTTTTGGGAAAACCAAAATTTTTTGGGGGGTTTTGGGGGTTTTTCCCCCCGGGGGTTAAAAAATTTTTTTAAAAAAAAAAAACCCCAAAAAAAAACCCTTTTTTAGTGGATATATGTGCATATATGAAACCTATATGCAGTGTATATGCACATATATGATAATATATATATGCTGCATATATGCTATATATGCCACATTTAGCAAAATTGAGGTGCATATATGTGCATATACAGGAAATATAGGTCCACATTTCCACATTTAAGCCCTATACATACAAGATATGTCTTCTATATAGCTAATGGCAGGATGTGGTCATTTTGTAGCTCATATGTCATTTTGAGATAACTCATATTTTCTATTATCAAGGCAAAAGAATTAACAATAAAGAACTTATGATGTATAGCTAACACTGAAATTGGTATCCCATGTAATGCTATGTTATGGAATTTAACTTTGGCAATATATTAACATGATATAGCAGAGTCGGAAAGTAACTAGGTCACATTTACATGAGTATAGTAATTTAAAGCTAATTTTGAGGGATCTGTACTTTACTCGAGTATCATTTTTGGGGAGTACTCATGACTTTACTCCAAGTATATTTTAGAGGCAATATTGTAACTCTTTACTCCTCTACATTTCTATCCAGAACCGTAGTACTGTCAACTTTTCTGCCCCGCATTCACGGAGATCGAGCTTACCCCTGATCTTTTTTTCCCTCCTCTCAAGAAATATCTCGCCTAAGCCCTGCTTTCAGCCGAGCCGATGGGCCCGACCATTATTATGCCCCTAGGGCCGGCGGGCCAATTTTCATTATAGCTCACATTCGGCGATGTTCTGTCGATTTGTCCCACGCTGTCAGATTTTCCTACCTCTCACTAAAACAGTGGGTATTACAATTCCACACAAAAATGCTACTGTAAAGTTATGGTTTATTAATGTCTACACCTACCAAAACCCTAATCATACCCTTACAGTACTGCAAATACAGTAATTATGTTATATTCAGCGGTTGTAGCTAGAAGGGATACAGCTACAGAAAACCAAAAATAAATATTATTTTCTACCAATTAGATTAGCTTTTATTAAAGTCTACACCTACCCCAACCCTAAACCTACCCTTACAGTAATGCAGATACATTAAATATCGTTGTTTAGCATGAGACAAAGGATGCGATATAGGAAAATCTGACAGGGTAGGATAAAATGTCAGGAAACCGGGCCTCGGCCTTTTTGGTTAGCCTTCTATTTATATTTTTAGACATTAAATAAAAAATTAGAAGTTGACGTCGACGATAGAAAAACAAACATAGAAAGACATTTCATAACCTCATAAATTTCATAATCTGATAATTCAACCCGTTATAATTAAACTGACATACTGACATGACAGTCTCACGCACGCACGCACGCTCTTCTGTCAGCGCGACCCACGATTATACTTCACTTATATTCACTTATTGTAGTACGGGATGTAACGATATCAAAATCTCATGGTACGATACAACAGGCAATTTATTGCTGTATTTATGGATCCATGGCAGCATAAAACGCTGATCACATAGTGCTTTTAAAGTGCAAGTTGTAGTCAGGAGCATCAATATTCTGTATAGCAATATTTGGTTGCATAACTGATTCTTCAGTGCAATGTTCAAGTTAAGAAGCAACTAGAACAATTGTAAACAATGGGGAATTCCCTTAAAGTGCAAACAAAGATCAAGTTAAGTAAGGTTTAAATGTGCAAGGCAAATAAAAGCAGCCTTTTAAAACTGGTATTTAGGAACATAACTTAAACTTAAATAAAATAATCAGTCAAAAAGCCTTATAAAAACACTGACCTATCATTTAGCTTATGTTCACGTTTTCATCAGAAAGATCAAAATATCTACATTGCAAGGAGAAGGAAAAAAACAGTAAAAAATCCTTAATAGTCTGGCAAAGCCTTCTGAAAAACACTGAACTATCCTTTAGCTAATGTTCAAGTTTTTCTTTAGAAACGTTCTCTTTCTGCTACGAACTCCCGATCTGATTAAAATGATTCCCGAACCCGCTTTGAACTCCCGAACTGACTCAAATGATTCGCGAACCCGCTACGAACTCCCGAACTGATTCAAATGATTCGTGATCCCCAAACTAACTCATGTTGCTTGTGTTTCCTGTGTTGTATCGCAGTTTACTGTGGCAGTGCTTGCACATAGTCCATTGTCTGTCCACCACCTTCACTCCTTTTGCGTTTTTTGACACGGCGAAACAAAATTTTTTCCAGACATCTGATTTAAAAGCTGCAGGGGCTGGCACAATCTCAACTTCGGTTTTGTTGTTTTCATCCTTACAAGTATCGCTGTCGGCCATGCTGGCTTGCTGTGAGCTTGTGTGGACAGCGTGCAATCCTATTGGCTTAACAACGGTTGCTGTGACGACACAGCGCAAAGGATCATGGTATATGTAGTTAACAATGATTTGTTCTGCGGGACTCTGTATATTCACCTGTCCTTTTAATATTGTAACCCAACCACGACGATATCGAGACACGTTTACCACTGCGATAGCGCGATATCGTCAATATCGTTACATCCCTATGTAGTAGTAGCTATTATAGGCCTCTAAAGTAATGTAAATGTAAACAGCACCAGACCCTGCTACCGCAACTGTCAAGACTGGCTCGCTCTGTGTTTAGTGTCCCGTCAGCAGCAGCAGCAGCGAACGTGTCTTCAGCGCAGCGGAAGAGTGATAGAAGAGAGGAGGACGGGTTTAAAACCTTCCACTCTGGAGGCTATTCTTGTTCTCCACGATGCTCTGTAAGAGACGGTTCTAACTTTTCATTTGACTGGACTTGTTTTCGCTTTAACTGTTGGAAACTAATGGAAAAAAAGAATGGACATGTTCTGTGGTGCATTTTTGAGGTAAGATAACCTGCAAGTTTGTTTTAATTTAATTTGTTTAGATTGTAGGCTATTTCTCATTTCGTTTGCAGCTGTTGTGAGCCTGCCTCAGTATTTCATTTTTATTTTATTCACTGTGGTTTAATAAATAAACATTTATTAAACTAACTGTCTGTGTGATATGCTTGAAGTGTTTTATGTATGGATTTTATGTGTAGCCAAGTAAAGTATTAGCGATAATTTGAGAGGCTTAATTGATAAAAATATGTTTTAGGCTACTGCTGTCGGCTCGGCTGTTTAACGTAATCGTCATTTAAAAAAAAAAATGCTCCAAACATTTTCTAAATTAACTTGATAAAGAAATGAAAAGAAACATAACACAAAACTGACCCATTTTTTTTTAATTTTTGCAAATAGGGCAGGCTTCCGCTGTGTAATAAAATAATTAAATAAAACACGGGCTCGTGTCGGACTCGGGCTGATAATTCTGATGAGCTGTCGGTGTAAGACTCCTCTTGTAATGACTCTCATTAAGGTGCAGGGGGTGCCCACCAATGGTTGGGAGAGTAATTACACATGGTAGCAGACAGGCCCCTAGTGGCTTTGGAGAGTCATTACAAGAGGAGTTACAGGTTCGGGTCTTGCTGTCACGGGTGGACTGGCACAGGTGTCTGAGGTGGTCTCGAACCGGTCTCCCAGTCAGGGTGTTGTTCTCACCTCTGGTCTACTGGGAAAAACAGTTGCTTAGGAAGACCCATGTCAGAAGGAAGGGAAACCAGAGGGCTCAGGTAACCCAAAGGCAGGCAGTCTTACTTGATCTCAGTAGTTAAATAAACAGAATATCAGTTACAGCACAGCACAAAACAGAAGGTAATCCAATAAGCAACTGGAAAAATGAAACTTAACAGGTCTACAACACAGGTAATACATACTGGGTAGGCTCAAGACTGAACACAGCACAAAGAAACGCCAAACTTAAATAGGTCAAAGAACAGGTGGAACACATTAACTAATGAGCAGTCTTAATTAAAGAGTTCATGGTCGTAGTGCCACCCTAGTGGCCTGAAAGTTCTCCCAAGGTGCAGGGGTGCCCACCAATGGTTGGGAGAGTAATTAACAGGTAGCAGACAGCCCCTAGTGGCTTCCCAGCAAACACAGAACGCAGGAGGACGCCCCAGTTAGTGCGCGAGGGGCAAGGAACTCACCGGAAGTTGAAGTCGGGGGTCTGCCATCTTTAGCAGAACTCACTTATGCAGCATTCCCATTGACTCCATTCATTTTGGCCACTTTGACAGAATAACTTTACATCTGAGGCTTTAAAGACTCTGTTTGTCCATTATTTATTTCTAAAGATACACAAAATATATAAAGGGCCCCATTACCTCTATGTTACATTATTGGCCCAGATAAACAGTTTTTGTAAAATAGGCTAACGATTAAGGCCATAACCACTGCTCTCTGTCGCAACCGACAGACAGGAGGGAGGTTGGCAATTAAATTAATATGGCATACTGGCGTACATTTTAAAAATACTATACAAAATAATTAATCAGAATACTTACCCTGCTCACTCACCTAAAAGAACTCCCCGCCAAGCTCAGATATTAACGTTATATATATATATATATGCCATCAGTTTAAGAACAATAAAATAAACAATTTACTTAGCAAATGGTGATAATGTTTGTTAATGAAAGAGAGTAACGGAGAAATTAACATTTAAAACCTTAACTAGAGCGACGCCACTTTCTTGGAGTGAAGTGCCTGACGGAGGCGCGTCTGCCATTTTGTAACGGTCAACTCCAGCGGATTGGACACGGAGGGAAAGGTAAAAGTCCCATAAATCTACTTTTATTCATAGATTTTAACTTGATATAACGTTAAATGCCATCAAAGAGGAGTAGTGTTTTGTTTTTGTAGGTTTTCTTTCAATTTAATAAATAAATGTCTGCTTTGTTTAATTAGCTCAAAAGCAGTCTCAGAGGCGTCTAAGGTAACGGGTAACTGTTAAAATCAATTTAACCTTACCTGTTTTAAATTATTTGAAATTTATCACTATAAACTATACAGTGTTAACTTTCTTAATAATTAAATTTTAACCGTAGTAAGCGAATTAGTTTGTTTGAATAACTACCGTGCCGAGCTTGATGATGCTCATGCTATCCATGCTGTGAACTTGAATATAACCGATATAACGTTAATATAAAGGTTAACGGATTATACCGGGCCGCCAAATCATGCTGTTAACGCTATGTGGGATTAAATGTCCCCTTTTCTCCCCAAGTGGCAGGTTGTAAATTCGGTCATCTGTTCATTATTGGTGTTGATGGTGTTTTTCACACGCATGCTTTTTAATGCTAGTTTAATTCTCAAATTGATCGATACTTTGTTCACAAAAAGTAAACAAATTGTTCACTTTCTTAGGCCTGACAACCACCAGCTGAGTCCATGATTCAGTGAGTTCCTTATAAGGAAATATATTTTTAACGCCTAGTAATTTAAATTTATTATTTATTGCTTTAAAATGAGCACATATATTTATCATCAGGGAAGAGACAGTCGAGCAGCAACAGACAACTATTACAAGTAGAGATGGGTTTAAGAACTGGTTAATTTGGTTCCTGACTTGTTCGGTCTGGAAAACATTTACATAAGGTCAGGATCAATAGTGCTGCTATCAGTATTCTTGTAACATTGATTCATTTACCTTGGACACAAACTACAATCCTCCAAATCATCTCTCTGGATGGCAGCAAGGATCCAGGATCAAGAGATCATTCTTCATGGAGACGTTCCTCAGAGCAGTTTCTCCTGGAAAACTAAACCTGGTTGTTTCAGCATCACTCGGCAAGACTTTAAATAACTTTAAATTGATTTCAGTTGTTATGTTTTCAGGTCATCCTGACCATTCTGCTGTCTGGATGTAAGGCCGGCTGGAACTACATTTGGTTGAAAGATTTGTGCAGCGGTATTCAGACATATAACGCCCATCACACGCCAACGCCTCGCTTACTTTTAAATGAAGTGACGCAAGGTGGTGAAATTAATTTAGAAATTAATTCTAAATAGAAGTTGAAGACTTCTCAAGCCAATGCAGCCGCCCTCCAGTCAGAACATCTATGCAAATACTTTAGCGCGAGACGCAGTTTTCACCCGTTTGCAAACCAGAAAACTACCGTGATTATTGTCACTATGAGAAGAGACAGAATTCTGATCCGAATCAGTGTCGCTTTTGCAAAAAAATTTTAAATCAATGTAGAATTTTCTTATACTTCTGTGGGATGTCAATTTTCAATCATTTCCATGATCGATCAGCTTTAAATTAACAATCAAATAATCGAATGTAAACCTTAATGCTGCAAAGTCTATTAGCAAATATCCAGTCACTGGTATGACAGGATGGCAAAAGTGTGTGTGTGTGTGTATATATATATATATATATATATAATTATAAAAAACTGTAAAATATATATTTACAGTAAAGACCAAAAGTTTGGACACACCTTCTCATTCAAAGAGTTTTCTTTTTTTCATGACTAGAAAGTTGTAGAGTCACACCTGAAGGCATCGGGCTATTTGACCAAGAAGGAGAGTGATGGTGTGCTGGCCAGATGACCTGGCCTCCACAGTCACTGGACCCGAACCCAATCCAGATGGGTTTAGGGTGAGCTGGACACAGACAGAAGCAAAAGGGCCAACAAGTGCAAGCATCTCGGGAACTCCTTCAAGACTGTTGGAAGACCATTTCAGGTGACTACCTCTTGAAGCTCAACAAGAGAATGCCAAGAGGTGCAAAGCGTAATCAAAGCAAAGAGGCTACTTTGAAGAACCTACAATGACATATTTTCAGTTGTTTCACACTTTTTTGTTATGTATATAATTCCATATAAATTCCACATGTTTAATTCATAGTTTTGATGCCTTCAGTGTGAATTTACAATTTTATGTCATGAAAATAAAGAAAACTCTTGAATGAAGGTGTGTCCAAACCTTTTCTCAAACTGATATATATGTATATATATATATATATATATATATATATATATATATATATATATATTAGAAGTTTCATCGGATGCATGCCTGGACCTAAGTTAACCCAGTCTGTGTTGTGTATACGGTCTGGCTGCAGTGCCTTCTACAAACAAGTTAAAAGGTGATGAGTAGACTGAAGTTGGGCTCAGGTGGTTGTGCTGTGGGATGTTTTCCCATACATTTATTTATTTTGGAGACTCCACAATTTTAAAACTGATCGATTTTCAAAAGGCTTCTTGAATAAACATGAGTAACGCTACATACCGCACGCTTAATAATTCCTAACAATTATATGTTTAAATATCAAAACAGGGCACAGGTTTTTATATGCGTATTTCGAAGAAAAGACTTGCATGTTATATGCGTGATAAAGCAGCGCTTTGAGCGTAGCTCTGCTTTTGTTTACAGCTGTTACTGGGGAAACTTCTATTTCTAGCGCTTTATGTCTATGCTTTAAACATCTCCTGCTGGAAAGGATGAATTTGATTTTCATCAAGTCCCCTTGATCCACGAAAGCAAAACATATTTTGTTTGTTATCAAAAATATCTACCTTAGAGGGACTTGACTGTTGTTATTGATTCTATTTGGAATTCTACCCGGTTAGTTAGGGTCCATAAAAGCCGCTTGTTTATAAAAGCCGTTTATGTTGTTGTCGTGAAACGTTTATATATATATATATATATATATATATATATATTATATATATATATATATATATATATATATATGTGGTGTGTGGTGTGTGGTGTGTGTGTGGTATAATGTATTGTGGGTTAAAATACATTTTTTAAAGTTTGAACCAGAAAATGAAGGCGCAAACAGTGGTAGATGGGACAGAACAAGAATCTTTCATTGTCTAGTCAAAATATAACCTAAAGGAATGGTCCATACAAGCGCAGAAGTCAACCAACCAGTGCAGAATGATGCACCTGAAGCAACACACAGAGTCACAGCGCAGCAACCACAGAAATGTTCAAAACAAAAAGGAAGAGATATTGTTGTGGTATTATATGGTAATATTTGAGCCTTTTCTTTTAACAGATTTAAATATCAGTTATTGTGCAACCTTGAAAGAGTTTCATTGTTTTGACTGTAGTAACTAGGGCTTGATGATATGCTAATCTGCCAATTCAATACTTATCCGATACTTGTGTGCATTCAATATATATTTATAATTATATATATATATATAATTTAGATTGGATTATAGTTATATAACTATTGATGCGGACTTTATCCAAATTGTCTGTAAAATGATGTTTGTTTCTGTAGATTTGAGGGAAAGATTAAAAAAACAAGGATGTCTGGGAACGACTGAAGGGAACTGACAGCAGTCGGAAGGGAAGTAATCAACAGAATGTAAGTTCTTTGAGAATGTGTGCTTTGTTTATTACAAGTTGAGTTTTACATGATCTTCAGAAATTATTCTAATATGATGATTTACTGCTCAATACATTTTTCTGATTATTATTATGTTGGAAACAGTTGTGCTGCACAAACATTTTGTCTACACTACAGTTATGTGATTTATCATTAGCATGAGCAGATGTACACTTTGATCTTAGCTGCAACCGTTGATGATAATCACTGATTTGTGATAATCAGCAATGTTTCCCGATCAGCAAACCAGTTATGAAAAAGATCATGTGACACTGAAGACCTGGAAGTTACTGAAAAATTCAGCTTGCTCATAATTTTTCAATAAATATGTTTAAGTATATTTAAAAAAAAGAGTATGAAAACTGTTATTTCTTCTTTCTTTCTTGTTTTCTTTTTTTTTACCATACTTTTAAAAAAATTTTTTTTTTATCAAATTAATCTTAGCCTTGGAGTAGAAGAGACTCTCTTGAAAACCATAAAGAAAAGATTCAGATTTTGACTTTGTGAACATACATGAGCAAAATTAACAAGATAATCCTCCCTTCAGCTCAGAGAAGGATGTTGACAGTGCAGGTCCAGGATGAAGAAGAGGAGGAAGAACACGCTTAACAATTTTCTATAAGCTTGCATGTGTTATAATAAAAAACAATGAACATATACAAAATATGCTAATTGATTAAAAGATTCCCAGTTTGAAGGTCTGGAGTGTCTGACTCCACACTAGAGGAACCTTTCTGGAAAAGATCAGGGTGCTGAGAAGGAGCCTTGTTCTACAGCAAAAACCTGCATCAAGCTCCTGTCCTTCCCCTCAGAAGAGCCTGTCTTCTGCTGCTGGGTAAGAAACACACTCTTCCTCTTTCTCTATCAGCTGTCCAGCACAACCCTGCCTCCCTCAGCAATGTCTGAAAGAGTCTTCTCCACAGTCAGTAATCACAGATCACAGATTTCTGAGAAAAGTCGATATGTTTCATTTTCTTAAAAAAACTTTGTTTTTCAGGTGGGACAAATAATACAGGAGAGATGCTAGAAATCTCTATATTGTTCATTTTTTCATATCTTACGCTTTATGAATGTTTTTCTTCTGGAGAAGCTCAAAATTATGGTTCTTTGGTAATTGTTTATTGTTTAGTTTTATCCTCTGATAGTGAGCACAGAGCCCTGATCATGACATGAAGAAAAGAAAGAAATCATGTCCATAATTTACTAATTGTCCTCGATGTACTAAACGCTGATTACTTACATTTCATTGATTTGCTAAATTGTATGACAATTTACTAATGGATCTTTATAGCCCTTAAAGTGTAATAATGTCCCATATCTTGAAAATGCTGCAGTAAAATGGTTTGATATGAGGTGTATTAGTGATGGAATCCCTGATAAGAACTGACCATTGTTTTTTTACTTATTAGAAATGGTGTCTTATAGCCCTCAAATCATTGTATTTCCCATCTGAAAAATGCTGCAGTAAAAATGGTTTGATATGAGGTGATATAGTATGGGACATCCCAGATAAGAACTGATTGTTTTTTTTCACTTATTAGAAATGGATCTTTACAGCCATTTAAAGTGTAATAATGTCCCATATCTAATGCTATAAATGGTAAAGGTGTGCTTATAGTATGGGATGTCCATGATAGAACTATTTGTTTTTTTTTCACTATTAGAAATTGGTTTTACACCTTTATAGTGTAATAACTTCCGATCTTAAAAAATGCTGCAGTAAATGGTTTGATATGAGGTGTGCAAATAGTATGGGACATCCTTAAGGAACAGACCATTGTTTTTCTACTTTTAGAATGGGATCTTGCATTTAAGTGTAATAATGTCCATATCTCGAAAAGTGCATTGGTTTGATAAAGGTGTGCATAAGTATGGCATGTCCTTTATAAGAACTGACCATTGTTTTTCTACTTATTAGAAATTATGTTCTTATAGCCCTCCAAATCAATTTGGACCCCATATCTCAAAAATGCTGCAGTAAAATGGTTTGATATGAGGTGTGCATTATAGTATGGGATGTCCCTGATAAGAACTGACTTTTTTTTTTCTTTCTTATTAGAAATGGGTCTTATAGCCCTTAAAGTTGTAATGTCCCATATCTTGAAAATGCTGCTAAAATGGTTTGATATGAGGTGTGATATAGTATGGGGACATCCCTGATAAGAACTGGACTGTTGCTTTTTCTACATTGAAATGGGATCTTTACAGCCATTTAAAGTGTAATAATGTCCCATATCTGAAAATGCTACAGTAAATGGTTTGATATGAGGTGTGCATAGTATGGGACATCCCTGATAAGAACTGACTGTTGTTTTTTCTACTTATTAGAAATGGGATCTTTACGCCATTTAAAGTGTAAAATGTCCATATCTCCCAAAATGCTACAGTAAAATGGTTTGATATGAGGGTGGCATGTATGGATGTCCCTGATAGAACTGATTTTGTTTTTTTCTTATTAGAAATGGATCTTTATGACCCTTTAATTGTAATAATGTCCCATATCTTGAAAATGCTGCAGTAAAATGGTTATATGAGGTGTATATAGTATGGGATATCCCTGATAAGAACTGACTTGTTGCTTTTTTTCTCCAATTAGAAATGGGATCTTTACAGCCATTTAAAGTGTAATAATCCTGATTCTTGAAAAATGCTGCAGTAAAATGGTTTGATATGAGGTGTGCATTAGTAATGGACGTCCCGATAGAACTGACTATTGTTTTTTTTCTACTTATTAGAAATGGTGTTCTTATAGCCCCTAAATCAGATTGTCCCATATCTGAAAAAATGCTGCAGTAAATAGTTTGAAAATGAGGTGTGATATGGTATGACATCCAGATAAGAACTGACTGTTGCTTTTTCTACTTATTAGAATGGACTTTACAGATTTAAAGTGTAATAATGTCCCATATCCTCAAAATGCTGCAGTAAAATGGATATGAGGTGTGCATATAGTATGGGACATCCCGATAAGAACTGACCATTGTTTTTTTTCTACTTTTAGAAATGGGATCCTTTCAGCCATTTAAAGTGTATAATGTCCCTGATCTTGAAAATGCTGCAGTAAAATGGTTTGATATGAGGTGTGCATATAGTATGGGATCCTGATAAGAACTGACTATTGTTTTTTTCACTTATTGAAATGGTGTCTTTATACCCTAAATCATTGTATGTCCCAATCTGAAAATGCTGCAGTAAAATGGTTTGAAATGAGGTGATATAGGTATGGGACATCCCAGATAAGAACTGATTGTTGTTTTTTCTCCTTATTAGAAATGGGATCTTTACAGCCAATTTAAATGTAATAATGTCCATCTCGAAAAATGCCAGTAAGTGGTTTGATAAGAGGTGTGTAAATATGGGATGTCCCATGAAAGAACTGACTTTTGTTTTTTTTTTCCTTATAGAATGGGATCTTACAGCCCTTATAGTGTAATGTCCAGGATCTTAAAATGCTGCAGTAAAATGGTTTGATATGAGGTGCAATAGTTGGGGACATCCCTTATAGGAACAGACCATTGTTTTTTTCACTTATTAGAAATGGGATCTTTAACATTTAAAGTGTAATAATGTCCCATATCCTCAAAATGCTGCAGTAAAATGGTTTGATGGGTGTGCATATAGTATGGCATGTCCTTTATAAGAACTGACCATTTTTTTCACTTATTAGAAATGATGTCTTATAGCCCTCCAAATCACCATTTGGACCCATATCTCAAAAATGCTGCAGTAAAATTGTTTGATATGAGGTGTGCATAAGTATGGCATATCCTTTATAAGAACTGACCATTGTTTTTTTCTACTTATTAGAAATGGGGTCTTTATAGCCTTAAAGTGTAATAATGTCCCATATCTCAAAAATGCTGCAGTAAAAGGGTTTGATATGAGGTGTGCATATAGTATGGGACGCCCCTGATAAGAACTGACTATTGTTTTTTTCTACTTATTAGAAATGGTGTCTTTATAGCCCTCTAAATCATTGTATTGTCCCATATCTGAAAAATGCTGCAGTAAAATGGTTTGAAATGAGGTGTATATAGTATGGGACATCCCAGATAAGAACTGACTGTTGTTTTTCACTTATTAGAAATGGGATCTTTACAGCCATTTAAAGTGTAATAATGTCCCATATCTCGAAAATGCTGCAGTAAAATGGTTTGATATGAGGTGTATATATATGGGATGTCCCTGATAAGAACTGACTTTTGCTTTTTTTACTTATTAGAAATGGGATCTTATAGCCCTTTAAGTGTAATAATGTCCCATATCTCGAAAATGCTGCAGTAAAATGGTTTGATATGAGGTAGTGCAATAGTATGTGTACAATGTCCTTATAAGAACTGACCATTGTTTTGTCTACTTATTAGAAATGGGGTCTTTTAGCACTCTAAATCTAATTTGGACCCATATCTCAAAAATGCTGCAGTAAAAGGGGTTTGATATGAGGTGTGATTATATAGTATGGAACATCCCTTATAGGAACATACCATTGTTTTTATCTACTTATTAGAAATGATGATCTTTATAGCCCTTAAAATAATAATGTCCCATATCTCAGAAAATTCTGCAGTAAAATTGTTTGATATGAGGTGTGCATATAGTATGGGATGTCCCTGATAAGAACTGACTTTGTTTTTTTCTACTTCATTAGAAATGGGATCTTTACAGCCCTTAAAGTGTAAAAAAATGTCCTCAGATCTTAAAAAAATGCTGCAGTAAAATGGTTTCATATGAAGGGTGCATATAGTATGGGATCGTCCCTGATAAGAACTGACTATTGTTTTTTCTACTTATTAGAAATGTTGTCTCTTATAGCCTCTAAATTGCCACATGGACCCATATCTCAAAAATGCTGCAGTAAAATGGTTTGATATGATTGTCATATAGTATGGAATGTCCTTTATAAGATCTGACCATTGTTTTTTTCTACTTATTAGAAATGGGATCTTCACAGCCCTGTTAAAGTGTAATAATTCCCATTTCTGGAAAAAGCTGCAGTAAAATGGTTTGATATGAGATGTGCATCATAGTATGGGACGTCACTGATGAGAACTGACTATTATTTTTTTCTACTTATTAGAAATGGGGTCTTTAAGCACTCTAAATTAGCTATATGGACCCATATCTCAAAATGCTGCAGTAAAATGCTTTGATATGAGTGTGCATATAGTATGGCATGCTCTTTATAAGAACTGACCATTGTTTTTTTTCCTTATTATAAATGGTGTCTTATAGCATTTCAAATCACCATATTGGACCCATTGTCAAAAATGCTGCAGTAAAAGGTTTTGATATGAGGTGTGCATATAGTATGGGAAATCCCTTATAGGAACAGACTATTGTTTTTTCTCACTTATTAGAAATGGTGTCTTATCCCTCTAAATATTGTATTGTCCCATATCTCAAAAATGCTGCAGTAAAATGGTTTCATATGAAGGGTGCAAATAGTATGTGATGTCCCTGATAAGAACTGACCTTTGTTTTTTCTACTTATTAGAAATGTTGACTTTATAGCCCTCTAAATGCTGTGATATGGACGATATCTCAAAAAATGCTGCAGTAAAATGGTTTGATATGAGGTTTGCATATAGGTTTGGATGTCCCTTATATGAACTGGACCTTTGTTTTTTTTCTCTACTTATTAGAAATAGGGTTGTGATGAGTGGGGCGGGCCGGAGCCAGAGAACGAATGAGGCCAGTGGAGTGACTGGAAATGAGCCTGCTCCACTCCACTGTCTCTGCATCCGCTGTGGAGATGGAAGGATACAAAAGAGGGGGGCTACTGACAGTGAACAACGAGAGAGGGCCAGGCCAGGCCATGATTTTAGTTTGTACTTGGTTTTGTTTGTGTGTTACAGTCGTCCTGTGGAGCTGTCGCAGTGTTTAGTGTTTATTTTGTTATTAAAAGCCTTATTTGATTGATGGTCGGGTTTCCGCCTCCTTCTTCCTGTGGATAAAAGTTTTGTACTCTCGCTATAGGGTCTTTATAGCCTCTCTTAATCGCCATATGGACCCATATCTCAAAAATGCTTTAGCAAAATGATTTTTTGTGTATATAGTATGGGACGCCCTGATAAGAACTGACCATTGTTTTTTCTATTTATTAGAAATATGATCTTTATAACCCTTTAAAGTGTAATAATGTCCCATATCTCAAAAAATGTTGTTGTACAATGGTTTGATATTAAGTTTGATATAGTATGCAAGTCCCTATAAGAACTGACCATTGTTTTTTTCTACTTGTTAGAAATGGGATCTTTAAAGACTTGTAAAGTGTAATATTATCCTATATCTCTAAAAGTCTCCAGTAAAATGGTTTTATGTGAGGTATGGATATAGTATGGGATGTCTTCTTTAAGAACTGACCTTTAATTGCTTCTTTCTCATCATAAAAAAGTGTCTTCTAAATCAATGAATGTCCCATATCTCGTTTCTACTAATAATTGTAATGCTTTGAAAGGCTGAAAATTATAGTAATACAGAGCAGTCAAGGAAAACAATAAGTTACCGAATATTAGAGCAGATGGGCTAAAAAAGGTCGCATAGATCAAATCTGAACGATGATGATAAGCGCCTGAAAGCGCTTCCCCTCTGTTGTTCCTGCTATTGCCGAATTATAGTAATACACGCGCATATAAATTTCACTGCAGGCTGGCTTTGACGGTGTTTTTCTGAAGTCGGCTGGCTTGACCGCAGTCAGGGAGACAGTACTGACGCTGTGGGTCTCGTCGCATGCCTCGTGTACAAGCACAGAAAGCCCTTGTGGGATTAACGATTTCAGTTCTGTTTGCGGTTAATAGCGGTTTTAAAATAATCAAGCTCTTAATTTTTCATTGATCCATGATTCTTTGCTCACTCTAACGTGTCAGTAACTTCATGCAATCCCCAATTAAAGATGCGTGGGTGTATGTACATGTGACAAAACGCACCCATAAAACAGTTAACTTATTCAAAGCGCATCATATAACGTTACATATTTATCAGATGCAGTTACAGTAAATTAAAGCATTTTGTATAGTTACTCACCGATATTGTGGAACTGCTGTCAGCCGCAGTCTGGATGTGAGGGGAAACAAGATGGCGTCGATCGTAAAATTCTCAAACCCAACCTCGATTACGTCCAGTGGTCACGTGGTTTCACAGAAGCTAAAATTATTGATTTGATGTGTAGCAAATAGTTTAAATTAAGCCAACAAAACTTAGATTTACTTTAAATTAAAGTAAATAATTTACTTAAGATCAAGAACAAGACAGAAAATTAAATAATTTAAGTCAGATTAATATAAAATGTGCTTTAGAGTAATGACAGGGCTGTTGCACTTTTTTCAGTGTATTTTAATATTCATAATAGTCATACAGTTATATTATATTCTGATATAATATATAAGTTGACCAGACTTCAAAAGCTAAATATGTGAGGTAGGGATATTTATAAATCACACACTATAAATATGATAGAGAAGCAGAAACAGATAGTTGCAGTAAAATAAGATATTTTAATAAGTTGAAGAAACAATTTATTATAATTTGTGACATATACCTCTCTGGTTTCTCTCTCTCTCCACACACACACACACACACTTCTCCCTCAGCTTCTCTCTCTCCATCTCACACACACACACACACACAACTTCTCCCTCTCTCCATCTCACACACACAATACACACTTGTGAGGTTATAAGACAACTGCTCTCTTATAATTATTTTAAAAAATCATGCGAAATGCAGAACCACCCAAGAGGGAGAGAGAGTGAGATGACAGGATCGACAATTTTTTCATTTATTTTTGTTATAATTGTAATTTTATAATATTTAGATATTAATCCAACTGAATCCAACTTGTGAAAAGATATCTTTCAGGTAGTCAAATAGCAAATAGCAAATACCTATATAGTGGTTAAAAGTGATATTTTTTTTATTTTAAAACTTCATTTTACCAAAAATGGGTATAAATGTTACATTAAATTATTTAAAATTATCCATGTTATCCCCATGAATGAAAGTTAGAAATCTGTGTCTTTTATAAAGTGAATTTTACATAAAATGCTGTTTTTTTTCCATAAAAGCCTATTTAAATAAATATTTATTTATTTATAGAAATTTAGAAGATATCATAAATCCTCCAAAACTGCACGAATGTTTTGTAAAAACATTAACAAACAGAGTAAAATTACATTTGTAAAAAAAAAAATATATATATTATCTTGTTACAAAATTAAATATTATTGTCAAAAAACACGAGTGTGGACAGGAAACGAAGACCATCAGAGGGTTAATATACATTACTTCCGAAATCACATGCAAACACAAATACCAATAGTAGTAATAATAGTAATGTTAAATCTTACTTGTGAAAAGTAATCCCGAGCCGTACTTGGATGGTCCGCCGATTAGAACAGGAAAATGCTGCACAGTGCTCTGGCATCTTAACTGCTGCTACGCAACGAAACTAGAGTACGACCGGTTCAAGATGGCGGCCTGCAATCTCGTCGCCCAGCGGCCAATAGGGCGTCTACTTATATGATGTCATGGATTTTACCATCTGCAGCACTGAAGCAGATCAAGAATCAGATGTCTTTAGTCATTTTTAACAGCTGATTCACATGTGGTGGGGCAGAGTTATAAGTAGCCTCTGTGAACAAGGTTCGCTCGCTATCCTCAATCCTGGTTGTTATTCAAATGCAAGCTGAAAGATATTATTTGACTTTTCATCCTACACCACTGCTTTTACTTCACTACATTTCATAAAGCATATCAATACTCCTTATAATAAATCACGTGCTCTGAGACCAAGAAGCGGTGTTCTGCTTCAATAACGAACTGATTCTTTTCAGTGAATCTTTTAATCGGTTCTCAAACCGCACCAAACGATTCATTCAGGAATTAGAATGATTCGATTGCAGCCTGATTGTCAGCCTGTTCTCGAGTCGACAACTCACTGATTCAAATGAACCGTTTAGTGCGAGTCTCCAGTGAACTGAATTCACAAGTAAGAACCGGGAGATCTTGTGAGCGCGCGACTGATGCTGCTAAAGTAAGTTATTAATGTCGAATTATAGGATTAATAATTGAAACTGAAAATCGTATTTAGGTCAAAACTTTCATTTGTTTGTGAACTAAATCTGATGTAAAGAGTGATCTATTAAAGCCCACTGAAATGCGTGAAGTCAGACACATCAATCAGTGTCACTCATGTTTTAGGTATAAAAAAACACACACACACACAACACGAAACATTAAAATAACACAAATTAACGACAACAGCTTTATTAGCCCTATGTGATGTCTGTTTTCATATTGTTTATCAACAGTATACATTTTTATAATGTTTTGGATTAACTAGCTGAGTAGACAGATATGAATGTTTCTTCATACTCAAACTTAAAATAAGTAAATATTGTTAGCTGATGCTAACTGTTTAGCTAACAAGCTTGCTGGAGCGAAGTTGAGGTAATCTTTAGATATAAAGTTCAAGCATTTTTATTGAACCAACTAGATAGATTAGATCTGGGGAAAAGACAGAACATGGTAATACAGTCAGTGGTTAAATTGGCTTTTGTAGGGAAATGGAGCCCTTATTTTCGTCATCATTAAAGATCGCGCCATAGATACAGTCGGCATCTAGTCATGGCTGGGGCGTGGCCGGCGTGGAAAACACTGCGAGAATCGTGTGTATCTGAATGACAAAATTCATAATTTGTTAGTTTATTGGAGGTACAGAAAACAGCAACTATTCGGCGTGATTGTCCCGTTTATTTCAAATTATCGCCAAGGCAATGTTTTCCCCACGGGCTAAATTCACATCACGTGACGGCGGGGGCAAAATCTTTAACTTTAGTATTCATACACTAGTCCATATCGATATTTGATTCATTTTACAGCCCTAATATAGATGTATTCATTCAAAATAGCCAAATCCGCGACGTTCTGCTTTATACAACAAGTTCTATTTTGACTGGATTCCGCGATATTTATGAATGAAAGTGTAAAAGTTCTGACACAAAACTAAGTTGTTACGTGTCCACATGCTTTTTTAAGTGGGTTTATGTTCACACTAGGCTAACGCTTACATGGTTTTGCTTCAGGTAGAATGATAAGGCTAATTATGCATTCCACTTTCTGAAACAACCTTACACAGTTTTGATAACGGTAATAATGAACACGATGTAATATAGCCTGCCTGTGATGAAATTCGACTGCACACACACACATAGCTTAGTCTTGGGATTTGGGATTGACAACTTCCCTTGATCATCCTCACAATTTATTGCATTTAGCCATTTTGTAATCCTTTCCGCTCTGTATGTTTATTAGGTAGGTTGTATAACTTAAATTCATAATTGGTTAGTTTATTGTTGGTACAGAAAACTGACACAGCAACTATTCGCATGATTGTCCCATTTATTTCAACCGCTGTATCTATAAAATGACTTAATGTGTTTTACACCAAAGGGGCTATTTTTACAGTATTAATGTGTCTAGGTAAGGTTGAGCAGTTATTCAAACAAATAATTTTTTTATTATTTACCTATAATGTTAACAAGCAGGCAACGGTTTTCACCTCGGAAAACGTATGAAATTGAATATGTTTGAAAATATTGGTTGGCAAATATTTAAACATCTTTTAAAGAAAGAAAATTATGTTGATTTAAGAGAATCAGGGCCAATATCTTTGTCAGTTTATGGTATATTTTTGATTTAATCACACTGACACAGGAGGTAATTACTCAACTCAATTCATTATGAAACAACCCGAACAACACTTGTGCAGACGTTAGCGTGTGCAGACATAACAGTTTACACTTTAAATACATCACATTTACTTATTCACATACTACAATTCATGTATTCATCAGCCTCCAAACAGGAGTAAATGCAGGCTCCTCTGGTTTATGATGTCTTTGTCTACAGACATCCGAGCCCCTTTCACACTGCACGTCGGACCCGCATATTCCCGTAACATTGCCTGGTCACCTTCTGTGAAAGCAACCACGCCGGAATTGATTACTGAATCGAACCGGTCGGGGACCTAGTAACATTATGCGTAATCGATCCGGAACGAGGCTGTGTGAACAAAAGCCAGATCTAATTCCAGTATCGCGTGATGACGCTGACGTATCGCGACTCTTTACCGGCTGTTTTGAAGGAAGATCAACATTCGCAACGAAAACATATGTGCAAACTGTAATGAAGCAGAGATCAGTTAGTTCCTCACTTTCCGCTGACGCCGAGATCGCTTGCTTGCTTCAGTGAAAGTATAACGTGCTGCGCTTCGACTCATACATTACAGGTCACACGCTGATGTCACGCGTCGCTACGGGATCTTCAGCGTTGTGTGTGAAAGCACGCACATATACTGGGTCATCACTGGCAGTGTGAAAGTGCAAAATCTAGCACCAGGGAACAATTACAGGAACACTTTACCCCTGTATTTGCCGGAATGGCAGTGTGAAAGGGGCTACGGTCTGCTGACCTCCTTGTCATCACACACTTCCTAACAAACTGAGTTGGGTTACACATCTCTAGTGGTGGACCCACTAACTTTACCAACATCAAAGAGGACACACTGACAATCTTCAGCTGATTTCTAGTGGTGTAACAATAATATTAATCTCTGAAAATCCCCTTTCACATTCAGCTGTGTTCACAGCCAGTGTATCTACTGTGTGTTTTAATTTCAGAAGACCCTCTTTAATTGCCATGTTTGGTTTTCCTTGTAGTCCCTGAAACCTTGTTTGACACTAAAGTAGTTCATTGCCAGACTATCACACAGCTGCCTCAATTCTGTTCTCCATACAGCTGTGGCACTGGAGAGGGCCAGGTGTCAGGGGACAACACATTTATTTGATCAAAAAGCTCCCGCTCATGCTCTGGGACCATCCTGGACTGCATGCTACAACTGAGTGCACGAAAAAACTTTTCCTGATTGATTTTATGATTAAACCACGCTTAAGCTTTTTTCCCTCACAACAGGCTCTAATGAAGCAGACACTGTCAGATAACATTGTAACAACGTCGAATTGTAAGACGATCAGAGGACGCACCTTCTGACTAATGTTTGTGTAATGCTAGATAGGCCTATATATAACCACCATTTAGCATTTCATGTTTTGAGGTTTATTTTGAATTAGTCAGATTTTAGATAATTACCCTATTTTCTCGGACTATAAGTCACACTTTTTTTCATAATGGTCCCATGCGACTTATTTGTCAAAATTAATTTGACATGAACCAAGAGAAATGAACAGAGACCTGAACCAAGAGAAAACATTGCTCTACAGCCGCAGAGGGTGCTCTATGCTGCTCAGTGCTCCTGTAGTCTATACTGAAAACATAGAGCCCCTCGAGGCTGTAGACGGTAATGTTTTCTCTTGGTTCTAAATCAAATGTACTTATAGTCCAGTGCTAATCTTATATATGGTTTTTCCTCATCATGACGTATTTTTTGGACTGATGCACTTATACTCAGGTGCACTTATAGTCCAAAAAACAGTATATACTTTTCAAATATTTTATTTTAAATATCAAATTGGTGTAAAAAAATCTGAACATTTTAGTAACTAATCAGGATTGTATTAGGTTTAGAAACAACAATTTATATTGTTTACATGGTGCAATTTCTGATAAGTTACTTTTTTATTGCTTGACACATTTTTATGATTTCAATTCAGTTCAGTGCTTGTGATTTGATTCAATATTGACTCATTTGGATGAATATTAGGTAGGCTACACAAGAAAGGCATTCATTTTTCTCAAGACAAAAAAAAAGACATATAATGTGTTTTTTTTATATATTATAATAACAACTGTTTAACATTGTTCATTAGCTAGAGATCATCCGCTCACGTGCCACTATAGGGATCTGTCATGTCACGCCTACAAACACCAAAACTATATTTATTGCTTGAATTTGGAAATAAAATTGACAGAATCTGAGAGATGAGATTATTTTTTATAACATAAGTATCCTGCCTTGTCTTGTCTGTCGGTCTCGAGTCCTCTTTACTTTGTGATTTTACTTGCGTGAGAAAATTGATGTGTGGCGCACGTGAGAGTTGGCAGCTATGGCCTTAGCAGACAAATCAAATGAAAAACTAAACCGGCGGCGAAGGGCTACATTAGTCACATTAGAAAATGAAGTTGTAGGTTGTGTTTGAATAATTACGTATCTTATTTATCTGAGGTAAATTAAACCAAATCCTCATGTATGCTGGATAAAGAATTAGACAGCACGATGAGCCCATCATTATGACGTCCTGATAAATCAGTGTAGTCTGGGTGTCTCTGTGTAGTCTTGATAATTATCCAGTCTCATATGCCATGTATTTACCAGGAGATGAAAAATAATTCAAGTGGAATAACAATATTTGGTGCTGAAGTAGGTGGAGCTGAGCTCAATTTAACCTGGACTCCAGTATTATCAAAGTGTGAAGTGATGGCCCTCTGGGAGCGTTTGGCCAGGGCTGTTTTACACTACAGACAAAGTTTGAGAAGAAACAACAATCATTATTATTATATTATTATAATTATATTTTCATTAAAATCTTCCTCCTAACTTCGGCCTTATTCTCATGTCAGATATAACTGTGATGTTCTACAAAACAACAAACTTTAAAACACTTTTTCTTCCTGGTGAAGATCAGATGGTCAGATCTGTTTTCCTCAGGTTCATCTCAGTTTGAGCTTCAGTGTACATTACTACATCTCTCCTCAAGCGAGTCCATACAACAAACAAATATATCTAGGTTTCTGCCACCTACATGTGAGATCAAATAATGTCAGTTATCTATCTGAAACATTAAATGAGTGAAATCAAAACAAATTCTTTAGATATGTATAAAGAAATGTACTGCTTTCTGATTTTTCTTCTTTCAGCTATTAAATCAGGAAACTTGAAATGATCACAATGTGCTGAGGTCGTAAGCTCCACTATAAGAGACTGAATACCAAATAAAATACTAAATCTTCTTCAGTAGTTAATGTTAGACTCAAGTTTGATGTTACATGGGCAGGTGTCTCAAGGAATATGGCTGAGAATGTTCCAGGACTTGGTTCAAGTAGATGTCTGATGTTTCAAAAGGTTGATGATTTAGTACACTTTAGTAGCAATAAACTCATTTCTTGACAAAACTAAAGGTAGAGCTGGTGTTGAGGTTTCAGATCATTTTCCAGATGTGGAAAAGTTTGTCTCTCTGTTATGATGATAGAAGAATGAGTACTATGATGAGCTTCAACAACAAAAGTTTTAGCCTCAAAAGCATCTAACTGTTATCAGATCTGGAAGGAAATCAAGTTAAAGCAAGGGGAAAAGACCAAATATTAAGATGGATAAGTTTCCTTTTTCTTTCTTTATTGGTTTCTCTTTTTCTTTCTACCTCTTATGGAAGTTATGAGGTGGGTCCTAAACATAAATGGATTAAGGATGGAAAAAGAGGTTTTGTTAGACTTCATAAGAATAAAGAACCAGTGTTGTCTTTTTACCAGAGACCCACAGTAATTTTGATAACTGAGCTGATTGGGATTATGGTGGAAAGGAGAGATGTTTAGTCATGGAACTAATATTAGTGCCGTGTGGCTGTACTTTTTCTCCTAATGTAAAATGTTAAAGTTCTGATGAAAATGAACTAGAACCTGGGAGGCTAGATGTGTCAGAGCTGAAATTAATAATTTCTCTTTTTGTTTATCAATATCTATGCCCCTAATACTGGAGCAGACAGATTACAGCTCTTTGCTAAACTAGAGCAGTTTTTAAAAAATGCAGCAAACTGGTGATTTTATCATATTAGGAGGAGACTGGAATTGCACTCTAGATTTCACAAAGATAGAAATGAGATGAGCCTCATATGCAGTCATCTTCTTGTCTGACTAGAGTCATAAAAGTTTTAACCTGACAGGCGTATGGAGAGAGAATAATCCTTTAATAAAAGCAGTACACTTGGGTCAAAATTAGCAATGATAGGATTTTTGAGAACGTTTGGATATGTTTATGCATCACAAAACATAGAAATAGAGTATTCAATGCAGCTATTTTTCCTCCGTCTTTTGATCACAAATTTGTCACTGTTGATTGTTTATTGGTGAATAGAACCCATACTGAGGTTACTACTGGCATTTTAACAATAAACTGTTGGAGGATACATGTTTTTGTGAAAATTTTAAATCTTTTGGGAAACTTGGAAAAGTGAGAAGTGCCTTTATGAAAGTATTATTCAATGGTGGGAAATCGATAAAGTGCAATAAAGACTTATTCCAACAGTACAAAGGCTTTTCCTCCCTGGTTTTAAAAATACAGTAGAACTGCTGGAAAAGGAAATTCTTGACATTGAAAAAAGTATGTTTGTAAATGATGCAGAAAAATTGCATGAACTTTGGACTGAAAAAAGAATCAGATCAGCTCCATCTTAAATGAAAAAGTTAAAGGGCACTTGTAAGGAGCCGTTCTGAACATAAAGGACATGGATGGCCCAACCTCCTCTTTTCAACTTGGAGCGTAAAGCAGGACAGGAGAAACAAATGCACTGTTTAAAAGACAATGATGGACAAGAAACTTCAGATCCTGTGACAATGCAGACTTGCTGTTGCTTTTATTCTGATCTTTTGCTGCTGAAGCACAGATGAACAATCTAAGGATGAACTGTTACAGGACCTCCCTGTTCTAACTTCAGAACAAAAAACTCTTGGAAACTGATTTAACATTTGAGAAAGTCACTGCTGCTGTAAAGGGTCTTTCTTCAGGGAAGGTACCAGGGCTGGATGGCTTATCTGCCGAATTTTATAAAAAGTTTTGGTCTTTAATAGGACCTGACTACTTTGAGGTACTCAAGAAATGTATTGGTGAAAAGTCTCTACCTTTAAGTTGTCATGGGCTGTTTTAACACTGTTACCCAAAAGGGGATCTAACCCTCTTAAAAAATTGGAGCCCATCGCAATTTTATGTTTTGAATACAAAGTTCTGTCAAAATGTTTGGCTGAACAGACTAAACAATGTAATGCACGCAATCATTCACAAAGACCAGTCTTACTGTGTAAAGAGAGATGTATTTTAGATAATCTACATGTAGTACGGGACATTTTGATTTTGCTTTTAATAACAACATTAACCTTGGTTTTTAACATTAGATCAAGAAAAGGCCTTTGATCGATGTTGATCATGTTTTTCTTTTGAAACCTTTAAGGATTTTGGTTTTGGAGACAAGTTTATTTCTATGATTAGACTGCTGTACAATGCGCTACATGCATGATAAAATTGCTGGTAGCCTCAGTGTCCCTGTTAAAGTTAACAGAGGTATTAGACAGGGTTGCCCCTGTCTGGTCAACTTTATAGCAAAGTCATAGAGCCTCTGCTGTACAAGTTTAGAAGGAAGCTAACAGGTTTAAGGGTTAATGAACTAGAGGTTCAAAATCTATTAAGCTTTCAGCATATGCTGATGATGTCACCGTTTAATCAGAAATCAAGTGATGTCCTTCTCCTAGAAGAGGCTTTGCTGTGTTATGGCAAAGCCTCCCTCAGCCAAGGTAAATTGGGGAAAAGCAGTGCTCTATGGTGTGGTCAGCTTGGTCAAGGTCCTTTACTTCCAGGTGGTTTTGCAGTGGGGTAAAAGCGGGTTTTAAATACCTAGGGGTGTTTTAGGCACAGGAGACTATAGGAGACAAAACTGGGTGGGGCTAGTGGAGAAAGTGTGTGCGAGGTTGTCTCACTGGAAGTGGTTGCTACCCCAGCTGTCCACAGGGGAGAGTTCTAATCTGCAACAATCTGGTGGCCTCATCTCTCTGGCACAAAATGATGATAGAGACCTCCTGAAGATCTGGTGAGGGAAATTCACAGAAGCTGGTAGACTTTTTCTGGTGGGACAGCACTGGCTGAAGGCACCTGTTCTCTACCTGCCTATTCGGAAGTGGGACAAGGACTTGTTGACATTAATTCCAGAATTAAAACCTTCAGACTGTTCAGAGACTTCTATACGGGAGGATGTGTCCTGGGCTGAAGTAGCCTGTGCCCTTCTGAGGAGAGCTGGTAACATGGGATTAGACCGTCACCTTTTCTCATGGACACCAACAAGTTGAATCTGACTGGAATAACACCTTTCTACAGGACATGCTAGAGCCTGGGTAAGCCCTTCAAGATTTCAAGAGATTTTAATAGCACACAGAGACTTTGGCTAAGGGAAGAACCACTGCTTTTAACTCTACCATAGACCTAGATATCCTTGGGTCAGAATCCCTCATCAAAGCCTTGTGGTCTGCTAAGATCACTAAAGTTGGTCATTTGATCACTGAGAGAGGATGGATATCTCAGAAACCTTAGCACTAAAACTGGGCATGAGGTCAGTTAGAGTGGCAGGGAAACTGTTAACTCAAATCCGTGAGTCTTTACCATTGGATTTTAGACTCTCCTTGGAAACACCTGATGTGGGCAGTCCTCCTTTCCCAGAGATGACTCCTCGTTTGATACTGGAGAATGGCGGAAAGCGGAGGGCAAATTGCTGTCTTTTAAAACCCCTGAACTGAGCTGTTTTGGTGGCAGGGAAAGAAGGCTCTTTATGGGTTGTGTGTCAAGGTGACACATTTTCACACTCTTGGCGTGAAGGAGTCCTAATGCTGTGTTCACACTCAAACGAAGCGTCAAATTCAGCGTTTACGCGTCCTAGTTTGCAGCTTGACCATTTTGAGATCATTAGCTTCATTGCGCTGGAATTAACTAACAACAGGCGCAATTCACGTCATGGGCTTCTGCCAGCTGAGTTCACGCAGCATTTTCAACGCCATTTTGAATGAGTGACTCTAGCAGGCTCCTGATTGGTTAACGCGGCGAATTGGACGCTAAAGTTCAAATTTTTCAACTTCGGTGCGAGCGGAATCGCGATCAAACGCTAAATGCACAAAAGCACCATTGGCTTAACGCTCTATCAGCCATTCAGCCAACTAACAGCGAATGAGGCAATACGCGTCTTCAGGCCGCTTAAGCTCCATTCGCGCTGTCAGACCTCAGCGCATAAGCGCCTTTGCATTGACTTAACATTGAAATCATTCGCCAGGCGCTCTATTGCGTTTGTGTGAACACAGCATAAGTGGCAAGAGTTTTTGGTTGAGCGTCTCCCTAAAGGCTGCTAGAGGACCCTGTACAAACCCCTATTGAGAAAAGGTCTGGAGACCTTCAATGGAGGATAGTGCATGGTATAATAGCTACAAACAGAACAGAGCACACCTAGATCCACTAGTAGTGGGAAGAGTGTTCTTTTGTGGGCTGCAAGAAACTATTTTTCACTTGTTTCTTAATTGTTGAGACTCCAACCGCTGTTTTATCTATTAGAAGATTACTGTCAGTCTTTGGGAAGTTTTTACGATATATGTTTTATCTATTGTCCCAAGTAGCAAAAGGAGCAACAAAGCTAGTTCACGCTTTTAACAAATTTTTGTTTGGCCAGGCAAAATGGCAATTTGGGTATCAGCATAAAAGGAAATTACTTGCGCAGGATCAACTGATGTTATATCTGTTTTTAGGGGATTACTGAAATCTGCGTATCAATTCGAGTATGCCTATTACAAGCTTGTATGATGATATGGAAACTTTCAGTCTCAAATGGATGCATAAATCAGTGTTCTGTGAAATTGACCCTGATGGTGTTTACAAACTAGATGTTTAAAGGATGGGTGTTTTTTATTTTTTTAAACCTTTTCTTAAGAGTGTGATATTTTAAAAATTCTTTTGATGTTTGTTTTCCTTTTTTTCTAATCTTACCCTCTTTTTTTAACTGCTGGTTTTGATTAAGTTTTGATGTTTTGTCTAATACTGTTGATAAATAAAGAGATTATAAAGTCAAAGTCTTCAAGCCGCACATCTTCTCTCTCTCTCAACACACACTATCAAGACTCTCACTTTGTCACATACACAGACATCCTCTTCTGTCTACCCTCACACATACTTCTCACACAATACTTTTCTCTTTTCATATACACACTCTCTACTTTCTCTATTACTCACTATTCGACTTTCATCTTAGCTCTATACTACTTCATCTTCTCTCCTACTTTCTCTTCTTTCATACATACATAATATAATTACATACACTACTTTCTCACATTACTATATCACTCCCTTTCTTCACATAATCATACTCACTCACTATCACACAAGGACACTTCTACTATTCTCTCTATCTTCTCCTACCATGATATCGCACATACGCACATAGATCTCATTGCGCCAGGTACTTACGCAGCTTTGACACTCACTTACCAGACACGTAATAATACTATACTTCCCTACACATCACATCGCCATCTACACACACACGTAGCCAACAACACTACATACACATACACATCATATAATATACTATTCTCTCTCGCTCCTCTCTCTCTCTCATAGCATCACACACACACTACACTCACACACACTCATCGACCACTCTCTCTCTTTCTCCATATACTCATTAAATACTCATATCTCTCTCTCTTGGATGTGGAACGAAGGCGTGTGAGATGCACAATGTGTGAGAGCTGCCTGATTTTTCAGTTTCCTTTAAGTGTATAAGTTGCTTTTGTTTTCTTATTTATTTATTTCTTATAATTTTTTCCATTTTCTTTCACCTTTCAAAACACTTTTTTTAGGGGAAGGTTTTATTGTTATTTGGCATGGGATGCGAGTGTGAACATGACGCCCACCCAGCGGGAGCTCGCCTCACCTCGGAATGGCTTCAGGTGTACACCGAGGCTGAACATCGCTATGAGGATGTTCTCCTTGCCGTGGAGCCAAAGTTGGTCATGAAAATATTAGTTCGCTTCAAGAATGAATAAGGCAGTAGTCGTTTTAAAAAAAAATGAAAATCAGATGAAAACCTTGATTGAAAGCAGAATATGGATCAATGAAACGCATGCGTGCCTTTACACCATTGTCCTGCACCGCAACTAAAATTATCATATCTAACGTACTCCGTCGTGAGTAATGAGATATCGTTAAAGAGCTGATCTAGATTCGCAAAATTGCGGTGCTGTAAAATAAATTTTGTTGGGTTGTAAGAACGCTGCACTGAAACATGTGCTATCTTTTAGAAGACATGTTTACATGTTTTTGAGCTCTCCGATAAAAGCGTCGATGTGTCTTTCCGGGTATCTCATGGAGAAGGCTCATATATGGTGTATGCTAATCGGAGACTTTACGGTGCTTTGAGTGCGGGATTTTGGTCAAGCGGTTCACTTGTCCCATAAGCGTAATCATGAAGAGGAAGGCTCGTCTGAAGGCCCAGTCAATAGGCCACAGATTGCGACGGAGATACACCGCTACAACCTGAAGCGGCAGATATTATCATTGAGGTAAGGCAAAGTGCTTCTGATAGTATTGTGAATGATGCTGAGCTTCCAAGTTGTAGCGATGTTGTTAGTAAGGGAGATGTTTGTGGTGATCCAGGAAAATGAGACACATGATGGGCAAAGTGAAGAATTTGATGATTTGTCAGAAACGCGGTAGAAAGCTGTAGAGATGATGATTCATGTGCTGACTTTGATGTGGCTAATTGTGGGAGTGATTTGTATCCGTTGAGCAGATTAATGCATTCTTGGATGAGACAAAGTGTAAAAAAGTTGAAATTGGTAAGTTTTTCTAGATTTAGATAAATTTGTGTATCTATTATGAAAGTTAGACAAGAATGTAGCCTAGAAGTGTTATCTCAGCAGAAAAGGTTTAGGTTAAAAAATACTTAACCGAATTAGGCAAGGAGCAAAACCGGTCAGGGTGAAAGCTGGGCAGTGTAGACTGAAATAAGTGCACAATGGGTCTCAGTCTTTGTTTTGGTTTTCTTCTCATACTACTGTTTTTTTTCCTTTTCCTATCTTATTATGGATGTCCTAAGAGTGGGGTCTCTTAATGTAAATGGGATTAGGGATAGAAATAAATGGTTATTACTAAAAGAAAGTATAAAACTAAAAGAGATTAGTGTTATGTTTCTACAAGAAACAACAGCGATGTAAATAATGAGGTAGATTGGGGTTTGTGGTCTGATGGTAAATTTGTTCTTAGTCATGGAACAAATTTAAGTGCAGGATATGGCAATATTGTTTTCTGCTGATTTAAATGTAAGAATTTTATCTATTAATGAATTAGAAAATGGCGCTTCTTTAATTAAAGCTAAAATAAAAAGAGAAGTTTTGTCTTTGTTAATATTTATGCACCAAATATTGGTAAGGACAGAATAAAGCTTTTGAGATGCTAAAAATACTTATAATTTCACAAGAGGATTTTTTTAATAATTGGTGGAGACTTTAATTGCACCCTTGACTTTGTTATTGATAGGAATGGAGAAGAACCACATCCTGCTTCTGCTAAAGTTTTAAAAGCAATGATTACTCAGTTAGGGTTATTAGATGTGTGGAGAGAAAAAATTAAAATGTTAGGCAATATAGTTGGATTAAAGCAGCAGTAGGTAGAATAAGTGCACACGTTTAGATCGATTTTATTTACATAATAATCAGTGCAATAGAGTAATAGGGGCTTATATCACACCATGTATTATCTTGATCATCAGCTTATTACTGTGAATGTTATTTTATCAGAAACAAAACCACAGTTCTTTTATTGGCGTTTTGATATTAAATTAATTCAAGATGTAAATTTCTATGAGAATTTTAAATTGTTTTGGAATTGTAGGGTTGAGGCAAAAATTATTATGATAATCTTCTTCAGTGGTGGGAGATAGGAAAAACTCAGATTAAGCTTTTCTGTCAACAATTTGTGGCAACACTTCCTGTAAAATTAAATATGAAATAAAAAAATTGGATTTCAGAATATGTTAATTGATCAAAATGTTATGAATCTAAGAGAAGATCTTAGTCAGAGGAGACAAGAGTTAAGTAATATGTTAAACAAAAGAGTTAAAAGTGCTCTTGTTAGTTCACATTTTGCATCCTTACAGGATATGGATGCTCCTACAAAATTTTTCAACTTGAATAAGAAGTGTAATCATACTACTAATTATATGCATGCATTCATGTACACGGATGGAAATCTGACCTCAGATCCTTTGGAAATGAGGAGACTGGCTGTTGATTTCTATGTGGACTTATATGCTAAAGAATGCACCGGAAGCGTTGTTGGGCATTGCCATAATATATATAATGAAAAAAAAATCAGAAGATTGTTATGAAAATGAAAAAAAAATTATAATAAAAATCTGACATGAAAATCTGTCTATGAAAACATGAACACATGATTAGGACAGGTTAGATTATGATTATGATGAAGCAATGTTATTAATAAAGAAGCAAGAAATATCTGCATGAGGTGAAGAGTATACCAATAAGCGGAAGCTAATTCTATGACACATCCTATGATAAATCAGATAACTGAGAAACAGCGTAACATTACAACTTGTATCAGCACTAATAGGGATGCTAAGTTATGCGTTAGACGAGAGAGAGATCGAGAGAGCAGAGAGAGATCGAGAGAGAGAGAGAGAGAGCGCGAGCTACCTCTGATGCGTTTTAATGACAACGATGCTGAAAGATGGGCAAGGACAGATTTTACTATAGATTAGTATTAAGTTCTCATTATAAATGTATGGCAGATTTGTGCTATATTTTCATCTACGTTTTTAAGTGTAATAGGTGTAATTAAGTTTTATTTTTAAGTTTTATTTTCCATAAACCACCTGCGCTTTTGAAAACATATGAATTGAATTATGCCCACAAATATGACGGAAAAAAAGCTCGGCTGAATTATTATAACATCAATAATAAAATAATAACAATAATAATAGAAAAATAAAACATTTAAGAGCAATATCATTATCGGGCATTGCTTATGTGAGCATGAACAATCGCTGATATGCAGCGATTTCAGCATAATTGTTCATGTTAATTAATCAGACACTAGCTCTTGCAACTTTTATCTGAAAAAAAATTGCCAATGCAGATGTGAACTTGACCGAAAGTGTAACTTCGGATTGCACATTATCGTTATTTTTATGTATTCTAATATTTTGTATTCAATTTGCACATTCTGATCAACCAAAATATTATTTAACAGCATGGAAATCACTGATTATTGCTAAATAATTGAATCAGATTTAAAATATAGATAAAACTATGACAAACAAATAATTTTGATTTAGTCATCTATCGAATATGTTTAATGTAATTATGCTACAAATATATCCAGTGCATTTTTATTTTATAAAGACCATTTCATTATTTAATTTAAAATTAACACACAAAGACACTTTTTTTTTAGCTACTTTATTCAATTTTTTTTTTACAAAACACTGTCTTCCAGTATAACTTTAGCAGCATATTTTGATTCAGCGTTAAAGCGTAGTTTTAAAAGATCACCAAAAGTTTAACCAAACAACTATTATAATGTATAAAACAGAGACCAATAGCCTAGATATTTTAACTATGGCTAAAACTCAAAACTAAAATACTAATTATAAAAAAAAAATGGATATTATATTTACCACGACCGTGAAACATTCAAATGTCTTTTCAAAAGATAAGGCGGTCTACATGCTCAGATGAGGCAGCGCAGCTTGTTCACATTAAGTGGAATAAATTCGCTCGCTGGAACAGATGTAGTAGGAGCAGCCAGGCACCACTGGACAAGTAAACATTCTCGGTCCCTGAAACTAATGGGCAGCAAATCTTTCACCACCATTTCAGCGAATAGCTTTGTAGTCTCTCGGTTCTGCCTGCGTTGCATTTAGGTCTTACGCAAGTGATTCAATGCTTCGCTGAGTTGCGCTCTGTTATTGCCAGATATTTTAAGTACACATTTTAGATGATAAGCGCATTGTATTTGTTGTAGATTTGTGTGACAGCTTGGCTACACAGCTTACCCTGAACTATATTTTCATAGTTCTTCTCAAAGGGAAGCCAGCCATCACTACGTGACTTTGAGGCTATGATTATCTGTCTTCTTACATCTTATAATAATATAACAAATAATCTTATAACAAATATAATAATATAATAATTTGATCATCGTTTAGTGATCGATCATCGCCGAGTTTTACGAGTACTTGATCACTGTTGCACATCCTAATCTGGTCGTGCACCAGGAATCGATGGAATTCCAGCAGAATTTTACAAAACTTTTTGGGGATAAGTGGAAGAGACTTTTACAAGTTTTACAGGAAAGTTACAAAGCAAAGGTTCTACAGAAAGTTGTCACGAGGAGTGCTCTCTCTGATTCCAAAGAAGGGTGATCTTTGTTTGCTAAAAACTGGAGACCAGTTGCTGTTTTATGTTCTGATTATAAAATTTTATCAAAGTGTTTGGCAAACAGACTTAAATGTGCTCTTGATGTGTTAATACAGAAAGACCAAACATATTGTATACCCAAAAGGTCTATTTATGATAATTTGTTTTTAATGAGAGATATTATGGATTATGCAACAATATACAATGTTGATTTTGGTGTGCTTTCTCTAGATCAGGAGAAAGCTTTTGATCGTGTGGACCATAATTACCTTTTCAAGGTTCTTGAGTGTTATGGGTTTGGAGAACATTTTTTATCATGGATAAGAATATTATATACTGCGCTGTAAGTATGGTTAAAATTGGAGGAGGTTTAAGTGTACCAATTCTAATGAAAGAGGGATAAGACAAGGGTGCCCTATGTCTGGTCAGCTATATGCTTTGGCAATAGAGCCTCTACTTTATTTATTAAGAACTAAATTAACAGGTATATTAGTAAGGTGAGAAGCCAGATGCTGAAGCTATAAGCTCTCAGCCTATGCCAGAGTATGTGAGCGGAGCGAGTGGGAGCTGAGGCGTGGAGTGGAGTGGTGTGATTTTGACAGGAGCGTGGAGCGGATTTTTTAAAAGTCGGAGCGTTGTGGTTTCACTCGCTCCAAGAGCACTCCACCACCACTCCATCACGAGTACAATTCATGCCAGCGCCGAATATAACTGCATATTTAGCAAGTATTCACGTTAAACATATTTAACTATAGCTTGATACAGATGGATCTCTCAAATCAGAAGGTTACAATGCGACAAAAGCCGAGCGGAAGTTATAGGTTAGTTCTCAAGGAGTTTGTCTGTTCCTTTTGCTGAAATATTTCGGTTCGAAGCATGATTTAAACAGCTACAGCACACATTCACCTAATTGCTTTCACAATAATGCATTCAAACAAATGTAATCTTACAGTGTTACTTCATCTGTATCTGATTTTGAATGAGCAGAAATTTGTAAGAAATGCATTGATCTGTAGATAAAATAAAAATGTACTGTTATTTTCATCACAAACAAAATTTGCACAGCAGAATACAGTAATCATATTAATGCTGAAATCCATGTTATTAGTTTGGCATGTGTTAGGAAAAAAAAGTTTGCACCATAGCCTAAACCACTTTGAAACACTCCTGCTATTTTATTTTATTTTAATATAGGCTACATTATGAACACACCATTAGCATCCCATTTTAATTTATTACCATCTAGGCATCGCTTGCCCACCTCTTATGACTCAAGAACAGATCAAAATTTTTCTTTTGTACCACAAAGCCATTAAGGCTTAAATAAATTAAAATAAGCTATCTGTCCAGCTGGCAGGGTTAGAACCAATGGTATTTTTATTTGTATGTATGTATTTTAGTGTTTTGTAATGCATCGATTGTTTGTTATATGTTGTCATGTAGTGCCTTGAGACTGCGCCATAAACCCAATTGCCCTTCACGGGACAATAAAGTTCTTCTACTACTACTACTGTTATGAACATAACATTTCAAACATACTGAAATACTTTTAGCCACGGAGCGAAGGTGGAGCGGTGTTTCTGGTATCACTGAGCTCGGAGTGGACCGGAGCGGAAATTGTGAACCCGAGCCGGAGCTGGAGCGGAGGGATTATTAATCAGCCTGAGCGGAGGGGAAATTGTTGCCACTCCACCCTCACATACTCTGGCCTATGCAGATGATATAATGGTTATGGTCAGAAATAAATATGATGTTCAAGTTTTAAAGGAAGCTTTAAAGATTTATGAAGGGCTTCATCAGCCAAACTAAACTGGGAAAAACAGAGGCTTTTATGGTGTGGCTCTGAAAGAAGCCCTTTACCTGAACTCCGGAAAATGTAAAGTGGGGAAGACAGGTATTAAATTAGAGGAGATATCTTGGAAAAGAGGAATATAGGATGAACAATTGGGAAGGATTAGTAGACTGAGTGCTTGCTAGTTGTCTAAATTGAAATGGCTGCTACCCCGTTATCCATAGGGGAAGAGTCCTGATAGCTAATAATCTTATTGCTTCCTCCTTTGGCATAAGTTGATGGTTTTGGAGAAACATAACTGAAGACAATCAAAAGAATCTTGTTAAGTTTTTTCTGGTCAGGACAGCACTGGCTAAAACTGCCATCCTCTATCTTCCAGTTCATGAGGGAGGACAAGGACTAATTGACATTTTTCTGGGATTGCTGTCAAAAAAAAGTCTCTCCACACACACACACACACACACTCACTCACTCACTCCTCACTCCTCACTCACTCACTCACTCACTCACTCTCTCTCTCACACACACACACACACACACACACAGACTCTCTCTTTGTCACACACACGCGTTTGTTTTTGTGAAAAGTGGGGACATCCCACAGGTGTAATGGTTTTATAATGTAGAAACTGTCATATTCTATAAGCCCTTCACCAACCTAACCCTAACCCTCACAGGAAACTTTGTGTATTTTTACTTTCTCAAAAAAACTCATTCTGTATAATTTATAAGCGTTTTGAAAAATGGGGACATGGGTTATGTCCTCATAAGTCACCCTCTCCTTGTAATACCTGTGTCATACCCTTGTCATTATATAGAGTTGTGTCCTGATATGTCACAAAAACAAGAGCACACACACACACACACTCACATATCTCTCTCTCTCTCTCTCTCTCTCTCTCTCACACACACACACTCACTCCTCACTCTCACTCTCTCTCTCTCTCTCTCTCTCTCTCTCTCACTATATAAGTATAGTGTAAAGCAGGGATAGGCAACTCCGGTCCTGGAGGGCAACTATCCTGCAGGTTTAACTCAACCCTAATTAAACACCTGAACAAGGCAATCAGTGTTTTCAGGATTACTAGATAGATACAGGCAGGTGAGGTTTTATGAGGGGCTGAAGCTAAACTTCGAGTTGGTGTTGCCTATCCCTGGTGTAAAGTATGTTGAAGTGTGGTGTTGTTTAAAATAAATAAATGTTTATGTTCTAGATTTCTGGGCTTTTCTGAAATAACATAATCTTAGTTTTGGGATGTTGGCGTCTAAGGCCCAATCCTGGCAGTATTTAGTTAAAATGTCGAGGTTGTTCTGGAGACCTTCTGGTGTTTTTAGACAGAATTAGTAAGTGTCTGCATACAGTAAATATTTGTCCTCTGTGTGGTATAATTGTAGTCCTGGACTGTTAGACTGGTCCAGTAGATCTGTCAGTTCATTGATATATATGTTAAATAAGAGTCGGGCTGAGGCAGCGGCTCTGTCTCACTCCCAGCTGTTGAGGAAAATACTCTGTCCTTTGCTGCCCAATTTTTACTGCACATTTATTTTGGTTATGCTTGTTTTTAATTAAGTCATATATTTTTACACCCTATGACACTTTGAATGGTTTTATAAAACAGTCCGTTATGCCAGATGGAGTCAAAAGCCTTCTTAAAATCTATAAAAGCATGCAAATATTTTTCCATCTTTCTTCTGGTGTACATGTTCATTTATTAGCGTGTGTAGTGTGTGAATATGGTCAGTGGTTGAGGTTTAGGGAGGAAGCCAATCTGAGATTTGCTGATGACATTGTGCTACTTTAGAAAGTGAAATCCGAGAGTTGACTATAGGCATAAAATACTTTTTCAATTACTGGTTCACAAGATCCCTCTGTAGTTGATAGGGATCGGTTTTGTCTCCACTTTTAAGATGGGAGAGATGAATCCTGTTTCCAGACCTCAGGAAAACTACCTGAACTCAAAATCAAATTAAAAAAGTTTGAGCTATGCAATTTGCAATTCAGGAGAGCTGTTTTTAAGCATCTGTTCTTTATCTTGTCAGGGCTTTATCTTTATCTTGATTTCTACTTTGAGGGATTTCAGTTGTTCACTAAGTTCTTGTTGGGTTGTGGATAATCTAGTGATTTTGGTTGTTTTTGATGCATGATTCAAGAGCATTCAATTTTTAGAGGACTTTAATTGGTTGGGTATTATTCAGAGGTCGTTTGAGGTGTATAGAGCTTCTCAAGTATCCTTCCAGATCTGACCATCTTAGTATGGCTAACTCTTGTGGTTTTGCTTGTTCCAGACTGTTCCACTATGCTCCAGACTTGACCCTGATCCTTGATGTTGTGACTACAGGATAGTGACTGGTTCAGCAGCAGCAGCATGCACTGGCGTGCTCGTTGGAGGTGCTCACTGAGTTTTCTCGAGATCAAACCAGAGATTTACCAGACTTAGAGCGGTGAGAGGTGATAGTTGAAGATAGTTGCTGAACTTTATTGTGATTAAAATCAGAACACTAAGCCATGATGATATTGTGATGATTGTAACTGCAGTTTCAGCTCTTGAGGCGTTGAGACCTCAAAGGAGCAGTTTGTCAGAGCTCCTTCCACATCATAACGATGATCTCCACTGGGGACAAAGAAGGATGTTGAATAATGTCAAAATGTTCTGAAGGTGCTTTGAATCGGTGAAGAGATCCCAAGATTTGTATCGCACTTCCTGGATGATCTACCTCGATCTCATTTAAACACATCGATGTGTCTGTGCTCCTTGGAAAAATGCTAGCAATGTATCTGACATTGACAACCTAAAAGAACAATGGGAACTCAGTAGCTGTCTGTGAAATGTTGCGGGAGGTTTCTGAGAAACTTGACGAGACTGACAGCTGTGGAGGCACTGCTGAACCGGATGCTATCTGCCTCACTGCCGTGGAGACACAACTGGGTCTTGCTTGCAGTGTCAGGTCCTTCCTGAGGCTGTGTTGGAAGACCAATAGGCCCTGGTCCTGTTTTCTGCCCTCCCTCTGTTCTGATGGATGTTTGTCCCAGCTGCATTGGTGAGACTGATGGCTAGGAAGGACGGAGCCAGTCTTTGGATCCAGCCCTGGGACAAGCATGAGACTCTCCATGGACATGATGGTTAAGGATGCGCTCGGCTGAAGCAGTATCTGAGGAAGCCCTGACACATGAGCCCAACACCTAGCATGTAAAAACTCCAGCGAGGTTTGTGAGAAAGAAAACTACCATAGTCAAGGACTGGTGTAGGTAGTAATACTGGCTGTTAAAACTAAAGTTGGTAGGTATTTTGCAACAAGTTTGATCTTACTCTTGATGCCGATACTCTTGACTGACTTAAAGATGAAAGCTAGTCAGTGACATGCAGAAAAAATGAGGCTGACACAGAGCAGATTTAGCTCCTTTTTGTATTTCTACTGAATGTAATGATGTGGCAGAGCTATATGATCATGCTTTGGCCCAGCTGGGACTTTTTTGTCGATGCTTGTATGAGCACCTCGATGGTCCTAGGAGAGCAGAAGGAAGACTGTCCAGGACAGAGGGATGCCCCAGCTCTCGAGATGAGGGGCTGTTGCGTTAATGATGCTAGTTGTGCCTGACTGTAGTTGTGGGTGAGAGCGGGATGAGACCAGCTGCTTTCGGCTGGAAATGACAAAACTATTGTAAAATCGTGTTGTCTCATAATATACCCATGAGACTCTTGAGTAGGTCATACTACTTCTGATATATCAAAGCGTCTGGTTGTGGATCCATTGCTGGATGAGTGTCGACATTCTGTGCTTTGACAAGCGTGGTCTGGCGAAATCAGATTTGTACTACAGCTGAACACTGTACACATAAACTTTCTGGGGCTGGAGGGGTCCACTACTGACCTCAAGTATAAAAGCTGGTTGAGTGTAGGATAGCTGGTGGTGTAGCAATATTGTGGAACATCAAATATGACTCAATGGTGAATGTGATTAGCCTAAATGTTGACTGGAAGCTATGGGGCTGTGTGTGATTTTAATAGAAAAGAAATGTATTGTCTTAAATGTTTTTACACCATTATGAATCATATGAGCATGAGGATGAATTTTTGAACAGGTTAGCTTTTTATTCGAGACATTCACTAGAGGAGAATAGTTCATCTTGTGTCTATAGTTATGGGGTGATTTTAATGCTGACATGTCGAGATAATAAATCTTTATTTGCAACACACTTACAACAGTTTGTGAATGAGTTTAGCAATTCTACTCGAGCATTGCTTTGTTTGCCTGACTCAGAGTTTACCTATATTTGAGTGATCGTGAGACACAACATCTTGGTTAAGACCATATTGTCACCACAGCTGATCTCATGCCTCACTGATAAATGTGGAGAGTCTGCTATGAGACATTCACCTCAAGATCATATACCTATTGCTGCTCTGTTAGATGTTGAAAAACTCCCCTGCTGTCCAGGAATAAGAAACTGGACTGGTCAAAGCTGAGTAAAGAGGAGGTGGCAGAATACTCATACAGAACTGAAGTTTTCTAAATGATATTCCACTGCCTTATGAGTCCTAATGTGCTCCGATAGTTAGTTGGAAGGATGTGCTACATGTTGAAAAAACTCTGTACCATGTATGATGGTATTGTGAGAAATGTCTTAATGTTCCAGTGTACCGTTCTGTAGAAAATGTAAAGGTTACTTCACATTAGACCTGGGTGAGATGAGTTTGTGGCTGAGGCAGTTATGCTGAGGCAAGAAGAGGCCTTTAGACTCTGCTCAGAGGCAGGAAAGCGAGACATGGGGAGATTGTTAGATGGAGACAAAATGTACAAATGCTAGAGTTAAGTATGCATTATGTTTTCATTGAGAAAATGAAAATACAATGAGAGCAGACTCACTAGCTAAGAAGCTACAGAGAGAAACAACCCTACTGATTTCTGGCAAGAGGTCAAGATTATGAATAACAATAAAAATATGTTTACCAGCTGACATTGAAGGTGTATAGTAGCCCAGAAAAATAGCTGAGCTCTGGCGAGAGACATTATTAGTGACCTATTCAATTGTGTCAAAAGTGAAGCGATTAGATTCAATCTGAACATACTGATTTCTCAGCAGATATCTATGATCCCATTGATATGTTTGGGAGAACAACAGGTCTAACTGTGGTATAGACTACATGTAATGCAGACTATCTCAAATATACTCCAGCCATAAGCTCTGTCCTTTGCTTTCCATGTGTTTTATGGTTGTTTGGTTCATAGGGGTTCTGCCTAGTAATGCTATTAATTGGTTTTATTTACTACCTTGCTTAAGACAAGAGCTGGTAGGCTCCAACAGTATTGACAATTATCGTCCAATTGCATTAGCCAGTTATCTTGTCTAAAAGTACTGGAGAGATACTGCTAACAAAGTTAGAAATGTATGTTCTTACTACTGATAATCAGTTTGGTTTAAAAGAAGCATTGAACCGATTTGTGTATCTATGCTCTTCAGAGATGTAGTGTCAGGTATAACAGCCTGCATTCGACCATGTTTTTTATGTTTTATTGATCGTCAAAGGCATGTTTGAAGAATCAATCATGAGCGACTATTTGTAAAATTGCTACGATAAGGAGCCCTACTTTTAGTGAGAATTGTAATGCTATTGGTATGTCCATCAAGCGTTTCAGGTTAAATGGGCGATGTTGTATCTGACTCATTCCCTGTCAGTAGCAGATGAGACAAGGAGGATATGTCTCTATTTTATTTAATGTCTTATGGATGTACTGTCAGTTAAATAGGTTAAAACTGGCTGTCTAGTAGCACACTATTTGTTAATCATCTAATGTATGCAGAGCGATCTTGTCCTGCTCTGTCACTTAGCATTGGGCTGCAGCGATGCTGAAAGATCTGACTTCACAGTATAGCTTTGAATTATGATATTAAATATAGCTAAGAAAAGCACATAATAGGTAGTTAGAAACAGTGAGGGATAATAAATCAACTTTCGACTTTTATTTGTCAGATAGCCCTCTTGCTGTTGTGTAGAGAGTTAAATATTTGGTCATGTGATATCTAATGACTGAGCGGATGACAAAGATCTATACCGTCAGCTGTAAAATTTATGCTCAAGCATATGCTCATAAGAAAGTTTATGTGTTCTGACTCTGTGAGTTGCTCTTTGTTTAGAACTTATCATCACCGCTATATACTGCTCAATTGTGCGTCTAACTATAAGAAAAAAAGGTATCGAGCGGCTTAGGTAGACTACTGAATGATAATGAGGTTGCTGCTCCGTGTCCCTAGGTGGCGATGTCAGAGTGGATTTGTTTGTGTCAATAGAGTTGCAAGCCTGGCAGGGCACTCTTAAGAATCAACTTGTGTTTGGTTTTATGTGTGCTTCGACAGTTCAGTGAACTATATAATAGAAGTCTTAGTCAGTCCTCTGAAAGAAAGCTGTTACAGATACACTTCAGGCTTAGGCGACACTGGTGTAATAGCCTGATATTCTATAGGCTATTATGGAATTTTTGTATGTATTTTTGTATTTGTTGTTGTTGATTGTTGTTTATATGGACCTGTGTCTGCAATAAGAAAATAGTTGAGTTTTCCATCTTCTTAGTGTGTTTGTTATAATATCCATTTTCTTCCTAGATCTCACTGTGTTTTTGTGTATGTTTCAGGAGTTCAGAGTGTTTAGAAGCGTAACTCTAAGTTGACAGGATCTTTGTGTGTTTTTGATTTGAAGATAGATCGGTAGCTCTCTTGTCTTATTGTTTTTACATTCTATGGTCTAAACCACTTTTCAGAAGGTTTCTGTTTAGCTTTATTTTTGTGTTTTATATGTGGTTGTTTCAGTTAAATGAGCATTTTTTTGCTATATTTTCAAAAATGTCATTAATATGTTTAATTGACTTAAATTTATTCCTTTCCAATTATTATCATATGTTGGATTGTTAAATAGTGTAATGTGAACTTGACAATTTTGTTTTGACTTCAGTGCTTTAATATATGTTTCAGCAGCACTCTGAGGTCCATCTATATAGTGCTTTGAGTTTATGTAGATGAATTGGCTTTTATGAATTCCCCTTGAGTTTGTTGTCTTCCCCTTTAATGAGAGATTGATCTGGCTGTGTATCAGACAGAGGCGACTGATGTTTAGCGACAAATGCACTGAAATGGGAAGGGCATATATTTGATATATGCGATCCTACAACACTGTTCCCGAGATCTGAGCTATATGTAAAACTGTCCACAGGAATCTCCTTTGATTCTACCGTTGAGGATATAAAGACCTAAAGTCCGACAGAGGTGGGCTAGCTCTTTCCGTGTCTGTTGACTCAGTATCTGGCTATTTCTTCTAGGTAGAGTACTGAAGAGATCTTGGGGTATATGTGTGAGACAGGCGTTTATCTCCTGAATTATCAATATGATCTAGTTCTGAACCAGTTCAGAGCATTTAAATCTCACATAATAAAATTTCCCGAGGAGTTTGGTATTGATTAATTTCTTCTTGTAATGTGTGGAATACTTCTTCATGCGTTATGCAGTGGAATCTGATGGAGGAATATAAATTCAGCGGATAAAAGGTCTTTATCCTAGAATTCAAAAGCTTTTATCAATTTTAACAAATGTGATTTTTGCCTTGCTGGACTGGTGATGTAAAAGGGTTGAGGTCATTTTTTATCCATTTTGACTAAACCTCCAAGAATCTCTACCACGGTTGTACTGAGCTGAGTTTCCATGAGGGGCACTATGATTTCAGAGTAGCTTAGAAGAACACTCCTTCACTGAGGTCTGAGGTCGCTGGGGTCCTGTGATGTTGGTGGGTGTGTGAGCGCTCCTTCACTGATTCTTCAGGTACAGATCTGTGTGGCGTCTCTTCATGATGGAGCCACTGGGTTACTCTCAGTGCAGCTGTTGTTGGGAGATTCTCTGTCTTGTTTTCAAGCTCCTAAACATTGCAGTCTGTTCTTTCAAGCTTTTCTTTTAACTTCAGTGGATGTTTTCTCAGAACTTTCTTTCCTCTGTATTGAGTCCTCTTTCATTTTGACATTTCAGCCTTAAGTTTCATGTTGATGTTGTGCACTCCTTAATTTCAGCCCTGAGATTATTGATGGTAGAGTATCTAGGCGACTCAGGATGAACTTCTTAGACTCCTAGAGACCTCCATCTCTAACAGGCGATCTTCTGGAGAGACACTGGAGATAACTGTGTGTGTGTGTGGTCTGCTCAGTGATCAGTTCATCAGATGGGGCTGGAGAATGTGCTGACGGAGAGTAGGGATGCACTTCATTCTCATCCTCAGATTCCTCTGTTTCCTCCTCAACTATCTGCTTTAAAAGGGAAATGATTTTTCAAAAGCTTGGGGAACTAGCTTCATTTCCTAGCAGTTAAGACCGTTCCACTGTTGTACAGATTGATGGTTTGGAAATGGGAGGAGTGATCAACTGACTCAAAAATGCAGATCTGACATCCTTTACACGATTCCCTTCTTTCTTAGTGTAGGGGAAAAAGTTTACTAATAACACTTTTTCCAGATGAGGCTTCTCTTTGTATAGAAGATCAGATTTGTCCTCTTTTCTTGGGAAGTCATATCAACATAAAGAGATTAGGGATGTTCATGTAGCATTGTCTGTTTAAAGGCTTTCTTTTATCTCCTTTAATGTGTGCAGGATAAACAATCTCCATGGCACAGCTGAGCACTTCCGTTGTTGACAGTTGGATTTATATAATGCTGGTAATTGTTGTTAATAACAATAATGTATATAATATATTTCTATTATATATAAATCTTCTTAATAGCGTACTGTAATGTGTTGATAGAAGGCAGGTGTAGTCTCTTCTGCAGGTCTCCTGCTGTACTGATGATTGTTCTGGATGTATGTCGGCTCTGATGAGCTCTCACTGCTGTCAGTCACAGCTCATCGGTTCCTCCATGAGAGATTAGAAGTTCAGCTCGTTTCTGTGCTCTTTCTTGCTATTCTTCTCTTATGTTTCCAGGGAGGTTCTCAAACGCATGGGCTTTTTTCTGAGTTGCTGTGCGGTATTTTATGATTGACGATAATGCTCGGTGAGCTCGATATATGATTGCGTCATGTCTCTCTCTCTCTCTCCTACGCAATACTACTACTCGCGGTAACGCATTAATATAATGTCATCCGACGCACACAGCATCATCTCTCTCTCGCGTCACTTGCGCATCATCATCGCTCACTCATCCGACATTATATACCGCGCATGCTGCCGCGACCACACATAATCATATTTATTTCGTCTCTCGCTTCGCGCATCATCGCATCTGCGCATGCTATCGTCTCACCGCATATCTGCGCACATCGCGCGCATCATCGTCTGGCTATCTACTCGTCGCGCAGCGCACACAGTAATGTATATGCGCTGCCGCGCAGTCTGGGTTTGGATCGGTGACGTGGTTTCCATGCGTTTGACGGAGTAGTCGGTCAGGGATAATGTGTTCGATTGCGGCGCATCGCAGTTGACTGGTTCTGAAGTTTGTGATCGGGGACTGGTAATCTGGATGGATTGATATATATATGACTTCTGACGCATCGCATATATATCTCTGCGTCGCAGCGCTCTCATAAGTCAATCTCATAATAAATAAATAATATAAATAATATGCGTCATCGCTGCATCTAAACCATCTTGCTCTCGCGCTCAAATAAATAATATAACATAAAATAAATAAATAAATAATAATATAAATACTCGCGCGCATATATAATGCTAATATAATATCGCTGCTCGCATTGCGCGCATAAATAATAATAATAAATAATATATGCGTCGCGCTCACGACGCGTACGTAAATAAATAAGATCATGCGGCGCTAAATAAATAAACTCAATAAGTCGACTAATAAATAAATCGCGATCATCGCGCGCGCATAAATAAATGAATACATCAAATAAATATAATAAATAAATATCATCGCGCGTGCGCTCATATAATAATATCGCGCGCGCGCTAATAGAATATCGCGGCATCGCGCGATATATCGCGCGCGCGCTCAATAAATAAATAATACGATAAATCAAATAATGATGGCACGCGTAAATAATAATATCGAAATAAATAAATAATAATATCGCGCACTCATAATGTGAGATCCATAGCGTAATATGTCTCGCTATCAAAATATAATAATTATTCATCTGCGATCTCGGGGCAGGACCGCAGCGGCGATCATCTCTGTCCTGCACGCTGCGTATCGCGGATTCACATCTAAATAAGACAAATACCTACGCACCGCTCACGCGCTACTCTCAGTTACACACCACTCACTCTCGCTCCCTCACAATACAAACTACACATGTTAGTCACGCACACCACACACACTCCACACTCTCTCATGCACACACACACACTCACTCTCTCTCTCTCTTGCCTTAAGAATCAGATCTCTGGATTTGATCACCATGTGATTTCCTGTTTAATATGTAAATGTGGGATAAATACTTAATTCAATTAAACTTTAAAATGGTAGAAATATATGTGAGATCTGTGAAGAATACTGGATCTTTCCAGTTGGATCTGGCACATATGTGAGACTTTATAAAACATGGCTGTACACTGCTCACAAATCTGGGGCTTCTGCGTGGGCTCTCAATGCAATGGTTCACCGGCTGATACACAAGGACCTCCTCCCTCATTTACATGTTGCTCCGGAAGATAAAAGAAAGAGATAATTAATAAATCTGAAAATAAATACATGTGGGAATAAATAGATACATATAATAAAAAATAATACATATAATAAATAGATTCATGAATAAATAGAATGTCAAAATAAATAAATGTATTAAATATAAAAAATAAAAAAGTATAAATAAATAAATAAATGTTAAAAGAATAAAAATAAATGTAAAATAAATACATTAAGAAGAAAGATTTAAAATATAATTCGGTTAGATTTTATTTCAAATGACTATTTGTTTTTCTATTTTACTTATTACATTTATTTATTTATCTATCTATATTTGTTTATTTTTTAATTTCTGCAAATGGTCCTCCACTACGTATGATTATTAACTCAATGGGCTGAGTTGCATATCTCCACTTTCTTGGATTTCCGGTCTTGCGGAGATGTGTGCATAGATACTTCTCGATTGTGCTAGCGTCAGTTGCAGAGAACGGAGAAATCAAATATTACCTTCTATGTGTTTACATGATTTATTATATCACTTCATTAATGCAAATGAGATCTACACTGCTATTATTACTATACTACAAATGTGCTAGAGCCAGTGGATTTGAAACTTATGCGTATGTTTGGATCAGTAAATTAATTAAATACACTATATGTTCCGAAAAGAAAGTTGAACTCATGGTTGTTTTACACACAGCTAATAATGTATTTTTACCTCACCAATTACTACAAATTACTTATTTTTTGAAAATTTTTTTATTACATAGATTTTTTAAAAGATAATTTACGTTGTGAGGCAGTGGGCTGCAATTTATCTTCATAAGTATCCATTTCTCAGACTAGTGCCCAAACATCAGTTTGTTTTCATCATTGTTTTTCACACCATATATTTAATATTTTACATCAAACATTTTTTAAATGAAAAAAAAAAAAAACGGGCTGTAGAGATGAAAACAATTAATACATGACTCATTTTAATGTTTTGTTTTCTGATAATTAATGCAAAATAATTAGTAACAATATAAATGTTGCTTATAGACAGATAATGATTTATGCTGCAGAAAAGCTATAAACCTTGATTAAAACACACATGAATGTACAAACACTGATCTTTTAATTAATCAAACCATTATAATCACGTTAAATTGTACAGTTACAGTTATAAATTGTTATCAAATAAAGTTAATAATAGAGACTGCATCTCGGTTTGACAGTCAGAACACCTTATTATCTTATAGATAAGCAGTCCAGAACAAATCAGCACTCAGAAAATGTAAAGTATTGCATATTTGAGTGGTTTTGTGTTGAGAAGAAATCCTGTGAAATATTAAATATTACATAAAATAAGCATATTTAACATAATATGGTACTTTCAAGGAGCTAAATAAATAATAAAAACACCAAAATCACAAGAAATGCATAAATCTTTAGATTTTATTTTATTGAAAGGCAGTAATATGACATTTATTGAAAAAACAAATGGGATCACTTAGCTGAGACTTTTGAAAGGAGAAATTAAGGGCGCTATGTAAGGATGCTTGAGTGTTAAAATAAATGTAATGAACAAATAAAATTAATTACATCTATGTACATTTCCATATTTTGATGTTTTAATATCACGAGCTGCAGTGACTGCTAGAGATCTGGAAGATGCTTCTCTCATTCTGCAGAACAGTATTGAGAAGTACAATCAGACACTAAAGACACCTGGGAGTCTCTCAGAGATTTCAGACAAAGGGAATATTGAATACAACTTCTACAGGGATATAGAAATGTATAAGAAAAATATATGGGGTGTCAAGAATGGCCTTTTATCTCACCTTTCGAGGTTAAAGACTCACCTAGTGTATGTGAGCATTGCGTGACATACAATAAGATATGGTGACCCATACTCAAATTTGTGCTCATGCATTTAACCATCAGAAAGTGCAACACACGCAGCAATGCACACTACACAGCAGTGATACACACACACACTACACACAGACACAAAAAAAGTGATGTCTATTTTCCAAATATCACCTGTCCTCTCAACCTCCCCACAATCATAAAGCACCAGAGTAATATGTCATGTTATACTGTAATGTTACTCTTAAAATTTCTAACAGTATTGCATGTACAATACTACAAAAGGTTTGAAGAATGAGTAATGATAAACTAGTTCAGTATTGTGAGATCATGTGAGTAGGGAGTGCATTTTGATTGAGTTTCTTAGCTTGTGCTTGTGCTGACAAGTTAAAATCTCTATAGATTGCAGATCCTGGTGTGTTAGAAAAGTGAAGCTCATACAAACACCTCAACACTAAAACCTTAACCTGAGTCTCAGAGATCATTCCTTGTTCTTCTCTCTCTGCAGGCTGTGGAGATGTGTGATGGAGGAAGGCTGTGCTGCTCTATTTCAGCTCTGAGATCAAACCCCTACACCTGACAGAGACATGATCTGAGCCGTGCAATAACCAGGAGACTCAGAGTGAAGCCTCTCTGCTCTACTGGAGGATCACACTGTAAACTGGAGAAACTATGGTGAGTGTTATTATATTACTGAGGCACAACTGAAACTTGTGTGAAAATACTGCAACAAAAACATTTCCATGTTAAGGGGATAGTTCACCCAAAGAATTAAAACTCTTACATACTTTGCTTTTCTTCAAGGCATTTCAAAACATTATGACTTATTTGTGGAAAAAATATTTCTGAAGATATTTTTAGAAATGTTAGTGTCCACTCAATGGAGAAGCAATGGTTGCCCAAACTTTGGTTCTATCAACAATATTCAGAGTATAAATGTTTGTGTTTTCACTGGAGAAAGAAGCTCACTGGGTTAGGAACAACATGGAAGGAAAATTATATATACAGTACAGACCAAAGTTTGGACACACTTCTCATTCAAAGAGTTTTCTTTATTTTCATCGATGACTATGAAAATTGTAGATTCACACTGAAGGCCTCAAAACTATGATTAACACATGTGGAGATTATATACATAACAAAAGTGTAAACAACTGAAAATATATCATGTGTAGGTTCTTCAGTAGCCACCTTTTGCTTTGATTACTGCTTTGCACCTCTTGGCATTCTCTTGATGAGCTTCAGAGGTAGTCACCTGAAATGGTCTTCCAACAGTCTTGAAGGAGTTCCCAGAATATGCTAGCACTTATTGCCTTTGCCTCGGTCTCGGTCCAGTCACCCCTAAACCATCTCGATTGGGTTCAGGTCCGGTGACTGTGGAGGCCAGGTCATCTGGTACAGCACCTATCACTCTCCTTCTTGGTCCATATAGCCCTTGATGCCTTTTAGGTGTGACTCACAATTTTTCATAGTCATGAAAATAAAAGAAAACTCTTTGAATGAAGGTGTAGTCAAGCATTTACTGTAATAAACTAATTAAGCGTTCAGATAAGTACAAAAATGACTCAGTTGATCCATCTTTCTCTAATCCATAAATAACAGATTTACATGTACTCATTTACCAATATTTTGTTGGAGCCTTGTATAAAATCCAGCACTGTAGTGTTTTCTAACTGCTGGCACAAGTCTTGAACATTTTACTCTGTTTGAGGGTATTTATATAAGAGGAACAGCATAATAAATGCTACTTTTTCTGCTATCAGGTCTAGCTCTCACTCTTAGATTAATTTTTGAGCAACTGATGTTATGTATTTGTATCTCTCTGAATTGGATACTTATTGTTTATATGTATGTTAGCATAAAACATTCTTGCTTGTACAAATAAGAACATTATATTTGGTTTATTCAGAGTCTCTTCTAGACTCATCTGCGGTGAGATCATGTGAGGCTGATGTTTCCTCAAATCTATGTCAGGACAGAACAGACTAAAGGACTCATGGATGAATGGACAGACATGGAACATCATCAGAGACCTTTTGATTTCTGTCTACACACTTGACTTAGCAAGTTGTGCTGAAGTGACTAACAAACTACATTTTTTTGTTCTGAGCAAAGCAGTAGATGATTGATTTAAAGATATAAGTTAACCTTCTTATGAAGGTATAAGTTAACTGAGTGAATCTGTTCAGTTCAGACGGAGAGTTTGTAAAGTGAGATCCATGACCTCGGTGCGGTGTGAGAACTCAAATGTGACAACTAGTCTGATAGATCAATAACTGAAAGTATCCACCTTATCCTTCAGCATGAAGTAGCGATGGGTGGAGACTTCTAGTTCATTAGCTGCAATAAGGAAATAATAGAGAAATTACAAAGCCTTATAAGCTGGTAAAACTGTTTGCTACTACAGACCAGTGTGTTCATAATTAAGATAATACATTAAAATAATATGGCAGAGACACACCAATTTGTAATACTCAAACAGCAGAACAAACTGTTTTGTACAGTTAAAATAGCTGGAAGGAACTGAGACCAGAGTAAGAACATAAGACTTACAAATTAATGGATGTCCCAGAATAATAAAATACCTCAATTAATTTTAACCAATATTTGTGATTAGTTACTAATTGACCATTCTACATTTAATAGTAACGAAAATTAGAGTCAGATTAAATAGAGCTACAATAATATTTAAACTCAATCCAAATTAGTGACTGACCTCCAAGTAAAATATATGTCATGGTTATACTAAAGTTACTCTTATTTTAACACTATCACCTATATAATATATAAACTGGTTCAGCATCACAATCATGAATCAGTGTGGGTAGAGTTCATTTTAAAATAATGATTTAGCTGCTGGCAGAGTTAAAATCTCATAGCAGTGATCTGGTTTATAGAAAGAGTAGGAGCTCAGCCAAACACACTCACAACACACTCCAACACTAAAACTTAACAGTCTCAGAGATCATTCATGTTTCTTCTCTCTCTGCAGGCTGAGTAACTGCAGTGTGGAGGGAGGCTGTGCTGCTCTGATTTCAGCTCTGAGATCAAACCCTCACACCCGACAGGAACTGGATCTGAGGAGGTAATAAACCAGGAGACTCAGGGGTGAAGCTGGCTCTGCTCTACTGGAGGATCCACACTGTAAACTGAAGAAACTACGGTGAGTTATTTAGTCAATCTTTCATTTATCATCTTATATTAAAGCAGATCTTAGTGTATTTTATCTTTCTCTTTGTGTACAGTATTTGACAGTGGAAACTCCACGAGCTCCAAACAACTGAATCAAAACAACACGTCTTGAACAAGACTGTCACCTGGACATTAACCCCTGGGGTTCCGAGCATCAGTGCGGTCTGTCAGTATTTTCTTGATGACCCTTGAACAGAACTAAAAATACTTTGATCATTTTGATCCACAGATAAGAATAAGGTATTGTTTTAAACTGGACATGGTGTACTTTTTATAATCTGGTTGCTGTCTGTCAGGTATTTTATAGATGGATTGTGTATAAATGTTATGTTTAAATATAACATTTTAATATAGAAATATTTAATGATTGCAAAAAATGAAATAAGATACTTTTTTGTAATGTGGTGTTTTAGGTTTTGTTTCATGTTCTTGTTTTCATGTCTCTTATTTTCTAGTTTGTTTCTTGCTGTGTGTCATACTTCCCTTGCCCTCATGTATCTCTGCCTTGTGGATGTGTCATGTTCTGATTGATTTATTGTCTTGTCATGTGATTATCTGTTTGCTCATTAGTTTGTTCATGTCATGCTGACCCTCATTGTCTGTTATAAGTAATCATGTTTTTGCCACTGTCCCTTGTCATGTATTAATGTTGTAACCTGCTGTGGAGTCTACTCTGTTCATGCCTCGTCAAATCAAGTCAAGTCAAGTCTGTTAAAGTCAAGTCTTTGTTTATTGTTTGTTTATTGTTTGGATTTTGGATCACTCTGTAAATAAACTGCACTTGGGTTCTCCAGCGGTTAGCCTTCATTGGACTTCGTTACACTTTTTTAAATATGAAACTACAACTGCCAGTAGGTGACAGCAAGTGACTGTCTTAATGAGGTGAGTTGAATCAACTGAGTGATTGAAAAATCTGATTCATTTAACCTTAAAGCGATTCAGCGGTTTTGCTGTTTGTTCTCATTTCTGATGGAGCAAAACGACTTTTGTGTCTGAAAATCAGGAATCTTCAATAATTCGTTTTTTTATATATATATATATATATTGATTTATTTATTATTATTTATTTATTTATTATTTTTTACCTTTTACCTTTTGTGTGTCATCTTTAATGTTAAATTCTTACCAGTTAAATCAGCATTCAGAGATATAGAAGCTTCGTCTGAAGATGAGTTTAGATGTATTTACAGTTTAATGCTGATCAGGCGGCTGAAAGGTGCATTTACACAGCAATTACAAATGTATAATGAAATGAAGTTGTTTTATGCAATATTTTTTAATACAGAAATATGAATGAAATTAATCAATGAAATGATGACTTCACTTATGGAAGTAAGTCATTGTGTTAATAAAGGAGCCTTTTATTCAATTAATTAATTCAAAATGCTTCATTCAGGAATAAAATTAACCGACAGTCTATAATAATTAGTAATTGCATTGTTGTCTATAATAATGTGTTTTTTGAAAGACAGGAATGATGAATGTGCACAGACCAATGGCCAAGGTAAGGTCTTTCCTTAAATATATTAAATCTCAGTTTGTTTTCCACCATCATCATCTGATCATGATTTTGATTGTAAAATGACTGTAATACTGTGTCCAAAGTGAAAGAGCTCTGTCTGGAGGTCTGGGTTTCATGAGACAGCAGCTACCAATCTCTACTCGTCACCTTTCACTCCCCTCTCAAGGATTTGACAAAGTTAAGAAAACCAGAGCGGATCGTTCAGCGTGAAGATGCCAGGCGTGTGATGGTCATTTAAGAGTTATTTATATTTATTTTACTTGATTTTTATTTGTTTATTTTGAGAAAAGAACATTTTTAATTCAACACACATCTACCAGGTGAATGCTGTTTTTAATGTTTTCTACGGAAAACTACATCACCATGACATTTATTTGTAACCTATCCATGTTTTGTGTGAATATGTCCCTGACACTCTTTTCTCTTTCTGAATAGGTTTCTCTCTTTTGTTGAACACTAAAAGAAAATGTGTTAAAGAATGTTAGTAACCACACTGTAAAAAATCCAGTCAACAGTGAGTTATGCTAATGTTGACTAAATTAATAAAAACTAATCCAGCCAACACTGAGATCATTCTGCTGCGTCACGACCTAGGTGACTTCACGGGAGAAACATCATATCAAGTTCATGAGTCAGGTAAGTGACACTAAATAAGCGTTAGACTCATTTTGCTCGATAAAACATACAAGCATATCGATGTTTTGAGTGGATATATAGAAGTGTTTTATAGTCGTTGTCAGAAGAAAAATAAAATTAAGGCTTTGTTATGTCAAGTTCAAGCGTCAACTGAATTTGTACCCACATGGAAAGAACCTATATGTGGATATATGATATATAGAAACCTATATGCAGTGTATATGCACATATATGATAATATATGTGCTGCATATATGCTTATATATCCACATATAGGAGAAAATTGAGGTGCATATATTTGCATATACAGGATATAAGCCCTATACATACAAGATATGTCTTCTATAAAGCTAATGGCGGGATCTGGTCATTTGTAGCTCATATCCACTGATCTATAATATAGATCAGTGCTCATATTCATTTTTGAGATAACTCATATTTTCTATTATCAAGGCAAAAATAATTACTGAAAAAAATTATGCAAGAACTTTTGTATGTGCGAACAGTGAAAGTTGGTATCACATGTAATTGGCATGTTATGGAATTTAACTATGGCAATATATTAACATGATATACAGAGCGGGACAGTAGCGGAGTACATTTACTTGAGTACAGTACTTAAGTACAATTTTGAGGGATCTGTACTTTACTCGAGTATCATTTTTTGGGAGTACTCATGACTTTACTCAACTACATTTGAGAGGCAAATATTGTACTCTTTACTCCGCTACATTTCTATCCATGACCGTAGAGTACCCGTTACTTCTTGGCCCGTCCACCGAGAGGGACCCCGATCTTTTTCCCTCGTCTCAGAAATATCCCAATAGTATGTTCCTGCACAACTGGAGGCTGCAGATTCAGGACCCAGATCTGGACCGAGTTCTAGGACCCGTTTTTTGTTGACAGCGCACCTACTGTACTGGACAATATAGCGATGGCTGCAGTTTCAGGACCACAGTTCTAGTAACACCGTTGGTTTAGTTTGCAGTCCGTTACATGGGATATAGCATCAATATATTAATCTCAGTAGTATTTGTTTTTAAATGTTATTTTTGATTCAAAATGCAGCAGAGGTTAATTACGAAGTGTGCTTTGAGTCACAATTTTACATTTAAACATGAATTTATGTAGTACCCTAACGCCTGGTTAGGGGAGATACTCATCAATAAAGAGACACCAGGACAGGAGCTGCTGCAATATCTTCTGAGTCTCTGTATTGTCTCACATTAATGCAAATAATTCTGCATTCTCATATGTCATATAAAGCGTATAACAACACATCTCTTTTAGAGAAAAACACAATATATGGAAAAATATATAGAATTACTCACAGCTTCTCAACAGATACGGTTTCCATCAATTAAACAAATAATTTCAATAGAAACTTGAATTACATTAATACTACTAGTTACTGTATGTTGCATACAATATTCACATGTGATACTCTACATTTTAAGCGTGTGCGTTTACCATGTCTTCAACTCTTTTAAACTTCTAAATTAGCTCAAGAAAGCATGTCAGCAAAACTAATTAAGCGTTATCTCTTTACACACCATTAGGTATGAACACATGTACAGTTTCTCTTATGAATCAACAGATTACTTTTCTTTAAGCACTGTCACCTGTAACTTAATTGTTAAATTAGTTCTCAAAACACCAGTTTGGTATTCATTCACTCCGTTTTCACATTTCTATGACCGCATGGTCTCTGCCATCAGTTTAGCATTCACCAGTTGTACGTGATAACTAGACGCGGTAAACTTGAACCGAACTTTTAAACATAAATACACAATGCATACACTTCAAACAATGACACTTGCCATTTTACAGCCTTGACTTACATAAAGTGTATTTCCACTACAATTTACTAATATCATACCTGGTTGGGGAGATATACAGTCAATAAAAGACACAGGACACGGAGCTGCTGCAATATCTTCTGAGTCTCTGAGCAGCGCCCCTCCCCAGCAAGTGAAAGTCCCAAGGCAAAAGTAATCAAATAATCGATCATCCATACTAGGTAAAGGAATACCAATCACCATCATCCAAAATAATACACTATGCCTTAACGGCATTTAGTTTATTTTTAATGACTAATGATTAACCTCCTTAAGGTGAATTAGCTCATTATCAGGTAAGTTAAATGGAATCAGCGTTGGAGTCACTAAATTACAGCCGACATTTTAAAAGTTGTTGAAAGGCAAGACACAAGAATGATTCAAGAATGTTTTATATATATATATATATATATATATATATATATATATATATATATATATATATATATATATACAGTGAGGAAAAGAAGTATTTGAACACCCTGCTATTTTGCAAGTTCTCCCATTTGGAAATCATGGAGGGTCTGAAATTGTCATCATAGGTGCATGTCCAGTTTTTAACTATTTATTTGTATGATACAGCTGCAAATAAGTATTTGAACACCTGAGAAAATCAATGTTAATATTTGGTACAGTAGCCTTTGTTTGCAATTACAGAGGTCAAAGCGTTTCCTGTAGTTTTCACCAGGTTTGCACCCACTGCAGGAGGGATTTTGGCCCACTCCTCACACTGATCTTCTCTAGATCAGTCGGGTTTCTGGCCTGTGGCTGAGAAACCCGGAGTTTGAGCTCCCTCCAAAGATTCTCTATTGGGTTTAGGTCTGGAGACTGGCTGAGCCACGCCAGAACCTTGATATGCTTCTTACAGAGCCACTCCTTGGTTATCCTGGCTGTGTGCTTTGGGTCATTGTCATGTTGGAAGACCAGCCTCGACCCATCTTCAATGCTCTAACTGAGGGAAGGAGGTTGTTCCCAAAATCTGTCAATACATGGCCGGTCATCCTTTGCTTAATACAGTGCAGTCAGCCCTGTCCCATGAGCAGAAAACACCCCCCAAAGCATGATGCTACCACCCCATGCTTCACAGTAGGGATGGTGTTCTTGGGATGGTACTCGTCATTCTTCTTCCTCAAAACCGTTTAGATGGAATTAAGACCAAAAGTTCTATTTTGGTCTCATCTGACAAATTACTTTCTCCCATGACTTCTCTGGATCATCCAAATGGTCATTGGCAAACTTAAAGGAGGACCTGGACATGTGCTGGTTTAAGCAGGGAACATTCCGTGCCATGCATGATTTCAAACCATGGCGTCTTGAGTGTATTACCAACAGTAACCTTGGAAGCGGTGGTCCCAGCTCTTTTCAGGTCATCGACCAGCTCCTCTCGTGTAGTTCTGGGCTGATTTCTCACCTTTCTTAGGATCATTGAGACCCAGCGGGTGAGATCTTGCATGGAGCCCCAGTCCGAGGGAGATTGACAGTCATGTTTAGCTTCTTCCATTTTCTAATGATTGCTCAACAGTGGACCTTTTTCACCAAGCTGCTTGGAATTTCCCGTAGCCCTTTCCAGCCTTGTGGAGGTTTACAATTTTGTCTCTAGTGTCTTTGGACAGCTCTTTGGTCTTAGCCATGTTAGTAGTTGGATTCTTGACTGATTGTATGGGGTGGACATGTGTCTTTATGCAGCTAGCTGACCTCAAGCGGGTGCATCTAATTTAGGATAATAAATGGAGTGGAGGTGGACATTTTAAAGGCAGACTAACAGGTCTTTGAGGGTCAGAATTCTAGCTGATAGACAGGTGTTCAAATACTTATTTGCAGCTGTATCATACAAATAAATAGTTAAAATCATATATTGTGATTTCTGGATTTATTTTTTAGATTATTCTCTCACAGTGGACATGCACCCTGATGACAATTTCAGACCCCTCCATGATTTCCAAGTGGGAGAACTTGCAAAATAGCAGGATGTTCAAATACTTATTTTCCTCACTGTATATATATATATATGTATATGTGTGTGTGTGTGTGTGTGTGTGTGTCATTTTTGCGACAACATCACACAGCACCAAAGTGAACCCTTTTCCATCAGTTGCTTCATGGATAGAATGGCTGAGAGGAAGCGAGAGACAAGAGAGATAAATAAGAAACATTTGTTTGACATATTCAACTGGAAATATATATATATATATATATATATATGAAAAGTGAGAATCCTTGCAGCATGTGGTGCATCTTTTCAATCGAGACAAGGATCTCCCTTTTTTTGGATTGTTATATGTATCTTGAAAAGAGGAGCCTACTTGTTAGAATATTTTGAGATCATGAGAAATATCCCTAGTGCCTTTTTTTAATCATCTGTCCCTACAATGAGCCTAACTAAATCCATAAAATCACTTCATATTGGCCATGCAGAACATGACAGAACAACACATGATATCAATGGACTGTATGTGGAGTAGACCTGCAGATTAGGCCAAATTGTATTCAAACAATTGAATCAAGCGCCTCATTCATCATTGCAAAACAATGCCAAAACAACAGGCTAACACATACTGCAACTAGGCAGTCAGTGCAGTTTAATTATGAAGATATTTTATACATAAATATGGTAAAACAAGCGACTATTAAGCCAGTATTCACACTAATACATTAAGCTGCAGGTAAATCTTACAAACCTTACATCAACCATGCTCTTGTCATCTAAGTTTAATAAGTTTAATTAATGTGCAGGCTAGATTCACTTATAATACTTGTCATTAAAACTCAACAAGGATTTATGAAATCATGCCGCAATTAACCGGTAATTAATAAAGCAGCTCACAAATTCTTAATTTGGTGGGAATTAATTATTAATTCATAGTTAGCAGTTCTCACTATGTAATCTTCCACCGTTTAAGCGTTATAAAATAAAACTTAATTAAATATCGGTACTCACCGTCTAGATTGCTGTCCGTCGTCCATCTTTAAGTGGTTTTGATCAGTCACGGTAGGTGGAGCTGTCACAAAAACTAGGGTCCTAAAACTGCGGTCCTGAAACTGCGCCTCGGTTGTGCAGGAATAGAGTGCGAAGTTATGGCGTCACTTTGTAGGCCAAAAGCGAAAGTGAGTTAGCATTTTAGCACTACGGGTTCCTAGCCCTAAAGTCTATTGGTTTTGAATGGGTTTTTGCTCAAATCGCCTGAAATAGGTCTGTGGTTAACAATAATATAATAATAATTCCTTCACATTTATATGGCAGCTTTTTCTAGACACTCAAAGCGCTTACATACGTCAGGGGTATCTCCTCATCCACCACCAGTGTGCAGCATCCACCTGGATGATGTGGCCGGCAGCCATAGTGCACCAGAGCAGCCCACCACACACCAGTATGGCGAGTGGAATGTGACAGGATTACCTGCGAAGTCGACGTCGTGTACTTTTACGTGTGAGAAGGGTGCCGCCTCAACTGGCGTCGCCTCAACTGGCGCGTGATAAGTATGTCGCCTCAACTGGCCGCGTGATAAGTATGTCAGCCTCAACTGGCGATACAGCCTCAAATGGCGATTGATAAAGTATGTAGCCTCAACTGGCGTCTGCCAAAAAAAATAAAAAATAATACTAAATAATAAATAATACTAACCTCTAAATAATACATCATCATCGGGTGTAATTTTACCAAGTAATAAAATGAAAGTGAACATGTTTTCTATAATCCAGTTATAATAAGTAATATCTAGAGTATACTTTTCATGCATATAGTAATGTATTTGATTTTATTAGGGATATATTTGTATTTTACTTAAAGGATAGTTCACCAAAATCAAGAACTTCATAATCAAGTAATCACTGATAAATAATTTACTCATTTTCATGTCTTTCCAAACCTGCAGGATATTTATTTCTTCTGTGGGACATATAAAGTTATTCTAAGACTTTCCTATAACCCAACTACTTTTCCATGTCCCTCAAACATATGATTTTTTGGCTTCCGATAAGTATACAATGGCTCATTTCACTGAATATTACAAAAACTATCATGACTAATATTTATAAAACATATCATATATGTATTCATAAAAAAAAGAGATAACATGATAAACACAAGTATGACCCATGCTCAGAATTTGTGCTCTGCATTTAACCCATCAAAGTGCACAGTGAACACACACCGAGGTGCCACTTTGTCACTTTAATGTTTATCAATTTATTTTCTGGTATTTTTTTCCCCTTTTTAATTTGTTGACTTCTGCTGTTTTCAGATTTCATTACTTAAACATTGTTAGGTACTCTGCTTGCTCATGGAATAAAAGCAAAGTATAAAAAAATTGACACTGCTTTATTTAATATTGTGGGAAGAGGTCTTAAAGCCATCACAATTCTCTGAATCATAATTTTGGATTGTGAGAAATCTATAAATGAAAAAAAAATACTAAGAATAAAATTCAAAGTATACTTTCATATTATGATCCAACTGTTTTGATGACTTGAAAACAAAATAGACATTTTTTTTTAAATGGTTATTAAATAGTTAAACTTGAGGTAAAAGTCACAACAAGAAAACCATGTGATGTTTCAGATGAAAGTTTAATCATTTAATAACAAATATAATATCGGTTGGAGTTTTTTGTAAATGTTTTACAATACAATCTTTAATCTTTAACTGTTATTTAATTAACAAAGTACAAATAAAATAATTTAAAAGATTAAATATATTTTGTAAATATAAACACATTTTAATTTTGATGGCTGCAAAAAATAATAAATAATAATAATAATAATAATAATAATAATAATAATAATAGAAAGTGAAAGAACACCTCCTGCATGAAAAATAATCAAATTAGTAAGTAACCCTGAATGAAATAACCAAAATATATTTAAAAGCTTGAATATCTCAGCTCTAATGAATGTAAGTAATATTATTTTTGGGCTTTATTTTTTTGCTCATAACTTTATAAAACATAAAACAAAATAAATACCATTATTTAGATTCTCCTGATTAAAAGAGCCCCAGATCACTATAATCCGTCATTATCTAAAGATATTCCTATTAAGTTATAACACGCATTAAACTACACAGGAGCTTGGCAAAAAAAAAAAACAAAAAAAAAAAAACATCAAAGATATCTGTAATGGCGATTTCGTTAGTAACCTCATGAAATATCATATATCATAGAAAAAGGCATGTCATTATTTGCAGAAAATCCATCATTTAGATCCTAAGATATCTCTCATAAAGCTATAATACATAAAATTAATTATGACATGGAGATGAGCAAAATATGAATTAATTAATTAAATAATATATATATATAAAAAAAATCAGAGGTTGCACTCTTGCCAAACATGCATAGATCTTGAAAAATGACATTCTTTTCAGAAAATTCTTCTGATTAATAAAACAAAATTTACCATAATCAGTCGATCAGATCGATAGATAAATATTCCTCATAAAGCACAACACATTAAATCAGACAGGGTCACAGGGACACATATGATGCAGCAAAGAAAAAAAGGCCCAATGCTACAAGTTTTATTCAGTAACTTCGAAACATGCACATAATTGGATGTCATTATTTTCAGGAAATTCTCCTGATTAAAAAGAGTTTACCATAATCTGTCATAGATCTAAAAATATTCATCATCTAATTATAAACTCCAAGTGTGCACATTGTGTAACTTTCTCGTGGATTTTATGCTGGTCATGTCATAACACATGCTCTCATTGTGGAAAATGTCATATCATTATTTACAGCAGATTCTCCACGATTGAAATGAGTCTAAAATCAAAACAACCCATTTAGTATTTCGTGTGAATAATAATACTTAAACCCATGAATCAAAGAAATCAGTTGGAAATATCCTTTGAACACTTGGCAAGCAGAATATAAAACCTAGAATGTTTCTGTATTTTATCTTTTATATAACTTATATAACTATATATAATTAAAGAAATTAAATCTTTTTTTTTGTGCCTTGTACCCTAATATGTCAGAAACATCATACAGCTCAGTTAGTTTTTGTCATATGTAATTTGAAAGGTCTCATAGTAAAATAAAACAAGTGTAATTATTTAGGACTTTGACTAAACTTGAAATTCAAAACAAAAGTTTATAAACTGTCAAGGACTAAGAAAGGCTACCTTGGTTCCAAATGCTGTAACTTTTGATTACTTCATGATATCACCATAAAATGTAATTCACATACATGAATGAATCATGTAGAACATCACCAAAAATGAAATTTTCTCCTACCTTATTTCAGACAGGAACCACTTTGGAGAGTTTACTTGAGTATATTGAACACAATTTATCTTTGGGGTATGGTTCCTTATGGGGTTCTTGCTCCCAGAATAACTGAACATACAAGAGCTTTAACATTAACCCCTGGAACCATGAATTTAGAAATACATAACAACTTTTAATAAAGTCTTTAAAAGCAAACAGTGATAATCATGTAGATGTGGCAGAGGGGCGTCTATCCTGTAGCCTGGTTATGAAGATGGGTGTCTCTCAGCAGTGAGGTCCACCAGCTAAGATTTAGGAAGCCTTAGTGATCTGAAACAAAGAAGGCAAAAGCCACAAGGTGCTGATAATGTGCTCATGCTCATAATGGGGAGGGAGGGTTGTGAGCCGTTGAGCATACTTACCGAGCAGTAGAGCCGCTATATATATTTCCCGTGTCTAATAGGGAGAGAGTGGTGATTGGAGCGTTCTGACAGATGACCACATCAGCTGTTCACAGCCTTGCCTCCATGGCCTGACTGAACTAGCAGCTGCACTTCGATTTATCTTGAGATAAATATAAGAGAGATATAAAAAATATCCCTTGACCGCATAAATTTCTCTTACATTTTATCATCTATTTCTCCACATGAGAATATTCAGAGGGCAAAGATTTTTCCCTCTAAAATATAGAAAGATTTCTATCAAATGATACCATCCTTTTGACTCTCCTTGCTACAGTTTTTTGAGTTATGAGTCATTATTTTTGAGTATGTCAAAGCAAAACAATACCTTCACTGAGGTGAAGCCTCGGGACTAAAGGGTTCAAAGCGGTCTTTAATCAGAGTAAATGTGGTAATAGGTCAGGGTATCAGGTTTGACTCATCAGAAGCTATACATCAATTCTATGCAGTGATCCACAGGATTCTCTCAGACAGTCAGAGACAATGGAAAGTGTGATGTGCTCAGATGAGTCCACTGGGAAAAAACAGATGAGTTCTCAGTCCCAAAGACCAATGGGCCATCCAGACTTTTACCAGTGACAGATGCAAAAGCAAATATTTGTTACTGGATGGGGGTTTATCAGAGCAAGGGGAATGGGTGACTGGCATGTGTGGCAGTACACTGACATGGAGGCATTACATGTCATTGGTATTGTACAGAGAGCATATACTGCCATCAAGATGACATCTTTCAAGAGCAGTCCATGGTTATTAGACAAAGACAACACCAGCACCTCATTCTGTCCTTCACTCATTCATGTGCTACAACAGCATGGTTTCGTAGAGACAGAGTGAATGTGCGGATCAGTCCAGATCTCCTATATTGAACATCATGAACCCTAACCCATCATGAAAAGGACATCCAGGCAATGATGAACACAGACTGATGAGCAGCTGAAGTCTTGTAAAAAAACTATTAGTATCTTCATTTTACAAAAAATTAAACATTGTAATTTAAAGAGTTGCTGGGACACAGTGTTAAACATGTCTCTGTCCCAGTTATCTTATATTTACAGATTACCAATTATTTGGTCAGTGAAAACATTGAAAATCTTTTTCTTTGCACTTTTGCCAATCAAATAAACAATAGAATTACGATTTTATTATAAGATCTTGATTTTTTGCATTTAAAAAATCTTTTTTCTGATTTGGGGTTGTATTTAATCCTATCTTGATGTTTTATGTCTTATTGATGTCTATAAAGTTAATGTAATGATAAATATAAGATTCAAAATTTATATGTACTGTAATTATATAAAACTATACGGTCAGCGCACCATAGTTATGCAAATGAAGTAGATCATCGCGTTTGATTCAATTCATAAGGAATTAAAACTCGAAGCACATTTGGGTTCAAATCAATCCCATGGCGCCATCTAGTGGACAACATTAATATCACAGCCTTAGCGTCCCAAATGTTATAAATTAATAAACCTAAGCATGTTTGCTTAGAAGCGACTTTGTTCTCGGCGCATTTAATGTTAAAGATCGAATGTCTAATGAATATCTATTATAAATACAACTTTATTTCTGTTAAATTACACTCTTCTATGTCAAGATCACAAGGAAACAACAAAGAAATGTAATTCAAGCAGAAATCATGCATTTCCTCTCAGTTTGTCCCTACTTTTTTGTAGCATCGAAGCAAACTGAACATTAATGCTGTACTTCACACCAACTTAACAGATAAACAGAATTTATCAAACACAAAATAGACTTCATGCAGTAATTATTATGCACTATTACCCGCGTTTGGGAAATATCTAAATAACAACCTATTACAAATGCATCTACTGTAATGCAAACTTTACATTTGTGTAAAGTGACATATATTGAGACGGATGTATATATCAGTGCTCTTGTGAGCGGCGTATATTGAGGCGTATATATCAAGCGTCATCTAAGGCAACTAGCTAGTTCAGGCGTGCTTAAAACATGTACTATTTTTGATACATTTCTTATATGCGCCGTCGTCGCGTCGCCGCCTATGATTGAGTTCCAACAGTGGCGTTGCCGTGGCGTCTGCAGGTCTGGCGTCTGCCCTCCCATTCAATCCCATTCAAAATGGACCGGACTGGCGTGTGGCGGAAGGGTCGACTGCTCCTTCTCCTGCTAAGCCTTAGATTTGGCAGAATTCACACTTCATACACCAGCTTACTGGTGGAGGAGACGAGTGATGAAGCCAATCAGCAGATATGGGGATGTTGTAGGAGGCCATGATGGTCAGAGGCCAATGGGCGAAGTGAGCCAGGATGCGAGGTCACACCTCTACTCTTTTGAAAGACATCCTGGGATTTTTAATGACGCAGAGAGTGAACAAAGCCTCTAAATATTTTCACGTTTTGATTTATGACATAAAACCCACAAGTTATAACCTGCTTGTGATTTTTTTAAACTTTATTGTGTCTTAAAAGCGGTGGTTTGCTAACAAGTTGCTAAAGGGACTACATCCCTTTGGTGAGGGACTTTAGGCGCCATGAAATCTCTCACTTGCCGTCATTTCACCCTCACGTTCATCTCAGTTAATATACATAGCGTTATATATTTAGTCTTTTCAAATTGTAGTTTTACAAATATTATTGTACACAGAATTCTATGATATTAAGGCAACCGATTACTTGGCGGCTGGCTTGACCGCTTTTATTTCTGTGGAGAGACTGTAGTTCGACAATGGTGTTTTGTTTTGTCCGAGATGAAAGCACAAGTCGTCGAATGAAAGATGCTTCGTTTTCCGTCGAATCGATGTTACCCAAGCGGAGACTCTGGGTTGATGCCATAAGGTAAAGCTCACACAGCGATGATTTCCATGTGAACATCGTATTTACTGCTTAATGTAGCCAGCGAAACTTTAATGGTGCATATTGCTTAACAGCTATTGTTACTTTGGGTCAGATGGGTTAAAAGGCTACTAAGAATAAGCGTTTTCATAACCAAATCAACAGCTAAAATACCTTTGTCTTTCTCTTAAAATATCAAATCCTTGTTTACTTTACCACTGTTTAATATATTAGATCCGCTGCAGTTGTATTAAAGGCTACGTTAAGTCAGAAATGTGTTTTTTTAAGATATTCAAAATAATACCTGGTTTATTGGCTTATTGTAACTTGTTTGGATATAATTAAGAGGGTCCTCACCCTGATATTTGTAACTTGACTTTTACCCACTTATGACTGTATTTGTAAACAGCATTAGTTAAGGCATTAGGTAACTGATATTAATCTTTGTTATTTTAGTAGTAAATGTAAACTATATTTAATGTGCTATATAAGCGTTGACAGATCAATGAAGATGATTAATGTAAATGCTGAAAAACTCCATTCTAATATAATACAAATATTTTATTGTGTGATTTTTCCCCACCCACTTTGTAATTTTAATCTGTAAAGGTGTAACTTCCATAAAACATTGCTTATTTTGAATTTATCCTTAGCTGAGCTGACCGGAAACCAGTGTCCATTCGCATCTGCAGCTGTCATTTTTCCTGCAGGGGAAAAAATGTCCCTGTTTTTGTTTTATCCTACAGATGTTCCCACTGGACAAATTTGGAAAGATCATTCATACTCCCTGAGACAGGATAGGCTGATGTGCTAAAATGTTCAACCACCATTGTAGCAACAATGCCATCTTTCCCTGTAGAGACCTGTTGTGTGAATTATCAGTTTTTGCAATTAGTATATAGTTTGTTTTCAGTTTACTTATTTTATGAAAATAAAGATGTTTACTACAACTCTTGCTTTAAGGTTTCTGTGGCTAAGTTATTAGAGCATTTTATTAACTGTGCAAAAGGTTGAGTTCAATTCCCAGAGAATATGCTAATATGTATAGCCTGAATGCACTGTAAGTCAGCCTGTCTGACAAATACCAAAAATTAAATGTTAAACTATTGTATACTACTTGTATACTATTGTAACTACACTCCAGTCAGCTCACAGTAATGTGAATGTGAGATAAAATTTACTGCACTAGTTCTCACATTGGGGCTTGTGGATTACCAGGTAAAAATATATAGAAAATGTATATATGGTATATGGTTTATTCAGAGACATATATGGTTTATTTATATTATATTATAATAAGCATTTGCTAGAGCTGACTCGTGATCATGGCTGACTTTGAGGATTGTCAGACTCAGAGGAATTTTACTGTGTATCAAACCAAGATCCAGAACCATATAGTTTTGAGCCAGAATACACAGCGAGGAGTTACAAACTTTGGAAGCTGTAAGACAAGATGCGAACAGATTGATGTCAAAGGGAGAATCAGACGAACACAGACTGGTGCTGTAAATGTGGAACATGCCAACCTATGCCGACAGAAACCGAGTGCCTTTGTTGTAATGAATGGGACTGGGTATTGCCATCAATGTCAAGGCTTGATGACAATCAAAATATTTGCGTCACTACCGGAAGATTTCTCTGCCCTAATACACCCGGCAGTTGTGTTTTATTTCCCATTGTGACAAGATCAACTGGAAGAAGCCCCATGCCGAGTGAACCTAATGGTCAGCTGTCCACCAAGTAAGTGATTTTGTTATAATGATCACGAGCAGTGTGTTCATGACAACACAATAATAACAATAAAGGGGATACAGGAGCCCTATTCACGTAATAGTGTCACTACTAGGTTATATTACATTAGCATGGCACTGTTACAGTATGGCTAATGTTAGTCATCTCAAAACATAGCGGAACACTTACCACAGCAACAGCTGATCCAATTTGTCCTGTCTTTATTATCGATGGGATGGCTGTATCCTTTGGCACGCGTTTCATAGTCCTTGTGGCAACTTGCATTTTTCAAAATATAGTCTACAGTAAAATGTTCAGAGCAAGCGAAATGCCTTGATGGTGTTTACAGGTGTGTTTGGAACTAACGTTATACCCAGAGCAAGTAGCCATCGATTCATCAGGTCAGCGTTTTGGGTTGGAATTCTATGAAACATCATAGTATTACCTGGTCTATCCTGTTTATTGTGCAGCTCTTTACAATACAGCGAACACCCATGATTGCACAATATAAATTTACTATCTAGTGATTGCTGACTGACTGACTCTATTACTCCAACTCTGAGCTGAACACTCTGCTCCTCACCACTGCCGCTCTGGTGCTGCGCTAATCACTCCTGAAGTAGCCACTCCGTCCAAGTAGCGTTAGCTGTGCTCCTACGCTAGTGAGAATATAGTTCCCAGTATTTATACGATTAAAATGGGCTCTGTCTCATATAGCCTTGTTATTTGTACGCTGTGACTATACAGATCACAACATGTAAATAGGAAAATGTTTGCATTATTTTGTCACTTATTGGGATTACTATGCTAACAGTATCCATTTACATCCAGTCTTTATGCTAAACTAGGCTAGCGGTGGGTGCGTCAAATAACACTTACAGAAGCAGAGAGAAATGAAAAGGTATGTATGGACTAACTCTGGGGATACTGTGAATAAGCTAAAGTCCCAAAAGTCGAGTGTTCCTTTAAGGTTCTCAGACTCCGAAAAATGTTATGCTTTGTTCCAAGAAAATCAAGGATCACTTCATACGTGTGGCCTTCTGAGAAATATTTATGGATTAGGCCTGCCTCAGTGATTTCATCTAATATGGTTCCTGAGCATGAAGGGAAAAGAGTAAAATGTCATTAGGAATCCACAAATATAATCTTAAACATAAAAATGTAGCGGCATTAAAAAACAAACAAGTTAACTGTTTGATACAGGTTGAAAAGTATATGTATTTAATCTCAATTTGTGCACAAATCCAGTTAGCAAAAGAACAAGAACAACAACTGGCGTTGTACAGGCATTTAAGCGTACCACTTTTAACATTTAGGTATTGGGAGGTCTATGTTGATGTACAAAGATGAACAAAATGTAGTTCTTATAATTTAATGGACAGAACAGTATATAGAGAATGGCAGTAAAGAGAATATTACCTGGGCACATCTGAATGACACCTGGTCATACCCCGATTCTAGGGGCATTCTCTAGACAAAGCCTCTGCCCCATCAACTGCACAATCTTGAAAGTGGCCATTGGAAGCCACAGAAAGGGCAATTTTGTCTGAAGAAAAAAACAAGTTGACTGAAGTTAATCTCAATTAATTTACCTTTTTGCAATTATTGAAGCATTGCAATTTATTTTCATTAACCTTGAAATTATATTAAATTGAGGATATTAAATTAAGTTAACCAGTTATAAGTAACCTTCCGTTAATGTGGTAATTATTCACCAAGGCTAATAATATCCAAAAGCATGGAATCATGCAATCAGAGTATATAGTACATATAAAGTATTCAGCCCCGTTTTAGAAGCACTGGTGTAGAGAATTATAGGGCAGTTATCCGACAAAATGCAAGTTTAAGATGTTTTACCTGAGAAAGTTTTTGCAATGAGATACTTTAAGAAAAAAAATATCAATCCCATTGTTTTGTTTCAAAATGCACCTTAATGTTTTTTTTTTTTTTTTTTTTTGTAAGGTGTTTTAAAGACTATTAAAAATCCTAATATAACTAACATCTAGTCTGGGTTTTAATTAAACCTTGTCCAGGAAAACCTCCAGGAAATGACCGATTTCTATTTGCCTAAGTCATTTTCAACGTATTTATTCCTATTTTTTAAGTTAAATACAAATACAATTGATGTAGATTTGTAATGTTTAATAAATGTAGATGCTAACACATTTGTATTTTATGATAAATAATGCAGGACACCGGAAGCGGGATATGGTTATGCATCTGTCCAATTCCTCCGCTTTAACCCAGCAAACCCGGAAGCAAATGTCCCTCATCATTTTAACCAAACATGGTCCAGTCTGTACACACCAATGAGCAAAAAACCAATAAAGTAACAGATACAAGATGATTTACATAAAGGTGAAATTTAATTGCAAAGCTCGTTTCTCTTTTTCCATGGAAATTTTTTCAGCGTTTAGGAATATTATTAATATTTTCAATCAATATTTACAGATATATTGATTGTGGTAACGAACAAAAATTCAGTACATTAAAACTTTCATAAGTACAGATGTATTTGGGAAAAAACTGTAATAAACACAGGATGCCAAACAAAAGGGCTCACCATCTAAAAGGAACTATAAATTGAATTAGACTGTAAGCCGTATCAAATACTGTAGTAAAGAATTAATTACATTTTATTTATTAAAATTTGTCATTTGATTCGTTCTTACAGATCGTTGACAGTTAAATCACAGAAATGAAAACTTGGTAGATGGTGGTACTGTGTCACACAGATCACATGACACTTTCAGAAATATAAAATTACAAAATAGATTCTTCAATTTGGATTGAAATTACTGTGATAGCTACTTCGGGATATTGGGCATTACAGCATTGTATCATAATGCACATTTGTAAGTATTAATGCAATAAAAAAAATGATATCTGTAGAGTTTGAAATTTTGTTAAAAAAAAAAATCTCATTCTCAAAGTTTGGAAACTGCCAACTCCAGTTCATCCTCCGAGACCCATTTTTTTTCAAGGCCCTTTCAGGCTGAATTTTGATATTTCACTTGAATTAAATTATATGATATTACCATTACCGAACTACTATGCTGTGGGGCCAGATTGACTATCGAAACATGTTCTTATGATTAAAAAGGACTGTTTTTTAATATTTTTGTTATGAATTTATGTGTTAATTTTGGGGGGAAGTATTAGCCCCCAGATTTGTTGAGAGAGGGTTCGGTAAAATGGGCCGGTTGATCAAAAAAAATGGGCCAGTCAAACTGCAAAGTGAAATAGTTTCAGAAACAATTTGATTATATTTAATTTAATTACAAAAAACATCAATTTAATCAAAAAAAATTAACAATTTAAAACTTTAGATTTCATCTCTTTCAGGGGCCATCAAGACATGAGTTATGAATCATTATTTCTAAATGTTTATTTTTTTTTTTTTTTATTTATCAACCTTATTATTAGTAAGATGGATATGTCAGGGATTCTGCTTGTTTTCTTTGGCCTTGTTCAGTGAAGTAATTCACTTTGCAACCGAACCAATAAATCATTTCTAAATAAACACTTTTGGGAACAGTTTGAAATTTTTTGCAGTCATTGGTTTACAGTTAAATGGGCCCATTTTACCTGATGCCCATTGCCTGATATCATTCTTTATATTGAAAATAATAAAATAAAATAAAAATATATATATAAGTTCTCTTTTTTTTTATCCCATTTATTGTTTCACCAAGAATCAAAAAAACAATTTGCTGTTTGATGAGATTTGTTTATCTGTATTCCGTAGTGTTCTTCCGAAATTTCTTTCTGTAATTAATTTTGTCAACATAGACATGTTCTGTTGATTCTTCCTGACAACCCCGACCTGTTGGATTTTTCCATTGAGATGATGTAATGTCTTTAGATTTGGTGACCCAGCTTAATCTTGATAATGTTTTGAAAATGATTTGGGATTTAATGCTGAACTTGAATCTGAGCACAGAATAACTTTTGTTTAGTTGAACTTGTTCTACCCAGGCAGAGTGTTTATGATAAACTGCCAGTTGATCTGATGTTCTTTATTGATAGATACTTAAAGTTGAATGGTACATGCATAAGATCTTCTTCCAGGTTTTGGATCCATCTATATATTGATATATAATGCTTATAAAATATTATAATGTTCCAAATATGAGTTCTTTCGTTTTAACCTGGATTTTGCTATAAACCATTTTTTATTTTACTGAAACTTGTCTTAATATTTTTTTGCATGAACTTTAACTTTGAAATTTTTGAACTGTTGCCCCCTTCTTAATTCTGAAACCTCTTACTTTTTAATTCTTTTCTATAGGATCCGGGTAAAACACGAAGGAACATTTTGCTTGCGTTCCCATGCAGGATTTTGCCGGGAGGCGCCTTAAAGTTAAAAATTTTTAATCTTGGCTAACTTCCAAAAGTTGGGTAGTCCTCAAAAACGCCACTGTTAATCCCATTGGGAACGTTTGCTTGGTCAGTTGTCTTAAGATAACTTTAATATTATTGCACTACATGTATTATTATTATTAAAATATTTTGAACAGCCTTTTTTTGGGGAAATAAAAAAATTCATCAAGATGAATTGTGGGAGTCGACAAGGCACGGGCTATTTGAGCAAGAAGGGGGAGGGGGCGCCGTACCTGGCCTCCCGCAGGACCGAACCCAATCCAGATGGTTTAGGGGTGATGGACCGCAGACAGAAGGCAAAGGGGCCAACAAGGCTAAGCATTCCCGGGAACCCTTCAAGACTGTTGAAACCATTTCAGGTGACCCTTTTAAGCTCATCAAGAAATAAATGTGCAAACGTAATCAAACAAAATTACTTTCAAGAACCACAAATGCATTTTCAGTTGTTTCACACTTTTTGTATGTTATATAATTCCATGTGTTAATTTAGTTTTGATGCCTTCAGGGTAATCTATAATTTTCATATTGAAAATAAAGAAAATGAGAAGGTGGTCCCCTTTTCGATATTTTTATATATATATATATATATATATATATATATATATATAAATACCTGCCGCCGAAGCTTGATGATGTTTGCTAGCCATGGTGAACTTGAATTAAAAACAGCGTTAAACCCTTTTAACGAATTAAGACCGGGGCTGGGAAATATTTCGTGTATGGGGATTAATAATTCCCCTTTTCTCCCCTCAAGTGAAGACCTGTAAATTGTCATCTGCTCAATTGGTGTTAATGGTGTTTTCCAATTCATGCTTTTAATACTAGTTTCATTTTCAAATTGATCTGATACTTTCGTTTCCAAAAAAAGTAAACACATTTTTTCACTTTTTAGGGCCTGACTGCCCCAGTTAGTCAAGATTCAGTGAGTTCCTTATAAGGAAATATATTTTTTACCACCTAAGTTTAAATGTTTATTTATTGTTTAAAATTAAAACATATATTTTTATCGGGGAAAAAGACAGTCTGGGCAGCAGCAAAAGAAACCATTACAAGTACAGATGAGTTTCAAGAACTGGTACAATTTGGTTCCTGACTTGTTCTGTACTGAAAACATTAATATGTACAGGATCAATAGTGCTGCCCTTATTATTGTAACATTGATTCATTACCCTTTAGACACAACCAATTACTAAATCATCTTTGAGAATGCACAATTCTCAAAGAAATTAATTCTGGTGATTACTTCCTTCACTCCTTGCCGTTCCCTTCAGTCGTCCCAGACCTCCGTTTTAATCTTTCCCTCAAATCTACAGAAACAAACGAAAATTTTTTTAGACAATTTGATAAGTCACAAATTGCAATAGTTATATAACATAATCACAATACCAATTATATGATCGTGTTTACCAATCTGGTATTTATAGTAGCTTCTCGCCGTTTGGTGCTGGGACTACTCATCAATCTTTCACCTTTCCCTATAAGCCCCAAAGACGGATAGGGAATCACAAAGTTAGTGTGGAACGTTATTTGGGATTATGCAAAATATGGTCGGTCCAGTTACACGTAGTTTTATTGTTTTCAATGTTCAAAAATTTAACTGACCCTTGATGTCAAAGGACTACTTTGAAGATGTTTTCTTACCCTTTGGACATGGACGATACCATACACCAAGTTTCAATGGAGGACAGAGCTCTCAGACTAAATTTAAAATATCTTAAACGTTTTATGAACAGAGGTTTGGGTTTGGGCCATAGGGTTGTTATTAAAGACATAATTTTATTTTTTGGTTGAACTAACCCTTTAATAGGTACCTAGAATTAATGAATGGCAGAATTCAAAACATACATATTAGTACCCAATGAAAACTACTATACATAAAAATTAAGAAAGCCCCAAGTCACTAGTGGAAACATAAAATTCAAAACTGAATAGTTGATATCTCAATGAAGATCCCATGAAACTATTTTTTGTTACTGTAAAAAATAAAAATTACTAGTCACTATTAATTTTCTGGTATTAATGAATAAGAACTAGTATCCAAAAAAAGTACAGATCTAATAAATAAGAACTATATTTAATCAAAGTACAAATTTAATCAAAATTTAGTATCTAATTAATAATACCAAAAAAGGTACGTATTAAATGAATGTACTAGTACCTAATGAAAAGCACTAATACCAAAAAAATAAGAAATTAGTTAATGAAAAAGTAGTATTTGGAAAAGAAATAGTATCTAAAAAAAAAGTAGTAACATGATAAGAGATATAGCATTTACTGATTAAAAAGTTCCAGCCCATAGGGCCCGGAAAAAAAAACATTCCCTTTTGGACTTCAACTTGAAAACAGACTTTATTCTCTGTGTGATATCTGTCCAAGTGGTTGGTCTGGGACTGGTTTTAAAAGATTTTCAAGACCTGGGACCACTGTCAAGATTTAAAGAGGATGGAGTACCATCTGTCTTAGGTCTGTAGATTTGGAATCTTTGGGAAAAGTGCACCAACAATTTGAGGCTTTCACAAACATTACTGTTTCGGACCAGTTTGAGGTTTTACTTACATTATGAAAATGAGGTTTTTGATATTGTTTTGACTGTAAATGAAAGGAGGTAGACAATAAATTTGTAACAAGAACTGATTATTAATGTTTAATTTAATTATTCTTTTCTGGGAAACAAGTTCAGTTAAGGTCATTTGAGGCAAAACGAAAAATGCGATTCGAGGTAACACACAGCTTTGCCAAAACTTATCCTCCGGAAAGTGCAAAAGAACGCAGTCAAACCCAAACTTTGGGGCGGTCATTTTAAAATTGTCATTTAAATGAACTTTAATGTGACTGGGAAGAACAATGCCCGGCATGATTGACCGGGCCCAGAATGTTTCAAGCAGTCTCGGAAAGAGAATTGATTTTTTATTTTATTATTAATGCCAAGGTACCAAAGATGGACAGAGAATGTAATATTACAAAGAGGTGACAATACTTGCAAGCACCATGCAGACATAAGTTACACGATGAAAGATGTGACAAAAACCAGTTTTTCAACTGGGATTTCAAATGGATCAAAGATAAAGATAAAGTGCTGGATGATCTAATATCTTAAAAGCATAACAGTCCTTTAGGAATAGCGGCCCTGGGATGAGAATTATTTGATTACTAGAAAATTTACATTATACACAAAGATGAAAAAAAACGAAAAAAAAGATTTATTTCTAAACAGCTCAAAGGTTGGTAAAATTATCTGAACTTCCCATCACTTGCCCGGTTTTTTGTGGTCACGGGTGAGAAATAGACTTTAAACGATATAACGTGCACTAAAATGTAAATTTTAGCACAATTCTTTGCACTCAGGAGGGATGATCTTGACTGGAAACCAACAAAATCAGAGTTGATTTGAGATTAATAGTGTTTCTTGAAGTTAATTGAAGGGAATGGTAGACTTCATACTAGTGTTTAAGAGTCATTCTGTTTCCCAGGAGAACCAATTGTTTTGGGGAAGAAATTACTGAATTTGAGGTAAAGACATTTCATTAATTGATTCAGTTATATTTGGTTATTTCATTTTATTTTAACACTATACACCTGTGAAGGAAATAAATTAATGCTTATAAATTTGAATATTAAAAATTCAAAAGAGAAGATTTTAAAACACTTTATTGTTTGTTTTTGGCACTTTAAGACTCTTGAAAATGAAACTGTCATCTGAGGTCTGAGATGATTCATAACTGACATTAGGATAAAATAAAAGTTACTCGTTTACTTTCATTTTAACAAATGCTTGTCAGAATTTTTTTTGCTGTTTGTGAATAATCTGATTCTTTAAAAAATTCAGGAAAAGAGTTTTTCATGGGCAGGCACTGCTGTTGAGACAGAGGTGGTTTGAGAAAAGAACTGAGATGATTCTAAACGGCTCTGTGACAAATCTGACTGCTTTTAGATGAAAATGGCCTCCAAGAATGAATCTCTGAAGCATGACACACCGAAAAGACAGTCAAGGGTGAAAACCAAAAAGTTTACATTTTTAAATATCAGATGTCCTTTTGATTGCTTCTTCAGGGTGTTAATGAAATGCTATAACATTTTTGTTAAAATTTTCAATGCTAGTGTAAAAAAACCCATTTTTCCACCAAAAAACTTTTAAAGCATAAAAAAAAGATGGGGACCCAATCCTTCTAATGAAAAAAGGAACCCCACTGTCCCAAAGGGGGCGCCAAAGTTTATTGGGGACCAAAGTCTGGTTTAGGGCTGGGTGATAAAAAAATAAATCCCAATTTTTTTTACAAAGAATCTATTTTTAATTTAAATATTTTTTTCCCCTACTTAAAACAAATTCAGATGACAAAGAAGTTATTCAAAACATTTTAGTTTTATTTTGTTTTATTTTTCTTTCTGTGATTTGATCTATTTCCCGGGGTTAAAGTGCAATCAGAAACAAGCAAAAGGAACAAGAGCCCCCATTGTAAACCTTGAAAACATTACATAAAAAATCTTACATTAACTTTCTTATCAACTGGATACAGTTTTGAAATGTTTGTGTCTGTCGAGGTCCCATAGAAAACTTTTTTTTTCATGGGGGTGCACTGATAGGGCAAAGTCAATCGAGGCCACTTTACCACAAATTATCAAAAGTTATATCTAGTCATAAATAATGTCGTTTTTATAATCTGTCATCCGATATGTAAGCAGGTTTAATAAAGGCTAGTATTCTTTATCATTTAGAGTTAGTTTATAACTGAGACAAGATGTAAATGTTAAGCCAAAGACCTTAAAGGTTTTTTTTTTTTATTTTTTTGCATCTAACTATCCAAGTACACCGCGATAAGAGCTTAAAGATTAAAACTGCCAACTGGAGGAGTCGTATCATGGACATTTGACGACAAGTATATATATATTTTCAGTTTATTTTCCATTTTTAATGCTGCTTTTAGGATTTTTTATTTATTTAAATATAAACTAGAAAATGAACAACTCCTAACGGTCACACCGGAGCGGGAGTGTTGTGCATAAAAGTCGTCAAAATGACAAACCCAATACGGAAACATCTGAACGTAGTGTCGTTATTTCATCGAAAGAACGAGGATCAGTTCACTGATGGGGATCATATCAATCACGCCGATCCAGTGTAGACAAATACTGGTTCTATATTGTCTTTTGATCCCCTGTGTCCGTTAGACATGGGGTGAATTTATTAATGCGTTATGTTATAGCCCCTGTTTTTTATGAAATAACTGTATTGACTACATTATCATTTCATCGATATTACTGCCATGGAGCCACAAAAGGAAAGCCCGGGTCGGGAAGGGAGTAACAAGTGTAGGTTGATTTTTTGGGGGTGTTGTGCGCTGTTTCTCTTTAAATTTAGAGCAAAACACTTCAACCAGCAGTATTCTCTTAAACGTTTTCATTCAGAACTACCCAAGCTCTGAGTGGCGAGGGCAGAGAAGGAAGGGAACGTCCCACTCACACTCTCACAAACACACCCCTGACCCTTTTTAAATTAGCCTGACTGCTCCAATTTTTTTCTGCTGATTGCCATTTAAGTGGCTTGTAAAAATAATGTACAAAATGCAACCCAATCTCTTTCTGAAGATCCTGAAAAGTCAGTTTGTGCTTTATTATCGAAAGCTGTCAGTCTCAGCTCAATCATAACATCCACCCTGTATTTATAGCATCACTTAACCAAAACCCCAGACTTTTTAAAAACAAACACTTAACTTACATAAAATCTACATCAAATGACAAAAATTATTTTTGAAAACAAAATATAGAAGGAAATTTCCCATTATTTTTTCTATTTTATTATTTAGTTTGTCTCACCATTGATTACATGAGGGGCAGGGTTTACAGTGACATGGGAAAGTTTGGGTTCAGAATCTTAAAATGTGAATAATTTTAACAAAATAAGAGAAATCATACTAAATGCATGTCATTTTTTTTTAGTAGTCTGAGTAAGAATTTAATAAAAGATGTTTACATTTAGTCCAATACAAAAAAATGCTGAAATTATTAAAAAACCCCAAAAAGTTTAACCCTTGGTTCTTAGTATGGTTCTGTTACCTGATGATCCCACTGTCTTTCTGTTTTGTGAGGGTTGTGCTTGAGTCCCTTTTTGTTCTGGAAAGAAACTGAGCAGCTTTTCAGAAAAAATCTTTGGTCCTGCAGATTCTTCAGTTTTCCAATTCTTGCATATTTGAACCCTTTCCAGAGTGACTGAATGATTTTGAGATCATCTTTCACACTGAGGACAATCGAGGGAATCAAACCCTATTAAAATTCAAATGTTCACTGATGCCCAGAAGGAAACAAGATGCAAAGAGTTGGGGTGAAACTTTCTTATTTTGTTGAAATATATATATTTTCCATTTAGTTCTGCCCTTGAACAACAAAGATACTTGATGTTTTCCAGAACCAAATTAAGTACAATTTACCTGATCTTCAAACAAAAGTTTTCACCCCCCAGCTCTTAACACTAACCGGAATTTATAACTTGAACTGCAATAGCGGCCATTTTATTGTTCATACCAGACAGCAGGAATGTCATTTTTTGTCATTTATATTTATTCAAAGCTTCTATGGTCATGTTTTATGAAAAAATGGGGGTAATTTTAACATACATAAATAATATGTTGGGATATTATTTGTAAACCCAGACCTCCCAAAAGTGCTAATTTGTTTCCTAATTTACCCAATAGATCAAAGTTTTTCACCGAAGTTAAATGTTGTTTTTGAAAGTCAAAATGAAAAAACCAATATAAAATGAAGCAGAATATTTTTAGATAAAAAACATATTGGAATTTTGGAAATGATTACATCTCTTTATTCAATACATTTTGACTTTGAGTTTACAATGTTTAGCATTAGAAATGTTTGGACCACACGAATTGGAAACAATTTTATGCAGCCTCTAATGAAACAAATGAATAAATAGTTCTGTTATAAGGACAGATAATAAACATCATAACACAAAATTGAAATTTAAAAGAAGGAAAATTTATTGGTTTTACAAAGCCTTATTATTGGGCAAATTACCCTATGGCCATCCGGTAGAAATACCAGAACTCTTTTGTGTTTTGTAAATTTTAATAAAATAACAATGTTAAAATAAAATTTACATTAATTTAAGAAAAGTCATGGAACTGTATTAAATCTTTAAAATGGTCAAAATGACTCCTTGGTAGTTCTAGGAATGCCCGGTTCTTCTGGAGCATAAATAAATAAAATAAATGCACCTCAATATATTTTCATTTATAGTCAGATTCAGGGGCAAATCAGGTTTATCTGAACACATGGATGTTCTGTGGGAAAAACCCAGGATGGATGTTTCAGATTCCCTGCAGAGGGGAAGACTCTTCTGTTGAGTCGGTGAGATATTAGACTCTATTTACTGTAGCTGTGGTGTGTTATGGATATGCGCAGCTGTCTCTGTTCGGGATGTGTTGTGTCTTTTATCTAAGGTTTTGGTCCATTTTATTTGAAAAGAATGAAAAGAACATGGGGCAGATTCCTTTTATTCATAAAAATTATACTTTAATATTTTAACTCTCGAATACAACAGACCTCAAGGAAAGATGAAATGAAAGGAGATTGGAAACAGTGAATGTTTTCTGTCAGAGCAGGTAGATTTACAGAAACAGTTTGTATTTCTGTTATATTTCATCGTGTCAGAATGAATTTGAACCCGCTGTGTGTCCATCAAGAGTGACCAAATGGGTCAACTAATTGATTTCAGCTCGGGAGACACATCAACTGATCTGAGGTGTTGTTTAGTTTTAAGTATAGGAAATATATATGATATTCATTCATTTTTGGTATGATATTCATATATTTATAAAACACATTGGTGTTTTAAATATATTATTACAAAATAGTCAATATTTCGTAACTACAGTCAAAACATAAAGGACCAATCACATACAGAAAAAGAACTTGATCATTTTCGGTTGGTTTTTGTGTGTATTGTGTGTGTGTGTGTGTGTGTGTGTGTGTCAACACAATAACCCTTGGGTAAAAGTATTAAGAAATGGAGAAATTGAAATCCTCTTTGGCAATTTTTACTTTCCTACAACACGAAGGATGTTTAGTCCATTAAAGCAGATCAATGTCCACTAAAGAGAGAAGAGAATCCATATTTAACCTGACGCTCACAAAGATAACACAATCAACAAAACAGCCAACATCAAACTTCTTTAACCCAGTATCTTAAGCTGATGTTTGAGCATAATGAAGTTATTGGGTCTGATATAATTCAGTGATGTTTATTCATATTCTGTTTAACTTTGTGTATTGATCCCTTTTGGTTCACCCCTTGACTGAATGCAGGTTTATTGTTTGAATATTTACTATGATTTAGGGAGCAAAATCATCTCTGAGCTGCTTTGAGACTACTGGTCCAGTTACCCAGAATGCTCTGAAAGAGACCGTTATGATGATGAGGTATAACAGAGCAGAGAGGGTTTCGAAGACCACTTTCCCTCCCAGGAAGATGAACCAAAGACCGGGCGACAACTACAGACCAGTAAGAGCTCTGGATCGCAGAAAGCCTGTGTTTTTATTATCAGCCTTCTGTCTTCAGACATAAGTTCCCTGAATTCACAAAAACCCAATATCTAACATACAAAACCTAAAAAATACATTTCTAAAAGATTGCTCCAATCAACAATTATTTTTTTCAGAATAATTTCTGTGTATAACAAAAACTGAGATCCAGACTAAGAATAAATACAGAGACTCAGTGAAGGACTGCCCAATCATGGGACCAACACGCTGAATGAGATCTACACAGAGCACATCAAGAGGGAGGCAGGGGAAAGGTCAATTGAACATGGGTGAGACAGATTGGACAGGTGGGAGAACAGAGAACAGGAACACCAACCCAACTGCAAAACATATTTAAAACCTCACCTGGAAAACACAAACCCTCAGAACTGTGGACCCAAAGATGCTGGAATTGGAAAAAAGTCTCTGTGCAGAAGTTCATTCTGGACTGAAAGGAAAGCCAATCAGACGTCATTTCATATTTCCACTTCCCTTTCAGGAGCTGAACTTGATAAAAACATCTCAGTCTTGTGGATCTTCTAAACCACCTTCCCGAAACCAAAGAATTAAAAGTCCAGATTGGGGATACAAAGTCGTTCATATTTGATGGGTTTGGATGAGTGTGACGGGCCTAGATTTCCAAAAAGTGGACTTGTCTGATGGAAGAATCAGCCAGTGGATTGCTGCTGACCAACCCATAAGGGGAACCCTTCCCTTCGTTCTCCCTGATCACCCTCACCAGCAGCAGCCAACAGATCCTCCAGTGTGTCCACCAGTCACAGATAAAGAGGGATTCAACCACCCCCAGAAGGAGGGTTTTCAGGGAAGAGAATAAATGATCCAAGTCGGCTGATAGAATCGCACACCATCCACACAAGAAGTCTGTTCATCATGTGTCTCCCAGTCTTCTGCTGGATTTCAGCCTGTTCTGGGAGGATGATGGGTGAAGCAGAGAGTGCAGAGATCCCCAAGACTCCCCAAAGATTTAACACTTCCATCTTTCAGACCAAACTGAAGCACAAAGTTGTGGGAAATTAAAAATCAACCCTGACGGCTAAAAGATTATTTGTCTCTGGGAAAACCTTTGAACAGCTGGAAAAAGGGAACCTGATCTTCTGAGGAGGGACCTGAAAGAGAGTGGCATTGATGTCAAGAAGTTCCGGTACCAGGAGTTTGTACCCAGACTTCAGGAGGATCTGGACTGCAGCTGGGGAAGGTGTTCAGCTTTGTTCTTGAGTATTCAGGAGTTTTTCCTGCTTTATTCAAGGCTGTCCCTTCTGAACAAAACCAGGATGAAAAATGAGTTCGGTTACCAGTGAGCAGTTTACTTAAAGAGAAGTGGACAAGGCCTTTCAGAGTGAGGAATGGACCTGGGACCCTGCCTTTTCCCTCTCTAGAGTCTAATCATTCTTCAAAGCCCAGAAAAGACAGTGCGCCTGATATCAATCAGGGAAACACTGCATACATCAAACAGAAGATCAGGAGAACCCTTTCCAGAAACCATCAATCTGTTCCACTGTCTGAATGAACTGAATGATTCACAGAGCAGGAAGAAACACATACCGAGCAGAAAAAGATGCTTTAGTGGGAAGGACTGTTCTCTCAGGAGTCAAACGTCTGTGCTAGGGCGCCTGGTGTTTGTGCTGGAATCAAAAAGAGATGGATGAGTTTAAACTGAGGAAAATGATCGATCAAAGAATGTCTTCTGAGGCTGCTGCCAGGATCAAAGCATCTAGAAAGGCTGAGTGAGTATTTTACAGTGTCTTTGTTTTTATTTTTATTTTATATAAATGCCCTTTCTCTTGTTTCTGTATAATTTTTTGAGGTCTTTTATTTGACACACCGCCAAAAAATCACAATGGCTCAAATGATCTGATGAGATGAATCAAGGTGTTTGATAAGAGGAACATGGTTTTACCTGATTTTTTACAAATATTGATTGGGATCAAAATCAAGCACTTAAAAGTTGCATTCAGGTTTGTTGGAATAAATTAAAATATTTAAATTTCAATCTAATAATTCCTATATATTATATTTCAATTTATTATAAATATTATGAAACAAAATATTTTTAAAATGTTTTTTTACATTTTTTTAAAATATATATTAACATGGATAAGGTATTGAATAATTTCATGACACTTTGTACATCGATAAACGGCAAAGTCTTTAATAAATTAAAATGTTTAATTTTTACAACATTCAATACCCTTTTCTTGAATTTGCAAATATTCTCTGGTCAACAAATCATCGTGAATTTGGGCAAAAACAAAAAACAAACTATACAACAATAAAGTTTAACAATTTCCCACAAAGACTCATTTTGTGTAGGGACCCAGATAGACATTAATTGTAATTTTGGTAAAACCTTTTTTAACAAGTCAGTCACAGAAATTGTGTTTAAATGTCCACCTACATGTGAAGCAAATATTAACCATTTTCTATCCCAAAAATAAAATGGAAAAATCACAAATTCATATATAATCCCCACAAAATCATGGCCATCCAAGTTGTTGGAACAACAAATAATAACTTGACTTGTTGATCATTTGGAAAAAGTGGCTTATAAGAAAGGCAAAGGTAGTCCTTTTTTTACCAAAATAAAAATCTTATCAAATTTGATTTTTTAATTATTTAATTAGGGACAGAAAGGTCAGACTTTGCTCAGACAAATGTCTTGTCCTTAACAAAATAATGTACAGTACAGAGCATAAAGTCAGGTGCAGTGGAAAAATAATTAATATTGTGTAGACTTCCATGAGCTGGGACTGCATCCAAATCTCGAAATGACCAGTAACATTAATAAAGTCAACTGGGAATGGCAAAAAAAAGCATTCTTCAGGTCTCCCAGAGTTCATTAAGACTTTGATTTTATCTTCAATGCCTCCTCCTTTACCCCAGACATGCCTCTATTTCAGTCTGGGACTGGGTAGCTAATCCTGGAGCACCTTTACCCTTTCACAGGAACTTTGATGCGGAGGTAAAGAAAAAAGGAGCCATCCTGCTGAAGAATTTGCCCTGTCTTGTTTTGGAATGTTGGGCAGCAGAATGTCTTGATACCTCAGGCTATTGATGTTGCCATCCACTTTGGGGAACTCTGATCCCCCATACTGAATGTCACCAAACCATGATTTTTCCTCCACCCAACTTGACTGTTTTCGGGTGAATCTTGGGTCCATCGGTTTCAAAAGGTCTTCTGCAGTATTTATGATTTAGATGCAGTTCAATAGGGATGAAATTGTAAAAATCAACCCTCCACTTTTCCATGTCCACCTTCCTGCAAGCTGTGGGCCTTGGCAAATGCAACCCATTTTTTAGTTGTCTTCGTTTAATGCTGGTTTCTGAGCACCATGTCATTGAGACCACTCGGAAAGAATTCAACAAACTGTTCTGTAGATATGGGGTTTCTGGGACCAGTTCTTAGTGGTCTGCTGCAGTTGAAAAAAGGGCTTGTCCTGGACTGTCGAACCAACAAATGGTCCCTCAATCAGTTCCTGCCTGACCTGAGCCCAGATGAACTTCACCAGTTTTTCAAATCTTTTCTTATCCTTCCCGTTAGATAACATTAAAGATGTCTGCCACCCAGCAGGGCTTGGCTTCGGCTTTGATGATCGCACTTTGGTCTGTGGTTGAACTTTGGTGCTGTCAGGGTCGGGATGCACTTGTGGGTTGTGCTGGGGTTCTTTCAAACACCTGAATTGTTAATTACAGTATTTATCACAAACCTCTAATCTTGGGTTGGTTGAATCCTTTAAAGATGTGACAAGACTTTGCCTGCAAAGTCTGACCTTTTGACCAATTTAAAATTAAAATCAAGGCATGATAAATTTTATTTGGTAAAATAAGCATTATCTGGGCCTTTGCCCTTTCATATGCCAAATTCTGATTCCAAATGATCAACAGAAGTCTTATTTTTGTTGTACCTACAAGATTTGGCCAAATTTTTTTGTCTGGGGTATATATATATATATTGGTTAACGGGAGACTTTTCGGCATAAAAAAATATCCCGACCCATTCTCGGTTGGGTTGGGATAGGTCATACAAGCAAGCCGATGACTTTCACCTTGATATTTTATAACTGACGTCAGGCCAGCCTAAAAACATGCCAGGACAGGGGCCACTGCCATTTCAAAAGTTTTTTCTTTTCCGTGTTTAAGCCTTGCTTGTTTTTAAACATTAAAGCATCCAAACACAAGATGTGGAAAAAGAAACAAGAAGTTTTATTTCCCGGTGCGGGAGAGAGAAGCCGGATATCAAGGACAGTGAAGAACCGAGCCTTCTGGTTCTCCCGGTCCCTCCTGCACCTGAACAACAAATACAAAGAAATTTAAACAAACAAAAGATGAAAAGCCCAATTCAATACTGGCGGTTCTTGGTGTTCAGGGCTCACACAGAGAAAGGCGCCAAAACACTTGAACATCGAATTTGTTATTTTTTCTTGTTGACAAATACATCCTAAATATGTCAAAAATCCACTTTTGAATTATTAAAAACTGTCGTTATTTCTTAAGTGAAAGTAAACAGCTGAGGAAAAAAATGGGATGTGTATTATATTGATGCTTCATCGCTCTTAAAGTGACCGGAACCAAGAAAATGAAAATGAAAATCACTCACTGTTTGACTACTTTTAGTTTTAACATCAAACCAAAAAAATTATTCAGAACCAGATTTTTTTGAATATATATATATATATATATATATATATATATATATATATATATATAAAACTGAAATAATTGAGAAATGTTGAAGGTGTCTGAATAAAGTGGTTTGATTGTATATTTTATTTTTAATTGAATACTATCCAGGAATTTTACATTTAATTATTTAGTTACTGACCGACACCTCAAACTTGAAAAAAAACTTAAACATTGAAAAACAAATAAATAAAATAAACAAACATACAAATGAAAAAATTTCAAAAGGGTACCAACCTTCACCGGGGTCCCTGACCCAACTAATTTTTCACCTTGGAATGTGGAATTATTTACAGCTTTTTCAAGCAGTTTTTGCATTTTGGAAACAAGTGAGCCCATTTTCTAATGCACCACCCAGCTTGATAAACCCTTCAAAGACTTACTGTTGGTCAATTTTATTTGGCAAAATTTGAATCTTCACCAGAATTAAGAGCCATTTTAACTAGATTAACTAGATTAATTTCAAGATCCGTGAGATTAACTAGATAAAAAAATGAATCAATGCCCCCTCAATTTTAATATATATATATATATATATATAATATATATATATATATATATATATATATATATATATATATATATATATATATAATACAGACCAAAAAAGTTTAAAGAATGTTTTTGAAAGGTTTTCTTTCATCAACCTGATTTTTTGATCAAAAATACAGAAAAACAGTAAATTGTGAAATATTATTACAACAAAATAAAAGTTTTCTTTTTGAATATAATTTTAAAAAAAAATGTATTCCCGATGCAAAGCTGAATTTTAATCATTACCCACCTTCAGTGTCACATGTAACATCCGTCTATCAATATCATTTAGAAATCATTTTAAATTTTTTATTATGAGGTTGGAAACATTTGCTGTCTAATATATTTGATGAATAAAGGTTAAAAGAACTGATTAATAATATATTTTTTTCATCACTTTTTATCAATTTAACACATCCTTGCAATAAGAGTATTGATTTTATTTAAAAAAGAAAGAAAAAAATTACTGACCCCAAATTCCACAAGTGTATATTTTATTACAAAATATTAATATTTTTAAAACATAACTTTTTTTTTACTTTTATTCATCAAAGTATCCAAAAAAGTATCACATGTTCTGAAAAAATATTAAGCAGCAGAACTGTTTCCAACTTTGATAATAATTTATATTAGAATAATGTGATAAGATCCAAAACAGCTTTGCATCACAGAAATAAATGATAATTTAAAGAAAAATTTTAAAACAATTATTTTAAATTGTAATATATCACAAATTTTAATTATTCCTGTTTTTGGATCAAATAAATGATTTAAAAAGAAAAACTTCTTTCCTTTATAATGTTTCCAAACTTTGGTCGTAATTTTTATATATATATATATTTATATATATATATATATATACAATAAAAATTTAAATTAATTATATATATATATATATTATATATATATAAATATAAAACACATATATTTCAGTATTAAATCAGGAAAAATAAATGATCAAAATTAAGCTCCATTATAAGAAAACTGAATTTAATGACAGGTTTTTAGAAAATCCTACCAAGCGAGTCAGCCAGATGATGAACATTATTAATATAATAATTAAAATTATTATTTGTGCATACAACAATATTTGTTATTTCGTTTGTTGATTAACGGTAATCATCATCTGAGGGTCCCCTGAGGGACATCATCATCTCTTCTCAGGTGTTTGGGTCCAGATAGAGCTAGTGTTCTTGGAAAAACATAGAAACAAATAAGAATTTAGCATAGCTGCGATCCACAAAGTTAAATGAATTAGTATAACCCGTGAATAAAAATGCATTTGATCAGAGCCTAACCACAATTTAAGATACATTATTCAAATGTTAAAAAAAGATCTTTTTAATCTAGATTTAAAAGAGAGAGGGTCTGAACCCAACATTATCAGGAAGGTTTTCCAAGTTTGGGAGCCAAACGGAAAAATTACCTCCTTTAGTGGACTTTGCTATCCAGGAACACCAAAACCACGTTTTTGTGACCATAGGGGCGATGGATTGTAGCGGGTATAAGACTAGTTAGGTGCAGGAACTAAACCATTTAGGGCCTTATAGGTAATAATGATCATTTGTAACGTAGAACTTAATAGGTAAAAGTGCAGAGACGTAAAATTGGGGTAAAGATATTTTCTTTATGTTAAGGACCTAGCTCTGTATTTTTACTGCCAGTAGCTTGTTATTGAAGAAGAGGACAACCACCTAGGGCATTTTACATCTGTGTTTTTCAGCAATTATATTGGACATGAAATGTCAAAAAACCATTTTTACTTGTATATTCTCTGCGTTTTAGGGTTTCCACGAAAAGGGGCTGGTTTCAGCTCGAAACAACCCCTCACACCTGACAGAACTGAATCTGAGTGGTAATAAAACAGAGACTGGAGGAAGCTGCTTCACTCACTGGAGGATCCCCTGAAACTGGAGAAACTCGGGTGAGTCCATCCATCCCAGTAACTATAAGGTTTTCTGTGAAGTGGTTCTGTTTGTTGCCCCTTTGACCCTCAGTTTCAATTCAACAAAGTGAAACTGCAGTCCATAACTTTTGATGCTCTAGCGGTTAATAACAGAACTGCTTTGCTTTAAGGAAGAACATTGTGGCTGGAGCTACTTCTTTTATGCTGAAGAATCAAAAAATACGGGTTACTCCAAGAACCCACCAACAATCTAAAAATAGTCTGAATATAAACATTTAAAATTCCCTATGACGGACCGCTAAAACATGGTTTGGAAAAATGGACATGGTGTACTCGCTATTATAACTTTTTACTTTTACACTAAAAAATTCGGACCGCGTCTGATTGGTTGTTTCTCGATGATGTATTTCTGCAAAGCAATGGGACCATGGGAGGAGCCCGAGGGCTTGAATTTTTTACAGATTATCTGTCTCATATTTTACGTAGACATAAGCAGGTTTAACAAATATGTAAAAAATAAATTTTACACAAAGTCACCACTTACTTTAATTTGATAAAAAACCCTAATTTGTCTTTTTGGACAAAATGGACACAGAAAGAAAATTAATGAAATAAACCAAACAAACCCATTTACAAACCATTGAGTGAGCATGGACCCCCAAAAAAAAACCACAAAATAACACTAATGGGTTCCCCATAGGGAGGTTTTTTGTACTTACAAACTGTATTTTCTTCCCTCAAAAAACCTACCCCTTACAGAAAACTACGGCTTTTTGAATTTCATAAGAAACTGTTTTGTATGTTTTATTTTTTTTTATTTTTTAAGATGGTTTAGGGACACAGGATGTGTCTTCATAAACCATTTTTCAGTTTAGTTCCAGGCATTATACACATTTGTGTCCTCATCAACCATATACATAAAGTTCACACACACACTGCACAATTAATCAAATTTCTGACTAAATACAATTATGGATGCCAAAATTATGTTCGTCAAAGCGGCAATTAAAAGTCCCTTATGTTATTCTTTGTGCTTAAGATCTTTTCCTTTTCGTGTTATTTAAAAGTTTTTCCCTTTATTTTAATTTTGTTTCAGTTAAAATTATAATACAATTCCTTTTACTTTTTATAATTTAAAAAAAGAAACCAATCAATGTATAGTTGATATTTGAGGTTAATACTATAGAAAAAGCAGGTTTTGAGTTTTATATTTACAGTGTTTTTCCTTGTTTATTTTAATAAAAAAAATATGGCATACAGTTGCATGAAACAATGGTTTAAACATCATTCAAACATCATGTAAATTTGGATAATGATAATCAATAATCCAATTACAATTTAAGGGAAAATAACAATTATGATTTTGTTATAATTGTTCAGCCCTAACTTCTAACTTGGATAAAATCTAAACGTAAGAGGTTGTTCATTAATCAATGGTTTATAGTTTCGACTATGCGTTGGTAAACAGTCAATATGGCTATGTAATGTTTATTTATTTATACCTTCTATGTCAAGATGTCCCAAGCTCCCAAAATGTTTTTGGCTTCTGAACTTACGATTTTTTTTCACTTTGAAGTATAAAAATATTAAATATGACAAAATAAGCATATTAAACATAACAATATGGTATTTTAGAGCTAAATAAAAAAAATGAAAAACACCAAAATTGATAGTTTAAAAAAAATGGGATCACTGTTGAGACCTTAAGAACAAATTAAGGGGCTGCTATGTGGTATGCTTTAGGGTTAAAATAAATGTAAGAAATAAATAAAATATTGAAATTTGCATCTAATTAATTGCAGTATTTAGATTGGTCTTTATAAAACCAGCACGTAATGTTTTTTCTTTAACCCTTTAGGCAAACATGCTTGGACCCCCCAGTTTATTATTGTTTCACTTTCACAGCACTTAAACATCCTGTCTTCCTCTACAAAACTGGCATCAATTGAAAGTTTAAAGACCTAGCTTTTCCGAAAAACATTTTGCATCAATATTTAGTGATTTATGTCAGGGTGCAAAAAATAAAACCGATATGCCACATTTGAATAAAATTCACCTCTCAGTCATATTCAGTCCGCCAAGGCGGGTTTATTTGTGTTCACATAGACTCACTGAACAAAGGCCAATAAGGATTTAAGACCAAAGATGCTATCCGGAATATATGGATATATTTTCGATGTTTACTTCATATTTCTTCGACAAACGCATTTCTAAATTTTCCCCATTTTCCATGATGATAAACAGCCCTCCCAGCGATCGTGTATGTGTTTTGCTGTGCGGCGCTCGTTGTGTGTGACTCAGACTCTGTTGGGCCTTCCCAAAGTCAATTGAGAGGGATACTGACACCCCCATCGGTCACATGCTTCCTGCACTTCCTGGTGTTATCGGAAAACAACACTAAAACCTCTGACCAAAAAATATCCAACAATAAACCCCAAATGTAAAGCTTGTATGAAATTTCTTGAGATCTGGGCTTTTATAAAAAAATCAAAATGTACATGGAAATGCTAACGTACTGGGAAAAAAGGCCAAATAAATTTTTTCAACAGTAAACACCAAATTCCACCCTGATGTAAAGGAAATTATTATAAACACTCCCGGGGTTTAAAGTATTTTGTAAAGTGTACAATAATTTCATAAATTGTCGAAATTTTGATGTAACCTAACCAATGCCAAAGAGGTGCTTTTCTTCTTCATAAGCATTTTTTTGTCCAAAATTTAAGGTGTAAGAAAATTTTTTGTTGTATTTTTAATTAAGACTTTGATAAATAACAAATGCAAACAGAGACGAAGGAGATTGCTGTGTCTTTTAAGCCTGAAAACCACAATCAAGGCTAATAAAGGTGGAATAAAAACAAAAGAATAATGATAAAAGAATAATGCGGATAATGTGTCATACCTGGGGAGGTGTGAAAGACTCGCTTTGGTGAGAACAATGGAATAACAGATAGGGATTAATCGGCAGTTTTCACAGCCAAACACACAAAATACACTGGAGAGTTTACATGTGAGATCTCACAGAGATGACAAGGCCATAAATCAATCTGATTAGCCTTCTCTAAAAACACACATGAAATGGTCCTTAGAAAATATTTCATAAAATTCACCGCTTTACAGATTCGATTATGAAATTTTTTATGAAGGTTTGGAAGACTTGTGGCCTTAGCTACACTGTGTTTTCAAACTCATATCCTACATCAACAATTTTTAAATACATTTAAAACATATGTTTTTATATTTTTATTTTTTGTTTTTATGTTTGAGCTTATATATCTCTATTATCATAACAGTCTGAGTGATTCTGATTCCTGAACAGTAAACTTTAAAGTGTCAGCTTTGTGAACAAAGTTTGATTATATATCTAGTCAGAAAGAATCATGAGCAGAAACCTTTTATTTTGGGTATGTAATTTCGGTCTCCATGCCAAAAAAGGGGGTTACTAGTAAGGGGTTAATATCACAGCTGCAGTGACTGCTAGAATCTAGAAGTGCTTCTCTGTATGAGGCTAAAGGGCTACCATATTGATACAAATATTTGAACTAAAGTAATGTTTTGATTATATCTAAGTTAATTATTGTCTACAACCCCTTCAGTAATGTTTGTACCATATTCTGGTTTGATAAAATAATTAACTATTATTAACTGAGTACATTTGCAAAATGGATTATAAGACAAAATACAGGAATGTTTCATTATTAAGGAAAGCGTGAAAGAATCTTACGATTGAAGATCTCACACAACAATATGACTTTACATAATCTATTATAGACTGATTATATTTGTGAGGATATCATATTTTTAAATATGTTTCATAAAAATATGGTGATTATCTCTTTTACCCAAATATCATCCTTTCATATTTTCAGTTATTGAAAAATCTGTTGATTTATTCACTGAACAAAACTGAAACATTAACACAGACCTTTGTTTCAAATATAAGCCAGTAATTTTGTGGATTCTCATTTGCTACATTAGTCTGAAATAATTTTAAATGCATTTACATGAGTCCATCTTTAACCCCATTGATAAACCACACATGGTCACAAAATATGAATTATCAAATGAATATTAGAATTATATATTACATTTTAATGTATGTTTGTAAATACTCTTATCTACCATTAAAAAACTGTGTAGATAATCCAAAAGTAATACATACAAATTAAATCTTTCTCCAAACATGAAATACTCAGTGGCACAAAGACCTAGAATTTTATTCTGTTTGAAGAGTAATTATACAACAGGAAACCACATTCATAAATGCTACTTTCCTAAATCAGTGTGAAAGGGTGATGTCTCCCAACCTCCAACATTCTCCCAACATCAGGTAATATGTCCTAGTTATACTGTTATGTAACTCTTAATATTTTAACATTATTGCAGTATGGTACTACAAAGGTTTAGAGAAAACAAATACATGCTCATGCAAATACAAACAAAACACACTCCCACACTAAATCTTTAACACTGTCTCAGAGATCATTCATGTTCTTCATTCTGCACAGGCTGAGTGACTGCAGTGTGGAGGAGGCGTGCTGCCTGATTTGCTCTGAGATCAAACCCCTCACACCTGACAGAACTGGATCTAAGCTTAACAAACCAGGACTCAGGGTGAAGCTGCTCCTGCTCACTGGAAGATCCACGAAACTAGAGAAACTAGAGTGAGTGTTATTATATTATTGAGCACAACAAACATGTAAAAATACTTCCAACAAAATCATGTCATGCTTAAGGATAGTTCACCCACAAAATTAAAATTCTGAAAAACATTAGTTTATTTGTGGAAAATAAGATATTTTGAGAATTTTTTTTGTCCACACAATGGAAAGCAATGTTCCCAAAACTTTGGTTGCCAACAATATAGAAATATCATGTTTTGCATTTCTACAGAAGAAAAGCTCATACAGGTTAGGAACAATGCAGGGAAGAAATTATGACAAATTATATTTTTGTAACGGATCAAATTCAATGATTATACTAATGTGCTCTAAACAAATGTGTGTTTGTATATACACTTATAGACCATTGAACAACAAAGTAAAAGTGTGAGCCAAAATTATATGAATTTGCAAAAAATAATTGGCTGTAGCTTCACATATGAAGTAAAGTATATTTTATTTTTGCTGCATATAGAATTACAATGTAATGAACATTGTCCTGTACATTAAAAGTAAAATATTGGCGAGTACATTTGTCTGCTAGTTTACTGTAATTGTACAGTACTTAATACCTTACAGTGTTGCTGTAATACACTAATTAAATATACAGATAAATCAAAAAAATTACAGATTGACAATCTTTCTCAAAATCATCAATAACAGATTAACCTGTACAGCCTTGTACTCAATAACACCAAGTCTTGAATATTTTTATCTGTTTGAAGTATTTATATGAGGAGGAACAGCATTCATAAATGCTACTTCTTCAGCTGTCAGGTATGCACCTCTCAATCTTAGATTCATCTTTGAGCAACTGATGTTATGTTATTTATTATCTCTGATTGGATTCTTATTGTTAATTATGTAGTTGCATGATACATCTTACTTAACATATAAAATATTATATTTGATTTACTCTGATCTCTCTAGAAGCTCATCACTTGACTAGTAGATCATGTGGAGGCTGATGTTTCCTCAAATCTGTGTCCAGGACCGAACAGACTAAAGGCTCATAGATGAATGGACCAGCAATTCAATTCAAGTTTATTGTATAGCACTTTTACAGTACAATCGACTTAAAAGCAACTTAAGAAATTATTCTACAATATTTAGTAGTAGCTTATAAGTGGTGATTGTCGTTTTGCATATGACAGGATTTTTCAGAAAAATTAATACGGCTAGTCAGTCAGGCGATGAACATTATTAACAGCAATTTTGTATGATGCAGTCACACTTGTAGCAATATTTGTTAGTTCTGTTTGTTGATTCAGGGTTAGCATCATCTGTGGTCCTCTGAGGGGTCAGCATCATCTCTTCTCAGGTGTTCTGGATCAGGGAGAGAGATCGTTTTAATCTAGATTTAAACAGAGAGAGTGTCTGAACTCCAAACATTCTCAACAAGTCATTCAGAGTTTGGGAGAAATGCTTGAAAAAAGCTCTACCTCCTTTGAGTGGACTTTACTATCCTAGGAACTACCAAAAGTCTAGCATTTTGTGACCTTAGGGAGCGTGATGGATTGTAAGGTGGTAAAGGCTGGATTGGTATGCAGGAGCTAAACCATTTAGGGCCTTATAGGTAAGTAATAATAATTTGCAACTGATAGGAACTTATGGTATCCAGTGCAGAGACTATAAAAGTGGGTAATATGATCATATTTTCTTGACCTGTTGGACTCTAGCTGCTGCATTTTGGACTACCTGTAGCTTGTTTTGAAGATGCAGGACAACCACCTAGAAGTGCATTACATTAGTCCAGTCTAGAGCAGGCACATCATCAGAACCTTTGATTTCTGTCCATCACTGGCTGTCAAGTTGTGCTGAAGTGTCTAACAAACTACACTTTTTGTTCTGAGCAAGCAGTGAAGAGCGATTTAAAGAATGTAACCTTGCTCCTCTGACTAAAATCAGATTGAGAGTTTGTAAAAGTGAAATCCAAGACCTCGTGGTGTGAGACTCAAATGTGACAACGGTCACTGATGTATGAATAATTGAAAGTATCTTCCTTATTCTTCAATGCAGATGAAAGTCTATAAGTCCATAATTAAGATAATACATTAAAATAATATGGTAAGCACACCGATTTGTATATCAACCGCAGAACAAGCTGTTTTTGTGCAGCTAAAAATAGCTGGAAGGAAATGAGACCAGAAGCAAGACCAATAATTTAGAAATGGATAGGATGTCCAGAATAATCAAATACCTCAATATTTGAGATTAGTTACTAATATGAAACAGATTCTAAATTTAATGATCACTTGAAAATTAGAGTCAGATTAAACATAGAGCTACAATAAAATGTAAACTTGAGTCCAAATTAAGTGAACTTTTAAAGATGCACAAATAAAATATATGTCATAGTTATACTATAATGTTACTCTTATTTTAACATTATCACATATATCGTATTATAAACTAGTTCAGCAGCAAAATGAGGGAATCTTGATAGTAGAGGTGTATTTAAATTGATGTTTTTGGCTGCTGGCAAGTTGAAATCTCTATGCACTGGATTTGGTGTATAGAAAAGTAGAGCTCATACAAACACTCTCACCTAAGCTTAAACATAGTCTCAGATCATTCATGTTCTCACTCTCTGCAGGCTGAGTTACTGTGAGTATTGGAGAGGAAGGATGCTCTGCTCTGATTTCATCTTTGAGATCAAACCATCACACCTGACAGAACTGGATCTGAGAGTAATAAACCGGAGACTCAGAGTGAAGCTGCCTCTCTGCTCTACTGGAGGATCCACACTTTAAACTGAAGAAACTACAGTAAGTTATTGAGTAATTGCTTTTATTTATTATATTGTATTAAAGCAGATCTTAGTGTTTTAATCTCTTTTAATGTGCAGTTTGACAGTGGATACTCTACAAGCTCCAAACAACTGAATCAAAACAACATTTATTGAACAAGACTGTCACCTGGACAAATACTGATACTAGGTGACTTTCACCACCTTTGGGAGGTGAAATAGTGTAGTGATGGTACATGTCACTGTTGAGCGTTATGTCACTTAAGGTGTTGTTTTGAGCACATCTCAGAAGAAAGATTGGTGGGATACCTACTTGTAGAGCCTCTTTTCTTATCATTAACACATATAAGACACGAGTAATAAAATTAGTTGTGTTAAGAAAAGATAGACAAGTGTTATCAACAACTACTAAATGGATATCATGAATGAAAAAGTAATAAATTGCATAATTTGTATAAAATTCAAGTGATTACGTTGGTGTTTTTTTTGTCAGAGCTACATTATCTGGAAAGAAATAAGGTGAATAAACTTATTATGCATCAAACTAATATGTGAAATATTAATTGTATAAAGAAAAGATAGACAAGTGTAATCGACACCTACTAAATGGATACTCATGGAAGAAAAAGTAATAAATTGCATAATTTGTATAAAATACAGTGATTACGTTGATTGTTACTTTGTCAGAGCTACGTTATCTGGAAAGAAATAAGGCGAATAAACATATATCATCAAACAAATATGTGAAAGATTATTTGTCTGTTGCTCCCTCAAAAGTTGGAAGCCTTTATTGCTTCTTTCCTCATGGGCCAGGCAGCTCAGAATGATGGTGATATGATACTCAGAACAAGGAGTGTCTTTTGAAACTTATTTGCTGTCATCCAGAGGTCCTAAGAAAGTTTTATGTTGGTCACAGGCCAAAACTTGTAGAAACAGTCTCTAGGTAGGTGAAGAGAGTAACTGCATTTTGACCACCCTTGCCAAAAAGTATTATACTTCAAGTTTACTTTATTAAGTATCTTAAGTAAAGTTCAAGTATTTTTAAGCATACTTTATGTAGCAATATACAAATATCTAGTAGTGTGTTCTATTAGTTGTAGTGTACTGTTTCAATACCCTTGGGACAAAATTGGCCACTTTCTAGTATATAAAAGTATACTTTTAAGTATCCTTCATTAAAACAGTAGTAAACTTTGGTACATCGACTAGTTTACCTCTATGTTTGTAGTTTTGTACTACAATTATACTAAAAGTGAACTTATAGGTTTACTGACAGTTTAATAATTACATACTTTGTACACTTTGAAGTATAGTCTCAGTAACTACTAGTTTTATACGCAAGTATACTCATTAGTTTTCTTTAAGTGAACTTTACATCATACCTCATGTATACTACCAATTTGGGTTTAATTTGTATAAATTTTATTATATGAATACCTGAACTTACAAAACATCCAAAGAAGGAACAAGGTATCTGCTTAAAACAACTATACATTCTTTTTAAACACTTTAATGTTGGTAAGTTTCATAAAAGAAAGAAAGAAGAACATTTTGAACAAAAAGCTGAAAATAGATTATGAATTGGATTCAGAATGATAATTAAAGTAGATGAGAGTCGATCAACACCCTAATGCTTGAATGTAATTATTACCTCTTTATTTGTGGCATTTTATTCCATAAGGTTACAGTTTGATGCTTTTTCATGTCAGATTATCGATTTTAGATTACATATGTTTGTATTCTTTTTAGAAGATGTTTACTTCACTTTCAGTGCATCGTCCTGATCACGACATGATCAAGCCGTTCGGGGATGTTGTGGAGAAGCATATTTCAGGGCCAAGTTCCATGCGGCCCCTATGATCCACTATAAAGGTTTACTACATTTGACTGGATCTTGGTAGACTAATATCAAAACTGTCAAACTCCATCAGACACCTCTTAGAGGGCAGAAGGCGACCTTTGGTACAAAGCCCAAGAAGGACAAGATTTTAATTGCCCTCATGAAAAAAAGTTTATTAAAGTGTGCTATTAGTATTCTCCTTTTAAATGCCATTATAACAATGAAACATGGATTCTAGAAGCACAAGTACAGTATAGTTCAAATATATTTAGACTTTTCTAAGTATGAGTCAAGTATACTTAAGTCATTTTAAGTATATTTCTGAGATGTACATAAAGCCATTCTAAGAAGAACATAAAAGTATACTAAAAGCGTACTTTCTATTTTTTTTATTTAAAGAAGTATACTAATGCACACTTTATAAACTTATTTTCATAGGGAATTAAAATCTTGTCCTTCTTGGGCTTTGTTCAGGTCCTCTTGCCCTCTAGAGGTATCTGATGGAGTTGACGTTCAATGTTATTCCTACATTTGAGGCTGTCGGTCCCTGTATGACCAGAGCAGGACTTGGTATGCATTGCCAGTAGTAAGTCAGACTTGTTCCCAGTCATGTTGGACTCGGGCAGGCTGTCCTTTATCACGGTCATGTTCATTACTTTTATGGACAGGATTTCTAGAGGCAGCCAGGGCGAGGGTGTCCAGTTTGGGCACCCGTGATTTCTTCTCTGCTTTGCAGATGATGTTGTCATGTTGGCTTCAATGGGCGGACCTTCAGCGTGCTGGGACCCGAGGGACAATGCAAATCTTAGGGAGGCGGGCAGTTTTACTTTTGCTGCGGGCAGCAGTGGGTGGATTAGAACATTTTGTGGGAGACCTGCAGAGAGGTGGTGTGTAGGTGAAATCTATCAACACAAGAAGTTGAGAAAGAAAATTAAAGCTGTTGTTTACCGACAAAAGCAAAGCAACGAAGTCAGACATCTGACATTCTCATTTGTCATTGGAAAAAATGTTTATTTTGAGTAGTGGTGGGCATAGATGTATTATTTTTATCAGTTAATCTCACTGTAATCTTGGAATTAATCTAGATTAAAATAGCTCATTTGAATTCTGCCCTAAGGCATCAGAATATGTGTGCTACCCAAATAAAATAATGGCTAAAAGTAAGTCTTTTAGAAAGGTTTCTCAAACCAAGTGGTGCATTAGACCAGGGCTCATCTCCTGTTTCAAAATGCATCACAAGTGCTGAAAAGCTGTAAACTAATTCCACATTGACAGGTGCCAACAACCTCGCCTGTTTCCCACCTACTGTCTGCAGAATGCGTGATGAGTTACGATTTTTTCACGCCATGTTAAGTTCAAGCGTTCCTGCGGTTTGCTGTCCATCAGTGCATTCAACTTTGAGATAGATTAACAGCAATATTTGTTATGCCCGATGAGTCTCTCAGCTAATGCAGCACATGCGCAGATAATCAGCCCACCACTAATTTTGAGCTTCCACCAGAGTATGTGGCCGAGTGACATCTTACAAATAGTGATACTGGTGGATTTTCAACCTATGTTTTTTTTCAACATAGCTTGTAGATTTGAATAATAAAATAAATCACACAAACTAAAGATTAAATTAGTGTTAATTCTTTTGAATCTCTCTTTGAGCATGCTTCTCATCAGCACATTTCAATCAGCTACATGCTGCTGCGATACATGTCTTCACTCACATTTTTGGACAGCTGACAGAACTGACTCTTGACTAATGAGGTAATATGTTGCATTGTCATAAAAAATCATAATGTGCACACCTTTTAAGTATTTTAAGCCATTTTAGTATTTCTAGCTCCGGCTGCATGTTACGATGCATCACCAGTCACATCCAAAGTTAAGCCCATATAAAGCTGCCTTACGATTATTATATACAAGTTATTTTAGAGTTTATTGAGTTTAATCAGCTCTACTAAAACAGGGTGGGGAGAAGTCAATAAACAATTGCATCATCAGTGTTGGTGTTGTATCTCGTGCACCTATAGGCTATCGAAAACAAGCTCAAATGGTTTGAACAGGGTTTTGGCAGGCGAATGAGGAGATCTTGTGTTTTTTGTCCGCATCTGAGGCAAGTGCAGTGCATTATATACCATCATCACCTTTTACAGGTTAGGATATAAGTTAACATTTATTGTTATATAGGCTTAGTTTTCTTGTTGTTTAATACACTTGCCAAAATCTCATGATGTTAACAATTAAGTCCTTAAGGGACAGGATATTTAGCATAATAGACTATATTAGATGGCAAAACCTACTTCTCAGTCTTCAACACACAAAACATTAGCGCTTTACAGACATAATGTTTGGAGTAAAGAAAATGTTGTATTATTCAAAGGTATTTGTTTATCCTTTTTTTACTGATAAGCGAATCTGTCTCCTCCAGGCTGTCGCGGCGTCAATCTGAGTGAGGCTGATGAAGTGACGAGGTTTACGAGCTTGAGGATCAATGGTGTTATAAAGTTTACTGACAGCCCTTTTAAATTCTTATCATTGGTTAAATATTTGTAAAACCCTCTGATTTAAAATAATACTGAATTATAATAGAGATATGAATTTTGGATCATTTTTCACGGCACTATCCTCTGTCTGCCTTATGGATCCATAAGAATGAGGTGCCGCACAAATTAAGCCTGGTTCACCTAAATATTTGTTACGTAATCCACTGATCATTTTCTCATTCACTGAAGTTCCTCCTCCACAGCAGAGCAGTGCTATTAGAGCACTGCGAGCTGCATGAACCGGTAACTTTTTGGTTTATTGAACAATGTACATTTTGCAGTACAACAAATTAAATGTCTTCAAAGACAACAGACAAGCACCTTACATAGGATAAATACAAATAAATAAGTTTGCTGAAGTTTCACATCCTCTATCCTGTCGAGTTACTCAACCTCGAGCCACTAGCCTTGAGTATGAGATATGACTGAGCATGGATTTGCTGTAGTGTGAAGAATCCGCCCTTCACTGAGCGAGATGGAAAGTTAAAACAAGTTTAGTTAGAACAAACAATTAAATTGTTTGTTCATCTAATTAATTTATTTAGACAATTTATTTAATCAATTGCAACCAAAGCCAAATCAGTTTTTGTCCAAATAATTGGTTCATTGACTTAAGACATAAACATTAGACACTCTTTTTCTTTGGTAAAATAAATAGAAATAACTCCACTTTGGTTTCTCTAACTCTGTCAAATCCTTTAGAGAGAGTGAAAGGTAATAGTAGATATTGGTAGCTGCTGTCTCCATGAAACCCCTGACCTCCAGACAGAGCTCTTTCACTTTGGACACTTGTTCAGCCTGTATTACAGTCATTTTACAATAAATACTGACTTGAAAGTGAAACCCCCACCCACCAACCATCCTCTGACCTAGATTTAAAAAAAACAAAGTAAAATGAAGTGTATGCTAGTTTTTTTTTTCTTATTATCAAACTCAAAATAGGAGCACAAATAATCATTTTTGTATAAATATTTATTACATTAATATTTACAATGTTTTTTTTTCATCCTCATGCTGTCACACGCACTGTTCAAATACAAACAATACACCTTCATGATAATATCTGTTAGGGTTTGGTGGAAAAACAAACCAAAGTTAATATATTTAAGGAAAGTCCTTACCTTGGCCGTGGTTGTGCACAACAAACATTCATCATTTCTGTGTATCATTCCTGGATTAATCATAGTCTTTAAAAAAAAACATTATTATAGACAACAATGCAATTGCCAATTATTATTATACAGATTTTATTCCTGAATGTATGACTGAAGCATTTTGAACAACTGATTGAATAAAAGTATTCTTCTTTATTAACACAATGATTTACTTTCATAATTCAAGCCTCAGGATATTGATTATTTTAATTCATCTCTCTATATTAAAAATGTTTTATAAAACATTGATCTCAATTCATTATACATTTATTATACATTTGTAGTTGCTGTGTAAATGCACCTACAGTCGCCTGATCAGCATTAAACTGTAAATACATCTAAAAGCAACTTCAGACGCAGCTTCTATATCTCTGAATACTAAATTGGTAACAGCCTAATGTCATATTATTCTAATTTATTTTTACAAAGAATTTCACATTAAAGATGACATACAAAATCTAAAGAAAAAAAATAATAATAAATAATTAAAAATTGAAAATCGGTTGCCCTCAAGTTCACCTTCAAATCATGATGTCACATTCACATTTCACTAAATTCAATCACTGAAACAAGCATTTTGATGAACAAATAGTCCCATGCCAGTGGGATAACAACATATGATTTCCTAAATTTCTAGAAAGTGCTCTATTTATAAAACTCATGTTTTTTTTGCTCATAATTTTTCAGTGTTTTGAGCTCTCAACTGAGAGAGCACATCCTGTTTATTATATTATAATGCATATTTAATATTACATTTAAACTTTGACTACAGCCTAGACATGTTGAATATTAATTGTACTATTTATGAACCTCAAAGCATATGTGTGTGTGTATTTTGTGTTACTCCATAATGATTTTATATTTGTAGTGTAGGTATAGGGCCCAAACTAAGATTGTTAAAAAAAAAGATTGTTAGCGGACGATTAGCTCTTATTTATTGCCTTTTTAATATCACATTTTAGTAATCATCATAGATAAGTTAGCATAGGCTTTGTTTTTAAAATATGGACATTAGTTTGGCTATAATGCTCAGTCACAAAATAGTAAAACAACATTAAAAA